>BTHU01000015.1:55794111-56418265 GCA_036184795.1 Tokudaia tokunoshimensis
GTGTGTGTTTAATTCTTAAGGTAGTACAGTAAGCTAAAGGACATAACAGTGAGGTTTTCTGACCTGGATTATCAACTCTCTTTTCATTGACTAGTTTCTTTCCTAGCTTAGTGTGCTTCACAGGGATGAACACGTTGTTTATTTGTTGTGCCACACTTAAACAGAAAACTTTCCCCAGTGCACTCTCTCTCTTGATAGTGTGATGCCAAATTTACTACCCTTCATTACAGCTTCTCTGCTTTCTGAAGCAGATGGTGTAAAATGGCTAAGTGTGCATTTGTTGAGTGAACAGAAGGAAGCCTGTCACTTGGCTTACTTCATTTTCATTGCTAAAATTTTGCTACTGATGATTAGCAAGGGACTGTTCGATGAACTAACAAAAATTGAGCATTTTGTGCTTTCTAATACATAGAAATGGCTTTTACGTGCATTACTATGGAAAGGATTCTAGTGATTTTGTTTTTACATTTATTTTCACACTTTTTTTTAATTTTTTTTATTTTTTTAATTTACATTCCAAATCACTTCCCCTTTCCCGTTTCCTCCCTCCCCGAAAGTCCCATAAGCCCCCTTCCCTCCCTCTTTTCTCCATTCAACCCCCTCTCGTTACTCTGTCCTGGCGTTCCCCTACATCCAGTCTTTCCAGGACCAGGGGTCTCTCCTTCCATCTTTTTAGAAATCTATTGACATGCTGATTGTGTCTAGGGTATTCCGAGATTCTGGGTCAATATCCCCTTATCAGTGACTGCATACCATGTGTGTTCTTTTGTGATTGGGTTACCTCACTAAGGATGATATTTTCTAGTTCTGACCATTTGCCTAGGAATTTCGTGAATTCATTGTTTTTAATTGCAGAGTAGTATTCCATTGTGTAGATATACCACATCTTCTGAATCCATTCCTCCGTTGAGGGACATCTGGGTTCTTTCCAGCTTCTTTTTTTTTTTTTTTTTTTAACCATTTCCGTCTACATTTGGCGAACCAACATGAGGCATGTTTCTACTAGAAACCTGAGATTATTAGTCTAAAAGTTAAGAGTTTTGTTTTTGTTGTTGTTGTTGTTGTTGTTGTTGTTAGGTGAGTTTAAGAGTGCCAAAATCGCAGAGTAGTATTCCATGAATTCACGAAATTCCTAGGCAAATGGTCAGATCTTGAAAATATCATCCTTAGTGAGGTAACCCAATCACAAAAGAACACACATGGTATGCAGTCACTGATAAGGGGATATTGACCCAGAATCTCGGAATACCCTAGACACAATCCGCATATCAATAGATTTCTAAAAAGATGGAAGGAGAGACCCCTGGTCCTGGAAAGACTGGATGTAGGGGAACGCCAGGACAGAGTAACGAGAGGGGGTTGAATGGAGAAAAGAGGGAGGGAAGGGAGCTTATGGGACTTTTGGGGAGGGAGGAAACGGGAAAGGGGAAGTGATTTGGAATGTAAATTAAATAAATAAAAAAAAAAAAAAAAGAGTGCCAAAATCGGTTCACGTGACTCAAGCGGGCAAAGTTGAAACAAAGGAAAGACTGCATATACTGAGGACCCTAGTGGGCAAATTAGGTCTTAACAGGATACTCAAATTCTGTCTAACATGGGCTCCATGGGAATTTTGGGTTTAAATCCTACTTATAAGCGAGTACAGACGGAAGGGTGAATAAATTGTGTAAAGTTAGAATAAAGATAGTTTATTTCACTGGTTTTAGATTGTTTTAAGTTGAACTAGGATACGGAAGGAGTCACTGACTCTAGAGTAAATAGTGAAGTGAAAACAATTGCCTGCTTAGCAGGTATTAATTATCAAAAGGCTGTGGCCTGGGTAGAGAGCTAAACAGATAGATGGGAAAACAGAACAGCTACTCTGGGCAGAGACCCAAACAGCAAGATGATATAAAGATTGTGTACTTAGCCAGAGGAAGCTCGTATTCCTTTTAACGTGACCCACATGTAGGATTTTGTGTGTCTTTTCTTCCTTGACTAGATAAGAGTAGCCTAAACAGAGGCTCATACAGTATTTTAGTTCGATATAGCTTGTTTATCAGACACAGGAAGCTCATATTCCTTTTAACGTGGCCCACATGTGGAATTTTGGGGGTCTTTTCCTGCTTGGCAATATAGTAAATGCCTAAGTAGAGGCTCATACAGTATCTTACCTTATTTCATTTGTTTTAGATTGTTTTGATTTTCATAATGGGTTTGATGTTGAGTTTTCTGGTTATATTATTCCTCTGGGAGAGAGGTCAGAATGAAGGTTTTTCTGGTTACTGGTTCAAGGATAGGTTAATTTGGGAAATAGTTTTTGTCTTTGTGTTTTTAGAAAAGGTGATTAGGCTCTGGACATCTTCCAGAGCTATTTGGATCAGAAATGATAGAGGGAGACCTCCAGAGGACTAGATTCCAGAATATCAAACAAAAAAAAATCTATCTTTGTGATACTAAAATTTTGTTTTGAGATTTATATATTACAGAAAATACAACGAGGTTGATTCTCCTCATCAAACATGCTGAACTGATCTGGTTGAACTCCTGAGGTCCTAGACTTCAGCTAGATCCAGTCAAGACATAGAAATAAGAGACCCACCAACTCCCTCATTTTCCCTACCCTTCCCCCACCCCTTTATTAATATCTCAATACTCATACTCAGCTTGAAGAAGTTATGAAGAGTCGTCAACCCAGATCCCTGGGATTTGGGGCTGGAGAGGGTTGTTATTATTATTAAGTTGTCTTTCTAGGGAATGTAGAAATGGTCAGATTTGAAACAGGGAGGAAATAGTATTGATTATATAGCCATAATTTCATTTGTTAAAAATCCTTTTAATTGGTACTAAGTTAAAGTTATAAGTTCTTATTTGGTACAGAATTCATTTGATTCATAATCAAGGTTTTCATTGGTATAAATTTCTTCTATTGATACTAAATATTTAAAAGTACAGAGCTTTAACCCAGTCTTTCTTTGCTGTTATTATAACAAATCTGAGATGTTTAAGCCTGTGAGTTTAGGGCCAAATAAAAATATAAGGCTCTGAGTTTATTAGTGTGTTTTCTAGATTTTAATCAGAAACAACTGAAAGTAGTTTACGGATAACAGCACACACTACTTTACATATATAGTTGGATTTCAAAAACGTCAGAAATCCACAGAATGTAGTGTTTAATGTTAATTATTTCACTTGTTGTAGAAACTAGTCTGCTCCTGACAGCTTCCCTTTCTTGGATTCACAGAAGAAACTGAGCATCTATAGAGCTGCTTCTCTTGTGGCTAAACAACCACGAGGCAAAGATTGCCTCTCTTCATCTACAGACAAACTGTCCAGGAAAAGGACACTTTTACAGGTTGGGACAGCTTGATTTCTGCCGAGACAGAGGGGGCTAGTCCTGGGTAATTCCTGTTCTCTAAGTCTGTCAGATGACCCTGGGCCAGGAGGATGAAGACCAATGTTCCAACATTTAAGGAGAAGGACTGTCCAGGTTTTCAGCAGTCTCTGTTATTTGGCTAAGTGTTGGAAGTGTTGGAAGTTAGGAAGCTTCCTATATATTTAGAGTTATTATTGGTCACTCTCAGATTTCTGATGGGGTTGAAGACTCTTAGTCTCATAGTCAGCCCAAGCTGGTTAACTTTGAAAAAGCTGATATAGATTTAAATAGATCGTTTTCAGATGACATACAATCTATAGCCAAGACTTGAGACAGGTGTTCTTATAGTCTTTTAAGATAGCATAGATGACAGAGATTGTTTGATTCTAAATATTGATGGACTGGGTGTTAGGTCTATCTTATACTTTATAATTTATTTGCAAAATGGTAATTTGAGCTTAATTTATATTTGGAGAGAATTTTTAATTAAACAGAAAGGGTGAAATGATGCAAGATATTTCCTATCCATTCACATTGAGACAGTGAGAGGCTAGTGATTGGAGGGGAGAGAGGAGGAGGAGTTAAGAGAGGGAGGGGCAGAGAGAGAGGGAGCCTGGGAGCTGCACAAGGGAGCAGAGGAGGAGACACGCAGATCCAGATGGTATCAGATGTGTTTCTGGTGTTCTGAAAGGATAGAAATATTGCGATGAAAATTTATCATTGTAATTTGGCATTATATAATTGGGAGTTTCATATACATAAATATATTTGTTTAACTACTTGAATTTAAGAGTCACGCCTTGCTGGATACTTGGAAGGAGTGTGTGCTGGGACAGAAAGAGAGACCTGCTGGGACTTGGAGCAGAGGCCTGGGGGGTGGTACTGTATTTTCACCATTTCTCACTACATAATTTGAATGATTATATTTATGGTGATTAACAATGCACAGGAATTTTTATCACTTCTTAGGTCTTTCCTCATCTTCTACCTTTCTCTTTATTTCTCTTTCTTCCCTTTTCTTCATTATATGTAGTGCAGTAACACTAACTTGATTTTAATCTCACTGAAAAATCTTGTTGCTTGCATGATTGGGCTAGCTGTAACTGAGAAACATGATTTTCTTCATTTGTCCAACAGTTAGTACAATGTAGAATTTGTCAGAAATAGAAGGCTGAGGAGTGTGGATATAGTCCAGTGATAGAGTATCTGAACTGAAGTTTCCCTCCCTAGTACTCCAAACAACTCAGTATAGAACGGTGAGGGGAAAGTAAATGTGTTATATGGTCAGATGGTACTTTAGTGACTTTTATATGGATTTGACAAAAGACTCTCACAATTTGAGGGGATAATGCAGAATGGTATGGAAGCCTGGCATTACTTACATGTAGATACTGCATAACATTGTAATTCCAGTCAGAAAAAACGGTCAAATACTGTTAAGAAGCTTAGTTTGTCCAATTCAGTACAGTCCTCAGTGAAGGGAATGGTAACATTCACATTTGGAGTGAAACTTTCCAACTTAACCTAATCTAGCAACATGGATTGTTCCAGAGAAATTATGAATTCTACTGAAGGACATTCAAAATTGACCTAAGCAATATCAACTTTTGTGAAATTGATTCCCAATTATGTAACTTTTAAACAGAATCATTTTCTATAAATATTCATAGCTTTCTAATAAAGCAAATTGCATTTTTGGTAACTTCATCGGTCTCCACTGACCTGAAAGTTCTCAACATTGAGATCAAGAACGCAATTGCAGACTATCTTATAGGACCTAGGAAATCTATTAACTGTGAGTCCATATACCACAAAAGACAAGTTATATAATTCTAACTTTCAAAATTGTAATAACAGAGAGTAAGAAGAAGGAGTAGTAAATATTAACAACGATAAAAAATAAGGGTCAAAAGAGTACAATCCAACACAATACATCAGGACAAACTCTAAATCCAAAAATGTCATGTTCAGTGTCTGGGTTTATAATAGGATAATCTGGGTTTCATAGGTTATGGTTAGCCCTGTTGATGTTCTCTCTTAGGGAAAACAAAGCAAAACAAACAAACAAACAAAAGCCCAGCAACACTCTCAGGCAATAGCTTTTCTCAGTGGTCTGGCATTGATATTAACCACAAATTTTAACATAATTTATAATTTACTTATTCTACTTATCTTTTGTCAATATGCTTTCAAGTGGAATACTGGTACTTGACATATGATCTCTTGTTTTTAAAGATTTATTTATTATATATAAGTCCACTGTAACTGTCTTCAGACACCCCAGAAGAGGGCGTCAGATCTCATCACAGCTGGTTCTGAGCCACCATGTGGCTTCTGGGATTTGAACTCAGTACCTTTGGAAGAGCAGTCTGTTCTCTTAACAGCTGAGCCATCTCTCCAGCCCCGACATATGATCTCCTATCAGTAGTTTTTCCATCCTGAATACATTGTTAGAAACTCTGTTTCTATAATGTTTTATTTACTTTTTAAAATTATCAAAAGTCAATGGTTAAATTATTCTGCATTAACTTGCAAGTGATCAGGAAAAGAACAGAAAACATTATCTTAGATCATCAAACTGACAGCGTGGTAGGATAAAATATAAGAAAATATTTTCATAAAATATTAATAAAATATAGCAAGTATTATTTCTCTTAACCTATTTTATTGGCGTAATTTGTGTTGTATGAGAATTAATGTTCACACTCTACAAGCAACTGCAAAAGGAGAAAAATAGGAATTTATCATTGACTTAACCTGTTAACCTACATCATTGACTAATTTTTTATTTTCAAAATGACATTCATTTAAATCATTAAAGTGAAAGATGTTTAAAATTATTTTCATTAACTTTATAGTACTCACACTTAAAATTCTGTCCAATGATAGTCATGACTATATTTTTGAGATTTCTCCTAACTGTGCTTTGAATAAAGAGAATTTATGAAGCCTTTATTTCTGTTCCTTTTCAGATTTTATATTTGCACATTGCCTTGTCTTTGATTAACCCGGGTCTTACTGTGTGAAATTCCATCTCTAGGGGAGGCACAGTTTCCAATCTCTATATTCATTTTTACCCTAGGTAAGGGATGTACATTACTTGGCACCTACTAAAGTGTTTCTGCTGGTGCCAATTTCCTCATTGCTGTCAGTTATTAATAAGTTTTTCCTAACTGCTATATTCTCTCTAGTACATGCTTTATATTTAGTTTCAGTGGATGATGAGATTGTGATGAAGTTATGCTTCAAATATAAACCAAATGTTTTGAATTATTTTAATACTCTTACTCTATATATCATTTTTGTTTTTAAAAATATCCTCAGTTTATCAAGCACATATGAATAATTAATTATACATTTTAATAACTCTTTTGCAATTATTTTATAGTACAAATTATCAGTATTATAGCAGTAGTTAAATTGCTCAGTACCAGGAGACATAACTTACTAATTAATAGAACTAAGATTTCAAGGTGAATCTTTATGTACAACAGAAATGTTAGCAAAAAAGGAACAGTCTATTTTGAGTTGTAAAAATGATATCTATATTTCATAGGTGGGTAGTTTTCATGTGTGCCATTGATCTCTTAAAATTTCACCAAAATTTTTAAATACAGTTTTCCTTTCCAAGCAGAGATACTTGACCAAATGATAGATAAATTATTCCGATTTTAGGAAATAGTAAATTATTTTTCATTATTTTCTTATATGTTATTTTTCAATTGCAATTTCCCATCTCTCCCTGCCTCCAGTCTTTCCTCCCTACCTCCCATCTAATGTCCACCCCTACAGTTCTGAACCCCTAATCTCCCTCTTCAACACCCATGCCCTGAAGCTTGCTCAGGCTTCTCTCAAAAATGAGCAGACTTCCCAGGAACATAAATCAAACTCTGCATAACAAGCTACAATAACACCAGCATATAACATCACATCAAGTCAGGACAAGACAAACCAGCAGGAAGGTAAGTGGGCAAGAGTTGCTTCCACTGCTAAAAATTCTTCAAGAACACCAAGCTACACAACCATAACATATATACAGAGGACCAAGGTCTGACCCCTACAGGCTCCCAGATCTCTATGAGTCCACAGGAGTCCCTGTCAGTTCCTACTGTGGGTCTATTCTCTGACCCCTCTGGTTACTCTGATTCTTCCTTCCTTTCCTCTGTAGGTGACATCTGTAACATCTGCTGCCCCATTGACCACTAAAGCTGATTCTGCAGATACAGCTGGATAGGCAGATGTATTTTATTCACCTACCCCACTCCATGTATGTTCCTTCTGAAGAATCTTCATGCTCTGTTGAAGAGGATGACTTTTCCAGAATAATGGAGGACATGTCTTCAGTCAAGGGTATAGGTGTAGCTGAGCTCCCCTAGGAGAACTTCTAAGCATACTCTCTAGGTCCAAATTACACTTTAAATTAATTTGCATTTATGGTACTTTTGAATTTTCTTCTCTGCATTCTTGTTCTATGTATGGACATGAAATATTGCCACAATATGGATGTCCAGGAGGACATCTTCATGGAATAGATTTTGTTTCATTTCTTTTCATTGTTGTTGTAAGTGGGCATTTAATGGATGAATGAATGAAGTAACTATGAAATTACAATCACATATATCATCATGAAAAAATATCAGGAATGCAAGGTGGAAACGGAATCAATTTGAATGAATTTATAGCCTGTTGATGGCCACCGTGACAAAATTTTTGTTTAGCTGACTTTTCCTAAGAGAGACTGAAGAGAGTCAATTTTAAAGCTTTATCTTTCTAACTGAGGGCCAGTTAGTCAAAGTTTCCACATTTTCCCTTTGTTTTCTCTCTTAAATTTTGTTATCTTCCAGTTTTCATTTGCTTTTCTTTAAAGATTTATAGTATAGAATATACTTTTTTCAGCTCTATAGGAGCAAGCCTGAGATTTACAAGGCTCAACTGAGATCAGTACAATACAGATCTGATTTATATGCCTTATCCCAATGACACCTGATTTTACAAAGGTAATTTATTGGCATAAAACATTGACAAATCAATGTCTGGATAGGATAATGTGATTGAACCTACAAAACTATTAGATACCAGGCTTCCTGCTCTTTTATACTTCCCCCTTTCTGTCCTGGGGATTGAATTAAGGTAATATACGCTAGGCTCTCATTCTGTCATTGAGCCATAAATTCCCCACTGTTTACGTTAGATTCTGATATCATCTCACTTATATACTCAGGCTGTTTAACTCACTCAGGGGCCCATAGAGGTTTTCTTAAATTTGAATTAATTAATTAATTAATTAATTAATGATCCAAAAGCTGTTCCCTCTTCTGGTCCATCTCTCACAGAACCCTTCTTCCCACCCTCTCGCTTCTCCTTTGAGAAGGTGTGCTTGCCTACCCTTCCTCCCATATGTCCCCACTCTGACACATTGAGTCTCAGCCTGATTAGGTGCATCCTCTCCCATTGAGGCCAGACAAGGCAGCCATGAAGACCGAGCTGCCTGAGGGGACCTCTCTATGTCCAGCCTCTGTTTGTCCTCTGGATGACTGCTCAGACTCCATGGGGGTCAAGATTTGTTGACACTGTTTGTCTTCCTGTGGGGTTCCCATCTACTTCAGAACCTCCCATCCTTTCTTCAATAAGTGTCCCCGAACTCCATTTAATATTTGGCTATTGTTATCTGCATTTGTTTCAGTCAGTTGGTGGGTAGAGCCTCTCAGAGAACAGTCATGCTAAGCTGCAGTATGCAGGCATAGCAGAGTATTATTACTAATATATGGAATTCGTGCTTGTCCATAGGATAGGTTTAGAGTTGGGTCAGTTATTGGGTGGCTTTTCCTTTGGTCTCTGCTCCATCCTTGTATTTCTTTTAAGCAGGGTAAGCTTTGTGTGGAAAGTTTTGTGGGTGGGTTGATGTCTATATTCCTCCCCTGGGTGTCCTGCCTAATTATACGAGGTGGCCTGTTCAGGTTCCATATCCCCACTGTTAGTAATCAAAGATAAAGTCACCCACATTGACTCCAGCGAGAATCCTGTTCCAGGTCTCTGTGACTTCCTAGAAAATGCAGCTGCAGATTTCTATTCATTCTTCTGGCCCTCTGGGAGTCTCTGCTGTCTCTCCTTGCACTTAATCCTGCCTCCTCATTCCCTCCCCCCTCTCCTCTCCCACCCATTACCTTCTCTACCTTTGCTCCATATGATTATTTTATTCCCCTTCAAAGTGTGGTTCAATCACACTTGCTTGGGCCTTCTTTCTTGTTTAACCTCTTTGGGTCTGTGGTGTGTACCAGGGTATTCTGTATTTTTTTAACTAATATTCAGTTACCACTGAGTACATACCATGCATTGAGAGGTCAAATCTTCTGTGATGGGTTCAGAATCCATCTAAGAGATCCTGACCTAATTTTGAACTGAAGTTAACTGCTGCCACTACCTTGCACCAATTTTCAGGTTATTCCCCAACAAATCTGCACCTCCACATTACAAGTCTGCCCTTGACACTTCACTTCCTAACAACCACCAATCAGGAGGAAAACAGAAGTTAAGTTTATGGTTTGGCTCCCTGCACAAACCAATTATGTTAATGGCCATTTGTAATAACCTGCCAATCAGATATTTAATAGGTTAGATACCCACTCCTTGCTTCTATAAATGCCAAAAACTGGACTAGGGACACCTTCTCATTCTCCTGTGTCAGAGACAGTGGTGTAGGCCAAGTTCAAGCTTGAATAAAACAACTCTAATATTATTGCATCAGATTCAGCTCCTTGGTGTTCTTTTTGAGGTTAATGAATTTTTCATGGTACAACAGTATACATCCTTTGGGGTCTAGGTTACCCCACTCAGAATATTATATATTTCCATCCATTTGCCTGCAAAATCCATGGTATCATTGTTTTTTAATTTATTTTTAATTATTTATTTATCTTATAATACTTTTTACAGGACAATTGTTATTCCTCTCCCAGTCGACCCTTCAACTGTTCCCCATACAATTCCTCCTCTTCTGTTTCCAAGAGGATGTCTTCATTCCCCCACTTTCAACCCACCAGATCTCCCCAATCCCTGGGGCCACAAGTCTCTTGAGGGTTAGGTATATCTTCTCACACTGGGGACAGACCCAGTAGTCCTCTGCTATATATGTGTCTGGGCCTCATATAAGCTAGTGTATGCTGCCTGGTAGGTAGCTTTGTCTGAGAGATTTCTGGCTTCCTAGTTGATACTGCTGGTCTTCTTAGGTGGTCCCCCCTCCTCCTCAGCTGCTTCCAATTTATCCCTAATTCAATCACAGGGGTACCAGGCATCTATCCATTGATTGAGTGTGAGTATCTGCATCTGATTCTTTCACTTGCTTGTTGGGCCTGAGGGCAGCCAAGTTAGGCTCCTGTCAGTATGCACAACATAGTATCAGTGAACTGACTGGTTTTGTGTGTCAACTTGACACAGGCCGGAGTTCTCACAGAGAAAAGAGCTTCAGTTGAGGAAATGCCTCCATGAGATCCAGCTGTGAGACATTTTCTCAATTAGTGATCAATTGAGGAGGACCCATTGTGGGTGGTGCCATCCCTGGGCTGGTCATCTTAGGTTCTATCAGAAAGCAAGCTGAGCAAGCCAGGGTAAGCAAGCCAGTAAGAAATATTCCTCTGTGGCCTCTGCATCACTTCCTATACCCTGACCTGCTTGAGTTCCATTCCTGACCATCTTTGGTAATGCACAGCAATGTGGAATTATAAGATGAATAAACACTTTCCTCCATAACTTGCTTCTTGGTCATAATGTTTGTGCACGAATAGAAAGCCAGACTAAGAAAAATTGATACCAGCATAGAGGGGTATTCCTGAGACAACCTAACTTGTTCTGGGGAGGACTGTGAAAGAGCTTTGGAACTTTGGGCTAGAAGATCCATTTGGTGTTAAGAGCTCTGCGGGACGTTGTGCAGGAGACTGGGAGATAATGCTGACAACAGTGCAGAAGATGAGGGCCTGGCTTGTGAAATTTCAGAGGAAAGAGTGAAGATTCTTATTAGTGCCGTTGCTATTCTAATTGTGAAGATTCCGTGATTTGGGCTAGCTGGGGCCGAAGAATCAGCTGCGATTAACAAGTTATCAGAACTACTAAACCAGAAATTCGGCATTACTGGGACTATTGATGCTGGTTAGGTGGAGGTAAGAAATTAGCAGTAATTAAGAAGAGACCAGCGAAGAATAAAGAACAAAGTATGGATAGCCTTGTCCATCTTAGAAGGGGGAACAAAATAGCCACAGGAGAAGATAGAGAGACAAAGTATGGAGCAGAGACTGAGGGAAAGACCATCCAGAGACTGCCCCTATTAGGGATCCATCCCATACACAGTTACCAAAACCAGACACTATTGTGGATGCCAACAAGTGCTTGCTGACAGGAGCCTGATATAGCTGTTACATGGGAGGCTCTGCCAGTGCATGACAAATACAGAGGGGTCAGAGTCTCAGTTAACCACTGAACTGAGCACAGGGTACCCAGTGGAGGAGCTAGAGAAAGGACCCAAGGAGCTGAAGGGGTTTGCAGCACCATAGGAGGAACAAGAATATGAACCACCCAGTAACCCCAGATCTCTCAGGGACTAAACCATCAAAAAAAGAGTACACATGGAGAGACCCATGGCTCCAGATGCATATGCAGCAGAGGATGATCTTGTTGGACATCAAAGGGAAGAGAGGTCCTTGGTCCTGAGAAGGTTAGATGCCCTAGTATAGGAAATGCCAGGACAGGAAGTGGGTGGAATTGTGAGCCTGGCAAGGGGGGAAGGGTTAGGGGATTTGGGGGGAGGAAACCAGGAATGGGTACAACATTTGAAATGTAAATAAAAAATACATCTAAATAAATAAATAAAAAAAGCTCAAAGCACACATTGTGCCTCACACAATAATTGTGGGAGACTTCAATACCCCACTCTGATCAATGGACAGATCAGGGAAACACAAACTAAACAGAGAAACAGTGAAACTAACAGAAATTATGAACCAAATTCATTTAACATCTACATGTAGAACATATTATCCTAAAATAAAAGAATATACCTTCTTCTCAGTACCTCATGATACCTTCTCCAAAACTGACCATATACTCATTCACAAAACAGATCTCAGCAGATATAAGAAGATTGAAATAATTGCATGCACCCTATCAGATCACCATGGACTAAGGCTGGTCTTCAATAACAACAAAAACAACAGAGTCCACCTAAATATGGAAACTGAACAACATTCTACACAACAATAACTTGGTCACAGAATAAATAAATAAAGAAAGTAAAGTCTTTTTAGAATTTAATGAAAATGAAGGTACAACATACCCAAACTTATGGGACAAAATGAAAGCAGTGCTAAGAGGAATGCTCATAGCTCTGAGTGCCTCCAAAAAGAAACTGGAAAGAGCACACACTAACAGCTTGACAGCATGACTGATAACTCTAGAACAAAAAGAAGCAAATATACCCAAGAGGAGTAGACTGCAGGAAATACTCAAACTCAGGACTGAAATCAACCAAGTAGAAACAAAAAAAAAACTATAAAAAGAATCAAACATACCAGGAGCTGGTTCTTTGGAAAAAAAATTAAAAACAACAAGATAGATAAACCCTTAGCCAAACTATCCAGAGGGCACAGAGACAGTATCCAAATCAGCAAATTCAGAAATGAAAAGGGAGACATAACAACAGATACTGAGGATATCCAAAAAATCATCAGATCCTACTACAAAAGCCTATACTCATCACAACTGGAAAATCTAGATGAAAGGACAATTTTCTTAACAGAAGCCAGGTACCAAAGTTAAATCAGGATTAGATAAATGATCTAAATAATCCCATAACCCCTAAAGAAATAGAAGGAGTCATTAATAGTCTCCCAACCAAAAAAAAGCCCAGGATCAGATGCACAATTCAATGAGACATTCAAAGAAGACCTAATACCAATACTTTTCAAACTATTCCACAAAATAGAAACAGAAGGAAGGCTACACAGTTCATTCTGTGAAGTCACAATTACTCTGATACCTAAATCACATGAAGATCCAACAAAGAGAAATTTAGACCAATTTCCTTTATGAATATCAATGCAAAATACTCAATAAATTTCTTGCCAGCTGAATCCAAGAACACATCAAAAGGATCAAGTAGGCTTCATCCCGGGAATGTAGTGATGGTTCAATGTATGCAAATCCATCAATGTTATCCACTATATAAACAAACTCAAAGAAAAAAGACACAATCATTTCGTTAGATGCTGAGAAATCATTTGACAAAATCCAACACCTCTTCATGATAAAAGTCTTGGAAATATCAGCAATTCAAGGCCAATACCTACGTATAGTAAAAGCAATATACAGCAAACCAGTAGCCAATATCAAACTAAATGGAGAGAAACTTGAAGCAATCCAACTGAAATCAGGGACTAGACCTGTCTCCTTACCTGTTCAGCATAGTACTCAAAATCCAAGACAGAGCAATTAGACAACAAAAGGAGGTCAAATAGATATAAATTGTAAAGAACGAAGTCAAAGTATCACTATTTGCAAATGATATGATAGTATACATAATTGACTCCAAAAACTCCACCAGAGAACTCCTAAACCTGATAAACAACTTCAGCAAAGTGGCTGGATATAAAATTAACTCAAATCAGTAGGCTTCCTATACTCAAAGGAAAAAGAGGCTGAGAAAGAAATTAGGGAAAGACACCCTTCACAATAGTCACAAATAATATAAAATACAGTGGTGTGACTCTAACCAAGTAAGTGAAAGATCTGTATGACAAGAACTTCAAGTCTCTGAAGAAAGAGATTGAATAAGATCTCAGAAGATGGAAAGATCTCCCTTGCTCATGGATTTGCAGGATTAATATAGTAAAAATGGCCATGTTGCCTAAAGCAATTTACAGATTCAATGCAATCCCCATCAACATTCCAACTCAATTCATAGAGTTAGAAAGACCAATTTCCAAATTTATCTGGAATAACAAAAAACCCAGTATAACAAAAACCGTTCTCAACAATAAAAAATCTGCTGGTGGAATCACCATTCCTGACTTCAAGCTATACTACAGAGCAATAGTGATAAAAAAACTGCATGATATTGGTACAAGGTCAGGCAGGTAGATAAATGGAATAGAATTGAAGACCCAGAAATGAACCCACACACCTATGGTCACTTGATCTTTGACGAAGGATCTAAAACCACACTGTAGAAAAAAGACAGTATTTTCAACAAATTGTGCTGGGTCAACTGGCACTCAACATGTAGAAGGAGGCAAATCTATCCATTCTTATCTCCCTGTACAAAGCTCAAGTTCAACTGGATCAAGGACCTCCACATATCACCAGATACACTGAATCAAATAGAAGAGAAAGTGGGGAAGAACATGGAGCACATGTGCACAGGGGAAAATTTCCTGAATAGAACACCAATAGCTTATGCTCTAAGATCAAGAACTGACAAATGGGACCTCATAAAATTGAAAACTTCTGTAAGGCAAAGGATACTATCAATAGGATAAAATGGCAACCAACAGATTGTGAAAGATCTTTACCTATCCTTCATCCAATATAGGGCTAATATCCAACATATATAAAGAACTCAAGAAGTTAGACTCCAGAAAACCAAATAACCCTATTAATAATGGGGTATAGAGTTAAACAAAGAGTTCTCACCTGAAGAATATCTAATGGCTGAGAAACACCTAAAGAAATGTTCAATATCCTTAGTCATTAGGGCAATGCAAATCAAAACAAGCCTGAGATTCTACCTCACACCAGTCAGAATGGCCAAGATCAAAAACTCAGGGGACAACAGATGCTGGAGAGGATGTGGATAAAGAGCCCTGTCTTTCTACTGGAGATGGACTCTACAAACTCCCTCTCCCAACTGCTGGATATTTCATCTAATGTTCCTTCCTTTGAGACCTGCATATCTCTAACTACCCAGGTCTCTGGTACATTCAAAAGGGTCCATCAACTTCCTATCTCCTGAAGTTGACTGTTTTCATTCTTTCTGCTGGCCCTCAGGACTTCACTCCTGTCCCCCACCCAATACTTGATCATGCTCCCCTTTTCTTCTCCCTGTCTCCTCTCCCACCCATATCCTTCCCTTCCTCTGCCCCCACACACCCTGCCATGATTGATTTCTTCTCCCTTCCAAGTAATATTGAGGCATCCTCACCTGGTCTGTTTTGCTTGTGAACCTTCTCGAGTTCTGTGGATTGTATCTTTGATAGTCTGTACACTATTTGGCTAATATCTGCTTATTAGTGAGTACATACCATCTGTGTCTTTTTGAGTCTGAGTTACCTCACTCAGGATAATATTTTCTTGTTCCATCCATTTGCCTGAAAACTCATGTCCTGGTTCTTAATGGTTGAGTAGTATTCCACTGTGTAAATGAACCACATTTTCTGTGTCTACTTTTCTGTGGTGGGATAGCTGGGTTGTTTCCAGTTTCTGGCTGTTTTGAATAAATCTACTGTGAACATAGTGAAGCACATATCCTTAGAGTATTATGTACCATTATTTGAGTATATGCCAAAGTGATGTAGCTTGGCTTTCAGATGGAACTATTTTCAGTTTTCTAAGAATCCACCAAATTGATTTCCAGTGGTTGTAGAAGTTTACAATCCCACCAGTAATGGAGGAGTGTTCCCTTTGCTCAGCATCCTTGCCAACATGTGCTATCACTTGCGTTTTTGATCTTTGACATTCTAACTAGGAGACATGTCTGCTGGTGACAGTACCTCTTTCAGAGTTCAAAGAAGCATCATGACCTCCATTTAGAGTTGTTCCAGTTGAGGCAAGGTAGCCACTGGCCAAGAATTGCCCTAATTCAACTTCAGACAAAATATACTATACTGTCCAAAAAAGGAAACAAGATGTGGAATAGTCAACAGCTTAGGTATGTCAAGACAAAGTCAACTAGTTGATCATAATTCCTACTTTACTTAAAGCCTATCTGATGGTTCTGGGACAGAAGGCTGAAGACAGATGCTCCAACGTTTTGAGGAATAGGGGACTGTCCATGTAATCAGCTGTTTCTGCAAATTGTTTACATTTTGGAAGATATATTTTTGTGTTTCCTATATATTCAGGTAATATTTAATTTGTTCTCAGGTCTCTGATGGTGTTAAAGACTAGTTATAGTCTAACAATTAAACTTAAGTGGTTTAACAGTGAGGAAAATGATGTAGATTTGAAAGGACAGTTTTTAGATGGTAATGCAAGTTGAAATCAAAACACAATTCAGGTACAGAATTGCAAACTCTTTAAGTTAGGATAGATGGTAGTGTGATATACCAAAATTGACAGACTGGACATTATTACTTTATGTCATACATTACAGTGTACAAAATATTATAACTTTGTTCATTGTGTATCTGAGAGGAAAGGCATTTTTAATGAATTAAAAAAGGGGGAAATATTGTGGACATGGCCTAAAACTTGCATACTATTATTTGGGTTTCCAAGATTGCAGGAAATCAAGCATGTACAATGCTCTGGGTGAATGCCTTCAGTTGGTTTTGATTGGTAAATAAAGTTTCCAGCAGCCAATGGCTGGATGGTCAGGGAGACAAAGTCAGGACTTTATGATTCCCTTACAAGGGGACTGAGAGAAGGACCTAGAATTGCCATGCCAGAAAAGAAATAAGATGCATACATGAGAGCTGCAAAAGATAGAGTAACAATTATGTAATCACCAGGTAAGAGTGGCCCCAGGAATCTTCCTAACTGGGACTAGAGTAGCAAGGATGGGATTTAGATTTTATAGAGTAAATAACTCAGGTGTATAGGATGGGAGATGTTAGTAATATGGATGTTTGGGATTGGCCAAGTCATTGAGCTGATTAAGGGATATTAAATATAAGGCTGTGAGTATGTGTCTTTCATTTGAAATTCCAGAACATTGGGGTGCATAGGCCACATGTGTCTGTCAATATCAGTAGCATTAATAGCATACAACAACAGGAGTGTTCCACTTTCTCCCCATCCTTGCCAGCATGTACTGTCCCTTGAGTTTTTGATCTTAGCCTTTCTGATTTGTGTAAAATGAAATGTCAGGGTCCTTTTGACTTACATTTTCCTGATGACTAAGGATATTGAACATTTCTTTTAGTGCTTCTCTGCCATTTGTGTTTACTATTCCCTTTAGTTTGGTATTCCATTTTTTAGTTATTTGGTTTATTTCAATTTAAATTGAGTTGTTTATATATTTTAGATATTAGTTCTCTGTCATTATAGGGTTAGAGAACATCTTTTCCCAATCAGCAGGCTGTCATTTTATCCTGTTGATAGTATCCATTGCCTTACAGAATCTTTTCAGTTTCATAAGGTCCCACTTATCAACTTTTGATCTTAGGGCCTGAGCCATTGGTTTTCTGTTCAGGAAATTGTCTTCTATTAGGACATATATAGTGTGTCCAGTTTAATGTTGAGGCCCTTGATCCACCTGGACTTGAATTTTGTACAGGATGATAAATGTAAATGTATTTGCATTAGTCTACATGCATATATCCAGTTATACTAGCACCAATAATTGAAGATACGTTCTTTTTTCCATTATATGGTTTTGAATTCTTTGTCAAAAATAAACTCTCCATGATTGTGGATAGTTCATTTTTGTGTCTTCAATTCTATTCCATTGATCAACTTGTCTGTTTCTGTACAAACATGATGCAGCTTTTTAAAAATTAATTTTTTTATTTATTCCTTTTATATTCCATTCACTGCCTCCATCCTGGTCACCCGCTCCCACATTAATTCTCCTATACTCTTCATTCTCCTCAGAGCAGATGGAGGCCCCCTTAAGTGTCCCCCATACCTGGTTTTTCAAGTCTTTTTGATGTTAGGTTCTTCCTCTCCCAAAGACAGACAAAACAGCCAAGATAGTAGAACACATCCCATGTACATTCAAGAGTTCTTGGAATAATCCCTATTCCAGTTGTTCAGGACTTACATGAAGGTCAACTGTGAATTTGCTACATGTGAACTGGGAGGCCTAGGTCCAGCTCCTATATGTTCTCTGATTGGTGGGTCAGACTCTGTGAGCCAACAGGCCCAGGTTAGTTGACAGTTGGTCTTCCTGTGGAGTTCATATCCGCTTCAGGTCCCATAATCCTTCCTCCTATTTTTCCATTAGAGTCCTCAAAACCCACTCACTGTTTGGTTGTATGTGTCTGTATCTATTTGAGTCAGTTGCTGGGTGGAGCCTCTCAGAGGTCAATATGCTCCTATCTACAGGAATAATAGAGTATCATTTTTTTTTCAGGGCATCCTCTTTTTTTTTTTAAGTTCTTTAATTTACATTCCAAATGATTTCCCCTTTCCCGTTTCCTCCCTCCCCGAAAGTCACATAAGCCCCCTTCCCTCTCTCTGTTCCCCATTCAACACCCTCTCTCGCTTCTCAGTCCTGGCATTCCCCTACATCCAGTCTTTCCAGGACCAGGGGTCTCTCCTTCCATCTTCTTGGAAATCTATTGATATGCGAATTGTGTCTAGGATATTCCAAGATTCTGGGTGAATATCCCCTTATCAGTAACTGCATACCATGTGTGTTCTTTTGTGATTGGGTTACCTCACTAAGGATGATATTTTCCAGTTCTGACCTAGGAATTTCGTGAATTCATTGTTTTTAAATTCAGAGAACTATTCCATTGTGTAAATATACCACATCTGCTGAATCCATTCCTCTGTTGAGGGACTTCTGGGTTCTTTCCTGCTTCTGGCTATTATAAATAAGTCTGCTATGAACATAGTGGAGCATATGTCCTTATTGCATGCAGGGGAAGCCTCTGGGTATATGCCCAGGAGTGGTATAGCAGAATTCTCCGGGAGTGTCATGCCCAGTTTTCTGAGGAACTGCCATACAGCTTTCCAGAGTGGTTGTACCAGCTTGCAACCCCACCAGCAGTGGAGGAGTGTTCCTCTTTCTCCACATCTTCTCCAACAACTGCTGTCTCCTGTGTTTTTGATCTTAGCCATTCTGACTGGTGTGAGATGGAATCTCAGGGTTGTTTTGATTTGCATTTCCCTAATAGTAAAGGATGTTGAACATCTATCTCTTTAGGTGTTTTCAGGCATTAAATATTCTTCAGGTGAGAATTCTTTGTTTAGCTCTGTACCCCATTTTTAATAGGGTTACTTGGCTCTCTGGAGTCTAACTTCTTGAGTTCTTTGTATATATTGGATATTAGCCCTCTGTCAAATGTAGGGTTGGTAAAGATCATTTCCCAGTTTGTTGGTTGCTGCTTTGTCCTTTTGACAATGTCCTTTGCCTTACAGAAACTGTAATTTTATGAGGTTCCATTTTTCAATTCTTGATCTTAGAGCATAAGCTATTTGAGTTCTGTTCAGGAAATTCTCCCCTGTGCCCATATGTTTAAGGTTCTTCCCTAGTTTCCTTTCTATTAGTTTCAGTGTGTCTGGTTTTATGTTGAGGTCCTTGATCCACTTGGAATTGAGCTTAGTGCAAGGAGATAAGAATGGATCAATTTGCATTCTTCTGCATGTTGACCTCCAGTTGAGCCAGCACCATTTGTTGAAAAGGCTATCTTTTTTCCACTGGATGGCTTTAGCTCCTTTGTCAAAGTTCAAGTGACCATAGGAGTGTGGATTCATCTCTGGTTCTTCAATTCTGTTCCATTGATCTACATGCCTGTCACTGTACTAGAGTATCGTTAACAGTGTTAGGGATTGGTGCTTGTCCATGAGATGAGACTCAAGTTGGACTAATTGTTGATTGCCTTTTGCCTTAGTCTCTGCTCCATCCTCTATACCTGTATTTCTTGTAGACAGGATGAATTTTGCATTGAAAATATTTTTTCCCACAGGGTTTGGAGGTGTTGGTGTCTTTTTTGCTCCACTTGGGCTTCTGCCTTGATTCAGGAGATGGCCTCTTCAGATCCCATATCTCCAATGTAGTGAATCGCAGCTAAGGCCACCCCCATTGATTTTTGGGTACCTCTCTTATCCCAGGTCATTTTCTAATCCTGGAGATGCCTCTACCCACCTCCTTTCCCCTGCCTGTTTTAGACTTTCATTCATTTTCATTTCAATCTAGCCATCTCTCCTGTTCTACTCCACACCTGATTCTGAAATCCCATTTCTCCTCCATATCTCATCTCTCTCTTAATTCTCTCATTTCATCTCCCTCTTATAACTATTTTATTCCCCCTTCTAAGTGATATTCAAGCTTTCTTGCTTGGGCCTTTTTTGTTTAGCTTCTTTGGGTCTGTGGACTGTAACATGGTACTTATATTTACGGCTAATATTCATTAATAAATGAGCACATATCATAAATGTTGTTTTGGGACTAGATCACCTCACTTAATATGGTATTTTCAAGTTCTATAAATTTACCTGCAAAATTCATATGTCTTAGTTTTTAATAACTGAATAGTATTCCATTGTGTAGTACCACATTTTCTTTTTACATTATTTAGCTGAGGGACATCTAACTTGTTTCTAGTTCTTGACTATTATGAGTAAAGCTGCTATGAACATAGTTGAGCAAGTGTCTCTGTGAAATGTTGGAGCATATTTTGGGTGTATGCCTAGGAGTGGTAGAACTTGGTCTTGAGGTAGAACTATTTCCAGTTTGCTGAGAAAAAATGAAAAAGTTTCCAAATTAGTTTACAAGTTTGTACTCCCACCAGCAACGGTGAAGTGTTTGCCTTACTCCTTTTCCTCACCAGTGTGTGCTATCTCTTGAGTTTTTGAACTTAGTCATTCTGATGTGTAAAAGATGAAACCTAATAGTTGTTTTGATTTTCTTTTTCCTGATGACTAAGGACATTGAACATTTTTCTAAATGCTTCTGAGCTTTTCAAGATTCTTCCCTTGAGAATTCTCTGTTTACTTCTGTGCTTCAGTTTTTAATATTGCTTGTTGGTGTCTAACTTCTTGTGTTCTTTGTAAATTTTCAATATTAGCCCTCTGTCAGATATAGTATTGGTAGAGATACTTTCCCAATATGTGGGCTGCCAACAAGCTAACAGAACTAATGTGAAAACAGGAGCTAGGATCCATCATTCTTCAGCATAGAAGAAAAACACAATTCACATTTTATTGCACTTAAGGTCAGGAATAGTGATTACTCCACTTGTTCCTTTATTATACAAAATTTTTTGGGCTATTCTGGTATTTGTTTGTTTTGTTTTTGTTTTTCCATATGAAGCTGAGAATTGCTCTTTCAAGCTCTGTAAAAGGGGTTTTTATTGTTTGGTTGTTTTTTTTTTCTTTCTGTTTTTGTTGTTTTTGGAATTTTTATGAGGATTTCATTAAATTTGTGGATTGTTTTTCCCAGGATGGCCTTGATCATAATGCTAATACTATGTATACATGAGCATGGAAGATCTTTCCATCTTCTTATATTGTCTTCAGTTTCTTTCTTCAGGGACTTAAATTTCTTGCCATATAGATTTCACTTGCTTGGTTAGAGATACACCAAGATATTTTATATTATTCATGCCTATTATGAAGGATTTTGCTTCTCTAATTCTTTTCTCAGTCTGTTTATCATTTGTACAAATGAGAGCTACTGATTTCTTTGAGTTAATTTTATATTCAGCCACTTTGCTGAGGTTCTCTGGTAAAAAAGTTTGGAGATTGCCTATATATACTATCATATCATCTATGAATAGTGATACCTTGATTTCTCCTCTCCAATTTATATTCTATTGATCTCCTTTCCTTGTCTTATTGCTCTACCTAGAACTCCAAGTACTATATTGAATAGATATGGTGAGTGTCGGCAGTCTTTTTTTTTTTTTTTGTCTCTGATTTTATTGGAATTGCTTTGAGATTTTTTTTCCATTTTATTTGGTGCTGTTTGCTTCTTATAAATTACTAACTAGGTTTAGGTATGTGCCTTGAATCCTTGATCTCTCCAAGACTTTTAACATGAAGGGGTATTGCCAAGGCCTTTTCAGCATCTGATGAGATGATCATGTGAATTTTGTCTTTCAGATTATTGATGCAGTACATTACATCGATGGTCTTCATGTTTTGAACTATCCTTATATGCTTGGGATGAAGCCTAGTTCATTATGATGAATGATATTTTGATGTGTTCTTGGAATTGGTTAGCAAGAATTTTATTGAGAATTTTTTGACAATGCTCATAAGTGAAATTGGTTTGAAGTTCTCTTTCTTTGTTGAGTCTTTGTGAGGTTTAAGTATCAGGGTAACTGTTGCCTTGTGGAATGAATAAATAGTATTTCTTCTATTTTCATTTTGTTGAATATTGTGTGAGCTATTGGTATTGAATCCTACTTGATCATGTTAGATGATGTTCTTGGGGGCAGAGAGGGGTGTCTTCCCTGTGTGTGTCAGCTGGACTCTTTGTGGGCAGGCAATGCTTTGGGTCAGGGTTCTGTATGAGATGCTTCAGACATCTGCTGTTATAGTCATAAACCAAAAATCCTTAATAACTATTTTCTAATGAACCATTCATTTGAATCATATATTATGCTAAATTTTTCACATTGGAGTGCTAAATAAAATGTAATTATTTTCAAAAACTGAACTGATCTTAAGTACAAAATAAAAAATAGTATACGTAGAAGGAGTATATTTGAAAAGGCCTAATATTCTTACAAAAACAAAACCCATAACAAGTATGCAGGCAAAACTATTAAGAAACAACAAAACTTTACATGAGTTATTTGATGAAAAATTGAAAATATATTGAAATCTAATGTCTATATTTAATAAAACTATTAACTTTGCAATTATCATTGAAAACTGACATAAGATTTTAAGGTTGGGGGAATAACTCAGCAGTTAAGAACTTCTTGGTGGGTAGTTTAGTTAAATTCATGAGCTGTAAAATATTAATTTATTTTATAAAACTTAATGAGGCATAACCAAAGTAAGATGTGAAAGTTTTACTAAAGAAGAAAGAAACCTTATTAGCCATCAATTTATACTCTTAATGTAGATGATTTAGCTAGAAAATCACATAGATCATGAAAATCTCAAAGATAGGCAAAATGCTTTGACTATCTTTTGATAAATAAATTTTATATTCAGTAGACCCTGAATATTTAATGTGAATAATAACCAACGTAAATTACATACCAACTATTCAGTGTTTTGTGTCATTTCTTAGGATGACTAAAGAGAAAATTACAAAACATCTAGGAAACAGCACCTAGAGTAATACAATATTAACAAATGTGTAATATATATATATATATATATCAAGAAGTCAATATTTTCATTTAGCTTTTATAATTCCTAGAGTAATGTGTGCAGTCCATAAGTTACCAGGAATTTTGATATATATTTAAATAACAAGAGTTCATGAGAAAATTGCACCTAGTCCCTTGTCAATCTGAACTTATTGTTACAAAGCTTACTCTGTTATCAAGACCAAGGCAATATGAATCTCTCTAGAACTTTAAAGATAAATGAAAATATAGTGGAAAATGAGCACAGGAGTGAGATGACCTATATGCTATTCTGTTTATTTATGGGGTTTTCAAGATGAAACATTTAAGTTTGGGGTACTTTTTGCATTTCCCCAGTTAAACAGCACAGAGATATTCCTCAATGTATTGACTATATGTAGCAAAGATTTTTTTTAACTGAACATTGTCCTCAATATGGTAGAACAGACTGGTTCAAAGCTAAGTTTTCATCAAATGTTTTCTCAGAAAAATCTGTTTCAGTTGCTAAAGAAAGTGCCACCTCTCTCCATCTGTAGCTGTGTGTTCCTTGCCAAGCCTTTCTGTTGTTTTTCTGTAGATGCTACCTTTGTCTCTTGTGGTACCAAAACATGGCAGGCTCTTGTATCAGTTGCATTCTTTAGCTAAATATGTTTTACCCTCCTATTAAATATTATTATGATCCATATTTACAGACATGTGCACTTATCCTCAAACATTTTAATACCTAATGTGTTATGTCACTGTAGAAATTTATGCAAATAGAAGAACACATGTGCCTTAAAGATTCTCATTCTGAAAATGGCACCAATGATATACAGAAAGAATATAGATTATAAAATAAACTGAAGGTTATATAAAAGGCATTAAGAAGCTTTGACATTCTTCCAGAAGCAGCAATAATGGAATAAAAGGCATTAAGTGTTATAAAAATATTGGAATTTATTATGGATAACAAGTCTTGTGAATTGAAGAAGGATACACATTCTTCAAAAAACATTGTGTGTTAATTTCAAAGGAAAAAAAAAACAATTTCAAAATATGTTTGAAATAACATATTCAAATCTCAAAAAGAGACAAAAACTGGGAGAAAAAATTTACTCCTTAAAAGTAGATAAATTTCTCTGCAAAAGAAAAATGTATTTCTGACTACAACCATTACATGTTTAAAGAGCTAACTTTTCAAACAATTAGAAGAGTTGATTGTATCTCTCTCTCTCTCTCTCTCTCTCTCTCTATATATATATATATATATATATATATATATATATATGTGTGTGTGTGTGTGTGTGTGTGTGTGTGTGTATGTATTTACATAATATACATATATATGTTATTTAATTGTATGTGTGCGTGTGTGTAGGTGAGATTGAAGAAAAAGACTTCTGTCTTTGAGAAACGTGTTCAGAAGAAAAACTAAATGAATATATGTTTGACATATTTTAAAATTTACAAGTAATTTTTTTACTTATAATCTGTAAAGTATAATTAATAAATATGAAAGTGCTTTCCAAATTATAGTCAATGACAATGCCTTCAGTTCATATTTTATTTTATCTGGAGAATCATGATCTATGAGACTCACAGTTCTTTAATCAATTTGCATTTACTAACACACTTTTTATATTGCAATTTGTATTTCTGTAGAAGTGTGCCTAGCAATTATTTTTATATGGGAGAGAGTAGCTAAGAAGTAGTGTGAACTAACAACTATGCTCAATAAAGGTGATACCATTAAACCCGACAGCTGAACTATTGGCTACTTAAAGATTTTGGCAAGGGAAATGTCTTGTCTTCTGTTTTAAACTATTCTGAGTCCAATAACTTCTAACAGACAGTTACAAATCCTCTGGCTTCACAGGTGTCCTTTGGTGATGTCTGGGCAGAAGGGTGGACTCTGAATTGATGTGCACAAGAGACAGAGATTCATGGGGAGGAGGGATGGTGGATAGTTTAAGAGAGAAATGATAAAAGTTATTTGAAAGAGTGGTACTCACTTCTTCTTTAGATATGAGTAAAATTGTCTAATAGTCAATGAAAATCGTTTTTAAAAAATGGTGTGACACACAGGGTGCTGGCCTTAAACTCTCAAGCACAATCCTGACCCAGTCTCCCAAACTACTAGGACTACAGGCGCGTGCCAGGAAATGGGATCCAGGAAAAGGGAAATGTAAAGAATATATCTAATAAAGACATTGCACTACAAAAAAAATCTGTGATTAGTGCAGGGAAAACAAGTGGAGCAGAGACTGAAGGAAAGGTCATCTAGAGACTGTGCCACCTAGGGATCCATAACATCTATAGACAGCAAACCCAGACACTATTGCTGATGCCAAGAAGTGCTTACTGACAGAGGCCTGGTATAGCTGTCCTCACAGAGGCTCTGTCAGAGCCTGACCAATACAGATGCAGATGCACACTGTGAAACATCACACTGAGCACAGGGATGCCAATGGAGGAGGTAGGACAAGGACTGAGGAGCTAAAGTGGTTGCCCAAGAGCTCCCAGGGACTAAACCACCAACCAAAGAGTACACATGGAGGGACCCATGGCTCCAGCCATAGTATGTAACAGAGAATTGCTTCATCTGGCATCAACGGGAGGGGAAAACCTTGGTCTTGTTCAGGTTCCATGACCCAGCATTGGGGAATGCTAGGCCACTGAGGCAGAAGTGGGTGGGCAGGTGGGGGAGCACCCTCATAGAGGCAGGGGTGGGGAAGGGGATAGGAGGTTTATGGAGGAGAAACTAGGAAGGAGGATAACATTTGAAATGTAAATAAATAAAATAACCAATAAAATAAATACAAAAGACATATATATATATATATATATATATATATATATATATATATATATTATGAGTTGATTCTGTATCCTGCTACTTTGCTGAAAGTATAAGCATTTTGTGGCCTTTAAATATAATATTATGTTACTCATGGCTATGGATAATTTAGGTTCTTCCTTTGTAGAAGGACACATGGTCTATGTACTCAAAAATCAACACTAGAGAAAACACAGTTGTTAAACATCTTCCTTTTATTTTATTCAATGGAAGAAAGTGGCACATCATCACTTGGAAGGCTTGAATGGATGCTGTTTGGTAATATGAGGGTCTTTTCTAGTCTATGGAACAAAACTGCACCAGAGTTCTCCAGAATGCTAAGCATTGTTTCTCAGTTAATAGAACTCATCCTCATGAAAGAGGTCATATATGCATTGCAAAAGAATTTGGTATATGCTTGTTCCAAATACTTCTTTCCTAGGTCCTTTTCCTGGACAATGTTCCTCTGACAATAAAACTCATTCTTGTAGAAAAGTTCATGGGTGCTTTGCTAAAGAGATGTCTAGAGGAGTTTTGATGTAGCTATGCCTAAAGATTTGTTGTAATAAAATGTCATGTGGAAACTTTGGGAAAAAAGGAAAAAAATGAAATTAAAAAATGATATCACTAAAAAATTTTAAAATGATTGAACTGAAGGTAACGAATCAAATAAGAACAAATACTTACAGAAAAACCTAGATAAGGTTTTTCTAGCAAGGAAATTATGACACATGGAACTTTCAAATACACATTTGTATGTGAAATGCATTTTTCTGTATATTTCAGTTCATGTTACTCTTCTCCTTTCCTGTGAAGCTATTCATAGACTACTTAACAAGGCATCTTGTCATCCCGTAAATAAATGAAATGTATATTTACATTAAACAATATGATAATATGATAGAAATTTTAAAACAACAAAATTGTATGCTAAACAAATAGTCTTTAGTAATAAAGAAAATATATATTATAAAATTCACAAAACTATGGATTATTCCGAAACATACTACACCAAGTAAAATGCAATTATATTTTTCTTTCATATAGTTTAATAAAGGGAAATGATGTGATGTTAAGGTGAAGTGTCTGCATAGGCTTACACCTTATTATGGGCATTACATAGGAAAAAGAAGGTACTTTTTAGATCCTTGCTTGAGGGCAAGATGATCCACGAAGGACAGTCTGTATTTTGAGCTCTCAATAAGTACAGACAAGTGGTATGCAACAGTTGTTCAAGTGAAACTTGTTTAAAGTCATGAATAAGTCAATGAGAGAGCATCTGATATTTGGCACCTATTGGTAGGGATAGATTACAAGCAGACATAAGCTGAGATGCCACTGGTGAAAGTAAAGATTTAGTTGCCTTGGAAGATCAAGGATATTGAAGATTCTAAGATTATGGGATATTTTCAATGATCTTAGCAGGTGAGTTGTAGAGACAAACTAAATCTATAACATCTTGTACATAATGGAGATGTGATAGCTGAATAGGTGGTTTTGCCTTAGACCTTTGGAGTTCAGGAAATCATGAGTAATGTCTAGATATGAAGTATGCAGCCATAATATTTAAATTAACACAGCTGTATTCAGTTTGTCTCAAATGCCATTGCTTTTCTATAACAATTTTCACATTTGAGTGAATTACAGTAGCCCATATTTAAGAAACTCTAGATTTATAAAGGACTTTGAATTTTAGAGTACTATATTTTTTTTTTGAGATTTTGAGCACTTTTAAAGGTTGTACTTTGTTTCACATTATAATATTAATGTGAATATTATATTTTGAATATTCTTTAGAACAAAGATTATAAGTGCTTTTTTTAGAGAGAGGCATTTGGGTGTCAAGTTGACAAGGGATTGAGTGTCCTAGGTAAATTTAACTGCCAAATTTATGCAGCTAGAGTTACTTGAGAAGGGTATAGAAATTGAATTATTATGGCATTTCATCTCACGCTCCTCCCTTTGAGTCCTGACAATCTTACATGAAATGTCTTGCAGTGGGGAGAGGGAACTAGTACAGTCCACCTCCAACAGAAAGACAGGGCATCAAGTGGAGAGGTGGGGTTGCCATCCCACAGTCAAAAATTCTGACCCAGAACTGTTCCTGTCTGAAAGAACAGCAGTGTCTAAAATGGAGAAGAGCCTGAGGAAAAGGAGGTTCAGTGACAGGCCCAAATTGGGATCCAGTTCAAGGGGAGGCCCCAAGACCTGACACTGCTACTGATACTATGGTGTGCTTACTGACAGGAGGCTAGCATGACTGCCCTCTGAAAGGCCCAACAAGTAACTGAAAGAGACAGATGCAGATATTTACACCCAACCAATGGACATAAGCTGGTGACCCCTGTGATTGAATTAGAGAAAAGATGGAAGAAACTTAAGAGGAGGGCAACCCTATAGGAAGACCAGTGGTCTCAACTGACTTGGAGCCCTGAGATTGCTCAAACACTGCGCCACCAGCCAGGCAGCATATAATAGCTGATATGAGACCCCTAACACATGCACATCAGGGGACTGACAGTAAGATCCGCCTAACACTCAAGAGACTTGAGGTCCCAGGGAATGGCATAGTCTGGTTTAGTTGGGGTAGGGGGTTGGGGAGGTGGGAACATCCTCTTGGAGACAGGGGTGGGGAGGTATGGAACATGGAACAGTCAGAGGGTAGACCAGGAGGAAGATAAAGACTGGACTGTAAAAAAAAAAAAAATCAAAGAATAAAAATTAAATAAAATAAATAGAATTAGATCCCAAACCATGTATGCACATGGTTGGGGGATTATCTTGAGTGTTAATTGAAAAGGAGATCTGATATAGTGTGGAAAACATCATATGTTCCTGGAGTACAATTGAAGCTAGGCATACATAAATCTGTAACCAAGCATGTGACCAGTCCTCTATGCTTTCTGATTCAATTGTTTATTTAAGTATGTTTCCTGATTTCTCTCAAAGGTGGACTATGATATAGAAACAGATAGAGGAAGGGGGAGCAGAATCGCCTAAGGTTTTGTAATTATACCCCAGATACAATACTGCTTCTTTTATATGGATGGAATATGATCAATTTTTTTCTCAATGTTAGGCCAATGTCATGCTTCTATGCCTGACATCGCCATCATAAAAGGGTTTATTCTATGTAAAACTATAAACTAAAATACATTAAGGCTTCCCTGAGGTGCTTCTTCACTTAACATACAACCAAAAAAATGATAAAAGTAGCAGTTATGATAAAACACAAAAAATATTTTTATTATGAAATGTGACTATGTTTGCAGTACATGTAAGAGGACATTTAAGCAATAAAAACTCTCTGTATTATTGTGATGGGCATATGATTATAAAACTTTCAACCCATGAATTTCACATGAGCACGAATTAATTTACCAACACAAAGCACAATTAAAGTTAATAAAAGTTCCCCTCTTAAAGGAAAATCATAATTAGTGATAACCAATCAACATACCAAAGTGGAGTAGCAGGTTACTGTCAGTTAAAACCATTTTAGCTCAATAGAAAAAAAAATCCTTCACTTGAATTTTCATATACTACAAAATACGCATTTTAAGTATAACAATGTAAATGAGAAGTTTATTGACAATTATGAAAAGAATGTTTCATTAGGATATTCAAATTAGAAAAATTACTAAGATGACAATTAAAATGCTTAAAGTAGAATCCATTGATATCAAAAAGAACTAACTACAATATTAGGAGTACTCACAATGAAGACACCTGTACACAAACATTGACTTTGAAATAAACACAATGATGACTTCTGAGTTTTAGCTATGTGAAGTTATAGATATGTTAATTGGTATGATTGTGGTAATCATTTCAAAATGTATATGTATATCAAAACATCATCTTATAATCTTTAAATATATATAATTTTATGTGTTAATTACACCTCAATAAAGCAGGAAAAATGTCTTCTGAGGTTTAAAATGTATGTAGATTATGCATACAGCATTTGATGCAAAATGTAATGGATGTAAATTGACTCACAGAGCTATGAGTTTGTTGCATTGTATCTAGTTCAGCAAAATTAAGAAAAAGTAGCTACTATAATCTAATCTAATAAATTAATATAATCTAACATATATAATATGTAGCATATCAAATACATGTAATCTAATCTATAAATATATTCATATATATGGTATATAGAAAATAATACCATAAAACACATGTTTATTTTCAAGTTCTGACCATTTGCCTAGGAATTTTATGAATTCATTGTTTTTAATTGCAGAGTAGTATTCCATTGTGTAAATATACCACATCTTCTGAATCGATTCCTCCGTTGAGGGACTTCTGGGTTCTTTCCAGCTTCTGGCTATTATAAATAAGGCTGCTATGAACATAGTGGAGCATGTGTCCTTATTGCATGCAGGGGAAGCCTCTGGGTATATGCCCAGGAGTGGTATAGCAGGATACTCCGGGAGTGTCACACCCAGTTTTCTGAGGAACTGCCAGACAGCTTTCCAGAGTGGTTGTACCAGCTTGCAATCCCACCAGCAGTGGAGGAGTGTTCCTCTTTCTCCACATCCTCACCAATAACTGCTGTCTCCTGTGTTTTTGATCTTAGCCATTCTGACTGGTGTGAGATGGAATCTCAGGGTTGTTTTGATTTGCATTTCCCTAATGACTAAGGATGATGAACATCTCTTTAGGTGTTTCTCAGCCATTAGACATTCTTCAGGTGAGAACTCTTTGTTTAGCTCTGTACCCCATTTTTTAATAGGGTTACTTGCCTCTCTGGAGTCTAACTTCTTGAGTTCTTTGTATATATTGGATATTAGCCCTCTGTTGGATGAAGGGTTGGTAAAGATCATTTCCCAGTTAGTTGATTGCCGCTTTGTCTTTTTGACAGTGTCTTTTGCCTTATAAAAATTTTGTAATTTAGTGAGGTCCCATTTGTCAATTCTTGATCTTAGAGCATAAGCTATTGGAGTTCTATTCAGGAAATTCTCCCCTGTGCCCATATGTTCAAGGTTCTTCCCTAGTTTCCTTTCTATTAATTTCAGTGTGTCTGGTTTTATGTGGAGGTCCTTGATCCACTTAGAATTGAGCTTAGTGCAAAGAGATAAGAATGGGTCAATTTGCATTCTTCTGCATGTTGACCTCCAGTTGAGCCAGCACCATTTGTTGAAAAGGCTATCTTTTTTCTACTGGATGGTTTTTTTTTTTTTTTTTCTTTTTTTTTTTTTTTAATTTAATTTAATTTTATTTTTTTAATTTACATTCCAAATCATTTCCCCTTTCCCGTTTCCTCCCTCCCCGAAAGTCCCATAAGCCCCCTTCCCTCCCTCTTTTCTCCGTTCAACCCCCTCTCATTACTCTGTCCTGGCGTTCCCCTACATCCAGTCTTTCCAGGACCAGGGGTCTCTCCTTCCATCTTTTTAGAAATCTATTGATATGCTGATTGTGTCTAGGGTATTCTGAGATTCTGGGTCAATATCCCCTTATCAGTGACTTCATACCATGTGTGGTCTTTTGTGATTGGGTTACCTCACTAAGGATGATATTTTCAAGTTCTGACCATTTGCCTAGGAATTTCGTGAATTCATTGTTTTTAATTGCAGAGTAGTATTCCATTGTGTAAATATACCACATCTTCTGAATCCATTCCTCCGTTGAGGGACATCTGGGTTCTTTCCAGCTTCTGGCTATTATAAATAAGGCTGCTATGAATATAGTGGAGCATGTGTCCTTATTGCATGCAGGTAAAGTCTCTGGGTATATGCCCAGGAGTGGTATAGCCGGATCCTCCGGAAGTGTCATGCCCAGTTTTCTGAGGAGCCGCCAGACTGCTTTCCAGAGTGGTTGTACCAGCCTGCAATTCCACCAGCAGTGGAGGAGTGTTCCTCTTTCTCCACATCCTCGCCAACAACTGCTGTCTCCTGTGTTTTTGATCTTAGCCATCCTGACTGGTGTGAGATGGAATCTCAGGGTTGTTTTGATTTGCATTTCCCTAATGACTAAGGATGATGAACATCTCTTTAGGTGCTTCTCAGCCATTAGATATTCTTCAGGTGAGAACTCTTTGTGGAGCTCTGTACCCCATTTTTTAATAGGGTTACTTGCCTCTCTGGAGTTTAACTTCTTGAGTTCTTTGTATATCTTGGATATTAGCCCTCTGTCGGATGTAAGGTTGGTAAAGATCATTTCCCAGTTAGTTGGTTGCCGCTTTGTCTTTTTGACGGTGTCTTTTGCCTTGCAAAAACTCTTGGCGTGACGCTAACCAAACAAGTGAAAGATCTGTATGACAAGAACTTCAAGTCTCTGAAGAAAGAAATTGAAGAAGACCTCGGAAGATGGAAAAATCTGCCATGCTCATGGATTGGCAGGATTAATATAGTAAAAATGAGCATCTTACCAAAAGTAATACACAGATTCAATGCAATCCCCATCAAAATCCCAACTCAATTCTTCATAGAGTTAGAAAGAGCAATTCAAAAATTCATCTGGAATAACAGAAAACCCAGAATAGCTAAAACTATTCTCAAGAGTAAAAGAACCTCTGGGGGAATCAGTATCCCGGACCTCAAGCTGTACTACAGAGCAATAGTGTTAAAAACTGCATGGTATTGGTACAGTAACAGACATGTAGATCAATGGAACAGAATTGAAGACCCAGAAATGAATCCACACTCCTATGGTCACTTGATCTTTGACAAAGGAGCTAAAACCATCCAGTGGAAAAAAGATAGCCTTTTCAACAAATGGTGCTGGCTCAGCTGGAGGTCAACATGCAGAAGAATGCAAATTGACCCATCCTTATCTCCTTGCACTAAGCTCAATTCTAAGTGGATCAAAGATCTCCACATAAAACCAGACACACTGAAACTAATAGAAGGGAAACTAGGGAAGAACCTTGAACATATGGGCACAGGGGAGAATTTCCTGAACAGAACTCCAATAGCTTATACTCTAAGATCAAGAATAGACAAATGGGACCTCATTAAATTACTGGATGGTTTTAAACACCCCTGATATTCCATCTCACATCAGTCGGAATGGCTAAGTTCAAAAGCACAGGAGACAGCAGTTGTTGGGAGGATGTGGAGAAAGAAGAACACTCCTCCACTGCTGGTGGGATTGCAAGCTGATACAACCAATTTGCATATCAATAGATTTCCAAGAAGATGGAAGGAGAGACCTCTGGTCCTGGAAAGACTGAATATAGGGGAACGCCAGGACAGAGAAGTGAGAGGGGGTTGAATGGGGAAAAGAGGGAGGGAAGGGGACTTATGGGACTTTCGGGGTGGGAGGAAACGGGAAAGGGGAAATGATTTGGAATGTAAATAAAAAAAAAACTTAGAAAATAAAAAAAGTTTTATTCTTTAAATTATTTTAGTATAACATTTTATTTTGTGTACAATTATTTAATATACTTAAAAAGTAGATACAACTCATAATGGTATCATTAAAAAGTAGATACAACTCATAATGGTATCAAATAAATTTAAGATCTAATCATTAAATAATTAATAATAACAATATCCTCCTGTGTAGACACATCACGCATTTTTAATTCCTCTGGCTGGAATATAAACATACCCTTAGTACACACTAATACAAATCAATGGTGTCCAATTGAGGGGTAGATAAATCGACAAATCAAAGAAAGATTTGACAGGCTGAGTGAGACTATTCAAAAGTAAGTCTCTGAGATGACAATTGCATTAGGCAAGTAAAAATTACTTTTACAGGAAAAGATCAGTTTTATCAGATTGAAATCGGAATTGTTACAGGTAATGTAGAAATATTAATGCTTGGTATAAATATCTTAAAATAGTGGTTGATCCTGTATCTTATTAATTGGAAATAAATGCCAACTTAATAGTGTTATATGTAAATAGGAGTAATGGGAATTCATTCTTTCTTATTTGCATCACTATTATTTTTTTCTTTTGTCTTATTTCTTGAACTAAGGTACCATCAAGGTTTGAATGAAAGTAGAGTCAGTACACCTGCCTGATTCTACCCAATTAGTATAAAGCTGAGGAATACTTATATAAAACCTCATAATGGAGAAATAAATATATATTTTTTTCTTGTTAGGGTTGCCATCACTATGAAGAGACATCAAGACAAATCTTACAAAGGTAAACATTTAATTGGAGTGAGCTTACAGTGTCAGAGGTTTAATCCATTGTCATCACACTGGAAGCATGGCACATGCTCCCTCCTTCTCCACACTCTCCAACATAGCACTCTGAAGAAAGGAATGTTTTTAGTTCCTTTGTCAACGATCAAATGACCATGGGTGTGTGGGTTCATTTCTGGGTCTTCAATTCTTTTTTTTTTTTAATTTAATTTTATTTTATTTTTTTAATTTACATTCCAAATCACTTCCCCTTTCCCGTTTCCTCCCTCCCCGAAAGTCCCATAAGCCCCCTTCCCTCCCTCTTTTCTCCGTTCAACCCCCTCTCATTACTCTGTCCTGGCGTTCCCCTACATCCAGTCTTTCCAGGACCAGGGGTCTCTCCTTCCATCTTTTTAGAAATCTATTGATATGCTGATTGTGTCTAGGGTATTCTGAGATTCTGGGTCAATATCCCCTTATCAGTGACTTCATACCATGTGTGGTCTTTTGTGATTGGGTTACCTCACTAAGGATGATATTTTCAAGTTCTGACCATTTGCCTAGGAATTTCGTGAATTCATTGTTTTTAATTGCAGAGTAGTATTCCATTGTGTAAATATACCACATCTTCTGAATCCATTCCTCCGTTGAGGGACATCTGGGTTCTTTCCAGCTTCTGGCTATTATAAATAAGGCTGCTATGAATATAGTGGAGCATGTGTCCTTATTGCATGCAGGTAAAGTCTCTGGGTATATGCCCAGGAGTGGTATAGCCGGATCCTCCGGAAGTGTCATGCCCAGTTTTCTGAGGAGCCGCCAGACTGCTTTCCAGAGTGGTTGTACCAGCCTGCAATTCCACCAGCAGTGGAGGAGTGTTCCTCTTTCTCCACATCCTCGCCAACAACTGCTGTCTCCTGTGTTTTTGATCTTAGCCATCCTGACTGGTGTGAGATGGAATCTCAGGGTTGTTTTGATTTGCATTTCCCTAATGACTAAGGATGATGAACATCTCTTTAGGTGCTTCTCAGCCATTAGATATTCTTCAGGTGAGAACTCTTTGTGGAGCTCTGTACCCCATTTTTTAATAGGGTTACTTGCCTCTCTGGAGTTTAACTTCTTGAGTTCTTTGTATATCTTGGATATTAGCCCTCTGTCGGATGTAAGGTTGGTAAAGATCATTTCCCAGTTAGTTGGTTGCCGCTTTGTCTTTTTGACGGTGTCTTTTGCCTTGCAAAAACTCTTGGCGTGACGCTAACCAAACAAGTGAAAGATCTGTATGACAAGAACTTCAAGTCTCTGAAGAAAGAAATTGAAGAAGACCTCGGAAGATGGAAAAATCTGCCATGCTCATGGATTGGCAGGATTAATATAGTAAAAATGAGCATCTTACCAAAAGTAATACACAGATTCAATGCAATCCCCATCAAAATCCCAACTCAATTCTTCATAGAGTTAGAAAGAGCAATTCAAAAATTCATCTGGAATAACAGAAAACCCAGAATAGCTAAAACTATTCTCAAGAGTAAAAGAACCTCTGGGGGAATCAGTATCCCGGACCTCAAGCTGTACTACAGAGCAATAGTGTTAAAAACTGCATGGTATTGGTACAGTAACAGACATGTAGATCAATGGAACAGAATTGAAGACCCAGAAATGAATCCACACTCCTATGGTCACTTGATCTTTGACAAAGGAGCTAAAACCATCCAGTGGAAAAAAGATAGCCTTTTCAACAAATGGTGCTGGCTCAGCTGGAGGTCAACATGCAGAAGAATGCAAATTGACCCATCCTTATCTCCTTGCACTAAGCTCAATTCTAAGTGGATCAAAGATCTCCACATAAAACCAGACACACTGAAACTAATAGAAGGGAAACTAGGGAAGAACCTTGAACATATGGGCACAGGGGAGAATTTCCTGAACAGAACTCCAATAGCTTATACTCTAAGATCAAGAATAGACAAATGGGACCTCATTAAATTACTGGATGGTTTTAAACACCCCTGATATTCCATCTCACATCAGTCGGAATGGCTAAGTTCAAAAGCACAGGAGACAGCAGTTGTTGGGAGGATGTGGAGAAAGAAGAACACTCCTCCACTGCTGGTGGGATTGCAAGCTGATACAACCAATTTGCATATCAATAGATTTCCAAGAAGATGGAAGGAGAGACCTCTGGTCCTGGAAAGACTGAATATAGGGGAACGCCAGGACAGAGAAGTGAGAGGGGGTTGAATGGGGAAAAGAGGGAGGGAAGGGGACTTATGGGACTTTCGGGGTGGGAGGAAACGGGAAAGGGGAAATGATTTGGAATGTAAATAAAAAAAAAACTTAGAAAATAAAAAAAGTTTTATTCTTTAAATTATTTTAGTATAACATTTTATTTTGTGTACAATTATTTAATATACTTAAAAAGTAGATACAACTCATAATGGTATCATTAAAAAGTAGATACAACTCATAATGGTATCAAATAAATTTAAGATCTAATCATTAAATAATTAATAATAACAATATCCTCCTGTGTAGACACATCACGCATTTTTAATTCCTCTGGCTGGAATATAAACATACCCTTAGTACACACTAATACAAATCAATGGTGTCCAATTGAGGGGTAGATAAATCGACAAATCAAAGAAAGATTTGACAGGCTGAGTGAGACTATTCAAAAGTAAGTCTCTGAGATGACAATTGCATTAGGCAAGTAAAAATTACTTTTACAGGAAAAGATCAGTTTTATCAGATTGAAATCGGAATTGTTACAGGTAATGTAGAAATATTAATGCTTGGTATAAATATCTTAAAATAGTGGTTGATCCTGTATCTTATTAATTGGAAATAAATGCCAACTTAATAGTGTTATATGTAAATAGGAGTAATGGGAATTCATTCTTTCTTATTTGCATCACTATTATTTTTTTTCTTTTGTCTTATTTCTTGAACTAAGGTACCATCAAGGTTTGAATGAAAGTAGAGTCAGTACACCTGCCTGATTCTACCCAATTAGTATAAAGCTGAGGAATACTTATATAAAACCTCATAATGGAGAAATAAATATATATTTTTTTCTTGTTAGGGTTGCCATCACTATGAAGAGACATCAAGACAAATCTTACAAAGGTAAACATTTAATTGGAGTGAGCTTACAGTGTCAGAGGTTTAATCCATTGTCATCACACTGGAAGCATGGCACATGCTCCCTCCTTCTCCACACTCTCCAACATAGCACTCTGAAGAAAGGAATGTTTTTAGTTCCTTTGTCAACGATCAAATGACCATGGGTGTGTGGGTTCATTTCTGGGTCTTCAATTCTTTTTTTTTTTTAATTTAATTTTATTTTATTTTTTTAATTTACATTCCAAATCACTTCCCCTTTCCCGTTTCCTCCCTCCCCGAAAGTCCCATAAGCCCCCTTCCCTCCCTCTTTTCTCCGTTCAACCCCCTCTCATTACTCTGTCCTGGCGTTCCCCTACATCCAGTCTTTCCAGGACCAGGGGTCTCTCCTTCCATCTTTTTAGAAATCTATTGATATGCTGATTGTGTCTAGGGTATTCTGAGATTCTGGGTCAATATCCCCTTATCAGTGACTTCATACCATGTGTGGTCTTTTGTGATTGGGTTACCTCACTAAGGATGATATTTTCAAGTTCTGACCATTTGCCTAGGAATTTCGTGAATTCATTGTTTTTAATTGCAGAGTAGTATTCCATTGTGTAAATATACCACATCTTCTGAATCCATTCCTCCGTTGAGGGACATCTGGGTTCTTTCCAGCTTCTGGCTATTATAAATAAGGCTGCTATGAATATAGTGGAGCATGTGTCCTTATTGCATGCAGGTAAAGTCTCTGGGTATATGCCCAGGAGTGGTATAGCCGGATCCTCCGGAAGTGTCATGCCCAGTTTTCTGAGGAGCCGCCAGACTGCTTTCCAGAGTGGTTGTACCAGCCTGCAATTCCACCAGCAGTGGAGGAGTGTTCCTCTTTCTCCACATCCTCGCCAACAACTGCTGTCTCCTGTGTTTTTGATCTTAGCCATCCTGACTGGTGTGAGATGGAATCTCAGGGTTGTTTTGATTTGCATTTCCCTAATGACTAAGGATGATGAACATCTCTTTAGGTGCTTCTCAGCCATTAGATATTCTTCAGGTGAGAACTCTTTGTGGAGCTCTGTACCCCATTTTTTAATAGGGTTACTTGCCTCTCTGGAGTTTAACTTCTTGAGTTCTTTGTATATCTTGGATATTAGCCCTCTGTCGGATGTAAGGTTGGTAAAGATCATTTCCCAGTTAGTTGGTTGCCGCTTTGTCTTTTTGACGGTGTCTTTTGCCTTGCAAAAACTCTTGGCGTGACGCTAACCAAACAAGTGAAAGATCTGTATGACAAGAACTTCAAGTCTCTGAAGAAAGAAATTGAAGAAGACCTCGGAAGATGGAAAAATCTGCCATGCTCATGGATTGGCAGGATTAATATAGTAAAAATGAGCATCTTACCAAAAGTAATACACAGATTCAATGCAATCCCCATCAAAATCCCAACTCAATTCTTCATAGAGTTAGAAAGAGCAATTCAAAAATTCATCTGGAATAACAGAAAACCCAGAATAGCTAAAACTATTCTCAAGAGTAAAAGAACCTCTGGGGGAATCAGTATCCCGGACCTCAAGCTGTACTACAGAGCAATAGTGTTAAAAACTGCATGGTATTGGTACAGTAACAGACATGTAGATCAATGGAACAGAATTGAAGACCCAGAAATGAATCCACACTCCTATGGTCACTTGATCTTTGACAAAGGAGCTAAAACCATCCAGTGGAAAAAAGATAGCCTTTTCAACAAATGGTGCTGGCTCAGCTGGAGGTCAACATGCAGAAGAATGCAAATTGACCCATCCTTATCTCCTTGCACTAAGCTCAATTCTAAGTGGATCAAAGATCTCCACATAAAACCAGACACACTGAAACTAATAGAAGGGAAACTAGGGAAGAACCTTGAACATATGGGCACAGGGGAGAATTTCCTGAACAGAACTCCAATAGCTTATACTCTAAGATCAAGAATAGACAAATGGGACCTCATTAAATTACTGGATGGTTTTAAACACCCCTGATATTCCATCTCACATCAGTCGGAATGGCTAAGTTCAAAAGCACAGGAGACAGCAGTTGTTGGGAGGATGTGGAGAAAGAAGAACACTCCTCCACTGCTGGTGGGATTGCAAGCTGATACAACCAATTTGCATATCAATAGATTTCCAAGAAGATGGAAGGAGAGACCTCTGGTCCTGGAAAGACTGAATATAGGGGAACGCCAGGACAGAGAAGTGAGAGGGGGTTGAATGGGGAAAAGAGGGAGGGAAGGGGACTTATGGGACTTTCGGGGTGGGAGGAAACGGGAAAGGGGAAATGATTTGGAATGTAAATAAAAAAAAAACTTAGAAAATAAAAAAAGTTTTATTCTTTAAATTATTTTAGTATAACATTTTATTTTGTGTACAATTATTTAATATACTTAAAAAGTAGATACAACTCATAATGGTATCATTAAAAAGTAGATACAACTCATAATGGTATCAAATAAATTTAAGATCTAATCATTAAATAATTAATAATAACAATATCCTCCTGTGTAGACACATCACGCATTTTTAATTCCTCTGGCTGGAATATAAACATACCCTTAGTACACACTAATACAAATCAATGGTGTCCAATTGAGGGGTAGATAAATCGACAAATCAAAGAAAGATTTGACAGGCTGAGTGAGACTATTCAAAAGTAAGTCTCTGAGATGACAATTGCATTAGGCAAGTAAAAATTACTTTTACAGGAAAAGATCAGTTTTATCAGATTGAAATCGGAATTGTTACAGGTAATGTAGAAATATTAATGCTTGGTATAAATATCTTAAAATAGTGGTTGATCCTGTATCTTATTAATTGGAAATAAATGCCAACTTAATAGTGTTATATGTAAATAGGAGTAATGGGAATTCATTCTTTCTTATTTGCATCACTATTATTTTTTTCTTTTGTCTTATTTCTTGAACTAAGGTACCATCAAGGTTTGAATGAAAGTAGAGTCAGTACACCTGCCTGATTCTACCCAATTAGTATAAAGCTGAGGAATACTTATATAAAACCTCATAATGGAGAAATAAATATATATTTTTTTCTTGTTAGGGTTGCCATCACTATGAAGAGACATCAAGACAAATCTTACAAAGGTAAACATTTAATTGGAGTGAGCTTACAGTGTCAGAGGTTTAATCCATTGTCATCACACTGGAAGCATGGCACATGCTCCCTCCTTCTCCACACTCTCCAACATAGCACTCTGAAGAAAGGAATGTTTTTAGTTCCTTTGTCAACGATCAAATGACCATGGGTGTGTGGGTTCATTTCTGGGTCTTCAATTCTTTTTTTTTTTTAATTTAATTTTATTTTATTTTTTTAATTTACATTCCAAATCACTTCCCCTTTCCCGTTTCCTCCCTCCCCGAAAGTCCCATAAGCCCCCTTCCCTCCCTCTTTTCTCCGTTCAACCCCCTCTCATTACTCTGTCCTGGCGTTCCCCTACATCCAGTCTTTCCAGGACCAGGGGTCTCTCCTTCCATCTTTTTAGAAATCTATTGATATGCTGATTGTGTCTAGGGTATTCTGAGATTCTGGGTCAATATCCCCTTATCAGTGACTTCATACCATGTGTGATCTTTTGTGATTGGGTTACCTCACTAAGGATGATATTTTCAAGTTCTGACCATTTGCCTAGGAATTTCGTGAATTCATTGTTTTTAATTGCAGAGTAGTATTCCATTGTGTAAATATACCACATCTTCTGAATCCATTCCTCCGTTGAGGGACATCTGGGTTCTTTCCAGCTTCTGGCTATTATAAATAAGGCTGCTATGAATATAGTGGAGCATGTGTCCTTATTGCATGCAGGTAAAGTCTCTGGGTATATGCCCAGGAGTGGTATAGCCGGATCCTCCGGAAGTGTCATGCCCAGTTTTCTGAGGAGCCGCCAGACTGCTTTCCAGAGTGGTTGTACCAGCCTGCAATTCCACCAGCAGTGGAGGAGTGTTCCTCTTTCTCCACATCCTCGCCAACAACTGCTGTCTCCTGTGTTTTTGATCTTAGCCATCCTGACTGGTGTGAGATGGAATCTCAGGGTTGTTTTGATTTGCATTTCCCTAATGACTAAGGATGATGAACATCTCTTTAGGTGCTTCTCAGCCATTAGATATTCTTCAGGTGAGAACTCTTTGTGGAGCTCTGTACCCCATTTTTTAATAGGGTTACTTGCCTCTCTGGAGTTTAACTTCTTGAGTTCTTTGTATATCTTGGATATTAGCCCTCTGTCGGATGTAAGGTTGGTAAAGATCATTTCTATTCCATTAATCTTCCTGCCTGTCTCTGGGCCAGTCCCATACAGTTTTTATCACGATTGCTCTGTAATGCAACTTGAAGTCAGGGATGGTGGTTCCCCAAGAAGTTCTTTTATTGTTGAAAATAGTTTTCAGCATCCTGTTTTGTTTTGTTTTGTTTTGTTTTTGTTATTCCAGATGAAATTGCTCTTTCTAACTCTGTAAATAATTCAGTTGGAATTTTGGTAGGCATTTCATTCAATCTGTAGATTTAAATTCAGAATTTTCATCAACAGGTCATGCCGGACTTTCTAAAGTATCATTTTTCAATCTATTTAAAGTATCATGTCACTGTTTTTCTTGAAGTTTTCAAACCTTCTGTAACTGAGCCTTAGATTTATTTAATATAATTAGTGTTCAATTTTAGTAGTGACTTTACTTAAACTGACTAGTGCATTCTGAAATTGTCATTGAATGATATAGATTTTCCAACAAATGTGCAAACTCAGTACAGTATAGCAAAGATTCCTTTCATATCAGATGGTTGTGATATTGAATTAAAAATTTACATATAATGTAAAAGTATGATTCTAAAATTTTTAAAGGGATAACCATAACTATTAATAATTGCTTACTAAAAATTTATGAAAATCCAATTTTTACATGTGAAACATGCATCCCTAGTGTGATTCTTCTTGTTAGTAGACAGAGTTTCAACCCATTAATTTTGGGTATGGAAAAAAATTCAAGTCAAATTTCAGCATTTGTAATCCTTATGTATTTTATTTTACATTCTGGTATTTGACATTCAAAGTATTGAATACCACAAACTTAATTGTTATTTGGAAAGGAGTTAAAATATATTGTATTGTTAGAAGAATATTTCATACTATTTACTTTCTTTCTCAAATAATTTAATCCCGTATTGAAGTACAACACACATTGATGTTTTTAGCTTATGGATTTTTGCCATTTGATGTTTTCCCAATTCTTTACAACTGTCATACAAAATGTTAATTTTGACACTGAGGCCTTCTGAGTCATGTATATCAATGTTTTGTACCATATTATTCTGATGATGAGAATATTTTTTCCTGATTCCAGACGGTGAGCACTACCACTGTATAATATCCACTGTATAATATGTCTGAAAAGAAGAAAATGCTTTCTATAGGGCTATATGTTTCTCTAAATCTTTGTCTACTAATCAGACAATAACCATTTTGTGAACCTATGGTAAATTTTGATATGTGAAGTTATTTTCCATAGACACGTTATAGACTGAGTCATTTACCAAACTCTAAAATTGTTGAGCAACATATCACATCTAGTCTGTCATATCTCAAATCCACATATCTACTGTTATTCTGAGATGTTATCCAAATTTGATGAATTATTACATATAAGCGTAAATTAGAGAATTGCACTTTTCCTTGAATAGAGTTGTTCTGTCTTTGTTTCATGTTTCTACAAATTGAAAAAGAGCCTGGAATTTATAAGCAACTGGGCTGTATTTGGCACACAGTTCTGGATCCAAATAATTGTAAAGAGATTGTAATTTTGTATGATATATGTTTTTCTCACACTGCTCTTCAGTGCTAAGGGAATTTGAGGGTATGTAAAACAGAGAAGAACTTGGATGAACTGGTCCAACATCCACTATAAAATAAAACTTCAAAATAAAAACAACTATAGTGGCAGTATTACATTTCCAAAGCAGAATCTTTTTAACCTATTGATAACTTTTTAGCTTTTCTTCAACTATATTAAAATGGCAATCAGAGTTCAATGTATGATTATAGAAATAAAACAAATCATAATAAATCCTTTAAAAATTCACAGAAGGAATCATGCCTGAGAGTTCTAATGCTAATTACTGCATAAAAGCTAAAATTGAGATGTCTACATCTAAATTTGGATATTTCTATAAGGATTTTTATGCTCAAATATATTGAAAAAATTGCAGTGATTTCACTAAAATCAAATTATAATTAAATTATATAAATATTTAATATTTAAAATGACTGTATTAAAAATACCTACATATATAATATTTAATTTAACTTATATTCTTATTTAATTATTTAAAATTATTTGTTGATAATCTATATATTTAATGGGTAGACATCTATTTCAACTGACAATGCACTGTATTTAATACATACTTGATATGCACACAATAAAATACTCATTGCTTCTATGCACATACCATATTTTAACATTAAAGCTATCATAAAGACATTCAATAATCAAATAATTGGGCATATATATAATCATTTTATAATATAAAGCAAAAAATTTAATATTGCAATAAATTTTGATAAAATATTTTAATTTCAAAGTATTGTTTAAGAAACCCTGTTTTATCATAATAGGAATCATCTAGGAATATGTTAGCCCTGCTTGTTTGCCATATGTATATGTGGGTATGTATAGTGTGTAGTCATGTGGTCATCCTAAAAGTTTTCAATGGAAGTGCTATAGTAATAGAAGCTAAACTTTTGAAATAGATTTAAATATATATGTTTTATGAACATGATTTGAAGAGATTTCATTGATAAAGTCAAGATTTTAACAGAAAATTTTAAAATAGTCATTTTTTTCATCAAATTATTTTAGTGTCTAATTAAAAATGTCAATATAGTTAATAGAACCTGTGAACAAAAGAATGATAATGGAAGTGAAGGCATTTTATTTTTCTTTAACTGTAGTAAAATAAAATGATAAAGATTTCCCTAAGGCTACTTGCAGAATTAAATATTAAACATATAAAATTAGGTATACAAAATTTTCTATTGAACTTTGCAAAAAAATCAAACATGTCTAATTGTATGTAGATCTTCCTAATTACCTAGGAGGAGATTGTCTCCATAATGAACATAAACATCTTGAATCCACAAATTATGATACTGATGCCATTTAAGTATACGTGTCTCTGTAACATGCCTATGTGTTAATTTCTGCTGATGAGGTTTTTTTTTTCTCCTGATTTCATTGCATTGAAATGAATTCCTATAGTCAAGCACCTGGCAGTAATTACCTGCAACACTTAACTGTATGCACAGGTAGGGCTCAGGAGGCCAAAAATATTCTTTGACTCATGTAACATTCAATAGCTTGTCTACCACGTTACAGTTTTATGTAAAAATCATCATACTCAAATTTTAGCATCTCACTAAATAATATTTTATAAAATTCAATGCCTTTTTTCTTTAAATGATTTTATTTACTGACTTTGGGTTTTTTTTTTTTTACATGACAGAACAGTTATGAGATGTTTCAAATCTTTGGAGAATGAAAATATGGAAATAAGATATTCTATTTTATACTGGGGAATTAAAATCTGATAAGTCTTTCTTATTTTCTTGTCCAAATATAAATTCTCTAAAACCTAATTTTTTGTCTTATAGTCAACTTTACATCATAGAATAAGATTTAACACATAAAGACACCACATGTTCATTTTAAAATCAATCAATATTATATTTATTCATTAATTTTAAGTTATTATTGGACGCATGTGTGTGTGTGTGTTTGTGTGTGTGTGTGTCTGTCTGTCTGTCTGTCTGTTCGTCTATCTGTCTTGTGTGGCAGTAATGACACAAGTGTGCTTTGTATATATGTGGAAATCAGAGGACTGCCTGTAGAAATTTGTTTTTTTAGGTTTTTTTTTTTTTTTTTTTTTTTTTTTTTTAGGTATTTTTTCCCAAATCACAGGAGCCAGTAATTGAACTTATACTGTCAGGCTTCTGCAGTAGGTACTTCTACCTACTGAGCCATCTTGATGGCTTGTACCCAGTAATTTAAACATCAGCATTCTCATCATTGTCAGTATTGTATCTATGACAATATTTATGATAATCACCAAATGATTCTTTATTTCATGGTCGAATTGTACCTCTGTAACCTGTGTTCCTCTATCATGCATACACACTGTATAGTTCTCAATTTTACTAAGTAATGACATAGAACCATAATTATTAAATGTGGCGTTAAATAACAGAAGTATTAAATAATTCTAAATGTCTTTATTGGGTCCCAAAACATTATAATATACCAACATATGCTAATAAGAAAGATTTTCTATCATGTGATATTTCTAAATATTTATGAGCATCAAATAAATATAACAAAATGCCTAAATAATTAGAAATATACAATATTCAATAGCTATAATGTCTTTTGTTCACTGATGTTCATATATCATCTTACTAATAAACATTTTTATATAAAACAGCAAATATTTGACAAAACCTCACAATTTTTACAAATCATTGAAAATTCAGCACATTTAAAACACTATTCAAATTTTTCAAGGGGGTTTTCAGTGGGGTAATGTGGAAATGGGTTGACATTTGAAATGTAAATAAAGCAAATATTTAATTAAAAAAACAAAAAACAAACAACCCCCTGAAAATCTTTTTTTAATCATTTTTATTTTTATTTTTAAGATATTTATCTTTAAATTTTTTATTACAGTTCAATTGTTGTTCCCCTCCCAGTCTGCCCTCTGACAGTTCCTCATCACATTCTTCCTCCTCTGTCTTCAAGAGGATGTCCACACACACCTTCACTACACCCTTCTCCAACTAACCTCCTCTCTCCCTGGGGCCTCAAGTCTCTCCAGAGTTAAGTATATCTTCTCTCACTGAGGCCAGCCCAGGCAGTTCTCTGTGATAAACATTGATGCTTTTAACTAGTAGGAGTTTAAATACAAGCTCTTTTTGGAGCTTCATAGATTTCATCCACATTCCATACCACTCTCATTATATGAAAGCAGGTTTATTTCTTTTTCTAGCTAAATCTGAAACATTCATCTGTAAATTGTAACATAGGTTAACCATCTGACATAGCCTCTTCCTTCTCATATCGTAACATTGTTTTTCAGAAAAGGCAAGCTAATGCTTGAGAGAGCTTCATCAACAATAGCTGAATGTGTTTCTTTCACACCTGGTTCCTCATTATAGAAACATTCATTCAAATTTCAAGAAAATATTTAAGTGTTTTAAACAGTTTGCATAGAGCTGATATCAAACTTTCTTTGAAATGACAGCATCCCAGACAGATATGAACTATATATATTGATTTGTTAGAGCACTTCCAGCTTTTATTTATTCCATAACAAAATTGCAACAAACTTGAAGACTCATAAACAAAATAAATTTGTTTCTCACATTTCTGAATGCTGGAAAGTTCAAGATAAATTTTGATGTTATGCACTTAGCTTGTAGCTGAATACTATTTCCTAGAGTATGCTTCTGAATTAGTCTTATTTATGTTAGTTAAAACTTTAAAATGCATTAATCCAAATTTATAGGTCTTTAGAGTCTTTACCCAAAAATCATGGACAGGTCACAAAACATTTTTATAACAATGATTGCACCAGAAAACCAGACAATGTTTTATTCTCTGTTTTGCAGTTGTTGTCTAATGATTATGATAGGCTTATACAAAGCTGGATATACTCATTCATCCCCGTAATTGTAGCATTTGGAAAGTTGAGGCTGGAGAATCATTGTAAATTTGAATCTGTTTTTATTTGAAATGAATTCTATGCCAATATACATTATAATGTAAATCCTTATCTCAAATGTCTAAAACTAGTTTTAACTTAAATTAGTTCATATTCTTGTTCATTTAACAATTGTATCTAAATTAAATACGTAAATTTATTTATTTATAATATAATTAAACATCTATAAAATAATTGTACTTATCCAAGATTCATACTCCTTATTTTTATGCTCTTACATAATGATTCTACTGTTGAAGAAACGTTACTCACAAATTTGATCAGTGAGACATATAGAATGACCTAAATATTTCTCTAAATTAAATATGTCATCAAGGAATAGTAGCTACTCAACTTAATTAACCCGTGGGAAAGAAAGCAAAAGACAACATGCATTGCTTTGTAAATTATTCAGGACGTTTTTGCCAGTCCTTTAAAATCAAAATGAAAAATAAGTGCATATTGGCAAGTATGTGTAGATATTGCTTGAACTGTCTATTAAAATTATTTTAGTTTGTACTCAACACAGTTGATAGAAGAATAAACTTTGAATTCTAAGCATTAAATAAATGCCAAAAAAATCTTAATAATGAATCAAACATGTCATTTTAATAAATAAATTATAATATTTCATTAAGTTTTACATAAAATTATAAGTATTATTCATTTCTCTACTGTTCTCTTTCTGTGGTGATTTTCCTTTCCAATTAAAATGCACTCCTTATTTTCAACAATTCCATCTTCATATCACTTAGATACTGCTATTCTACACTCTACCAAACCCAGTGATTCCTTACACTTTCCTAGTTTTTGATATTATCCTTCTATCTACATCTCATTCCCCATCAAGAAAGAATTTCAGTTTCTGGCTATTACAAATGAAACTGTTATGAATATAGTTGATTAGGTGTCATTGTGGGGTGTTGGAGCCTTTTAGGTATACGGCCAGGAGTGATAAAGCTAGGTCTTGAGGCAGAACTATTCCCAGTTTTCTGAGAAAATGCCAAATTGATTTCCAAAGTGATTGCATAAGTTTTCACTCCTACCACAGGAAAGAAGTGTTCACCTTGGTTCACAGCCTTGTCAATATGTGTTAACCTTGGGTTTTTGATCTTAGCCATTCTCACAGGTGTGAGATGGAATCTCAGAATTGTTTTAATTTGCATTTTCCTCATGACTTTGTAGCAGCTTTATTCATAATAACCAGAAACTGGAAAAAAAATACTTAGATGTCCCTCCAATAAATGATGGATAAAGAAAATGTGGTACATTTACACAATGGAATAATACTCAGCTATTAAAAACAAAGAAATAATGAATTTTACAGGCAAATGGATGGAGCTTGAGAATATCATCCTGAGTGACGTAAACCAGTCCCAAAAGGACATGTGTAGCATATATTTACTTATAAGTATATACTAGCCATAACAGGTATCATGTTAAACTCCAGAGACCCAAAGAAGCTAAACAAAAAGAAAGGCTAAACTTAGGAAGCTTTAATCTGATAAAATTGAAAAAAGATATAGAAAAACATTAAAATTGAAGATTATCATGGAAAATTATACAGATAAAATGATACGCATAAAAATATTTCTACCTTTTCCTCCCTTTCTCTTTCTGTCACCATCTTGCCCTTTCCTCTCTCAATAAACCTCAAGAGGAACTGTTTGACCTGGTGTGGTCTCTCTGGAGCTGCCCGACGGTCGCAATATTGGTGCCGAAATCTGAGAATTGCTACACAGGGGAGCTGCAGAGTCCAGGAGACTGTCACCACCCAGCGCAAAAGTGAAGCCACTGCTGCTGCCACCACCGCCACTAGAAAACTGATGCCACGTGGATGGCTGCTGCTGCTGCTGCCAAAGCTAGGGAATGAACAGTATGTGAACAGCTGCCACAGCCATCACTGCTAGCAGCCACTGCTACACCACATGGACTCCATCTGCTGGCACCCACTGTCAACCACTCTAAGGATTTCCACTGCTGTACAGACCATCACTACTGCCGCTGCCACCACTGTGAGACTCATAGACTTCTACCACATGAGCTGTGACACAGCAGCCCATCACATGGTGCTGGCCTCCGGTCATACCGGGTTCTTCACTTCCTGCTATCAGACTACAGAAGTCTGCGGCATATTAATTGGACATTCCACTCCAAGATAACTATTGTCATAGAAGTATGGTACCTTAAAATTGTCTTAGAGATATAGCAAGATCTTCAGCAAGAGGAAAATAATAGTCCAGTTGCCATCTGCACCCAGAAGCTAGGACTGTTTCACAGTCCTCTGTACACAGGTCCCTCCAGGAGAGAGCTGCTCTCCCTGGAGTGCTCTCACACCCAGGCTCAGAGGTGGGATTGCCACTTTCTCTCCAATAACTGTCCAAAACTGGACCGGCAAGGAGCACACATTGCACAGGAACAGTGGAGCAGTTGGAACAAGATCCTTCCAGTCACCGTCTAAACCTAGAGCTAAGGTTGTTCTACAGCCCTCTGTATAGAGAGTCAGCCAAGAGAGAGCTGGTCTCCCAGGAGTGTTGACACAGGCCTACAGGGGGGACAAGCTCCAGCCAGAGACAGCAAGACCAACTAACACCAGAGATAACCAGATGGGGAAAGGCAAACGCAAAAACCTTACCAACAGAAACCAAGGCTACTTGGCATCATCACAACCCAGTTCTCCCACCACAGCAAGTCCTGGTTGCACCAACACACTGGAAAAGCAAGGTTTGGATTTAAAATCACATCTCATGATGCTATTAGAGAATTTCGAGAAGGACAAAAATAAATCCCTTAAAGAAATACAGGAGAACACAGGTAAACAGCGAGAAGTGCTTAAAGAGGAAACACAAGAATCCCTTAAAGAAATACAGGAGAATGAGGGTAAACAGCTAGAAGTCCTTAAAGAGAATACAAGAATCCCTTAAAGAACTACAGGAAAACGCAAACAAACAAATGAAGGAATGGAGCAAAACCATCCAGGATCTAAAAATGGAAGTAGAAGCAAGAAAGAAATCACAAAGGGAGACAACCCTGGAGATTGAAAACCTAGGAAAGAGATCAGCCTAGGCTGATCCCCTCAACTATCTTCTCAGTATCCTGAGTGATGGAGGGTGGCTTCCTGAGGTTGCCCATGATTTCTTTTCTGTCTTTGTTCTTATTGCATTTTACAAGAATTCCTGTCAGATTACCTCAGGTCTTACCCTAGCATCCTTACTTAACTTAATCCCTTCCCTTAGGAGTCTTGGTCCACGGGGTCTCATTGGAGCATAGGATGTTGGCATATTTGTTGTTGCTATTGTTTTAACAGAGAACACAATTCATACCAAGATTCACAACTGTCTCACATATTTCTGAGCTAAAGATTCTTTTCTTTCTTTGGCATATAAAGTGCCAAATCTTTTATAATTTAAATCTGTGTTTATTCTATTTCACACACTCACTGTTCTGGAACTCATTTTGGAGCAATCTTGATATCTCTGAATCTCTGTATTTAGTTCTGTATGCTGATAGAATCTCTCAATTGATTTCTAGCTCTGCTCTCTATATCTCTTCTGGGCTAATTCTTCTTGGTAGATCACTGGTTTCTACTTTGAATGATCAACTCTGAATTGTCAAACCTTTGACAAAATATTGTTTTGCTTGTACAATTTTTACTTAACATTTTTAATGTATTAAATATGTTTTGTTTTAACTCAAAAAATATTTGTAAGTTGATTGAAAGTGGATTTATAAACATTTTCTGATAAAATTTAAGATTTACAAGGAAAATATCTCTGATAAAATTGAAGAAATATATAGAAAAACACGTTAAGATTGACTATTTCATGGAAAAATTACACAGATAAAATGGTAGGCACAAAAATATTCCTAAAAAACATGTTAAGATTGACTATTTCATAGAAAAATTATACAGATAAAATGGTAGGCATAAAAATATTCCTAGACTGATTGAAAGTGGAATTATAAACATTTTCTGATGTAAAATCTTCAATTTTATTAGAAAATGTTTATAATTCTACTTTCAATCAACTTAGGAATATTTTTATGCCTACCATTTTATCTGTATAATTTTCCATGAAATAGTCATTTTAACGTGTTTTCTATATATTTCTTGAATTTTATCAGAAATATTTTCTTCAATTTTATCAGAAAATATTCATAATTCTACTTTCAATCAACTTAGAAATACTTTATGCCTACCATTTTATGTGTAATTTTTCATGATAATCTTCAATTTTAATATTATTTTATATTTTTCTACAATTTTTTTAGAAATATTTCCCATATAAATCTTCAGTTCTTTCATAAAGTATTTCTACTTCCTTTTTCAATTAATTTAGCAAGGTTTTTATGTCTACCATTTTACTCTTTAACTTTCAATGAAAATTGTCAATCTTTTTTTTAAATTTTATTTTCTAAGTTTTTTTTTTTGCATTCAAAATCATTTCCCCTTTCCCGTTTCCTCCCTCCCCGAAAGTCCCATAAGCCCCCTTCCCTCCCTCTTTTCCCCATTCAACCCCCTCTTGCTTCTCTGTCCTGGCATTCCCCTACATCCAGTCTTTCCAGGACCAGGGGTCTCTCCTTCCATCTTCTTGGAAATCTATTGACATGCGAATTGTGTCTAGGGTATTCCGAGATTCTGGGTTAATATCCCCTTATCAGTGACTGCATACCATGTGTGTTCTTTTGTGATTGGGTTACCTCACTAAGGATGATATTTTCAAGTTTAGACCATTTGCCTAGGAATTTCGTGAATTCATTGTTTTTAATTGCACAGTAGTATTCCATTGTGTAAATATACCACATCTTCTGAATCCATTCCTCCGTTGAGGGACATCTGGGTTCTTTCCAGCTTCTGGCTATTATAAATAAGGCTGCTATGAACATAGTGGAGCATGTGTCCTTATTGCATGCAGGTAAAGCCTCTGGGTATATGCCCAGGAGTGGTATAGCTGGATCCTCCAGAAGTGTCATGCCTAGTTTTCTGAGGAACTGCCAGACTGCTTTCCAGAGTGGTTGTACCAGCTTGCAATCCAACCATCAGTGGAGGAGTGTTCCTCTTTCTCCACATCCTCACCAACAACTGCTGTCTCCTGTGTTTTTGATCTTAGCCATTCTGACTGGTGTGTGTTTTTCTATATGCTTCTTCAATTTTGTCGGAAACATTTTTCATGTAAATCTTTAATTTAATCATAAAATGTTTTTACTTTCCTTTTTCAATAAAAAATAAAAAGGAAGCTTTAATATCACTTAGAAGAGGGAATACAATAGTCATAAGAGACAAATGGAGGGAGAGAGAGAATTGGGAGGGAGGGTGGTTGGGAGAAGAATGGGGCATTCAGGATTACATGATGGAAAGGACAAGAGCGATGGACATGAAAATGAGTGGAAATCTGCAACTGATGGGGATGAGGAGGTAGGGGGCATCTCCTGAATGAGAGAGAGACCTGGGATAAGGGAGACACCAAAGAATCAAAGGGGTTGACCTTAGCTGTGACTTCCTACATTTTGGGTATGGAACCTGAGGAAGCCATTTTCTATAGCCAGACAGGAACCCCAGTAGAGCAAAAGGGACACCATTAAACTTTTAACCCCAAATTTATCCTGTCTACAAGAAATGCATGATCAGGGCAAGGAGCTGAGAGTGAAGGAATGGAAAATTAATAAGGGGACTTACTTGAGACCCAAAACAGGAAAGCACCAATCCCTAAAACTATTAATGATATTCTTTTATGCTTGTAGACAGGAGCATATTGACCTCTGAGAGGCTCTGGCCAGCAGCAGACTGAGACACATAGAGACACCCACAGACAACAGAGCTTGGTCACTCTTACAGAAGAATACGAGGAAGGATTGCTTCCCCTGAAGGGAATAGGAACTCTACAGGAAGACTAACAAAATCAACAAACCTGGACCTTTGGGACTTTCAGAATGTGAAGTATCCACCAAAGAACATACACGGGTTGAATCTAGGTCTCCCAGTTTATATGTAGCAGATGTGAAGTTTGACCTTCATGTAGGTCCTCAACGATTAGAATGGGGGCTATCCCAAAAGCAGTCGTCTGTATGTAAAATGTTCTACCAGCTGGGCTATCTTGTCAGGCCTCAATGAGAGAAGAATTGCCTAACCTCACAGGGACTTAAAGTACCAGGGTTGGAACCCCATTAACTCAGAAGAGGAGAGGGAGTTGGGGGAAGGATTATGGGAGGGGTGACAGGCAAGGGGTAGTGAACAGGATGAAATACTGACTAGAACAAAAGTTTAGATGTCCAGACCCATTTGATACATCTATGACCTAGCGCCTACATCTGAGATTCAGGGTACATTGCATGTGACAAGTGGAAATAGTGTAAACATTTCAAAAGAACAGAAATGCTGCTATAAGATCCTGTTTTTTGGATAAATATAGTAAAAATGGCCATCTTCCCAAAAGAAATCTACAGATTCAATGCAATCCCCATCAAAATTCCAACTCAATTCTTCTAAGAGTTAGAAAGAGCAATTTGCAAATTCATTTGGAACGACAAAAAATCCAGGATAGCAACAATAAAAGAAGTTCTGGGGGAATCACCATCCCTGACCTCAAGATGTATTACAGAGCAATAGTGATAAAAACTATGTGGTATTGGTACAGAGACATGCAGGAAGATCAATGGAATAGAATTGAAGACCCAGAAATGAATCTACACCTATAGTCTCATGATATTTGACAAAGGAACTAAAAACATCCAGTGTGTGTGTGTGTGGGGGGAGCATTTTTAATAAATGGTGCTGGTTCAACTGGAGGTCAGCATGTAAAAAAATGCAAATCGACCCATTCCCATCTCCTTGTACAAAACTCAAGTCCAAGTAAATCAAGAACCTCCACATAAAACCAGATAAACTGAAACTTATAGAGGAGAAAGTGGGGAAGTGGCTCGAATACACGGGCACAGGGGAAAATTTCCTGAACAGAACACCAATGGCATATGCTCTAAGATCAAGAATCAACAAATAGGGCCCCATAAAACCGAAAAGCTTCTGTAAGGCAAAAGACTGTCAATAGGACAAAAGGGCAAACAACAAATTGGGAAAAGATCTTTACCAGCCCTACATCTGATAGAGGGCTAATATCCAATATCTACAAAGAACTCAAGAAGTTAAAACTACAGAGAACCAAATAACCCTATTAAAAAATAAAGTACAGAGTCAAACAAAGAATTCTCAACTGAGGAATACGGAGTGGCTGAGAAACACCTAAAGAAATGTTCAACATCCTTAGTCATCAGGGAAATGCAAATCAAAACAAGCCTGAGATTCTACCTCATATCAGTCAGAATGGCTAACATCAAAAATTCAGGTGACAGCAGGTGCTGTCAAGGATGTGGAGAAAGAGGAACACTCCTCCACTGCTGGTGGAATTGCAAGCTGGTAAAACCACTCTGGAAATCAATTTGGTGGTTCCTCAGAAAATTGGACAAAGTACTATCAGAGGACCCAGGTATACAACTCTTGGGCATATATCCAGAAGATGATCCAACATGTAATGAGGACACATGCTTCACTATGTTCATCGTAGCCTTATTTGTAATAGCCAGAAGCTGGAAAGAATCCAGATGTCCTTCAACAGAGGAACGGATACAGAAAATGTGGTAAATGTACCCAATGGAATACTACTCAGCAATTAAAAACAATGACTTCATGAAATTCTTAGAAAAATGGATGGAACTAGAAAATATCATCCTGAGTGAGGTAACCCAATCACAAAAGAACACACATGGTATGCCCTCACTGATAAGTGGATATTAGTTCAAAAACTCAGAATAAACAAAATACAATTAACAGACCATATGAAGCTCAAGTAGAAAGAAGACCAAAGTGTGGGTGCTTTGGATTTTCTGAGAAAGAGAAGAAAATACTCACAGGAGCAATTATGGAGATAAAAGTGTAGAGCAAAGACTGAAGGAAAGGCCATCAAGAGACTGTCCTACCTGAGGACTCATCCTATAAAAAGTCACCAAACCCGGACACTATTTTGGATACCAAGAAATGCTTTCCGAAAGGAGCCTGATAAGGCTGTCTCCTGAGAGGCCCTGCCAGAGCCTTACATATACAGAGGCAGATGCTAGCAGCCATTATTGGACTCAGCTTCAGGTCCCCAATAGAGGAATTAGAGAAAGAACTAAAGGAGCTGAAGAGGTTTGCAACCTCATAGGAAGAACAATATCAATCAACCAGACCCCACAGAACTCCCAGGGACTAAGCCATCAACCAAGGGGTACACATGTCTCTAGCTGCATATATAGCAGAGGATTGCCTTGTCAGGCATCATGGGGAGGAGAGGTCCGTGGTCCTATGAAGGCTTGATAGATGCCCCATTATAGGGGAATCGAGCGAGGGGAGGTGGAAAGGGGATGGGTGAAGGAACACAATCAGAGAAGTATTGGGAGGCAGGATGGGATAGGGGCTACCTGGGGTGGGGAGGGGACTGGGAAAGGAGATAACTTTTGAAATATAAAGAAAGAATATATCTAATAAAAAATGTAAAGAAATATCCTGTACTTTTTAGATAACAAGGAAGCTAAACCCATTATACCTTATCAGTATGTCTGTCTAAATAAGACAAGACAAAACAAAAATAAAACAAAGATAAAACCAGTAGTCTTGTTAATGGCTAATGGGAAAGAGGATAATTTTAGGAGATCCCATTCCTAAACAAGGACTAGAGCAACTAAGTATTAGTGAGCAGAAGAATTAGTGTTCCCTGAGAATTAGCCTTCCTATTAGTTATCTAATATGATGTTCTCCTTTCTGAAATCATATAAATATAAGCAATGCTAAGCAGGCTTAGCAGCGTGGAGCCCATGTACTGTGTCACCAGACAGAAGAAGTGGGAAGGTTGAGCAGGCTCAGACTCAGGGGAAATCTCAAAATTGAAAGCTGCGGAATTGGGGCCAGCTCCCTACCAGGCTTTACTTGTTCTGGAACACATAACCATGACTGAGAGGACCATAACCCTAACCCTACTGAGAGGACCATAACAATAAGTCATGTAGCATAAATACCTGAAGGTCTCCATGCTAATGAGTTATCTAGATAGGCCTGGATTGTTCAGCCAACGAACTTCCCTTCCTGGGCATTCTGTCCTGCAAAGGGTATTTAATCTCATCGCGAATAAGATGGATCCATTCACACTCACCATCAAATAAGAGTTTGGACGATCAAATACTATCTCTTTATCGAGGATTGTTGTTGGGGAAGCCTTCCTCATCGGAAAGAGCCATGGCTTAATCTTTCTGAAAAGGCTTTCTCTCTCCCAGCCCCTCCATATTCTCTGCACCCACTCAGAACCTAACCGTGTTACACCCTTATCCCAAGTACAGCCTTCTACTACCTGCCTGGCCCTGAGGACTTTTATTTTCTTGAAATAGAAATCCTTTGCATGATGTCATTCTTCCCAAGAACAACAAAAAAGGAATGTTGCATGTACAATAGAATATCATTTTATAAAACTGCGTACTACATTATGTTTATATTTCTCTGGAATAAGACATACCCTTAGTATACAACCTTAAATCTCTAACAATATAGGTAAGGTTACATTGTAGAAGAAAACAGACATGTTTGAAAGTGAGGTCTAATTGAGAGGCAAACAAAGTGATGAATCAGAGAAAAAATTAACAGAATGAATCAGAGAGAGTTGTATTTGGTTCTTGTCTCTTGAAGGCCGATTTTCTGAAAGGAAATGAAGAGAGAGTAGACATAGGAGATGGGATAGGAAGAGGCAGACAGAGCTAGGCGGAATGAAATAGGAGGAGCTCATAGTCCAGATGTATTGTATTAGATAACTTTCTACTTTCAATAACTAAATAACTATATAAATTTTATCTTTTATGAAGTAGCTTTTTCTATTGATTTCAGGTTAGACAGAGCATAGTGTCTTAAGTGTGAAGAAGTATATCCAGCAGTAGGGGTTTACCTTAAACCTCTGAAAGACAAGAAAATGCTTTATCAATAGTGTGAATTTGTGTTTGGAGTCGCTTGTGGTGACAGCCAATTTATGCAGCTCACATTAATTCATTTTTTTCTTCATCACATGAATACTACTTAAATATTGTTTTTGTGATATGGACAGAATTACAGTTAACTTTATTTTTAAGTACTGATTTTCTCCTTTTCAATGTTTGACTAGAAGTTCTTTTGTATTATACTGCATTTACATACTATATACTCTTCTCACCCCACACTAACCTCCTGTTGAGTCTTCCTAGCCCCTCCCAAACTCATAAACTCGTTCTTTCATTTAAAATTTGAAAATTCAAAGCAAAACATTAGTAAATTTTGTGTCACGTTATTGGATTGTTTCTACTATTCTATTGTTTTGTTTTTATGTGATGAGATATTTTTGTGTATCTTTTAATCAAGAAATGATCTCTTTTATCATTTTGTAACAAGTCTAATTCAGAAAGATTAACATAGATTTTTCTTTTTAAACTAAGAATGTCTTAATTCTGTTCTCATTTGTGAAGAAAATCTATTAGTTCAAGGTTCTTATTTAACATTATTAATATTTTGCAAAATATACTTTCTTAACTCCTACAAATTAGAAAATTAGCTACTGATGAAATAATTTTAGTTGATGAGACTTACATCTAGTAGCAATTGTGCCATAAGAGATTGATCTTCCTTGGAAGCTCTGGTGTGGTCTGGTTGATTGATATTGTTCTTCCTATGGGGTTGCCCTTGGTCTTGTGAAGGCCCTATGCCCTAGCCTAAGGGAATGCTAGGGCTATGAGGCAGGAGTGGGTGAGTGAGTGAGTGAGGGAGAGAGGGTGCACCCTCATAGAAGCAGCAAGGAGGTGGAATGTGATAGGGAGTTTGCAGAGGGGAAACTGGGAAAGGGGATAACATTTGAAATGTAAATAAATAAAATAACCAATAATTTTTCTTTTTAAAAAATGATTGCTCTTCAATTCCAGGATAGAGACAGTATTGTTGTAAAAATTATTTTACTGTCATATCTTATTTATTCTATATTACTCTTATTCCTTAGCTTCTTGGTTTTTTTCCTTAATGTCTGAATGGGTGTGGATCCAGATGAGATGGGAGATGAGGAAGAAGAGGGAGGAGTAAGTGAAAACTCTAATCAGGATATAATGTATAGAAAATGTATTTTTCAATAAAATAGAAAGACTAAAAATAACAATAATTATTTCAGGTAAACAACTCTTTATCCCAATTTTTCACTTTCTTGGTCTTCTATCATCTACTATGAGACATCATGATAGCAATCTTCTTGTTAAATGTGGCCCCTACAACTTTAACCTCATAGTCTTGTAATTCTATAAATCGAAAGTGTAGTCTTTAGAAAATATTTTCTTGGATATTCTGCTATAGAAGCATAAAATAAAGGCATGTGCATTATATAAATTATACGGATGAGGATAACACAAGAGAGTAAATATTTGGGTCAGAGACCCAAAGCAAGAATATGAGACTACCAGGGACCAATATAATTCTGCCTATCACTCAATTTTGTCGGACAAGAGGCTGTACTTATTCTCCACTTTTGTTTCTATTTTGGGACTCATCTTTGAATGCATATTGGTTTATTCAATGCTGACACTTGCTCCTAAATCCTATACATATATGTTTCTGCCTTCCAATTTGGAATTTGAATTCTCTTTCCGAAGTACAAGTGGTATGGTTAGTTGATATGAATTTATATAAAAAAATTTGTGCTTAGTAAAAATAACAAATTTAGAGGAAATGCCATGGTCATGTACAAACTAACTTCCTTGTAGATTTTCTTTATGCATAATGAAGTCAATAAATTTAAAGTCAGTATCTACATTTAGAATTTTCTTAGGTGTGTTATTCCTTACCAAAGCTACTAGTGAGTGCTTCCAAACTAAGTTAATTTCGTCTAAATATTATGTTTATTTCTAGTCCCGACATTTGTGTGTTGACTCTTTTGTCTATACATGATTACTTTGGAATATCATTGTCCACAGGTTGTCAAAAAGTAGACTGCATTTCGCAATCATCTTGAATCTTAGAGTTTCTCTCTCTGTCTCTGCTTTTTATTTCGTATGCAAAGGATGTTTCTCTGGAGAAATTACTTCTGTGTGCATTTTACATGGAATCAAATGGCAATTTTCATACTATCTTCTTGGCAGATGCACTTATGTCCATCAGCAAGCATTAGAAAAGTATATTTATGTTATTCTTAGCAACTTTCTGTTAGAAGAGATTTGCCAAATTATCCATGTAACCCAGAACATTGTACTTAGTTAAATTAAAACACTTAATAGACAAAATCATTTGCAGAGATGGGACTGCTGTTTCTCCGTATGTTTCAGAATTAAGTACAGTCTGAGCTGTTTTATGTATAGCTTTCTAATAATTTTTATCTAAAGATAGAATTTAAAAGCTGTGAACACTCAACAGCTTTCCAATACCTGCTTTGAAGAACTATTCTCAGAACAATATCATGAATGAGGTGAATAGTCAACAGGATTTTTCCTGGTTCAATTTGAATTAGTAAAGAGGTTAGAGATTAACAGGAAAGTACAATAATGCATGTCGACAAAATATATAGAGATGTAAAGCACACACATGTAATACAAAATAAGATTATATCCAAAATATCATAATATTCTTACCAATGACCAAGATTCAAAGTTGATACTTAAAAATAATATATGTATGTTACTAGTTGATGAGGACAACTTACATAGACTGAAATTTTTCATTGCTTTATAAAATATAGAAGCAAACACCGGAAAAATCTGTGGCCTTTGTAGTTGACAATTCATTTTAATCATACTAACTCTGAAATTTACTTGACTCATTCATCCACTTCTGTTTGAGTGTGGGTTCAGGTGTCTTGAGGCTTATGAGGCATTCAATCCCAATGAAAATCTGCCTTGTAGAACATTAAACTTTTGTAATACAAAATCATATGGCATACTAGAAATATAGGCTCTTTAAGTAAATGTGCTTACAGAAAAATTTAAAAAATGACAGGAAATACATGAAATTTTTCTCTGAAGTCCATTATGAGCGTTGGAATTTGAGAATATATTTCTTTAAATTCAACACTGGATATTACCATTCATACTTTGTGAGAAAAATAAGAAGAAACATTAGTTTAAGTTGAAAATCTTTTGTTGTGCAATTACAGTAGAATATTTAAATTTTAGTATTTCTGAGATTATAATTACATTGTGTGCTACTTGGTATTTCTCCCTCAAACCCCACGTGTGCCCTGTATCCTTTCTTTCTTTCAAATCAATGCCCTCTTGTCTTTCTTATCACATTAAGATATATGCAAATGCATGCATGTACGTTGTTAAATGTATAAATGCAACATTTTTAGTCTGTATGAAAGTACCTGTAAATACATATGTTCAAGACTGACCATCTGATACTGGATACCTAATTGGCATTATCTTCCCTGAGGATGCTTATTTCTTCAGCTCAGCATTCTGTCATTGCTTGTAGGTCATTTTTAGTGGTTGAGATCTCTTGAACTTTTTCTCTTCTATATCAACATATCTACTATTTTGTCTTTTGTCTGATTACATTTCAGCATCCATGTTGACGAGACTTCATGGGTGAATCTGTGACATGTCTAGAAAACTAGATCACACAGCACCTACCTGTTACTCTGGATCTTAATCTCTTTGCCCCATCTTCTGCAATGTTCTCTAAGCTTTAGGTATATGGGATGTGCTGATCATGAAGTATTTGGCACTGTGCTCCACAACTCTACAATTTGCTCAGTTATGATTTTCTGGAATATGCTCTCTTATGTACACAGAGGTGTTTTCATGAAGAGCAGTGAGAACACTTATCTGTGGGAACAAGCAGACATACTTAAAACATAGTTAGAGAATTATGCTGGTTCACTAAAGAGGTGTGATTTGATATTCCATCCATATTTATCACTTCACTAGCCTTGGGTGTCTGGAAAGGTTTTTAGTACCAGGCCTAATTTTCTTCTTGTTGATTAGGTCTTCAATTATAGAGCTCTTAATTACAACCAAAGGGCACAAATCTCTCCTGCATCTTAGGGCATAGGTCCATGCTGATGGCATTTGTGGTTCATAGGTACCAGAGATGAGTGGCACTATTAGCTCTGTCCTTAATTTTGAAACATGCAAATTTACTTCTGGTACCATTAAAACTAGTCATCAGGGAGGTGGCTGTGGGGCCTTCCAGATCAGGGGCTTCTGGGTCCTGTGTCTAAAATGTATGGGTACTTCAGGAATAGGTCTTTCCCTTCCTTCTTAAGGGTGAACCAAAAGCAATAAAAATATTTCACATGTTAAAAGAGTCTTTTACATAACCTTGGAAAATAATTCTAAGAGAGGGTTCTGAGGCCTCTAATTAGGACTTGTTCAATGACAAGTGGTTCTTGGAAGAAGCTTAAATAACTCTTCTAGTTTTTGGAAAAATCTGTGGCCTTTGTAGTTGACAATTCATTTTAATCATACTAACCCTCATAACTTAGATTTTATGTCCGTATGTGTGTATATACATTTATATGTATATGTGCTTATGAGTATTTCCTTAAGGTAGATAGTTAATAGTATGATTCCTTGTGACTTTTTCAGAAATCATTATTCTTATTTTATTGACTTCTGTATATTTCTCCTCCTTCCTTAATTAAAATTTTTACATTATTGCTTTCCATAATTATATAATTTGTATCTTGGTATTGCCTCCTGTATGGTGCCTTCTACACCCACAACACTTTTCTCTCTAAGTCTCTCTCTGAATCTCTCAGTCTCTCTGTCTCTTTCTGTCTCTCTGTCTCAGTCTCTCAGTCTCTCTCTGTCTCTGTCTCTCTGTCTTTCTGTCTCTCTGTCTGTCTCTCTGTCTCTGTCTCTGTCTGTCTCTCTCTCTCTTTCTCTCTCTCTCTCTCTCTCTCTCTCTCTCTCTCTCTCTCTTTCTCTCTCTCTCTCCTCTCTCTTTCTCACTCCCTCCTTCCCTCTCACACTCTCCTGCAGTTTATCTTGGGTATGTACTTACTTTACCTCTAATGACACAAAACAGGAATGTCAGATGAGGGGAACACATATCATTTGTCTTTCTGACTTTCTATTAAATCAATAAGATTTTTCCTTGTTCTCTTAATTTACTAGCAAATTTAAAGATTGTGTTATTATAGTATTGCAAAGTGTGTATGCTCTATATTTTCATTATCCTTTTATGATTTGATTTCTTTTCATTCTCAAGCTACTATGGAAAGAGTAGCAATAATCATGTCTAAGCAACTATCTACGGAATTGAGAGACAAGTCATTTGTGTATATACCAAGTGTGGTATAGTTGAGTCATGTGGTAGGAATATTTGCTCCATTTTAAGGATTCACCACAGTGATTTCCAGAATGGCAAGACCAGTTTAACAAACCACCAGGAATGAATAAGAGCTTCCTTCTTTCCATGTCCTCTCTAATATTTCTGCATCAGTTGATTAGTTTATTATTTTATCATTCCTGCTGAATTAAGATAAAATACCAAAGTTTTCTGATTTGAATTTCCCTAATTACTAAAGATATTAAATAATTTTTGAAATTTTTTAATGATTTTTTTCTTCTTTTAAGAATCTAGAATTTGCTTTTGCCTTTTTTTTCTCTGGTTCTGTCCTCTAGTCCCACTCCCCCTCTCTTCCCATTCCCCTCCCCACTCTCTCCACTTGCTCATGGCTGGCTTCTACTCCTCAACTCTCTCTCTCACTCTCTCTCTCTGCCTTTCTCTGTCTCTACTCCTGTCTCAACTCCCCTCTCCTCCCATGCCCTGAACAAACTCTATTCTATACTATGTATATGTATATATATATATACATACATATATATATGTACATATATATGTACACACACATATATACATACATATATATATGTATATATATATAAAATCTAAAATTGATTAAACTTCACTGTCAGTGAATTTCATAAAGCACTTTTCAGGGCACAAGTTTTCCTATTATACAACAAGCTTAAGTTTAAGTTTAAGGGAGTGATTCATATGTAAGACAAGAAAAGTGCTCAGAAACAGGATGGAATTTGGTATGAATTCTTCCTTACAGTGCAAATATACATGAGAATAATCAATGTATTCTAGCTTCTGTGAAACCTCAGGACTAAGCTTATATACAAAGACCTCTGCACACACTGCAGCCTTGCTGAGATATCATGTGCTCCCAGGGCTCAAGAACTGTGAAAGATTCAAGCTTTCAACTATTGACAATGACATAGGAAATTAGACCCTCATTAAAAATGAGAAATGAGGTGATGTAAAGTCTACACTGTTCAATTTGCTCAGAAAAGTTTTGGCTACATGACTTCCCTTTCAGTTCCTTATGAACTTTAGTAAAATCTTCTAACATTTTTTTTTTATTTCCCCAATTTCCTATTGTTATGGGTTTTTTTGTTTGATTGATTTTGAATTATCTGTATCAGTTTGGGTATGTTTGTATGGGCCTTCTGTTCCTGAGTTCCCCATAGATACCAGACAAATACTTTTAATTCTGTGAGTTGGTTATGGGACTTCAGAAGTGAATGGCGCTAACAAATTTGGGTATTCTGCAGAGCAAAACAGGTTCTTAATAGCTAAGCTAACTCTCCAGTTGCTCATATTTATAACAGCAGTTCGTTTTAAATTTTCATAAATTTATAATTTTCATTAGCCTAGTGAATCAATTTTACATTGTTTGATTACAGGTATTATTTTAAAGGAGTTCAAAAATTCCATTTTGAAATTGTATATATAATTGCTTTTGTTATTTGGATTTCTGTATCATGTACAAAGGATCTTTTGTGTAAGTTGCTTTTAACATTAGTCTATTGTGAAATAATATGAATCTGGTTCTCTTAAACAAAATGTTATTATAAGTTGGATAACAGTAAACATCCAATTTTTAATATAAATATGTAAGTAAAGTTTTCATACCTTTACATAATGTTTTCTCCTCTACTACTAATATCCTCTGTGAACTTGCTTAGTTACTCTGTTTGAAACCAGTTCATAATGCAGTGAAGTACATTCTCTCTCTCTCTAATACATCCCTTAAATATTGGACCCCTAGAATGTTAAAAAATGAGCCCTAATTTATTCTGTCCATTATTTATTTGGAAATGAAGAAAAAATTCAATTGAGACACATTATGTTACAAATTTATTAGTTATAATTTTTAATATAAAATCTTGACATTGCTTTTATTTTGAGTTTGATTTAATAAGTAAGATATAAGTTATATATGAATGAAAAAAGTTGTGTATATTACATAAGTTGTAAGTACAGTAATATCTTAAAACTGTACATTGATTTGGTGATTTATTGTATTAGACTGATTTAATAAATTCCATATATAAATGCAAACAATTACTATTTTATTTCTAGCATTCTCATTCATATTGTGTTTTATATTGAAGTAAAATTAAGTTGAAAAGAGTCTAGGAAAGACAGACAAGTGATAAAATGTAGAGATGTGAATGAATGAGGTTAATTGAATAAATTGGCACATTTCTGCAAGCTTTGCATTCTAAACTATGTTTGTACAAAGATTATGAAATTCCAGTGAAGCCTGAACAAGCATGGAACTTGGAACAGAGGTGTTACTTTTAATGGAAGCGATGACACTTCAGCAAGGTTGTACTCACCTACATATCTCTGACATCTCATCTGATGCTGCTTCAAAAATAAAAATAAGAATTCATACATAATTACTTTTAGATGACTCAATTAAGTGTGATAATTTCTAGCTTTTAGAGTGCAATTACAGTTTCTATTTTTTATAACAAAAAGACTTTCTTCCCATTTTCTAAATTTGCTCAAAGTACTTTATATTCAGAAGTCATCATAGATACTATTTAAATTAATCAGAACACCAAGAAAAATAATTTAGTATCAAACATAGCAATCTATATACTCTTAACGTAAACACCTTTAAAAAACTTGAAGTTACAATCAAGAATATTTATTGAATTCAGCATTATAATGTTGGACCAAGAATTTTCAAATAGAGTTTGCACAATTAAATATGTGTGTTGATACTTTTTGTGGTCGTGTGAATCTGCCCGGCCTATGGCACTATTAGGAGGTATGGCCTTATTAAAGTAGGTATATCCTTTTTGGTGAAAGTGTGTCATTATGGGGTGTGCTTTAAGACCCTTCTCCTAGCTTCCTAGAAGAGATAGTCTTCTGGTTGCCTTTAAAACAAGATGTAGAATTCTCAGCTCCATTCGTGGCATGACAGGAACCTCTCATCTTTCCATCCTTCATAATAATGAACTGAACATCTGAACCTGTAAGCCAGTCTCCATTAAATGTCCTTTTTAATAGTTGCCATGGTCATGTTGTCTCTCTTCATGTCAATGGAAACCCTAAGAATTTTGTAACACATTATAATCATTAAAAATAAAAGGTAATTTTTCAAAGTAACAAATGCTAAAAAGTAAATCCCAACTAAACAAAAATTTTCCTTTAAAGATTTTTTTTTCTTCACTACTTCTTTGCAGTTGTTTATATTCAGCTTTTAGTTGATTAGGGATAGGGTGTTACATACATATTATGTGTATCTAATAGACTATCTTCATTCTAAGCAACTGTTTTTCCCCTGACCAAATCTTATCTTAATTTTCAATATTCTTATGTAATCTACACAATTTTATTCTACATTGAAATATATGAACACTGTGTACAGAGAGAACATTACAACTTTTAATTCCATTAACATTTGTAGAATAATTATTAACTAATTACTTATAAGACATACTTGTAGAATATGACAAATAATGAACAAAATATTTTAAAATATTTTGTGTACTTCTGCTAATCATAAAAATATATGAACATGGTCAAAGAGGAGAAAAGTGAACACAATCATGTATTCAGCTGATTTCAGTGGTGGTGCATGCCTTTAATCTCAGCCCTTGGGAGGGTGAGGCAGGCAGATTTCTGAGTTCAAAGCCAGTTTGGTCTACGGAGTGAGTTCTAGGACAGCCAGGGCTATACAGAGAGAAACCAAAAAAAATGTTCTTACAGTCAACCATTGAACTAAGCATGGGGTCCCCAATGGAGGAATTAGAGAAAAGACTGAAAGGATTTGCAACCCCATAGGAAGAACAACAATATCAAACAACCAGACTCTCCCAAACCTTCCAGGGATTAAACCACCAACCAAAGGGTACACATGGAGGGACCCATGGCTCATATGTAGCAGAGGATGGTCTTCTTAGGCATAAATGGCCAGAAAGACCCTTGGTCCTGGGAAGGCTTCATGCTCCACTGTAGGAGAATGCCAGGGTGGGGAGTTGAAAGCAAGTGGGTGGGTGGGTGTGTACCCTCATAGAAACAGAGAGGTGGGGTGGAGGAAGGGATGGTGGTTTCCAGAGGGGAAACTGGATAAGCAGTTAATATTTGAAATGTAAATAAATAACATATTTAATAAAACAAAAAATATTTGCACAGTGATAAGAATAGATAAATTAGTCAATTATGTTCAATTAGATTCCTAATAACTAACTGGTGTTAGGTATGTTGCTGAGCTAGTACCTGGTCATATTGAAGAAAGCACAGAACTTTCATCAACAAGATATGGACATCGGATATTTTTTATTCACACCTATACAGAAGGCTTACCTTGGGAAGATGCAAGAATTGAACACAACTCTCAGAAGTAACATAAATATAATTTTATTATTTTTGTGGGAGGGAAGAATCCTCTAATACTTCATTAGGAATGTATAGGATAGGATTATGCAACACTTATTCTAGGTATAAATAATTCTGAAATAAATAGTAATATCTCTACGTATACAAGCCTGTATATACAAAATGGAGGTTGTTATATTCACCAAAGTAATTTGATGAATGATACAATTTGTAGCCTGTAAGGACATATGCGAATGTCTGCTTTTACTCTTGGTTCTATTGAATGCTATAACTAAACACTTTCTTACAAACAATGTTTTATTTAAAAAAAAAACACTTATAAATACCAACTAGTATTTTTGAAAGAAAACAAGGAAGTCTTTTGTAATAAACTTTAATTTTGTGATTCCCTATACATTTTACTTTTATCGAATTGATTTATTGATTTGGTATCAAAGGCTCATTTCATGCCTCAGTTCTCTGTATCTTGAAAAGTTTTATGCATAATTTTCCATCTAATATTTTACTTTATGTATTTGAAATTAATGAGCCCAAATATTACAAAGTCTAAAACACTAACAGTCTGTGCTCTATTAAAACTCAGTGATTTAATATATTTCTGTATGCATACATACACATAGGCACACAAAATTTGCAACAACATCTAGATTTTTTTTCTCTTCATAAAGTTTGGCTTGCATGAAATATTAATTATTAAGAAATAAAATGGCAGATATATTATTTCTAACAGGGAAGTCAGTCTTAAAATCGTTCCTGAGAACTGATATATAAGACAGAGTCCAACTTGGCAACCTTGCTTGTGTTTAGAACAAGAATAAAACATGTATTTATATCTTAGTACAGGAAAAACATTTATTATTTAGGTAAATTGATGAAACATTTATATATCAAATCACATTTCAAAAATACTATTCTGTCTAGAAATATTTAATAAAAACTATTTTTATTAGTAGTTCTTTACATATCTCTATTCATAGTATGTAAATTACATAACATTTTAAGAGAAAATGGGTAGTTCATGATTTTATTTCTATTGTGAGAATTTTTATTTGGTGGCACAGGCACACCAAAAAAAAAAAAAAAGCAGTTTATATTAAAAGTGCAGGACTCGGGAGGTAAAGGTAGGCGGATTAAGAGTTCAAGTCCAGCTTCATTTACAAAGGAAGTTCAAGGTCAATCTTGACTGCATGAGACTGTGTGTCAAAATACAGAATGAAAAGAAAGTGAAAGAAATAAAGACAAAAATGAATGTACACCTGCCACTTAACCTAATAAATACTCCCAGAAAATCAAGATCTGTTTTTATATAAACCATCTTTATGTGTTGGTATCATCTATTTTAACCAGCTTTAGCTATTCCCTTTTTCTAGATTTCTTCCTTAAGCCAACCTAGGAATTTTATTTAATACATACTTATTTCTGACATCTATTTTGCCTTTTAACTTATTTGATATTAAAGTAGAATACTATATTTTTCTATGAATTCAAATAAATTTAGTAAATTTGAGATATCTACTCCTCCCACCATTCATGAAGATAAATTTGAGAATGACTTTACTCACATAGAGAAAAACATAAAAAAACTCATGGGAAGAGATTGGTACAAGAAAGAGCAGCCTTGATTCTTGGCTTCTTTGTAGCACATGTAGTAGGATAAACAATTCATAATTGTGACTTTATGAAAATAATATTTATTTGTACAGTGATAAGTCCCACATCACTGAAATTAAAAGGCTGTTTACATAATGGGAAATGTTTACCTGCTATATACCTGAAAGAATATCAAGTAAAAAATCACCAAGCAAACAACCTACCAAACCAGCCACAAAACCTTTAATATAAAATATGTCTAATCTAAAAATATGATAGGGTAAAGTGGTGCCAAACGTTTGGGAGTAGCCAACCAGTGTCTGATTTGTCCTAAGGCCCACTCTAAGAGAGGGAATCCATACCCACTCTAAGAGAGGGAATCCATACCCACTCTAAGAGAGGGAATCCATACCTAACACAACTTGGGTAACAAAGAACCAGAGACTAAATAGACAAGTGACCTAGGTTTAAAGCAAATATTCCGGGTTTAAAAAAAAATAAAGTCAATAAAATGATGCCTTATAATGCTCTGCTACACTCAAAAACAGTGCCTTTTGAAATATCAGAGGGGCTTCCTCTGATATAGGATTCCTCTGATGATAGAGGAACAGATGCAGATAATCACAGCTGTGTGTGTGTGTGTGTGTGTGTGTGTGTGTGAGAGAGAGAGAGAGAGAGAGAGAGAGAGAGAGAGAGAGAGAGAGAGAGAGAGAGAGAGAGAGAAGAGAGAGAAAGTCTTAATGTAAGAGTTTTACAGAGACAGTTCACAGATGAAGACAGAACAAGCCAGAGTAGTTCAGAGTTGAAAGTTGAGAAGTCAGTGTGAATCAGTTAACTTGGAGCTGACTCCCCACAGAATCAACTCCCCATGTACTGATAGCTAATTGAGGGGGAATCAAAGTGAAGGCAATCAAAGTGAAACATCAGAGAAAGATATGATGGAATGGGTCCCAGATTGTATATACCCAAATCTCATGAGAACAGCACAGGAAAGAAAAGTTATTTAAGAACAATACAGGAAGACAGAATCAGTCAATCTGTTTAGTCAGAGAAAGGGAGTTGAGTTCCTGTGACTTTATGCAGTTCTGTGCAGGTCAGCAAAGGCAGTTGAAGCCAGAGAATAAAAAGGAGTCAGATGACTAGAGCAAATTCCAAGAGTTAGTTTGAGATTAATTAAAGAAATTCATTAAGAAACTGAGAGAAGTCACAGGGAACCAGTCAGCTTGGAGAGGAGTTTTAGCCAGAATAGCTGAGTTAAACCAGCCAGCCAAGGTTCAGAAAGAACAACAAAAGCTAAGCTTATTTACTTGTAAAGCTGAAAGACAGCATTTACAATCTGGCTATCAAAAGGTACTTTTAGACAAGGCCTGGAGAATAACAGGATTAGTGCTTTTAATAAGCTTTGGCTTTCAGGAAAACATGAGGATTCCAGGTATTGTTGGCATGTACGCTTAAAGACTATAACAGATATGTTTCTTGGAACAACAATACAATCCTGTACTAGCTGTACTTTATCATCAATGAAGTCATTCGTATCTGATATCTCATGTTGATATACATTAGCAGCCTTTGTAAGCATGTTCTAGAAATAACTGAGGACTGTGGAAGATGTGAGGTGTCATAACATGACACATACTCTCCTTTTCCCCTCTCGCTTGCCCTTTGTGTCTGGTTCTGCCTTTTCCTCATATCTTCTTTTCTGTCCCGTTCTTCCTTTTGTAGATGTCGGTGAAGTATAGTTCCTTTGTCTTACCTATCAAATAATGTATCATAATTCAATAATTCTTAGTTGGATACTAAAAAAGGTTAGCAAAATTACATTTTCTTATTTTGAACTTTATAACTTTTGGATAAAGGCCATTTTATTCAAGACATCAAAATGAAATTCTTTTATCTAAAAGTGTTAATCATAAAATAGCCTTCTAAGCAATTATTGACATTTCATGACAACTACAAATAAGCATTTTAGAATAGGAAAATGCCTCTTGTATTGATGATGACCTTTGATTTTTCTCACAGACCTTTGCAACAATGTTTCAGAGGATTACCAAAACACCTTCAAATGTCACCTCCTTTTCATCAAATATCTATATTAATAAAAATTCACAGACTGAAAATCTTTGAAATTATGTAGATTCACTGCATTAACTTTGAGAAAGAATACATTTTTATTAGAGCATAAACTCAGGCATTCAAAATAAAATTATGCATCCATACAACCAGATACACAATGGTATTAATGATAACATGTTCTATTTATACTGAAAGATCAATGGACCCATAGATAAATTCTAAGAATATAATTTGCACACAAGTGTAGATAAATGTCAAATACTCATTTGTTATTTCATGACCTTGGATTTCAGTAGGAATACCAAAGGGATATAAACAAATCTTTCTAAAATACAGGTTAAGAATAAAATTAAATCTGAAATTCTGAAAAAATGCAAACTAAGAGGAGTAAGATATAATAAATAAATATCCAGTTCATTAAACAGTATTGGTATGGGCAGGGAGAATATATTTTATTCTTATCTTTAATTTTCATTAATTTTAATTTTAAAAAGTATTTTACTAGGGATTTGAAATTGATAAGAAGAATGCTTAGTAGAACATATTTTGGTCTTGTCATAATTTTGTACTGTGATAAAATCTGTCTTAAAAGAACTTATAAAAGAATATAGAACAATGTGTGCTTTAGTGCCCTTTTTCTGCTATGCCTATGTGTTGGGGATTATACTTCTCAATATTATGTTGTGTCTTTAAATTTATATATATATATCACTAAATTAAATAAAATTTAAAATATAACAGTTTTTTAGGATTTATATATCACCATTACATCAATCACGGCATTTTCAGTAAAGAAACTTACCTAATTGAGCACTCACCTTAATCAGAGAAAACAAATTAAAGGCACTCATATGGAGCTAAATAAAGCTTTCTGAAAATCTGTTTGAGTATAGACTCTTCCTCTTAAACTTAATAATTTTCTTTTATATAAAAATTTCTAATTATACTTTGAAACTTTTGAAACACAGAATAAAGAACAACAGCAAAACTAACTATAGTAATTGAAAAATCTGAATAGTCCACTAATAATGTTTCCATTAATATACATAACACTCATAAATTAGGAACTAAGGTCATCACTACTGTCTCAATGAAAAAGAAAGCAAACAGAATCTTAGGGACTTAACTATCCCAAAATGCAAGTCACAGTTATGAAATTCATCCACAAGTGAAATGTTCTAAATTATATCTACTTAATCACTACAATAAGATTCACTGGTTTCTACATCATAAAATGCTTCAAGGTTTTCTTCTATGGAATGATACCATTTTACTGTTTTAATTTTTTAAAAGTAGTTGTATTTCTTCTGGTTTGAAGTGATAGTATTTGTCAATGGCTAAGCTGATCATTTTTTTCCAGAATTCACTTGCAAATTCCATAAAGACATCTTTCATGAACTATTTCTGTTCTTTTTTTTTTTTGTTTTTTGTTTTTTTTTTTTTAATTTAATTTAATTTTATTTTTTTAATTTACATTCCAAATCACTTCCCCTTTCCCGTTTCCTCCCACCCCGAAAGTCCCATAAGCCCCCTTCCCTCCCTCTTTTCTCCGTTCAACCCCCTCTCATTACTCTGTCCTGGCGTTCCCCTACATCCAGTCTTTCCAGGACCAGGGGTCTCTCCTTCCATCTTTTTAGAAATCTATTGATATGCTGATTGTGTCTAGGGTATTCTGAGATTCTGGGTCAATATCCCCTTATCAGTGACTTCATACCATTCTTGAATAAACCTGTTTTTCATGATTTCTAGTCATTCTTTGGACATGGTCAAACACTCATTCTTATTATCATGTCTCCAGTTTAATCTCAGTGCAAAATTTAATTTATATTTTGATAATAATTTTATATACCATTTCATTAAATATATAAGAAAGTGTAGACATTAGAACCTTGTACATTGAACTTTATTGTTAAATTCTTTCCTAGAAAACATTACCCTGAGCATTGCTGACAGTGGGTTCCAATCATTCTTACCTAAATATCTTTCAAAGTCTTTGTAGTTATTCCCTTGAGAATAATATTTCATCTCTCCTGATATGATCAAAAAAACAAATAACTCATATTTTCTTTTAATTCCTAAAGTAGTTTATTTTAAACATGGTCACAAGATTCAATATTCACTAAACATGTATTTAGTAGCTAATGTCAATATCAAAGTTCTACTTTGTAACTAATAATTAACATTTCTTTTTGAAAAACTAAATTAAATTTTGTGTTAACTCATAAGTTTTGCCTCTTTTACTATTCATGTCACAAATATTTGTCTGATGCTGACAGAGTTCAGAAAGAACAGTGGATCTTCTCTAACAGGAATTATATCTCACTGTGAACACATGTCTACTTAGCAAGTTCTAAGTCAGCTTCAACTTTATGTGATGATATTTTTTATATTTTTAAAATGAAGCAATAATATGATGGAAGTAAACTGTGAAAGTTGAAAATGATTTGATTTCTCTGTATTTTATGCATACATCATTGAGGATTTATTTAACATTGACTTTTTCCATTATTAATTTTGTACACAGGCAGTTTTATGCTTAAGGTTATGATATTGTTAGAATAAACCTTATATTGCTAATGGAATAACAACACTTACTATGGTTTCATTAACAATGTGTTTGAATTAGAAATAATCTGAGTGACATTGGTTTACCATTTTTTTTATACTAGGAATATACTGAGCATTTTTGTCTTGCTTCTATCCTTACACCTTTATGAAAGCAAAATCTTAACCAATATTTAATGCAGTCACCAAAGCTGGAAATGAGATGACTGAGAGTTTTATTTGGTAGTTCTTCAAAAATGCAACTCTATTTTTTTCCACCACACACAGTAATAAATGACAATTCCACATAATATAAACTTCTTTGTTATGAGACAATTGCCCTAAAGAGAACTTCATGCCTTTAAAGGACAAAGGAGTAAGTGATTATTCTAACTAGTCAAGAAGCAAAAGACCATGAGCACATATTGATTCTGCTACCCATAAATGCTCTGTGTGCATAACCAGAGCTGACCTCTGGTGGATGATGTGGCCATTTTCATTGTTGTCCCCAGAACTTCAACTGTAGAGACACTAACTAGTTTAGATTAGAAATGATCATTTTTAGGAATTTCTACTTGATGTAACACACTTCTGATTCCATGTTTAATGTTGCTTCCAAGTAAACCTTCTTGCTGTGGGGAATAATTTTATTCTACATGAATACTGAAAAAAACTCAAATGTTAAGAAAAATCTAAAACATAAAGTCAGCTTTAAGAGAAAATTCTGTTTCTCTAATACTGTCAGTTAAAAACTATTTTTCTTCCAAAATATATCACCTTTCTTTATTATCCATTTTCCTGGTACTTTATTACTCAAAGCAATTGATAACTCAGAAGAAATTTTATTACTTACTAACATTAGTTACAATAGCTACATTAAAATTGTAATAACCATAATATGAGATATTAATAATTTGTAAAAAATATCTTTTACAAATTAGACTAGAAAATATGTTGAATTTATGTACTATGAGATCATAGATATATATTTTAATTTTAGAGACACTAACCAGATCAAAGAACATGAGAAAATGTACTGTTATGGAATTAATCTACAAAATATGGTAAAGAGGTTGTTATAAAATTTGCAGCTTGTCTCATATTTGCATTTGGAAGGAGAAAAGGAAAATCTCCAACAATAACAAAAAAGAGTTTCAAATATTGACAATGTTTCCAGATTGAAGGCACCTTAGTTATGTGATTTACTGGATGATGATATCACATGAGGAGGTAATACAAGGAGAGAGAAGAAATATAGAGACATAGAAGGGATAGACTAAATCAAGATGATCTCTATTTCAAAGATATAAAGACTTATTGAAATATCAAAATTATAAAACTTAAAAGAATATATTCAATTGCTATTCATACATTAAATGAAATAGTTGCATTTCTGTTTTTGTAATATAATACCAGGGTTAAAGGCCATTTAAAGAAGAGAAAGTTTATTTTTCCCTATATTCCCACAGTGACAAAGTTATCACAGCAGGCATGCTATCAGGGATGGAAAAATGAAAGATCACATTTTAAACCTGGAACAGAAAGCAATGTAAGTAAACTAGAAATGATGATGGGCTTTTCATCTCAAAGCAGGCCCTCAATATGGAGATTCTTCAGCAAGATTGTTCTGCATTAAACACTAATAGTATCACCAAGTCGGAAGTGTTGAATACTCAATACATACAGGAAACATCTCTTCTAAAACATTACATTAGTCAACAAACAGAAGCACTCATCTTTACATATTATAGATATTTTAAGAAGCAATTAAATCTCTTGGTTTTTTATTTTCAGAGTTAACTATTTAATTAATTATTTAATTTGTTTACATTTTAAATGTTATTCCCCTTCCAGGTCTTCCCTCCGGGAACCTCCCACCCCATCCCCATCAACTTTGTCTCTAAGAGGGTGCTCCCCCCTCAGCCTACCCACTCATGTCTCACACCTGTAGCATCTCCTTCTCTGGAGCATCAAATCTCCACAGAATCAAGTGCTTCCACTCCCTCTGATGCCAGATAAGGCAATCATTTGTTACATACGTAGCTGGAAACAACCAAGATGTCCCTCAATGGAAGAATTGATACAGAAAAATGTGGTACACAAGGAAATACTACCCAAATCTCCTTAAGGTTTTACTCTTGTAATCTCCCAAAGCATCATAAAGAAGATGAATGTCAAGTTGGAAGTTAGAGGACAAGATTGTCTATTGCAGGATAGAGTATTAGAGATGAAGGCATTTTGAAAAGAACTGTTGTTTAATTATTTTGCTGCTCCTCTTCTCTCTGCCCATTATTATTGCATCAAATCAAGGAAAGCCTCTATAGAACACAATAGCCCAGCAAAGTGTTACATACAACATAGAAATTATGAACTTTAAATATTGATTCCGGGAGTTTTACTTAGTCAAGGAGACAAAAGAAATCACACTTATCACCAGATGACAAATTCTCCAAAAGGTCACTTTTTTTATTTTATTGGATATTTTCTTTATTTACATTTCAAATGTTAGCCCCTTTCCAGTCCCTGCCTAAAACCCCACATCCCATCCCCTATCCCCCTGCTTTTTTTTTGTAATTTTATTTCATTAGATATTTTCTTTAAGTAATTTCAAACGTTATCCTCTTACCTGGTTTCCCTTCTGAAAACCCCCTATCCCATTCCTCCTCACCTGCTCACCAACCCACCCACTCCAACTTTTCTGTCCTGATGTTCCCCTATATTGGGGCATCTAGCCTTCACAGAAACAAGGGCCTCTTCTCCCACTGAAACCCCAAAAGGCCATGCTCTGCTACTTATGAAGCTGGGAGCCATGGGTCCCTCCATGTGAACTCCTTGGTTGGTGGTGTAGTCCCTGGGAACTTTGGGGGTACTTGTTGTTTCATATTGTTGTTCCTACTATGGAGCTGCAAACCACTTCAGCTCCTTTGGTCCTTTCTCGAGCTCCTCCATTGGGGGGTCACATGTTCAGTCCAATGGTTGGTGGAGAGCATCTACTTCTGTATTTATCAGGCACTGAAATAGCCTCTCAGGAGACAGATATATCAGGCTCCTGTCAGCAAGCACTTACTGGCATTCAAAATAGTGCCTGGGTGTGTTAACTGCATGTGCGATGGATCCCCAGCTGGGGCAGTCTCTAGATGGCTTTTCCTTCAGTCTTTGCTCCACACTTTGTCTCTGTATATCCTCCCATGGGTATTTTGTTTCCCCTTCTAAGAAGGACCGAAGTAACCACACTTTGGTCTTCTTTCTTCTTAAGCTTCATGTGGTCTGTGAATTGTATCTTGGGTATTCTGAGCTTTTTGGATTTTTGTAATCCACCTTTTAGTGATTACATACTGTGTGTATTCTTTTGTGATTGGACTAACTCACTCAGGATGATATTTTCTAGTTCCATCCATTTGCCAAAGAATTTCATGAAGTCATTGTTTTTAATAGCTGAGTAGTAGTACACCATTGTGTAAATCTACCAAATTTTCTGTATCCATTCCTCTGTTGAGGAACATCTGGGTTCTTTCCAGCTTCTGGCTATTATAAATAAGACTGCTATGAACATTGTGAAGCATGTGTCCTTATTACATGTTGGAGCGTCCTCTGGGTATATGCCCAGGAGTGGTATAGCTGCGTCCTCAGGTAGTACTATGTCCAATTTTCTGAGGAACTGCCAGACTGATTTTCAGAGTGGTTATACCAGCTTGCAATCCTAACAACAATGAAGGAGTGTTCTCCATATCCCCACCAGCATCTGCTGTCACCTGGGCTTTTGATCTTAGCCATTCTGACTGGTATGAGGTGAAATCTCAGGTTTGTTTGGAATTGCATTTCCCTGATGACCAAGGACGTTGAATATTTCTTTAGGTGCTTCTCAGCCATTCAGAATGCCTTAGTTGAGAGTTCTCTGTTTAGTTCTGTACCCCACTTTTAGGGTTATTTGATTCTCTGGAGTCTTACTTCTTGAGTTCTTTGTATATATTGGATATTAGCCATCTATCGGATGTAGTGTTGGTAAAAATCTTTCCCAATCTGTTGTTTGCCATTTTGTCCTATTGACAGTGTCCTTTGCCTTACAGAAGCTTTGCAAGGTCCCATTTGTCAATTCTTGATCTTAGAGCATAAACTATTGGCGTTCTGTTCAGAAAAATTTTCCCTGTGTCCATGTGCTCAAGGCTCTTTCCAACTTTTCTTTTCTATTAGTTTCAGTTTATCTGGTTCTAAGTGGAGGTCCTTGATCCACTTTGACTTGAGCTTTGTACAACTGTGCTGAAGTTGTTTATCAGGTTTAGGAGTTCTCTGGTGGAACTTTTGGGGACACTTAATTATACTATGATACCGTCTGCAAATAGTGATATTTTGAATTTTTCCTTTCCAATTTGTATCCATTTGACCTCCTATTACTGTCCAATTGTTCTGGATAGGATTTTGAGTACTATATTGAATCAGTAGGGAGAGAGCGGGCAGCCTTGCCTAAAATCCCTGATTTTAGTGGAATTGCTTCAAGATTATTTCCATTTAGTTTGATGTTGACTACTGGTTTGCTGTATATTGCTTTTACTTTGTTTAGGTATGGGCCTTGAATTCCTGATCTTTACAAGTCTTTTCTCATGAAGGGGTGTGGGATTTTGTCAAATGCTTTTGAAACAGCTAATGAAATGGTCATGTTTTTATTTTTTTTTCTTTGAGTTTGTTTATATAGTGGATTTAGTTGATGGATTTCCATGTATTGAACCATCCCTGCATCCTTGGGATGAAGCCTACTTGATCAAGATGGATGATTGTTTGATTTGTTCTTGGATTTGGTCTCCCAGGCATATTCTTACTCCTAAGCTCAGAGGTGAGATTACTACTTTATCTACAATAAATATCCAAAGCAGGCAGGCCAAGGGCACACATGGCACAGGAACAGTGGAACAGCTGATACAGCATCCTTCTGGTCTCCATCTATACCCATGACCTGGGGCTGTTCAGAGCCCTTTGTTAGTGTGTCTTACCAGGAGAGAGCTGGTCTCTCAGGAGTGCTCTCCCTCTGCTTTTTTAAGTATCATAGAGAAACATTTAAAGATATAAATAAGCTGGGCTGGTGACATGGCTCAGCGGTTAAGAGCACTGACTGCTCTTCCGAAGGTCCTGAGTTCAAGTCCCAGCAACCACATGGTGGCTCAAAACCATCCGTGATGAGATCTGATGCCCTCTCCTGGTGTCTGAAGACAGCTACAGTGTACTTACATATAATAATAAATACATCTAAAAAAAATAAGCCCCAGCACAAGAAAAGTAATTCATAAAATTAAAAAAAATAACCTTAATACAAATTTTAGTTACTTTATTTCTTTTGGGGGACATAATTCAGATGCAGAAAGATAAGTAGTTTAACAAATGACAATTTCTAAATTGCGACCATTATTAAATGACCATTATTCTTACCATAAGGTAAGAATAGAGTGTATATAGACATTGTGCATCGAAGAGTTATGACTTTAGAAATAATCAATGGCTTCACAAAGAAATGGGTAATTCCCATTGTGAAGACATAATTTAAAAAAAAATCCATTCAATAAATAGATTCAGCTGATTATTCTTTCCATTGATTGGTATCTAGTATTCCTTGTGGTAACGAATTAAAACCATATCATAAAAAATAAGAACCAGGCCAGTGTAAAGAAAAGTGGTCAAATAATAACATCTGACATATTACATACAAAAGAAAAAATATATACATTCAGAAGCCTTCAGGTTTATCATATAACTATTTACTTGTTGCTATATGGTAAAACGGTGTAAAAAATAATGATATCTACTAACTGAATAATGAATTGAAATTAATACATGTTGGAGTAATTTAATAATGTATGTGTCTATTTGATTGTGTGATCTGGGAAGTATTTAATGTTAATATTTTCTCTCTGACAGTGATGGATGATGCTTCATTTATAGGTTGAGAATATTGATGGAAATTTATTCCCAATACAGAATAATTGAGTATAAAACCATAAGGTAAGCAGATCCATAAATTTATACCAGATACCGCTCTTGAAATTATACCATCAAGATGCTTGTCAATTAAACTTTTACTTTTAATGTAGATAAAAGAAAGTGTTCTGAAAGATTACTTTGCAAGTAATCTTAATTGCTAAAATTTGAGTTTGAATGTATGAGTTAGAAAAATTAAAGTGAAGGAAGAAGATGGAAGGAGAGACCCTTGGTACTGGAAAGACTGGATGTAGGGGAATGCCAGAACAGAGAAGCGAGAGGGGGTTGAATGGGGAAAAGAGGGAGGGAAGGTGATTTATGGGACTTTTGGGGGGGAGGAAACGGGAAAGGGGAAATGATTTGGAATGTAAATAAAAAAAACTTAGAAAATTAAAAAAAAAGAAAGTTTAAACTGGTTTTATTTTGTACATTGCTTTTGCAGACAACCATGATTCTCATTTGATCATGAATACAGCAGCCTTCTCATATCAAGCAAACAATGTTCAGAGCAGTCTTACCAAATTCTGACTTTTACAATATTTTCATTCCATCATTAGTGCATTTCTTTTGAGTATTGGAAAGAAGAAATGAAATTTGAAATATATGTTAACATCTAAACCAAGTATTCAACCATTTCCTTTAAGAATATTAGGTTGATAATTTTATGCTTATTATTTATGTGTGTTAAGTTTAAACTTGCCTTCACTTTATGGGCGAAGGGGTCTCTCCTTCCATCTTCTTGGAAATCCATTGATATGCGAAATGTGTCTAGGGTATTTCAAGATTCTGGGTTAATATCCCCTTATCAGTGACTGGACACCATGTGTGTTCTTTTGTGATTGGGTTACCTCACAAAGCATGATATTTTCAAGTTCTGATCATTTGCCTAGGAATTTCGTGAATTCATTGTTTTTAATTGCAGAGTAGTATTCCACTGTGTAAATATACCACATCTGCTGAATCCATTCCTCTGTTGAGGGACATCTGGGTTCTTTCCAGCTTCTGGCTATTATAAATAAGGCTGCTATGAACATAGTGAAGCATGTGTCCTTATTGCATGCACGGAAAGCTTCTGGGTATATGCCCAGGAGTGGTATAGCCGGATCCTCCGGGAGTGTCATGCCCAGTTTTCTGAGGAACCGCCAGACTACTTTCCAGAGTGGTTATACCAGCTTGCAATCCCATCAGCAGTGGAGGAGTGCTCCTCTTTCTCCACATCTTCTACAACGACTGCTATTGCCTGTGTTTTTGATCTTAGCCATTCTGACTGGTGTGAGATGGAATCTCAGGGTTGTTTTGATTTACATTTACCTAATGACTAAGGATGATGAACATCTCTTTAGGTGCTTCTCAGCCATTAGATATTCTTCAGGTGAAAACTCTTTGTTTAGCTCTGTACCCCATTTTTAATAGGGTTTCTTGACTCTCTGGAGTCTAACTTTTTGAGTTCTTTGTATATCTTGGATATTAGCCCTCTGTTGGATGTAGGGTTGGTAAAGATCATTTCCCAGTTAGTTGGTTGCATCTTTGTCCTTTTGACAATGTATTTTGCCTTACAAAAACTTTGTAATTTTAGGAGGTTCCATTTGTCAATTTTTGATCTTAGAGCATAAGCTATTGGAGTTCTGTTCAGGAAATTCTCCCCTTTGCCCATATGTTCAAGGTTCTTCCCTAGCTTCCTTTCTATCAGTTTCAGTGTGTCTGGTTTTATGTGGAGGTCCTTGATCCACTTGGAATTGAGCTTAGTGCAAGAAGATAAGAATGGGTCCATTTGCATTCTTCTGCATGTTGACCTCCAGTTGAACCAGAACTATTTGTTGAAAAGGCTATCTTTTTTCCACTGGATGGTTTTAGCTCCTTTGTCAAAGATCAAGTGACCATAGGAGTGTGGATTCATTTCTGGGTCTTCAATTCTGTTCCATTGATCTACATGCCTGTCACTGTACCAATACCATGCAGTTTTTAACACTATTGCTCTGTAGTATGGCTCGAGGTCAGGATATTGATTCTTACAGAAGTTCTTTTACTCTTGAGAATAGTTTTAGCTATCCTGGGTTTTCTGTTATTCCAGAAGAATTTTTGAATTGCTCTTTAAACGTTCTAATGGAGGTAAGAGAAGCTTATAAGGCCCAAACTTCTAATTCAAAGACATAGACAGTGGATGGCATCTAAGAAAGGTGATAGTACATTTTCTTCAAAGTTGTTCATCTTATTTTGTCATATTTTCTCAGCATATATATATATATATATATGTGTGTGTGTGTGTGTTTGTGTGTGTGAGTGTGTGTGTTTATATTTATATATACTTATATTTAAGCCAAAACCAGTTTTACATTAAAGTTTTATTAAGACAATGAATTTATATTTTCTTTTTACTGTAATAAAGTCTCTGGTAGTCTGGTAGAAAAATATCTACAAATGAACTATAAATTTAAAGTTATATAATTTTTTTCCAAAGAGTAGGTAAGATGCTACTGTTCCTTATTTTTTGACTTTTTTATTAATTAATTATTTTTATACACTCCATATTTTATTCCCCACCATGCTGTCCCCACTCTAACTGTTCCACATCCCATGCCTCCTCCCCTTCCCCTGTCTCCATGAGGATGTCCCTACCCCCCCACCCCACCTGACCTCTAAACTCCCTGAGGCCTCCAGTCTCTTGAGTGTTAGGTCCATAATCTCTAAATGAACACATACCCAGACCTTTATGTGTGCTAGGGACCTCATATCAGCTAGTACATGCTGCATATTTGGTGGTCCAGAGTTTGAGAGATCCTGTTGGTCCAGATTAAGACTGCTGTTTTACAGGGTCACCCTCAGCTTCATTCAGCCTTCCTTAATTCAACAGTAGGAGTCAGCTACTTCTGTGATTGTTTGGGTCCTAATATCTGCATCTGACTCTTTGAGATTCATGTTGGGTCTTCTGGAGTGCTGTCAGGCTAGGTCCTTTTTGTCAGCACTCCATAGCCTCAGTAATAGTGTCAGACCTTGGAACCTCCCCTTGAGCTGGATCCCACTTTGGTCCTGTAGCTGGACCTTTCCTTTCTTTGTAAATAGAATCAACCTCCTTTTACATAAACAGTATCATTGTATTGCTAGTCTATTAAATCATTCTAATTATCATTTACTATTCAGGTTGCATATGTATCTGTAATATATGGTATATTGGTCTGTGAAGGCTCCGATGATGAGCCTTACAAAAAGGCTGATATGCACATTGTGACAATAGTATATGAATGATAGGATTATTCTAAGCCAAATTGCTATGCTGAATTGTGCTGATCTATGGCCATCCAGTCACCTAGGCACATAAGAACTCTCAAAATATCTCTTTATATAAGAAATAATTTTATTTATAAGTATTGAAAATAGACCATACATATGCTTTGATGCTTGTCCTTTTTTTTTTTTTTTTTTTGAGACAGGGTTTCTCTGTACAGCCCTGGCTGTCCTGGAACTCACTGTGTAGACCAGGCTGGCCTCGAACTCAGAAATCCTCCTGCCTCTGCCTCCCAAGTGCTGGGATTAAAGGCGTGCGCCACCACCGCCCGGCGCTTGTCTTTTTATTCATATATTATTACAGTTATTGTATTATGGGAAAACATGATGGCTTTCATAATAAAGGCTGAGGACTTGATTTTGATCCCTGGGACAACTGTAGCTAAGGAAGAGAACTCCCAGTGACAAATTGGCCTCCAACTAGCCTTCTACATATCCCTCATAACACAGACACACACCTACACACACATACACAAACGAACACATTAATATATAAATAAATGGTAAATTGTTAAATGTATCTCATGCCTTTGGCTAGTAATCCTTATCCAACAGACTTAGTTACTTTTCTATTAAACATTTTTATACAAGTAATATGAAAAGAATTGTTTTCCAAAATACTGAGGGTAAAGTCAGTTATTTCCTATGGTCCAATATATCTGAAAGTGATTTTTTGTGGGCTTTGCAGACTTACCCTTGCAGATTGTTTCTTCAATAAATCCCTGAACAAAATGGCCTTAAGCATGCTCCAAGAACAAGCTGCTCTTTGGCATAAACATTTGACATTCATCCTCCTTTCCCAAACTTGATTCATCTGGACTGTAGCATCTCACTGAATTTAGCCAGAAACTAAAAAATTTGCCTTCAAGCTTGTTATTTTATGTACCTCCTGGACCCAGATATAGGTTTGCTCACAATATGACCTTCAACTTCTAAAGAGGTCATGTAGACTTTGTATTCCTGGAGGATATAAAAGTCATGTAGCATTGAGCAGTTAATATGCTTTGTGCTTGACTCATATTGATTCTAAGTGACATGCATAGAAAAATAAGAAGTCATGCCTGCTTTATCCTGTTTAGTATGTGTAAGATTAAAATGAGAATGAATTTAAATTGAGAAGCAAAAATGCTTTACTTATCATTTGCATGACACTATATTTAATAGCAAATATATGAGTCTGTTGTTAATGTACCACAGGACAAATTTATTTTTTAAATATTTTTAGTATGTTAGAAATATCTTGTTTCAGATTCAATCAATGTGATTGACACCTAAAGAAACTGAAATGCACTCACTACTTAAAATTTAAGACATATGTTCTGATAAAATTATCATTTTATAGGGTTAGAAAATATAAGACAAAGTAAAAAAATAAAGGGCTAGGAATATGGCTCAGTGGTCAATAAAAGTTGCTACTCTTTTAGAGGACCTAGATTTGGTTTCAAGCACCTAGGTGGTAGATAGTGGTCCAAAACAATAGGTAACACAAATTCCATGAGATCACACATCTTCTTTTGGCATCCATGAGTACAAGGCACATACATGGAAGAATACATGCACACACACTCACATACACACACACACACACACATACACACACACACACACAAACACATACACATACATGCATACATACATGCAGACATACAGGCAAAATATTCATACCCCAAAACATTGAATACACACACACACACTCCCAAACATTTAACTCAAACACACACAAATACGTACAAATACACATTCATATATGTACACTTTTAATGCATAAATGTATAATTTTGTTTGATTTTTTTGCTAGTCATGTTTTAAATGGTTGGGAATTTTAGATAATTAAAAATATTTAAATGATTTGAATTATGATGCATCTACACTTTTAAAATATGTTGTTTTCTATGATATAGTTTTAATATGCATGCTTCATTGCTTTTATAATTTTACAGCATGCATTTGTATCCATGGCTATAGTGCCTTTAGAATTTTGCTTAATATTTCCATAATACTTAGACCATGAGAATTAAAATCTTATTAGAGATTTTTATTTCTTTTGATCATTTTTTCCTAGCAAGATTATGGACACCATTGTTTTACCTATATTTTCTGGCAATATGCTAACTGGTAATTGTGGCTTTTAGTGAATATTTGCTTAAAAGGGTACAATATGTGACTTCAGATAGGTAAAGCTGCACTTCTAACTAGACAGAAGTAGCCATAGAGAAATTGTGTATCTATCTAAGGAGTGGGGTGAGTCACAACTTCGTAAAAGTCTTTTTTTATTTTTATTTTCTAAGTTTTTTTTTATTTACATTCCAAATCATTTCCTCTTTCCCATTTCCTCCCTCCCCGAAAGTCCCATAAGCCCCCTTCCCTCCCTCTTTTCTCCATTCAACCCCCTCTCCTTTCTCTGTCCTGGCGTTCCCCTACATCCAGTCTTTCCAGGACCAGGGGTCTCTCCTTCCATATTCTTAGAAATCTATTGATATACGAATTGTGTCTAGGGTATTCTGAGATTCTGGGTTAATATGCCCTTATCAGTGACTGCATACCATGTGTGTTCTTTTGTGATTGGGTTACCTCACTAAGGATGATATTTCCAACTTCTGACCATTTGCCTAGGAATTTCGTGAATTCATTGTTTTTAATTGCACAGTAGTATTCCATTGTGTAAATATACCACATCTTCTGAATCCATTCCTCCGTTGAGGGACATCTGGGTTCTTTCCAGCTTCTGGCTATTATAAATAAGGCTGCTATGAACATAGTGGAGCATGTGTCCTTATTGCATGCAGGTAAAGCCTCTGGGTATATGCCCAGGAGTGGTATAGCCGGATCCTCCAGGAGTGTCATGCCCAGTTTTCTGAGGAACCGCCAGACAGCTTTCCAGAGTGGTTGTACCAGCTTGCAATTCCACCAGCAGTGGAGGAGTGTTCCTCTTTCTCCACATCTTCTACAACAACTGCTGTCTCCTGTGTTTTTGATCTTAGCCATTCTGACTGGTGTGAGATGGAACCTCAGGGTTGTTTTGATTTGCATTTCCCTAATGACTAAGGATGATGAACATCTCTTTAGGTGCTTCTCAGTCATTAGATATTCTTCAGGTGAGAATTCTTTGTTCAGCTCTGTAGCCCATCTTTTAATAGGGTTACTTGCCTCTCTGGAGTTTAACTTCTTGAGTTCTTTGTATATCTTGGATATTAGCCCTCTGTTGGATGTAGGGTTGGTAAAGATCATTTCCCAGTTAGTTGGTTGCTGCTTTGTCTTTTTGACAGTGTCTTTTGCCTTGCAAAAACTTTGTAATTTAATGAGGTCCCATTTGTCTATTCTTGAACTTAGAGCATAAGCTATTGGAGTTCTGTTCAGGAAATTCTCCCCTGTGCCCATATGTTCAAGGTTCTTCCCTAGTTTCCTTTCTATTAGTTTCAGTGTGTCTGGTTTTATGTGGAGGTCTTGATCCACTTGGAATTGAGCTTAGTGCAAGGAGATAAGAATGGGTCAATTTGCATTCTTCTGCATGTTGACCTCCAGTTGAGCCAGCACCATTTGTTGAAAAGGCTCTCTTTTTTCCATTGGATGGTTTTAGCTCCTTTGTCAAAGATCCAGTGACCATAGGAGTGTGGATTCATTTCTGGGTCTTCAATTCTGTTCCATTGATCTACATGCCTCTCACTGTACCAATACCATGCAGTTTTTAATACTATTGCTCTGTAGTTCGGTTTGAGGTCGGGATATTGATTCCCACAGAAGTTCTTTTACTCTTGAGAATAGTTTTAGCTATTCTGGGTTTTCTGTTATTCCAGATGAATTTTTTTTTTTATGATCTATATCTTTTTTTTTTAATTTAATTTTATTTTATTTTTTTAATTTACATTCCAAATCACTTCCCCTTTCCCGTTTCCTCCCTCCCCGAAAGTCCCATAAGCCCCCTTCCCTCCCTCTTTTCTCCGTTCAACCCCCTCTCATTACTCTGTCCTGGCGTTCCCCTACATCCAGTCTTTCCAGGACCAGGGGTCTCTCCTTCCATCTTTTTAGAAATCTATTGATATGCTGATTGTGTCTAGGGTATTCTGAGATTCTGGGTCAATATCCCCTTATCAGTGACTTCATACCATGTGTGATCTTTTGTGATTGGGTTACCTCACTAAGGATGATATTTTCAAGTTCTGACCATTTGCCTAGGAATTTCGTGAATTCATTGTTTTTAATTGCAGAGTAGTATTCCATTGTGTAAATATACCACATCTTCTGAATCCATTCCTCCGTTGAGGGACATCTGGGTTCTTTCCAGCTTCTGGCTATTATAAATAAGGCTGCTATGAATATAGTGGAGCATGTGTCCTTATTGCATGCAGGTAAAGTCTCTGGGTATATGCCCAGGAGTGGTATAGCCGGATCCTCCGGAAGTGTCATGCCCAGTTTTCTGAGGAGCCGCCAGACTGCTTTCCAGAGTGGTTGTACCAGCCTGCAATTCCACCAGCAGTGGAGGAGTGTTCCTCTTTCTCCACATCCTCGCCAACAACTGCTGTCTCCTGTGTTTTTGATCTTAGCCATCCTGACTGGTGTGAGATGGAATCTCAGGGTTGTTTTGATTTGCATTTCCCTAATGACTAAGGATGATGAACATCTCTTTAGGTACTTCTCAGCCATTAGATATTCTTCAGGTGAGAACTCTTTGTGGAGCTCTGTACCCCATTTTTTAATAGGGTTACTTGCCTCTCTGGAGTTTAACTTCTTGAGTTCTTTGTATATCTTGGATATTAGCCCTCTGTCGGATGTAAGGTTGGTAAAGATCATTTCCCAGTTAGTTGGTTGCCGCTTTGTCTTTTTGACGGTGTCTTTTGCCTTGCAAAAACTTTGTAATTTAATGAGGTCCCATTTGTCTATTCTTGATCTTAGAGCATAAGCTAGCCCTGGAACAAAAAGAAGCAAATACACCAAAGAGGAGTAGAAGGCAGGAAATCATCAAACTCAGGGCTGAAATCAATCAAGTAGAAACAAATAAAACCATACAAAGAATCAACAAAAAGAGGAGTTGGTTCTTTGAGAAAATCAACAAGATAGATAAGCCCTTAGCCAGACTAACCAGAGGGCACAGAGATAGTATCCAAATTAATAAAATCAGAAACGAAAAGGGAGAGATAACAACAGAAACTGAGGAAATTCAAAAAATCATCAGATCCTACTACAAAAACCTGTATTCAACACAACTAGAAAATCTTGAGGAAATGGACAATTTTCTTGACAGATACCAAGTACCAAAATTAAATCAGGATCAAATAGACCATCTAAACCGTCCTATAACCCCTGAAGAAATAGAAGTTGTCATTGGAAGTCTTCCAACCAAAAAAAGCACAGGTCCAGATGGTTTTAGTGCAGAATTCTATCAGACCTTCAAAGAAGACCTAACACCAATACTCTTCAAACTGTTCCACAAAATAGAAACAGAAGGAACACTACCCAACTCGTTCTATGAAGCCACAATTAACCTAATACCAAAAGCACACAAAGATCCGACAAAGAAATAGAATCTCAGGCCAATCTCTCTTATGAATATCGATGCAAAAATACTCAATAAAATTCTTGCCAACCGAATCCAAGAACACATCAAAACGATCATTCACCACGATCAAGTAGGCTTCATCCCAGGGATGCAGGGATGGTTCAATATAAGGAAATCCATCAATGTAATCCACTACATAAACAATCTCAAAGAAAAAAACCACATGGTCATCTCATTAGATGCTGAGAAAGCATTTGACAAAATTCAGCATCCTTTCATGCTAAAGGTCTTGGAAAGATCAGGAATTCAAGGCCCATATCTAAACATAGTAAAAGCAATTTACAGCAAACCAGTAGCCAGCATCAATCTAAACGGAGAGAAACTTGAAGCAATCCCACTAAAATCAGGGACTAGACAAGGCTGCCCTCTCTCTCCATATCTTTTCAATATAGTACTTGAAGTTCTAGCTAGAGCAATTAGACAAGAAAAAGAGGTCAAAGGGATACAAATTGGAAAGGAAGAAGTCAAACTATCACTATTTGCAGACGATATGATAGTATATTAAGTGACCCAAAGAACTCCACCAGAGAACTCCTACAGCTGATAAACGACTTCAGCAAAGTGGCCGGATATAAAATCAACTCAAGCAAGTCAGAAGCCTTCCTATACTCAAAGGATAAGCAGGCTGAGAAAGAAGTAAGAGAAATAATACCCTTTACGATAGCCACAAACCATATTAAGTATCTTGGCGTGACGCTAACCAAACAAGTGAAAGATCTGTATGACAAGAACTTCAAGTCTCTGAAGAAAGAAATTGAAGAAGACCTCGGAAGATGGAAAAATCTGCCATGCTCATGGATTGGCAGGATTAATATAGTAAAAATGAGCATCTTACCAAAAGTAATACACAGATTCAATGCAATCCCCATCAAAATCCCAACTCAATTCTTCATAGAGTTAGAAAGAGCAATTCAAAAATTCATCTGGAATAACAGAAAACCCAGAATAGCTAAAACTATCCTCAAGAGTAAAAGAACCTCTGGGGGAATCAGTATCCCGGACCTCAAGCTGTACTACAGAGCAATAGTGTTAAAAACTGCATGGTATTGGTACAGTAACAGACATGTAGATCAATGGAACAGAATTGAAGACCCAGAAATGAATCCACACTCCTATGGTCACTTGATCTTTGACAAAGGAGCTAAAACCATCCAGTGGAAAAAAGATAGCCTTTTCAACAAATGGTGCTGGCTCAGCTGGAGGTCAACATGCAGAAGAATGCAAATTGACCCATCCTTATCTCCTTGCACTAAGCTCAATTCTAAGTGGATCAAAGATCTCCACATAAAACCAGACACACTGAAACTAATAGAAGGGAAACTAGGGAAGAACCTTGAACATATGGGCACAGGGGAGAATTTCCTGACCAGATGAATTTTTGAATTGCTCTTTCTAACTCTATGAAGAATTGAGTTGGGATTTTGATGGGGATTGCATTGAATCTGTATATTACTTTTGGTAAGATGCTCATTTTTACTATATTAATCCTGCCAATCCATGAGCATGGCAGATTTTTCCATTGGAAGTCTTCCAACCAAAAAAAGCACAGGTCCAAATGGTTTTAGTGCAGAATTCTATCAGACCTTCAAAGAAGACCTAACACCAATACTCTTCAAACTGTTCCACAAAATAGAAACAGAAGGAACACTACCCAACTCGTTCTATGAAGCCACAATTACACTAATACCAAAAGCACCCAAAGATCCGACAAAGAAAGAGAATCTCAGGCCAATCTCTCTTATGTATATCGATGCAAAAATGCTCAATAAAATTCTTGCCAACCGAATCCAAGAACAAATCAAAACCATCATTCACTACGATCAAGTAGGCTTCATCCCAGGGATGCAGGGATGGTTCAATATAAGGAAATCCATCAATGTAATCCACTATATAAACAATCTCAAAGAAAAAAAACACATGGTCATCTCGTTAGAAGCTGAGAAAGCATTTGACAAAATACAGCGTCCTTTCATGCTAAAGGTCTTGGAAAGATCTGGAATTTGAGGCCCATGTCTAAACATAGTAAAAGCAATTTATAGCAAACCGGTAGCCAACATCAATCTAAATGGAGAGAAACTTGAAGCAATCCCACTAAAATCAGGGACTAGACAAGGCTGCCCTCTCTCTCCATATCTTTTCAATATAGTACTTGATGTTCTAGCTAGAGCAATTAGACAACAAAAGGACGTCAAAGTGACACAAATTGGAAAGGAAGAAGTCAAACTATCACTATTTGCAGACGATATGATAGTATATTAAGTGACCCAAAGAACTCCACCAGAGAACTCCTACAGCTGATAAACGACTTCAGCAAAGTGGCCGGATATAAAATCAACTCAAGCAAGTCAGTAGCCTTCCTATACTCAAAGGATAAGCAGGCTGAGAAAGAAGTAAGAGAAATGATACCCTTCACGATAGCTACAAACCATATAATGTATCTTGGTGTGACTCTAACCAAACAAATGAAAGATCTGTATGACAAGAACTTCAAGTCTCTGAAGAAAGAAATTGAAGAAGACCTCAGAAGATGGAAAACTTCGTAAAATTAAATTAGCCTTGCACTTGCTTTGCTTCTGTTTGCTTGGCTTCCTTCATCAAGGCTCTTTACCATGGCTCTTATTGGTTCAGTCCAAACTCTTGTGTAGGATATTGACAGTACAATAAATCACAACTCCTGGGCATCATACCTGCTTACATTATTCTAGTCTTTATGCCTTCTCATGGAAGATTGTGAAATAGCTCTTTCAGAGCTGGAAAATTGATGTGTCTTGAAGCAGACTATACTTAACCAAGCAGGATGTTCTCTATACGGTGAGAATTTTTTTCCTTTAAAATAACAACAGTACTAAATACAGAGTGCATTCACTAGTCTTTCCATGAGACACAGATGCTAAAAATCATTCCAAGACACAAGAAACTATAAATCATTCCTTAATCTCTACTATGACAAATGCAAGGGTAAGATGGAATCAAAGACAATCTGATTTTCAATATTGAAGACTTTCACATGTGAATATTTATGAATTATACATGGGTACATATGAAGTATTAAATGATGATAACAGTAGTCATCTTTATAACACATAATTCAATAAAATTCCATTTACATTTGGATCATAAATTTTCTCACTTTTAGGTAAAAGACTGTGTGGTAATAATGAAATGAAATTTGATTAATATATTCCTATTTCGTGCTATTTTCTAGATGAATTAATTATACTATCCATGTTGAGTTCATGGACAACTAAAAATATTCTATTAGATGAAATATGTAGAAGATAATAATATTTTAATGTACAGTTTTCATGACAATGTATATAATACTATTTTTTAAAATAAAATATTTATTAAAATTATTATATGATAAAACAATGATTATAGAAGAAGAAATGAAGTGTTATCCACTTAAATTAATCTGAATGGATAACCAAAGTAGTCATTGTAATAAATGATGACATGAATTTGTTAATATTAATATCTATTAACTTATATTCTAAATAAGCACTTTAGTTTTATGTCATATGAAATAAATATTTATTCTTTCACTGGTTTCCTAGATTAAGATAAGAACTTGTATTTTTACTTTTCAGAAGTTTTTAAAGAAACTTATTACAGAATGAGAATTTATTGAATAGCATTTTTTTGTTGTTGTTGTTGATATACAAGAACGTTACTTTGAATCATAGCATTAGAAACAAAAGCTATTCAGCTATTCAGGATATATGATCTGACTTTCAGCAAAGTAATTTTTCTATTAAGTTTTGTTCAACAATATTTTAACAAATAAAAATAAGATGACTTATATTCAATTGTTTGATTTTGTGAACATTTTTAAAAAACATTTTGAAACTAGTTTTAAAAGACAAAATTTCAAATAGTTGAAAAGAATTCATGGCTGCCTTTCAATACAGTTTTGTACCTGCAGGTATTACCCTGGGCTAATGATGTTATCGAAAGGACAACATTTGTTGAATGCACTTTTTGCTATTTCTTGGGGAGTTTGATTTGTTTTTTTCAGTGCTGTCAGTAACATAGTAAATCAATGTAACATGACACTTTGCCAGTGCTGTATAACATAGCTCTTCTTATGTTGTCTAGATTTAGAAGGGAGCCTATGGTAGATGAATCCCTTGCAGCCTGATTCATTTCTAGTATTGATTTCTAAAAGTCTAGAGCAGGGTAGCAGCATTTCAAGTTATTGAACACTTAAAGAATAAACCGCTTTCATGATTCACCATGTATTTTAAACTAAACAATTGTTATATATTTAGAGATTATATTTTAAATAAAATTTCAATATTAGAGACTGTGCAAGAAATAACAATTTTTAGTTACTGTCAAAGGTATTTATTGAATGCTTGCAGTATGCTAGTTTCAGGTTTATTTATTATTAATATAAATCTCTGAAATAATATTAGATAATTTTACTCATTTTATACCAATAGGAAACATGAAGCTTAGAAGTTGAAAGTCAAGCACATATGTGTTATATAGTTTATTAGTGAAATTTTATATTTTGAATTATGTTTATGATAATAAATTTTAAAACAATTCAATTAGTCCAAGCAGTAGTAAAAAGAGGATTTTAAGTGAGATTTATCATAGTTACTATTAATTATTTCTCTGTAAATTCTCAAGAAAATATTTTAAAACTTAATTTGCAGTGCCAGGCTAGTCAAGGATATGTGGATGATCATTTGAAGACAGTGAGTCTAATTGTTAGCTATCAGTTTCCAAATAGAAAGAAGCATTTCTTTAACCATGTCTAATTTGATTCTTGAATCCATTTATAAAGCAAGATACAGCATATCATTAGTTAAGAGTTTAAGAATTTATTCCATCTCCATCTTTTTGTAAATCTTACATTATTTTTAATTTTTTTTGCTTGTCATATGTCTAATATTGAAAAATGGCATACATGTTTGTGTTTATAATATGTGTGCCGTTTTCTGGAAAATGCCCAAGCACTGTTGGTAACAGAAGTTTCCTTTTGATAAGGGATAAGAGCTACATTTAGCTTAGAATGATTTCTTTCATTGGTTCCTCTTAATATCTGTGATATGAGTAGGCTAGAGTTAGAACAGCAAGAATGGATTCCTGCTTATTGAATGCCTTAAGACCAGTCTACAACTGTTGGTTACCCAATGTTAAAAGTGACAATATTAAACATTAGAGACATCTGGACAGAAAAGTCATAGTTGTGGTCCATAGTATTTACAGCTTCTTAGAACTCTTGATTATGAAAAGGAGGAATATTTTGTTATTTCACAATACTAGATAATCCTACATAGCATTGCAAAACATCTTAAACAATGTGTCCCTCACATTGCTGTTATTAATTTTCAGTACTTTGCTCAGGTCAATATAATGCAATGAATACCATAGAAGCTGGTCCTGAGGATAAGTTCTACCTTGATTGCTGCAAGTCCTCTGCCCTTGTGTGCAGTGACTTCATTGAAAATTATTACATCCCTAAGACATCCAGGAATTCCCACAGAGGTAAAAGTAAATATATTGTGTAACCCAATAGCATTGCTCATTGGCATATTATCAACGGGCTCTATATTCTACCATAGAGATTCTTGGCTATTCACATTCTTTCTTCTCTGTTCAAACGTAGCTAGGAAATTGGCTTGGTCTACATGCTTTTTTGTTTTGTTTTGTTATGTTATGTTTTTATCTAATTAATAGTGAAATGTGGCATATATATATATATATACACACACAAAGAAATTGTAATCAACAGTTAAGAAAATGAAATCATAAAACTAGACAAACACATGAATAGCAATGAAAAATATAATACTAAATGACAAATTCTATACCCAGAGAAGCAAACACTCTATGTCTTCTCATTCTATGATATACATCCAAGGGTTGTTAATATCTCTGCACCATCAACAAGAAATAAATTTTATTAAACAAACTTCAATTCCAGACATAGATCTTTATCTTAAATTGTTGGTCTGGGTATGTCCAGGAGACTATCCAAGCAATATAATCTATTGCTGTCCTTAGTTTCCTCCCAGAAAATGGAAGCAAGAGCTTTGACATCCTGTCTTATATGTTCCTCCATCCACCTATAGCCCAACAGACTGACAGACCACCTTTTACTCTGTTTCCTTTGGAGATATTAACAAGTAAACCATAATAAAGTTCCTGTGAACTATTTGAAGTAAAATTTCTAGAAATACTCCAATAGTATCTTAGCATACTGAGCTTAATTCTTTTTCAGTTATTTCCTAATAATCTGGACATTGAAAATCGTCCTCTGAAGTAAATTGCCAGAAAATCACTAAGGCATTCTTTAAAAAGCCTTTGATGACAAATGTTGGAATTTCTTTATAATCAAGTTAAAAATATCTTAAGTGAAGCACCAGATAACCTAAATGTAAATGACTGTAATGGTGAGCAGTTCGGCTTCTGGAGTTAAGCTGCTTAGCTTCAAGCCCATTTCTGTCACTGAGTCTCTGATGTAGGTCACACCACTGAAACTGCATATGTCACATGCTCTTATTTATACTGTGGAAGTCACAGATTGTATGTTTTCAATACTGTGTAACATTTAAGATGTTTGATACAAACACACACACGTATACACACATATACACACACACATATACGTATATATGCATATATACAAATCCTTCAACCTGCTCTTATTAATTGATAACATTTATCTCAAGTGAATTGATTTAAGTAAAATCGTTTTCATAGGGCTGAAGACATCCCACAGTGGATAAAATCATTTGCTACATAATTCAAGTGTTATGAAGACAGTTGAACCATCATATAAGTGGAACAAAATAATTAAGTGAAGTTGCTCTCTCACCTCCATTGTGCTGTAAGCACCATCCCATTCATACTAACAAAACTAACAATATTAATAAAGAAATTTTGTATGTAACTTTCCTGTGCATTTGTCCTAGTTCAATAGGAGAAGAACCATAAATGAAGTGGTAAATTATATTAAAATATTGATATCTGAGGTTTTATTTTAATTAATGAATGTATTTAAGTAAAATATAAAGCTATCTTAATTTGTAGAAAATAAATTTTGGTAAAGTGAATGTGTGGATCTTCATAAATGAGGCACATTTATTTGCATAAATAAATAAACAAAACTTAGGAAAACAAGAGGCAGATTACCAAATTTAATTTCTAGAGAGGGTTTTAAGGCTCAGCCAATATCATCCCAAATGCAAAATATCCACCTTCAAATATGTAAATCTATAACTGGACATATAATTCTGTATGATAACACTCTCCATGAAAGAGTAAAAAAATAAAAATAAACGTAAAGTGAGTCTTAAGTGAACCCTTAATTTATGGGATGGTTCTTGTCACAGCAACAGAAAAGCAAGCTAGAACTTCTACTTTTATCTTCTAGTTAGGATTCTTCAGAATATCAGAATGAATAGAACGTTTTTTATATCTGTTAGCAGATTTATTTTTAAATTTTGCCCAAATCCATGTTATTCCATCTGAAAGCTGAAAATTCAATTGTCTTTAATGTGATGTTGATTCAAGAAGAAGAAGAAGAAGAAGAAGAAGAAGAAGAAGAAGAAGAAGAAGGAGAAGGAGAAGGAGAAGGAGAAGGAGAAGGAGAAGGAGAAGGAGAAGGAGAAGGAGAAGGAGAAGGAGAAGGAGAAGGAGAAGAAGAAGAAGAAGAAGAAGAGAAAGAAAGAAAAAAAGAAAGAAAGAAACAAAGAAACAAAGAAAGAAAGAAAGAAAGAAAGAAAGAAAGAAAGAAAGAAAGAAAGAAAGAAAGAAAGAAAGAAAGAGGGAAAGGAGACTCAACAGAGGTGGTGTTCTTCTTCTGAATTTTAATTTCCTTTCAGGTCTCAAAGTATATGACCACTCACACTGATGAGAAACTCAGGTGACAGCACATGCCATCAAGGATGTGAGGAAAGAGGAACACTCATCCATTGCTGGTGGGATTGCAAGTTGGTACAATCACTCTGGAAACCAGTCTGGCATTTCTTCAGAAAACTGGGCATAGTCCTACCTGAGGACCAAGCTATATCAGTCTTGGGCATATACCCAGAAGATGTTCCAACATGTAATAAGGACACATGCTCCACTATGTTCATAGTAGCCATATTTTAATAGCTAGAAGCTGGACAAAACCCAGATGTCCCTTAAACAGAGGAATAGATACAGAACATGTGGGTGCATTTACACATTGGAATACTACTCAGCTATTAAAAACAATGACTTCATGAAATTCTCAGGCAAATGGATGGAACATGAAAATATCATCCTGAGTGAGGTAACCCAATCACAAAATGACACACATGGTATGCACTACTGATAAGTGGATATTAGCCCAAATGTTCAGAATATCCAAGATTCAATTCGCAGACCATATGAAGTCCAAGAAGAAGGAAAACCAAAGTGTGAATGCTTCAGTCCTTCTTAGAAGTGGGATCAAAATACTCACAGGAGGAAATATGGACACAAAGTATGGAGCAGAGACTGAAGGAAAAGCCATCCAGAGATTGCCCCACCTGGGTATTCATCCCATATTATGGTCACCAAACCCAGACACTATTGTAGATGCCAACAAGTGATTGCTGACAGGAGCCTGATATGGCTGTCTCCTGAGAGAATCTGCCTGAGCATGACAAAAACAGCGGAGAATGCTCGCAGCCAACCATTGGACTGAGCTCTGGATCCCCAATGGAGGAGTTGGAGAAGGGACTGAAGGAGCTGGTGGGGGGGGGCGTTGCAGCCCCATGAGAGGAGCAAATGTCAACTGGCCAGACTCCCTACAGCTCTGAGGGACTGGACCACCAACCAAAGAGTACACATGGAGGGACCCATGGCTCCCAACGCATATGGGAGAGGATGGCCTTGTTGACATCAGTAGGAGGAGCAGCCTTTGGGACTGAGGGTGCTTGATGCCCCAGTGTAGGGGAATGCTAGGGTAGAGATGAGGGAGTGGGTGGGAGGATGGTGGAGCATCCTAATAGAGGCAGAGGGAGGGAGACAGAATAGGGGGTTCTGGAGGGAGACTTGGATTGGGAAAAACATTTGAAATGTAAATAAAGAAAATATCCAATAAAAATAAAGAAATCTAGACACAAATAAAATTCTATTGATATCAAATGTTGATTCTCACAAAGATATATCCAAGTGTCCCCATACCTTTTTGAGGAAAAAGTAAGTTAAAAATTTTAATAGAGAAAGTGATAAGAATTTTTCTATATCCAATGGATGAAAGAAATAAAATTATAATTAATGTAATACACAGAGTACATCCTACAAAGTCATTGAATAGGTGAATAACAAGAAATAACCTTCTTTAATCATAAAAATAACATTTTAAAGAATATCCAGCTGTAGAACAAATTGTAACCGTTTGTAGAGTGAACGACTTCAAATAAACATTTATGTACATAAGATTTTTTCACATGCTAGATAATAGTAAACAGTATAAAGTACTAGATTTTAAATCTATTTTATATTTGAATACAGAAACTATTGGAATAAAAATTTTTATCTAATAAATAATTGTGTTAGGATTACAAGAGATAGCCCAGATAAAAAACAAACAAAACCAACCAACAAACATAAAAAGCAGGCATGGAATTTGTGCTGACTGTATTTCTGTAAATTTGACGCAAGCTTGTCACTGGAAAGGAGGTAACCATAATAGAGAAAATAAGTCCTTAAGATATGGTTGAAGACAAGCCTGTAGGTCTTTTTCTTTTTTTTTTAATTTTTTATTAGATATTTTCTTTATTTACATTTCAAATGTTATCACCTTTCCTAGCTTCCCCTCGGAAAACACACTATCCCATCCCAACTCCCCCTGCTCACCAACCCTACCACTCCCGCTTCCCTATCCTGGTTTTCCCCTACACTGGTGCATCTAATCTTCTCAGGACCAAGGGCCTCTCCCCCCTTTGTTGTCCAACAAGTTCATCTTCTGCTGCATATGCAGCTGGAGCCATGGGTCCCTCCATGTGTACTCTTTGGTTGGTGGTTTAGTCCCTAGGAGCTCTGGGGCTTGTTGTTTGTCCTATGGGCCTGCAAGCTCATTCATCTCCTCTGTCCTTTCTCTAGCTCCCTCATTGGGGACCCTTCTTAACCGTGATTGATAATGATGCAAATATCCATTTTGGGTGGAGATACCCCTTGGCTGTTTGTTTTGGATTTAATAAGAAAGCAGTCTGAGCAAGGCAGCGGGAGCAAGGCAGTAAGTAACAATCATCCAAGACTTAATCAGCTTCTGCCACAAGGATCCTGCTTTTGAGTCTCTGACTTGTCTTTCCTCAATAATGGATTATGATTTAAAAGTATAACCATTCAAATCTAATATCCCATTAGTAGAAAAGATACCTATATGGAAGAGCCGAATTTTGAAGAGGTCTGCACTTGCAGTATGTGGAATTGGGCTGCTGCTTTTCATCTGCAAGCTAAATTTCCAGAGAAAATAATACTATTATTTATTTAAGTTATACATGTACATATTATTCAAAATATCCTAGTAGTGTTTTAATTATCTGTGGTACACTATAGCTTTATTTCCTTGCCCATGCTTCATAGGAAAAATCATGATAACATAGAGGTTTTCTTTAAAAAAAAATAAAGAAGTGTAAGCAGAATAAACCATTAGCAACTCAACTTGCTTTAAGTCTTCATGAACCGTCTTAGCAATAGTAACTCTAACAGAATCTGAAATCCTAGTTTGGGAAGGGGAGCAGAAGGATCCCAGAGGCTTGTCACTGGTCAGCAACTCTCACTGATCTGTGAGTTCTAGATCTCTTTAAATACCTTATCAATAATATTTATAGAAATAATAGTAATAAGAAAGAAAGAAAAGAAAGAAAGAAAGAACAAAAGAAAGAAAGAAAGAAAGAAAGAAAGAAAGAAAGAAAGAAAGAAAGAAAGAAAGAAAGAAAGAAAGAAAGAAGAAAGGAAGGAAGAAAGAAAGAAAGAAAGAAAGAAAGAAAGAAAGAAAGAAAGAAAGAAAGAAAGAAAGAAAGAAAGAAAGAAAGTAAGTAAGTAGGGGAAGGGTCTAGAAACAACAGAGATCATCTTTCCTTTTCATATGCACAAACTATGTATAAAATATACACAGCAACAACAACCATAACCATACGCACGTATTATATCCTTTTAAAACTTATGTTATAATTTTGGAATAGGCACTTTCTAATTACCCCTGAGATTGTGAGGCACAGAGAAGGCAGAGGCGTGTAATGTACAAAATGATGAAAATAGTCTACCTAGAATAGATCAGAACTTGAGTAACTGAAAGCAAAATAAATGGTGTTTGATAGCTCCAAATTTCAATCTCCTGGATTTTAATGGTTCCATTGACCTATGCAGGCAAACTTCAAAGTAAATGGCTAATATAATGTCCCTCTGAATTCATTCCAGACCATTCTGTAGGAAATAGCATTTTTAACTTCACAAAGAGCAAGACATCTCAATTACCTATGACCATTAAAGAAAACATTGAGAGGAATATGTTGATTTGGGGTTGATATAAATCTTTATGGAATCTATGATGTAATGTTTTTTATAAACTAGATTATTTCACTGGTACATCCCTGAGTCATTGTGAAATGACATTACAGTTCAGCATTTTGCTGTGCTTAAGAAAGTACTTTAAGCATGCTTAGTATGTACGCTTTAAGATAAGTAAGAAAAAATAATTTCAATTAATATGTAAGAGATGAAGGTGACCACAATGAGTTATAAAAATACTTCAAACTTTTAGATGGACTCATTTCCAAATAATTAAAATGGGACCTTCTCACCTGCACCCAACATTTTAGATGAACCTGCCCATCAAATCTCGCTGTTGAGATGGATTGTTATCTGGGGACAAAATTATTATTGGTTTCCTAAGAGATACATGCCCTTCATATATTTGATGTTAATGTGTAGGGTGAATTGACTAAAATCATTTTAGAAAGGGACCAATTTTGATAAAAATTGAAGCATTAACATAAATAGCTCTTCCCCTGACTGCAATATGAAATATCCTTATTTCAAATACATATTTGATTTAGGCAGCAGTTGCTCCTTGCCTTCCAGTATGATTGCTTCAAACTTAGAGGTTAAAGAAAAATTTAAACACTTCTGAATATTTCATATTACATCCTGAAGAGAATAGTAATTAAATCTCATTATGTACTTTCATATTAAGGTAAAATAGTGGTTCAAATTAGAAAAAAAAAATGTGAAATCCTGTAGCCTTAATAACTTTTGCCTGTCTTATATGTTCTATGATTTTAATTAAACATAATATTATGAAAAAACTGTCAATGTAAAAAGCAATTTTAAGTAGAAAGTGTCATCTATATATTTATATGTAAACAAATCTCAATTTTTAATAATATACATTAATAGTAAAAACAAAACTACAATACTAGAAACAGAGATAAAAGAAGATCATCCTGATATCATCTGCCAACAAACATCATTACAAATGGCTAAAACACAGCAAAATAAAAGGAGATCTGGTTGTATTATAATATGATGTGAGGAGCCAATTTTCTTCCTTTAAGAACAACCAAATGAAGGAAAAAAAATCCTCCTGAAAATGCAAAAGCAAGATGATTTCTGAGCTATTCAGTATATTAATTTCAATATATTCATCACAGCAATAAAGACACTCCTGTTGGGATGGAAAAAGAACAAATCTCACATCTTTCATTTAAATCTCAATAGCAGACCTGCTACATTGAAATAATTGTTATACTTTATTAAGGACTGAGCTACAGCTATTTTGCTGGAGTAGGTTGCACTTTGCTTCTGCCTTCCCAGGCCCATACCTTCCTACTTCTCTACTTCTTAGTTGGCATTAGTGTCCAGTGCCCAGGCCACTACAGTGAGAGTCGTTAAGAGGTAAGGATTAAAGTCTTAGTTGTCAGGTAGTACTGGTTCACACATTTAATCCCAGAACTTGGGAGGCAGAGGCAGGCAGATCTTTGATGATGAAGCTGGCTTGGTTTGTATACCAATTTCCAGGAAATCCATGGTTACATAGAAAATCCCTGTATTGGAAAATCAGTAAATAAATAGACAAAGAGATAGACAAATAGATAAAGTTATAGAATGTAGGACTGAGTTAACAGATAAAATGTATATGATAGTATCAATGTCATAAGGACACTTATCATTAGCAGAGACTTAATTATCAACCTGCACTATTTCCAGACTTCAAACACAGAATGTGCTCGTTTTCCTTCCCAAGCTGTGTAGTATGACTGTGATCATCAGACAAATATCATCTTTTATCCTCAGCCTTGTTGGTTTAAGATCTCTCCATAATTCCTGTCAAAAGTTTGAACAGCATAGCTATTTCCTGGTTAACATTTAAATGTGGTTACAGAGCTGTCCTGGCAATCACCAGTGACCTATTGCAGAAAGACTGATTTCTGGGTTTGCTTACATCTTTCTCAGCTATGGCACAGTGGTTATTTTACCCTTGAATCTTTGTTAGGACATTGGACTCTGCAGATTCTTAAAACTGTGAAGATAAGCACAATCTAGCTAAGCATTCACCTAGGTAGACAATATTTTTCTTTAAACAACAGTGTCTCCATCTTTGTCTAAAAAGCCATCGTGTGAAACCACATTGGTTGGGATATACCAGGGTATTAGGAATAACATCTTGTCAGAGATATCAGTGATGAAACGTAGAATACAAGTAAAGTGAAAGTCCCTATTCCAATTCCTTCTAGAGAACTATATCCCTCAAGCACCATAGTGCAAGGAACAGACATATGATTCCAGTAAACATCATTTCTAATTCCTTCCAATGCTGCAGGTCAAGAACATTTTGGCAATAGGTAGCTCATAGGAGTGTGAATCTTTCTTGATCTTATATCAGTGCTATTTTTGAATTTTGATTGTAGTCTACAGATGTGACATAGTGTTATAGGATTTAAATTATATATGACATAGAAACATGGGTAGCCCACACTTCATTGTACTTCCCAGAATCATGTGAGTTTTCTGCAGTGCCCGGGAATAAGATGATAATTGTGAGTTTCTTGCCTTCTCTGTGCCTCAGAAATATTTTTGGGGTAGATGTTTTGTTTAGTTACTCTGTTTTATTTCCTTTTATTCACTTTAAAACATATATTATGTATATTTTGTAGAAAACTAAATGTATATTACCAGTCAGCACTGATATATGAAAATATGTTGATAGTAAGTAGACACAAGATGGATCTATAAGAGACTCAGAGAAGATAAATGGCCTTTTAAAAATTTTGAGAAAATGAATGGTAATTTAAGCAACAATTAAAAATACTGAAATTAATATTTCTTAGGTGTCTTCATGATGTTGCAAACCAATATCTATCAGTAGCTTACAGAAAAAATATGCTTTCAACTAGTATTTAAAACAAACTGCCAGCAAATTGCCAGATAATTGTTAGTTCAATAAAAATCTCACATAAGGAAGTTAAAACACCTGGGTTAAGGAAGCAAGAAGAGTTAAAAATCATGAAGAAATATGTGATTACCATGATGAACACAACTAAGAAATAGACTCTAGTTATAAAATCTGTAGAAACTATTGAGTTGAAAAATACACTCAGCAAAAGCAAAATGCAGTAGAAGTCATCCAGGTTGTTAGGAATAGAACAGAGCAAAGAATCAGTGAGTTGAGTTGGTGCTTTGTTCATTAATAAATAGATGAGATGAAAGATAAAGGGTGAAAAGTAACAAAAAAAGCTTGAAGTAACTTTGGAACATGGTTAAGAGCCAAAGATCATATTATAGTGATTCGAGGAGATGTTGAGAAGCACAGAGATGCAGATAGTTGACTCGAAGGCAAAATATTCAATCACGCCAAAATTTAGAAGACAGAAAGGTCAACAAATACAAAGATCAGAGGTCACCCATCAGATGCAGCTCGGTCAGTCTTACAAAATAAGAAGGAGAGGCATCAAAAGCAAGAGAAAACATCTGGAGCAACAAGAATAAATCACACAACAGAACCTTACATTAAAAGCAAAGGGTTGGAGAAGATATTTCTAGAAAATTATGGAGGAACAGGATTTTTAACAAACACCAAACATATAAAAAGAAAGAAAAATAGTAATTTGAATAAAAGAATGTATTATATTTATAAAACTCACTGATAAAAGTCATTACACCAATTCAGAAGGTCTCCATATTGGCAAAAACTTATGCACAGAACTCTGATATCAATATTAAGAATAAAAACAAATAATAAACTCAAATAATTAATAAATGTACTAAAAAGAAGCAAAAAAGAAATGCTATTTAAGCATTGAAAATTGTGTCATTTGAAATAAGGAATTTTGTAATTAATTTTCTTTGTTTTTGTGTTTGACAATGCAAATGTGCTAAGTTGTTATAATTATTCGTTATCATCACATATGCTTCTTTCTTTAACCTGCAAGAAAAAAAAAACACCGAATAAATGACAAGGTAAAAAAATTGGTAATAAAGGAATCTGACTTCAATTAATATAAGCTAAGGATTTTTATCAACTTTGAGTTTAAGTATAATTTTGTACATATAAAATATTGCTTTCTTCACATCATTTTTTAAAGAGGCAAAAAGCACATTTAAGATTTAAAGACAATGCTATGTAATACTTTGATCTATTTTGCATTGTGTGTTTTGAAAACTCTATTCTAATTTCTCACTCCTCTTTGTCTAGTTATGTGTTAGAGCCAATTGATTTTACGATGCTAGTATTTAATGATGTACTGGTTTGTGAATGATGGTCAGAGTTCTTTGGATTTAGTTAATCGTTTGGGAGCCATTTTGTTTAGTATAAATGTTCAGTGTGTCTTTTGAATTTTGGTAAGGATACAGGCTTTTATATTAATATTCTAATAATTTCAATTTTTATTTTGAGTCAATGAACATAGGGCATATTTCTATAATTATTTCTGTTCTCTTAATTTATGTAAGCAAATTTTATCCTTTTAAGTGTTCATATATTTAAGAAAACCCCACTGTTTCATGAATATTGTTTATTCTCAAAACATTTTAGAGAATTAAATACAAGTGTAAATAGAATCATAGAATGATAGCAATTATATTACCCATAAAACAAATTAAGGAATTAAAATTAATTTCTAGCAATCCACATTTAGACAAAGTTTGAACAGACAATACTAAGGCATGATTACATTTAGTTGGACTTTAAAGTATAATGATAAAGCATGTTGGCTTCATTTATGATTTAAATATAAAAATATATAATTCCAATATTGTATATTTTTAACTAAAACTTTAAAATAAATAACTTGCAAGTAAAAATATCATGTGGCAAAGTAAGCCAATCTGTTACAATGGCTAAAAAATAGTGTTAATATGTAAATCTGAAGATGGCTCTGATTTTTGCCCCTGGCAACAGAATTATTCCCAATCTAAAACTCTAATATCAGTCATTGAATACAAACTCTCATACAAGCCTTTGTTTACACTCCTTCCAGTTGCAAATGAAACTCATGTTTCAGACTGAATTTTTCAGACTGAATTCAGCATTGCCAATATTAGTCCACATTCAAATAAACTCAGAGAGAGAGAGAAGGAGAGAGGGTGAGGAGGAAAAAGGGATGGGGGCAGAGAGACAGACAGAGAAAGAGAGAGAGAAAAAGAAAGAGAGTGACAGAGAGAGAGAGAGAGAGAGAGAGAGAGAGAGAGAGAGAAAGAGAGAGAGAGAGAGAGAGAGAGAGAGAGAGAGAGAGAGAGAGAGAGAGAGAGAGAGAGAGAGAGAGAGAGTCTTAAGGAATTACCTAATGCACTTTCACGATTTGAAAAGTATAAAAACTCTAGAATATGTGTGTATGTGTGTGTATGTTATATATCACTCACTTATGTATATACATATGTATGTATGTATAACAGGAGATGTTGGAGCCGTTCTAGTCAGAAGGCCAATTGTTGAAATAATCCTCTCTTCTTAAGATCAGAATTTTGTTGTTTTTATGTTTGTTTTGCTATCAGCCTTTAACTAATCATATGAGATACATGCATGCTAAGAGTAGTCTGTCCTCAGAGTTGTTTGTCTGAAATTTTCACTGATCTAAAAATACCTCTAAAGGCCTGTTGGTATTTGGGAGATATTTGTTGGTTGTTACTCATAAAAATGTAAATATGAAAGATGATTAGAGTGGTAATTTGTTTCAGTCTCATAGACATTTTACTATCTATTTGTGTCACCTTGCATCGTGTTGTAAGTCTGAAATTTTCACAGCAGCATTATTTATTACGAATAAATTCAATAAAAACTCATGACAGAAACATCTATAACAGAATTTGTACAAATACCTGTATACAGCTCTGTGGCCAATTTGACACCAAAGATTAATCTTCACAACACAGTGTATGATATATGTACTACAGTCTAAGAGCCTAGAACTGCTACTTTCAACATGCACTGTAATATGCAAATGGTTTATACTTTTAATTCAACTCATATATAAACTGCTTCTTCTTCCCAAATTACATTTTTCCCGTAAGCTTATAAACAGTCTTAGATTTGTGTATACACCAGGCTTAAGATTGTTTTGTATTTTTAAGACATACGTCCGCAGAACTGTCTAAATTCCAATAAAGAGCAAGAATGAAATTTTCCTAGCATCTTTTACTACAAAGGTGCTAACAGAAAGAGTATCAGCCTCAGTCTTCTGCTATATAGTGGAATCTGAAATAAATTAATATGATGAATTAATAAGAACAGGTGGCTAGTCTTAAGCAGAGCTGATTTATACTATAGGTTTCATTATTCTTGTTGTTATTCCCTGGTGAACATAGTTTTAAATAATATACTTCTTTGCTGGTGAACTTGGTATATGTCTCTTTACACCATAATATAAATCCTCTAACTTCAAGAATTGATACACTGATTTTAAAATAATAATTTTTCTAGCATATACTAACAACTGCTATTGGTTTCCTTATGAATATATTATTTTTCTGTTTAAGTGTTGAAATATCCTGAAAACAATAATATCAAAATAATTAAAATCTTTTAATTAAAGACATTCTGAACTACATTTTTTTTCATTTCATTATAATACTGAAGCTATATACATACTCAAGTCATTCATTATTTGGTCTAACTTTTTCTGTGAAAGGCTCAATAATATCTTACTGTACACTAAAAAGTATACTAAACAAACTCTGAAGACAGATGTATGACAAAGGCACTTTTAATATTTCAATCTTCAGTAATCTTTAAATGTCCACGAGGGAGAGAAAACAAAAAAATAACTAAATTATGACATACAGTAAAGTATAGAAAGTCTGGTGTGTTTCCTCTAGTTGTACAAAGAAGCTCTTCTTCTGTTCTAGAAACACAAGGCAAAAGAAGCAACGCACTGTCTGATGGAGGCCCAAATCATCCAGTTTGCCAAATTTTTGAGAACCCATCTCAAAAAAAGATAAGTATGTATTTATCATGTCATGTGTCAGAAAAAATCATAATGCAGGTAAGTAGAAGTTCAAGTGCAGCTTGTACATGCTTGTTTCAATGATTCTTGCTTTTGATAATTTTCTCTAGATGCAGAAAGGATAACATTGAAGTTACTGATTTCTCACATTGTGCAAGATTTCCCCTTTATAACAGATGATAATTGAAGAGAAGAATGAGAGGAAATGTGGGCATAAATTTGTGGCCACACATATAATGTGAATCCACAGGGACTTCTGAATGCCTGTGAATATGATTTTGATATTACCAGTCTGTCAAGAAGGCTGTTTGGATTCATAGTAATATTTACCTTAAACTCCACTGTTATTGCTATTCTTTCTTATATAATCTATGGTTCCTAAAACTAGGGGGAAAGGAAGCATACAATAGCCTTGTCTGTATATTTTATAAATGATTATTTCTAACATCCAAATGATCTACCAATGCTTGCATCAATATTTCATGAAAATAAGAATGAGTAGAGCCTCTTTCTTAACATGTTATCAGACCTCAGTATCCAGATCATGTCAATTTTTGATTCTGTTTCTAAACTTGATATTCTCAGCCACATTTACTAGGAATAATTATTAACTTACTTTGCTAGTTTATAAGCTTTAGATATGTGTGCTTTGTTTAGAATATCATCAAAATCTAGTCAGATTTTAAGGAACAAATTCCTTAAAGTAAGTGAGTACCTTCTGATGGAAAAAAAAAGGAATATTGTAATAGGAAATAATGAGGAGAATATGAGAATAGGAGGCTTAAATAAGGAGGAAGACAAGGGAGCAGAGTAAGGGAGGATTTTGAAAATTTACATGGAAAATTGCTACACTAGAGGGTTTCTAGATTATATTCATAAATAAATAGAACTTAAATGGAATAAGCATATGATGACTAGAATATGTTCCTGACTATACATCATATGTTACCTATAATATTTCCATTCTCAAGAGTAAGCTACCTCTTGGTGAATCATTAAGCAAATGAGGTCCTATAGGTCATGACTCAAAAATTATACTCTGGGACTGTTATTAATTACCCTCTACAACCAGTTTTAATCTCATATTAATGAAGGCACCACATATGTTATCAAATATGAAAATATTGTGGGTACCCAATTAAAATCCTCACCTCATTTGAATGGTATTCGCAGTGCTAAAAGGTGTTATACATGTTATTGCAGGAGAAAAACAATCATCAGTTTCACAAAGTTACAAACTCTATGAGCTTCAATAGCAACCTTCTTAAAATATATGCTGGTACAATAATGCAAAAATGATATGGGAGTAACCAATGCACCTTTGCTTCTTTTAAAATTTCATTAAAGGTCAACTATGTAAGGTGTAACACACAACTGTAGTGGCCAATAATCTGATTCTAGGCAGACTGTGTTTCCTAAAGATAAACCTACCACTAATATTTTTAAATTAGGATAGCAATAAAACAACCCATAATGAAAGTAGCTTCTTTTTTTTTTTTAATTTAATTTTATTTTATTTTTTTAATTTACATTCCAAATCACTTCCCCTTTCCCGTTTCCTACCTCCCCGAAAGTCCCATAAGCCCCCTTCCCTCCCTCTTTTCTCCGTTCAACCCCCTCTCATTACTCTGTCCTGGCGTTCCCCTACATCCAGTCTTTCCAGGACCAGGGGTCTCTCCTTCCATCTTTTTAGAAATCTATTGATATGCTGATTGTGTCTAGGGTATTCTGAGATTCTGGGTCAATATCCCCTTATCAGTGACTTCATACCATGTGTGATCTTTTGTGATTGGGTTACCTCACTAAGGATGATATTTTCAAGTTCTGACCATTTGCCTAGCTTCTTTAATTAACTGAGAGGCCGCCAGCTGGTCAATGGAATGGATAAACAATGAAAGATCTTGGAGAACTCAACACTAATTCAAACAAACAAACAAACAAACAAATGATTTTCCTTAGTACTCAGGATACTATGCAGAAAAGTAAAAGTGAGCAAGAAAGCTTGCACAAGCCTGGGGTGGTGGAAGACTCTACAGAAACAGTGTCTTGCCAACACAACAAAGCTCTTATGTATAAACTCACAGAGTTTGATAGAGTTCACAAGACATGCACAAATTCAAACCAGGAAAAATTCCAGGAAGAAGCTGAACTTGACAGAAAATCCCCACCCCCACCCCCAATAAAAGAACTCAACTGCAATTGATAACAGGAGAGAAAAAAATGGGTTTGTCCAATAAATTGGCACTGTATCAACTACCTTTCTTCAGACACATGCTTCTAAGTAGTTGACCAACAAGAAATGGACACCATGCTATTGTTTGTGCAAACTGTCTCTCTTTATTTGCTATGGTTTTATTTATTTTTTTGTCCTTTGGGGATTTGTTGTTTGGTTGATGCTCTGTTTTTGTTTGTGAGAGAGAAATTACATAAAGTTGGAGAGTAGGGAGATAGATATGATGTGGAAGGAATTGACATAGAGGAAATGATACAAACAAAATATATTATATGAAAAAAGTTGAAAATTAATAAGGTACTTCATGTGCTTAAAATTTAAAATAAAACTTCATAATACACAGTTATTGACAATAAATGATTTAAGATTAATGTTACTTTTTAAAATTTAAGATAAAAATCTCTTGTCTTCTTAACAAATGAATAATGACTCAAGCAAAATATAAATAACGATATTGCCTCAAGGCCTAGAGAGAAATCAGTTTTGAATAATACTTCTGTCTCTTAAAGAGAATTTAATTTAATTTCAGAAGAACTCAGAATATTAAAGGAAGTCCCATTGGCAAAAGACATCTCACTTGCATAAAAGAAGTCCAAAGAAGATGAAGTTCTGAAACAAAACATAACCTTAACCCATAGACTTGGAACAGGTACAGTACTGGTCAGATGTTTGACATATATGCATTTCATGGTCTCTGAGGAGAGATAGACTCTCCTTTTCACACCTCTGCATGTCAGTGGCTGCTTTTGTTGCTTTCTGTTTACATTGACTGCCTAACTGATTATATTCCGGATAGATAAGAGCCATTCCCCTCATTCTTAGAGCACACAATCCAGAACACAGTAATCACACAACTATTTCAGTTATGTGAAGGTGTTTAGATTCAGTATGTGTTTCCCTTTTGTTTCATGATGATGGTTGTACAAATCATAGATTTTATTAAAGAAATTTGCAATAAATGCATAATGTCTTTTTTTTCATTTATGGCCCCATGAAAGCTTACTTCTTCAATGATTGAATGCTTCCTTCTAGACTCCATTTGTTACTGTTGTTCTATTCAGTTAACAAAACACTAACTAGTAGAGAAATTAACAATATATTTATATCATTTGAGTTTGTTGTCTTTTGCTGTTTTTAGAGTCACAGCCTTTTGACTAGCCTGTTGGAGGTAAGAGATAAATAATTTGATTGTAATGTTGCTGTCAAGTAAGAGCCTTACAAATTCCACACAAGTGAGTAAGGACATTTTACATTATCTAGACACCTGCTGAACTAATCGATCTCCCCAGCCTTATGAACAGTGATAGCATCTATTGATCTAGCCTTATTTACTTGAGTAATGGTCAACACATGGGAGGTTAGGCTAAACTAAAAGAATGATTATTATTTGTTGGCTTTATAACTGAGTATCTTTTGTTATGCCACAAAAAAAAACCTGATAGAAACAATTGTCCACTTTTACAATGTATTTTTCAAGTACATAATGTAGAAATATCTAGCACAATTAACACAAAATGCAATCATTTCATACAAGATATTTTTTATTATAGTATTGTAGATATCCAAGAAGAAGGAAGGAGAGGCACCTGGTCCTGGAAGGGCTCAATGTGACAGTGTAGGGGAATACCAGGAAGGGGAGGCATGAGTGGGTTGGTTGGGGAGCAGGGGGAGGGAAGAGAGCATATGGGACTTTTGGGGAGGGGAGGTAACCAGTAAGAGGGAAATGATTTGAAATGTAAATAAAGAATATACCTAATAAAAAAATTTAAAAAAAGAAAAAACAATAGTATTGTAGAGATGTGCAATATTTAGTCAGTGAACAAACTCAGTATCAGTTACTGTAGAACATGACACTTAAAAAGGAAATCTTTTCAAGACAATATATGTGTATATATGTATACCTCATAGAATAGTACTATGTTCATAGCATTTTTAAAAAGCACCAACCACTTAACATTATTTTTCAGAGTCTTTTAAAATGTTTTCATGGGATAATCAGAATGAAAACATGAGCAATGCATGTAGTGCAGCCTGTCAGACTTAGTTTAGTGATTAAGCTATTCTATTCTCTCTCAGCAGTTATCTTTGTGGCACTACACTGTGCAAGGCTCCATCCTTTGTAATGAAGGTAGTAGACACAATCTCTCTCCTTAAAGTCTCTACTATCTAGTCAGAGATGAGAAAATGAATTCAGGAGATATAAAGCTCAAAGATCAACCATAGAACTCTTATTTGTTTTTGCTATTATTACAAGATAAAAAGCATCAGACAAGTTTTATAGCCACAGTTCAATGATTTAGTGCACAGAAAGATGAGAGTCACCTTGTGAACACTATCCTAAACATATAGTAGAATGGAACCACAACTTATAAACTTAACCCAGGTTTATTTTTATTTTAAATCTGTTCAGTGAATTACCAGAGCTGTCAATAGAATTGTGATACCTATTGATATGCTTGGTCAATTACTTACAAATCATAATTAAATATAGCATACGACAAAGAAAAAATATAACTGAGTATAAGACAAAAAATATAACTACCCAAGCACAATTATGCTCCACTATGTTCATAGCAGCCTTAGCTATAATACCCAGAACCTGGAAACAGCCCAGATGTTCCTCAACTGAAGATAAAGAAAATGTGGTTCATTTATGCAATGGAATACAATCCAGCTATTAAAAATGAGGACATCATGAAATTTGCAGGAAAATGGATGGAACTAGAAAATATCCTGAGTAAGGTAACTCAGATCCTAAAGGATATACATAGTATGTATTCACTACTTAGTGTATATTAGCCTAAAATACAAAATACTTAGGATACAACCTACAGACCATAAGAATTGTAACAAGCAAAAAGGCTTAAGTGAAGATGTTTCAATCTATTTAGAAGGGAGAAAGAAATAATCACAGGGGGCAGAGGGAGGGAGGGACCTGGGTGGAAGAAGGATGATGGAAAGGAGAACAAGATCAGGTATGGGGTGAAGAGGGACAGGAGAGAAGCCCAGAGAGCCAAGGGAACGAATGGAAATAAGCAGTATCTGTGGAGTGGCAGGTGGGGAACTCTCTGGAAAGTACCAGAGACTCTGAAGTAGAGATAATCTAAAGGCTCAATAGGGGTGACTTTTGCAAAAATGTCCAACAGGGCCTTAAGCAGAGGGATAGGGTTACTAACCTACAGTCAAAATTTCTGGGCCAGAACTGTTCCTGTTGTAAAGAACTGCAGGGACAAAACTGGAGAAGAGACTGAATGAAGGAAAGGATGTTCAATGACTCCCCAAACTTGGGATCAATCTCATAAGAGGGCACCAAGGCCTGATAATATTACTGATGTTATGATGTGCTTACAGATGTGATACTGGCATGTCTGTCTCCTGAGAGGTCCAACAAGCAGCTGAGTGATACAGAAACAGATACTTATATATCCAACCATTGAACTTAAGTCAGGAATCCCTATGGGTTGAATTAGGGGAAGGACTGAAGAAGCTGAAGGGAAGAATGACCCCGTAAGATGAGATCAGCAGTCTCATCTTACCCAGACCCCAGGTAGCTTCCAGAGCCTGAACCACCAACCAGGAGCACACAGGAGCAGTCCAAGGCTCCTGGAACAAATATAACAGAGGTCTACCTAGACAAGCCTTAGTGGGAGATGTGCATATACTTTGAGAGACTTGAGGTCCCAGGAAAGAGGGGACCTGTTGTGGGGAATCACCCTCTTGAAGGCAAAGGGGAAGAGGATTAGGATGGGGAACTGAGGAGGGCAGACTGGGGAGAAAAACAATAGGATATAAAAATTTGAAAAAAAAGATAGTCTCAAGAATTAATATAAGCATATATAATTAAAGAAGAAAAACTAAATATATAGACATGATCGACTTTAAGATCAAATATCAGTGTCTTTTGCCTTGCAAAAACTTTGTAATTTAATGAGGTCCCATTTGTCTATTCTTGATCTTAGAGCATAATTTTTGCAAGGCAAAAGACACTGTCAAAAAGACAAAGTGGCAACCAACTAACTGGGAAATGATCTTTACCAACCTTACATCCGACAGAGGGCTAATATCCAATATATACAAAGAACTCAAGAAGTTAAACTCCAGAGAGGCAAGTAACCCTATTAAAAAATGGGGTACAGAGCTAAACAAAGTGTTCTCACCTGAAGAATATCTAATGGCTGAGAAGCACCTAAAGAGATGTTCATCATCCTTAGTCATTAGGGAAATGCAAATCAAAACAACCCTGAGATTCCATCTCACACCAGTCAGGATGGCTAAGATCAAAAACACAGGAGACAGCAGTTGTTAGCGAGGATGTGGAGAAAGAAGAACACTCCTCCACTGCTGGTGGGATTGCAAGCTGGTACAACCACTCTGGAAAGCAGTCTGGCGGTTCCTCAGAAAACTGGGCATGACACTCCCGGAGGATCCAGCTATACCACTTCTGGGCATATACCCAGAGGCTTTACCTGCATGCAATAAGGACACATGCTCCACTATGTTCATAGCAGCCTTATTTATAATAGCCAGAAGCTGGAAAGAACCCAGATGTCCCTCAACGGAGGAATGGATTCAGAAGATGTGGTATATCTACACAATGGAATACTACTCTGCAATTAAAAACAATGAATTCAAGAAATTCCTAGGCAAATGGTCAGATCTTGAAACTATCATCCTTAGTGAGGTAACCCAATTACAAAAGAACACACATGGTATGCAGTCACTGATAAGGGGATATTGACCCAGAATCTCGGAATACCCTAGACACAATCCGCATATCAATAGATTTCCAAGAAGATGGAAGGAGAGACCCCTGGTCCTGGAAAGACTGGATGTAGGGGAACGCCAGGACACAGTAACGAGAGGGGGTTGAATGGGGAAAAGAGGGAGGGAAGGGGGCTTATGGGACTTTCGGGGAGGGAGGAAACGGGAAAGGGGAAATGATTTGGAATGTAAATTAAAAAAAAATAAAATAAAATAAATAAATAAAAAAAAGAAAGTGCTTTGCCAATATTTTTCCAGTGCTCAAAAGGTACTTTTGCAACATTTTTAACAGTGTTTTTATAAAATTCTGTGTTGACAAAAAAAAAAAAAAAAAAAAAAAAAGATCAAATATCAGTCTTAGGTACTGAAGTAACAAAACATTTTCCTGACATTTAAAAAAATGAAACAAACTCTGCATTTTGTCTTCTTCATGAGTTAGAGAAGTATGATCTACTAGATAGGAGTCTGAAAATTTTCTATTTATTTCTTTTCATGCTTCTATTTGTCCAGACGAGCCCTGAGAGTTCACATTTCTGATATTCTTGGCTGCATTTCTGATGGGCAGGATCTTTGCCCTCTGTTCACTAGGTGAGGGAGGCAGCTCTATCATTCCTAATAAACAGAAATACCAGAAGACTGCTTAATGTGTAAGTGCACAAATGAGGTCACTCGAAATTCACTGATTAAGGATATGAATGCCAGTCCATGGGTTGATCCATGGAAGTATATACATAAATTAAAACAGCAATAGCAACAACAGCAATGTTTTTACTTAAAAACAGGAAAGGGGAAATGATTTGGAATGTAAATAAGAACAACTTAGAAAAAAAATCATATCAAACCATGAGGACTCTTTCAATACTTGGGGAGAAAAAGAACATGAAATTATTCTGTCATGACTGTTTCGTGTCAAATGACTAGATTTAAAATCAACATGAAAATGGACTTTTGGGTGTGTCCATGAGTGTATTTCTAGAAGTATTTAACAGGACAGGGAGACTAACCCTGAAAATTGGCTATTAAATGTCAAGAACCGGGATATTTGGTTATATAGATGGTGAGAGTAAAGTGAGACCCCGCATTCATCTCTCTTCTTTCTGACGACAGTCTTTACCAGATAACAGAAGTTCCTTTTGCCATGACTTATCTCCTTTCAGTGATGGACTATGCTGTTGAATTGTAAACTAAAATAAATCCATTCTATAAATTGCTTTTCTTTAAGTACTTTGTGACAGCAGTGAAAGTAAAGTAGCATGAACATATTCCCTTCTTCCACTAGCTATATGTTTTTGCTAGTAACCGTATGAGGACAGACAACTTTCCTTACTCTAGGTTTCTATAATAGACAAATGCATCCAAGATAGCAATAATTCAGTGAGCAATAACTTTTAAATAATAACTGAATGCCCAATCATAAGCAGTCTGTCATAAAAACATAAAATGTTATTCAGGTGCCTGAACCTCTAAAGAATACCTAAAAAATTTTAAAAGTCATAAGATATCTCACAAATTTAAACTCTAAGACACTTTGTGCACTTTTACAATGCTTCTTATTTGTGTGCTGTCAATATTCAGAATTATCACTTGAAATGAAAATAGCTATCTTTCAGATACATTGTGCTTGTAGGGTATAATCAATTAATCATTCAGACATTCAAGAAATAGTAAGGGTGGAACATTCTGTTCTCTTTGTGGTTTTATTACAATAAGTTTGTGATTTTATTTTTATCTAGTCTTAGGCAATCGATTACATTTTGCTTTGAGTCTTGTTGCTATGTTTAAGCTTTAAATGCTAACTTGTGGTTTAAGTGAACAATGCTTAATTTCTACATAGATGAATAGAATGGGCTTTGGTTATACAAAGAAATGGAATTTTAAGACTTGAGTAATGGATGACACTTAGTTTTTTCGTCTGAATTACATAAGTCCTTTGTCAATTTATGCAGTGAGTAGGTTTATTTGCTTCAGTAGTACCTGTAAAGTCAAACATTTTCACATGTTAAATTCAGTGGTCCAGATGACCCAGAATTACATGAGCAGCATTATGGTTTCCTAGTTTGATGAGCAACATTTCTGACTGTCCCACCAAAAATGATCATCATCCACTCATGTAAGTTTCATGAGGTCCCATCTATTAATTTTTGATCTTAAAGCCTGAGCTCTAAGATCCAGTGTTCTCTTCTGGAACCAGGCTCTTCTGGTTCTGTCTCCTGGATAAATGTGTTCATGGATATTCCCTACTTCCTGTTCTTTTAGATTTAGTGTATCTGGTTTTGCATTGAAGTCTGTGGTCCACTTTGACTTGAGTTTTGTGCAGATATGGATCTATTTGCAATCTTGTACATGCTAATATCCAGTTATTATACTGTCATTTGTTGAAGATGCTTTCTTTCTTTTTATTCATTTATTCATTAATCAGTTCTTACAGTCCAGACGGCATCTTTCTCCTGGTCTACCCTGCCCCCCCTCCTGGATTGCTCCCCATCTCATACTTCCTCCCCCTCTCCCGTCTCCAAGAGGATGTCCCCACCCAACCACCCCCACTCCACCAGAACTCCTAAAGTCTCTTAAGGGTTATGTGCATCTTCTCTCACTGGGCCAGTCCAGGCAATCCTCTGCTGTATTTGTGTCCAGGGCCTCATATCAGTTGGTGGTATGCTGCCTGGTTGGTGACTCAGTATCTGAGAGATATCCGGGGTCCAGGTCAGTTCAGCCCTGTAGCTGTCCAGGAGACAAGGATGAACCAGGTTACCTGAAAGGGGGGCTGGAAATGAAAAAGGAATGAGGTGCGAGAGAAGGATGAAGCCAAGACAAAATTTTCTGATCAAAGCACGAAGTTTAATATTCAGCACTGCATTTATATAGGAAAAGTCCACAGACCCCATCCTTTGTTTCAGCTGGATTAGGTTGCAAAGTAAGCTCATCAGGCAGTCTACTCCTGTAGGATTCTGCAGGTGCTGCAAGACTCCACCTGAGTCATTAAGGTCCAACTGTGGCAAACACTTATGGTCTATTTAGCCAGCTCAAGGCTGAGGGAAGGACACAGGGCCCCAGCACTCCTCAGCTTCTTTCAGTTTTCCCCCAATTCAATCACTGAGATTGCTGTACTCATAGTTTGTGTGGCAATTCCTTCAATCTCAATATTTATATAGACAGACTTTTCTTAAAATAAAAAATTAAAAACTCTACTTGAGATCCCTTGAGAGAAAGGACTTGAAGGGATAAAAAAGTTATTTGAAAAAGTCAACACAGTGTGGAGAAAGAGGAACACTCCTCCACTGCTGGTGGGATTGCAAGCTGGTACAACCACTCTGGAAAGCAGTCTGGCGGTTCCTCAGAAAATTGGGCATGACACTTCCGGAGGACCCTGTTATACCACTCCTGGACATATACCCAGAGGACTCCCTGGCATGCAATAAGGACACATGCTCTACTATGTTCATAGCAGCCTTATTTACAATAGCCAGAAGCTGGAAAGAACCCAGATGTCTCTCAACGGAGGAATGGATACAGAAAATGTGGCAAATTTACACAATGGAATACTACTCAGCAGTTAAAAACAATGAACTCATGAAATTCATAAACAAATGGGTGGAACTGAAAAATATCATCCTAAGTGAGGTAAGGTAACCCAATCACAAAACAACATAGTATGCAGTCACTGATAAGTGGATATTAGCCCAGAAGTTCTGAATAGCCAAGACACAATTCACATATCAATTGATTCCCAAGAAGGAAGGAGAGGCCCCTGGTACTGGAAAGCCTGGATGCAGCAGTGTAGGGGAATACCAGGACAGGGAAGCTGGAGGGGTTTGACTGGGGAACAGGGGAAGGGAAAAGAGCTTATGGGACTTTTGGGGTGGGGGGGAAATGGGAAAGGGGAAATCATTTGGAATGTAAATAAAGAATATAGAAAATTTTTAAAAAAGCCATCACAATACATATTGTAATTCTGACTACTGAAGTAAACCCTTCCTTATTTTTCAATTGCCAACTTTGTATATTTCCCCTCATAAAGCATTCAGAAAATAACTGTGCAACAAGAAAAATTATCTGTGATAGCACAAAGGCTTGAGAGAAAAAGATGGAAGAGAACAGGACATGTCTAATTGTGAACCTAGAGTACCTAATGAAAAAGAAACTCAAGATAAAATGCCCATTGGACTTATAGTTCCACCTCTTCGTGAAATTGAGGAACGGCAACCACTTCCATCAACTTCCCCAGTTACCTGGGACCAAATGCCAGAAAATGGTGAAAAATTCACAAAATGAACAACTTCTCTAGAATCCTGATAAATACAAGGTTTTAACATCTTAAGGAAGTAATATGAAATTGAGAAATGCATTCATCCTTTGTGAGACAAATGTTAAATACCTTTGCAACACAAAACAGGATTTTTTTTCCAGAGACTAGAAAGATTAAGCAGAAACTGTAATATAATCTGGTTCTCCATGAAAATAGCTAACACTGTGGAGAGAACGAGCTGTAGTTATGGAAAAATCATAATAATTGTAAAAGTATTCATATCATGAAAGAGTTAAATAAAGTTCAATATGCTAACTTATGAAAGCAGATGCAATTTGATGACTATTACTACACAATGCAATTTAGTAGATTTAAGAGGCTGAGATAAGGTGAAGGACAAGGAAAATAATATTCTATGTCACTTACAAAGAGTATGAAAGGCCCCAACAAGATTTTTACTATTTTTTCCATAGATTAATGTCCACTATAAGCAGAATAGCAGATTGAGATGTGAGTAGGTATTAATTGAAACTTTAGCTTTCAAAAATGCAAATGCAGAGTGTAAAACTGTTCTTAGATCTTTAAAATCTTGTACAGCACCCATGAATGAATGGATTAGAACTACTGTTGATATCGACCATAATGAATATGTAATTGGACAATGGCCAATAATCTTAGATGTGAAAATGGTCATTGTTTTATCTGTGGAAGATGATGATATTTGAAAGGAGATTTTAGAGAGTTCTTTATACTGTCTCAGCCTTCCTGGACTTGAAAATTCATAAAAAATTATAATTGTACCTTAATAATCAGAAAGGGGGTGTAAGAATTCATAAAAATAGATTGAATGACATGTTTCAATTTTAAATTTTTGAATGCCAATGAAGCAGGAAAACAGCTGCTGAAAGACACTGAATTATAGAAACAAATTACTGAATTGGACCAACCTTTATACTTTAAAGCTGTCTTAACATCAGAATGGAAGTCAAGGAATTTGTTATGTTGGTGAAGATGTTTTCCTTATATTTCCACAGGTAATTAAAGACTATGTGTTTTATCAAAATTGAGAAAGACTCAATCTGAATAAAAGAAACTTCGACATGAAAGGTATGATTCAAAGGAAGAAGAAATATAGAAAGACACTAAAGCAGACAATCAAATTGGCTGAAAGGAACACATCATTCATCAGGATGGCAGACTGGAAAATCTTGATGAGTAAATGGACATTTCCTGAAGTGCAGTTGATCAGGACTGCGCTATGAAGGATCATTACATCAGTTGATCATTAAAAGGATATTTTGACTGCTGCATTGTGGGATTGATAATTTTCTCTGTTGATAAAGTTAGTCATGCAATTTTTAGTTTAAATAGTAAGGGGGAAGTTGTAGAGGAATTTTAATTGACCAACATTGCTGCTCTGGCAAAAGATTACATCCAAAGATCTTCTAGGACTATATGATCTGATCAGAATACAGACATACACAAGATTGCAGTACTAACTGGCTGGAATATAGAAGTGCTCTAGTACATACAATTAAGGTAAGGGTTGTTTGTAGAAAGAAGCATCCATGTTTGAAAGTGACATCTGATTGAGGGGCAGACAAAGTGATGAAACAGAGAAAGATTTGAAGAATGAGAAACAGATAGGATATGCCCAAATCACACAAAAACAGCACAGAAAAGAGAATCAACTTAAAAGCAGTGGGAAAGAGAAATGGATGGTGTATGTATATGGCAGTTTTATTGAGACAGTTTTACAGACACTGGTTTCATAGAGAAGTTAGACACAGGTGAAGACAGAATGAGCCAAAGAAGAAGGAGCTAAAAGACTAAAACACATTGGGAAAGGTATGTCCATATATAAAGATACATATGTATACATGTATATATTATATGTATATATGCATTTCTTTTAGATTTCATTGTGATAGAATATTAATATTTTATGTTCTTATAATGTTCTGTATTTCTTCAGTGCCTGTTGCAATCTCTTCCTTTTGATTTCTAATTTTAATAATTTCAATATTTACATTCAGCTAGTTTAGTTAATGATTTGTCAATATTATAAATCTTTCAAATGTACAAGCATGTTAAAAAGTTAAAATGCAATTACTCTATAACTGAGCAACAATTCAGCTATTAAATATCAGAGTCTAGGAAAAAAATGTTCAGAGGAGTTCTGATCAAAGACACTTAGGAAATGCAGCTATTGGCAATTGTAACCTTATGTGAGAGTGAGAGACAGTTTTGCCTTAGAATGTCAATCATACTCCTGTAAACTAACATACATCTAAAAATATTTGGAAGCTATAAACCAGATTCAAAGAATTTAAAATTATTTAGTAACATAAAGTTGTATGGTAGGGAATGGATTATATGTGCGGGAAGAGTTGGGACAATTGAATGCATATGATCAAAATAAGTAAGAATCTACTAAAAAACTAATACAAAAAATAATAAAATTGAAGAAATGTTTTGAAAAAAATCACTTATTTTGACTAATGATGGTTAGTTTAACATCGAAGAAAATGAGATCAGAATAAGGGCCTCAAGGAGTAAATAGAAGCCAAGAGAGGAAATTGAGAAATATTAAAAACAAATATGACATAGGTAAGCAAGGAAACTTTTATTAACAGGTATGTAAAATAATGTTTGACTTTTAGCCATTTTCTGACAAAGGAAGAATCAATTAGAACTCTAATAATCAAAAGCAGGAATTTAAGCTTGCCGAAACTGTTGAGCTTAACACTAAAACACCACAGAGTGAAACAGTACTTCAGAGACAAAACGAATGTGCTGTGAGGTCACTGCATAACTGGATTGTTACACATATTGGAGCTGAGAGAATCAGAGATGGATGGAAGTCATTAGAAAAACACTCTTTTTGAGTTTTTCCTGGCATGAGAGCAAAGGAACCTTTTTCAGTGTTTCTATATGTAAACCTAACTTAAAATGTGGAACATATTCAACGGGTATTTATAAAAGAATTAGTAGTTCCCAAAAGAAACTGTTGACATTAGATGCTGAGACTCATGAACAAGAGCATGTGAGCGCTGAGTTTCCCCATATCTGCTGCAATCCCCTACAATATGTCAGAAAGGCCTGAATCCTGACAGTATCAACAGGCCACAGATGAAATAAATATAAAACAGCATCTTTCTCTCTAAAATTGGGAAGGCTAAAGTGGGCCTACAAGGATGGACCATACTTCTCCCAAAACAGAAACATCTTCAAGTGATTCTAACAGGGAATGGCGGAGGGAAGGCAGGTTGTTTTAGAAAGTTTTACTGTGATTGCCCTGACAGTTGTCACAGTTTTATTAAGTGCAAAAATGTATGATATTGCATTCTTCAAAGAAAAAAAAATATTGGATAGTTTCTTTCCTCCTAGTTTCATGAGGTTTTCTCATGAACATAAAATCTTGAATTTCTACCTCCATAATCCTGAACAAAAAGATGTTCTGGAGGAACCTTGGTATCTCCTGAGACAATTTCTTTTCAGTGAGGCAAACAGATAAATTGTCATAAAGCTATAGCAAGTAACCTCAGTATCCACTTCACAGATCTGAGCCAGACAAATGATTGATAAAATGAAGGAAATGGCTTAAATGAAAATTTTACTGAGTTTAATACATAATAACAACTCAAGCAAACAAGAATTCAGGCCAACAGATTCCTCAGCAGGAAAAAGATGATGCCAAGACTCATATGGTAGAAGAGAGAACCAGATTTGACCTCTGACCTACAACTGTTCCTTTTATAAACTATTCTATATTTATAGAGAAAATACTAGTGTGATGAACATTGTTTACAATGTACAAATAAAAACAAAAGAGTGGAAAATCATTTTTCAAGTATGAAAGGAAAAGAATTATCAAATCCATAACTATACTCTTTAAGACAATGGGGAGTAAAAATGATCAATAATTTCCCAGTGAAAGAAAAATGGAAAATAGCTAATAGAGTCAGTGGTAATAATGGCTAAAAGAAGCATTTTTTTTACTGCACAAAATTATCAGCAGAATATGTGGAGATTTTCATATTAGGAAACGGATATTATGGGTTAAAGTTTAATTTTTTTTCTATGAATATAATTAATGATATTTTAAAGTTGAAGAAAAAGACAAATTGGATTTAGAGCATAGTAGAGAGTAGAGGTATACTTAGGCATTATAGGTAAAAATGATCAGATTGTAAAATAAAATTAAAGAAACCAAAATGCCAAATGGAATTAAAGTTTCTATACTGCAAATTGCTAAATCTAACAGGCTCACCTTTATCTTCAAAATCTCTATTTATGTCTATATTTCTCTATGGATAAATCTACCACAAAAAGCATAACAAAATCTGAATAAGCTAAAATCTAAAATTATTCAAATCATCAAAACAATCCAAATATGAAAAAAATCCTTAAAACATTAGGGACCAAAGTCAAACCACAGAAACCTTGTAAAATATGAGAAACAAATAAACATACAAACAAACCTAACACAGATTAGTGGCCAAGATCAGGAAAATTTTCAAGCCTGTACAGGATCTGATTTGGACATTCACCAGTGCAAATGTATAAAATAATTGCAATGAGAGACAGGGGACCGGGACATCTTCAAAATTCTGTCCCTTGTATGTGATGGGGAAATTTCACTTCTGAAGTCTTTATAATGTAGTCATTTAAATGGGTCCTGCATGGTGATATTATCAGCTGACCTGCTAATATGAAAGAGGAAGATCTCTATAAGTCAAATCTTTCTTTTGCCAAACATTATAATGAGATAGCATCACAGAAAGAATACTGACAATTCCTCACTGAAATAATTCACTTGTAGAACACATAGAAAGCTCATTTAGTAAACTTCTGTGAAACATTACAGAAACATAGACATACACCTGATACTCTTGTTTAGTTATTTCTTTGTAAAATAGATATCTTTTCCATATATTTGAAAAACAATTGGATAGAGTAACATTGCTAGCATCATTCCTTTTTATTTTTCTTTATTTTTATTTTTTAGTATCATTCTTAATATAGATCTAGTACTGTAGCTCTAAACTTTCATAAATGAAAAATAGCCTACTTCCTTGGAGTGATGAACTCAAATTCTGCTTTCTAATTATTGTTGTATGTCACTTTAACGTGGTTAGTAAATAAAATTATGACAGTTTGTGTGAATGTATTCAATAATTATATGATTTAACCGTTTATATTTGCTTTAGTTCAGAACAAAAATAAAACATATTGAAAATCTGGTAGTGTAGTTGAGAAATTATTAGTTGATATGCTTTCCAATGAAAAAATGTCTGCCATTCCACTGGACATTGAACTATCAAATTTCTCATTAATTTAATGTTCAACAATATCTCCCAGCTTTCCAGGGTCTGCTGTTGTCTCTCTATGCTCGTCGTTTTGTATATGCTATAAAATAACTGCATTATCATATCTCTGAATTTAACTGAGAAAAACAAAACACCACTCTTTCTCACAGAATATTCTGCACCTTTGCTTATTTTTCTTGTGGAATTCAAAGGAATCATTGAACTCATTAATTCATAGTTCTTTTTTTTTATATTTCCTGATATTTAAGCACCATTCATGAGGACAATGGTAGATTTTATTTCTGTTGGTTTTATGTGATTTGTTTTTGAATATGAAATACCACTTTAGAGCCATGAGAACTGTTTTATTGTCATAAGATAATGATCTACAACAGTGTGTGAAGTTCAGAACATATGTTAATCCTTTCATTTATCCTTTAAGTAGGTGGAAACTTCATGACGTACAATATTCTTGATTTATTAATTTATTAACTGAGTATCTGCACATGAAATAAGGGAAGTATTATGACTTGAGCCAGAATGAGCACAGTATAAAATTGCAAAGTAAGCTGGACATGGTGACATATACCTTTAATCACGGCACTAGGGAGACAGTCGCAGATGGATCCCTGAGTTCTAAACCAGACTGGTCTACAGAGCAAGTTCCAGGATAGTCAGGGCTAAACAGTAAAATCTTGTCTAAGGAAATAAATCAAGAAAACTCATAGCATTCAAAAATTGTATACTTTTTATATCTTTTGTGTATGAACCTCTAAATATATACCATGTGAAGACTGATATCCATAGAAGCAAAAATGAGTTAGATTTGGAGCAGGCATTAAGTTTCACTGTCAAGAGATTCAAGATGGTGCTGGGAACTGAACTCATATCCTATGAAAGAACCCCAAAAGCTTAATTATATATATATATAAAACCAAAAAACAAAAAAACAAAAAAACAAAAAACAAAAAACAAAAAATCGAAAAATCAAAAAAACTGAGTAAAGATTTTTGACAACTGAATCTATTTCTTCTATTTTATCTTTCATTCCTGAGATTCTTTCTTCCATCTCTCGTATTCTGTTGGTGGCGCTTGCACCTGTAGTTCCCGTTTTGCTTACCTAGATTTTCTTTTTACATAATTTCCTCAGGTTGTGTTATCTTTATTGTTTCTAGTTCCATTTTCAGCTCTTAAGGTTTTACACGTGTTTTTTCTTTTTTTTTTTCTTGGCATTCCTTAAGGGATTTATTGATTTCCTTCGATTTATTTTTGTCCTTTCCTTAATTCCTTTATGGGATTTTTTTAACCTGTAGTGTCTTCATAATATTGGTTTTAAGATTGTTTTCTTCTACTTTAGCTGCATTATAATACTCAGGTCTTGCTGACATACGATAACAGGGATGTAGAGATGGTTGGCCTATTACCGTGGCTCTTGTTTGTTTTGTTAGACTGGTGTTTAGGCTTCTGTGTTTGGGATGATTATAGGTCTAGGTGCAGATATCTGTGTTTGTCTGTGTTGGATGGACATTTTGTTCCTTTGTTTTTATTTCCTATTTGATCTTCCGGACTTTGTGTCCGAGATTTGCGGTGGCAATGATAAGTCCTGTTTCAGTATAGCGTTCCAGTTGCAGTCTGGACTTCTGGCTCCTACTTTGGACATTGGAGCAGCAGGGGTCTCTGTTCTTTTCACTTATAGTGCCTACACTTGTTTTTTGACGGTTTTGGACTGCACCTAAACAGCAGATGTCTGCTGGAATTGGGGTTCAGTTCCCAGGAATGGAGAGGGCATTAAGCTAGGGTAGGAAGTAGGAGAGATTCTTTGGGAACCTAATCTACAGAATGGGGCAATTTAGCTGGACAGTGGATCATTTACCTGTCCTTGTGAAAGCTTTAGTGTTCTTCAAAGCAGTTGTTTTGGTGATTTTCCTTTATACATGATTTCTGCATAGCTTCCTAAAATATGAAGAATGAAGGAGAAAGGGAAAACAAGTTGTGCATGAAGAGGAGTTGCCCATTGAAATGTTTACACTAACATAACAATTTTTTTTACTATAGTTTTGAATAGGATGGATAAGGAAACATGGCATTCACAAGTAAATGTTTCTAATATTCTCAAGCATTTTGCCTACTTCTTTTTGAATAAAGATATAAATTCTGGTTAAAATAAAAAATAATTCCTTAGACTTAATACTGAACATTTATATAAATGATAATCCATAAGATACAGATGTGTGTGTGTGTGTGTGTGTGTGTGTGTGTGTGTGTGTGTAAGTCTGTGTCTGTATTCTTGGCATTTCGTAAATATAAAACTATGAAATCTACTGGACTGTTGATGCATTTGTCAGTGCATGCAGTATGTGGAATGGTAGGTGTGAGGTGGGTATTCCTGAGCCAATCTGCTACATTTAATGTTTTATGTCATATGGATTAATCATATTGCTGTTCCAAATTGTTCTATTTTTACTGCGCTCAAGTAATGTTTAGAAAAAAATAAAATGTTGTGAAATTGAACTCATAAACTGTATTTCCTAATGTATATATTTCCTGCTTGCATGTTGTATAAATATGTACAGTTTTTATTTCCTTCAATAAAAGTGTAACAGTTTCATACATACATAACACAGAAAGGTATACACACATATATAAATAGATAAAGTAGCTGGCTTTAGTTTTGTAAGTTTGTAGTATTCATTTGCAAAGAAATTTCAGCAGGATTATTAAATTTAAAATAAGTTCCAGGTATTATTTCTAAATATAGTAATAGATGAATTGTGACCTATCTTAGGTTCACTGTTTAACTCAAGAAGCTGTTTTGAATATCTTCCCCTTCACTGTCTATACAGATTTATAACACTTGTGTGGTCAACAGCAATTCATTTCAGGGAAGTTTAATTGTATAATAGAGATCTGCTCAAAAGCTAAATGATACAGCATATTTTGCCTTATTAACAGTAATTGATCATTAAAATTAGCAAAATAACATAAACTAAGGCATGAAAGAATTGTCTACATCTTCAAACAGGGTTAATATGCACAAAAGAAAATCTTTCCAATACTTATCATTATAAAAACTCAGCAAATAAAAAGGCAGGTGTCTCCTTGCTTGTCCACCAGTGATTCTAAGAGGGAGATTTTAAAACTATTTGACAGTTATAGAAAGAAAAGCTTTTGCAATAAAATATACATTTAAAATTAAAAATATATAAAATAAAAAATGCTGCATGAAGCTTGTAATAAACAACCAAAGACAATCACAAATTTATTTATTTTGTTGAATCATATTTCATAAACTTTAATTTTGTGAAATTTTAGTGTCAACTAGAATATCCATTGAAATGATTTAAGTTATCTTTCATTATTTTATAAATACTTTACAAAGCTCACCTGAGGGGCTGGAGAAATGGCTCAGCATTTAAGAGCAGAGTCTCCTCTTTCAGATGTAATTAGTTCAATTCCCAGCAACCACATGGTGCCTCCCAACTGTCTAGAAGCAGGTGGATCTCTGAATTCAAGGCCAGCCTGGTCTATAGAGCAAGTTACAGGATAACCAAAACTACACAGAAAAACTTTTCTCAAAAGCAAAGAAACAAACAAAAAAAAAAGCAAAACAAAGTAAAAAAATTATTTCAGGGGCTAGAGAGACAGCTCAATTGTTAAGAGCACTGCTTGCTCTAAAAGCGAATCTGGGTTCAATTTCCCAAATCTATAAGGCAACTTATAACTGCAGTTCCAGGGGATCTGATAGTGTCTTCTGACCTCCACATCTACCCTGCGTGCACATGATGCACAGATAGGATGTACAGGCAAATACCTGAGAGGAAGAGGGAGAGGGCTAGAGGGTGAGAGGGTGGGGAGAGGGGGAGTAAGAGTGAGAGAGGCAGAGGGAGTAGAGAGATGGAACAGGAGAGGGAGGAGAGGGAGACAGGAGACTGGAGAGGCTGACTGACAATTTTTTTTTTTTTTGAGAATTTCCAGGAGCATTGTAGGCTGCTGGATAGAATGACTATAAACTTGGAGTCAGCCATCAGACTGAGCTCAGGGACCCTGGTGGGGGAGCTGGGAAAAGGACTGGATGAGCTGAGGGACATTACAACCTCATAGGAAGGACAATATCATCTGGCTGGACCACCCAGTGCTCCCAGGGACTAGACCACCAACTAGGGAGTGTACAGGGAGGAATCCATGACTCCAGATACATAGATAGCAGAGGATGGCCTTGTCTGACATCAATGGGAGAAGAGTCTTTTGTTCCTGTGGAGGTTTGATGTGCCAGAGTAGGGGGATGCTGGAGGAGTGGAGCAGGAGAGGGTGGGTGGTTGGGCAGCACCCTCATAGAGGCAAAGGAGTGGGGGAGAGGGGGTTGTGTGATGGGGGACTTGTAGAGGGGTAACCAGGAAGTGTGTGATCATTTGAGATGTAAACAAATGGAATGATTAATTAAAAAAAAAAAACAGAGCAAATGAAGGCTCTTTAAAAATGAAAACACAAACAAACACAAAAGAATGACTGTAAACATGCAGAGTTCTATTTTTTTGTATGAAATTATCAAATGCTGGATACAGTCACCAAACCCAGACACTATTGTGGATGCCTACAAGCACTTACTGACAGGACCCTGATATAACTGTCTCTTGAGAGGCTCTGCCAGAACCTGACAAATACAGAGGTGGATGCTCACAGCCAACCATTGGACTGAGCACAGGCATCCTGTAGTGGCTATTCCTGGTTGTCAACTTGACTACATCTGGAATGAACGAATCAAGAATTGGAAGGCTCATCTATGATCCTAATCTGGAGGCTCAGAGATACAGGTTTCTGACCTGGATGTTGGTATGGAGATCTTGAAGCATAGTGGCTAAGAATTCCAGAAGATTAAGACAAGGAGATTTCCGAGTTCAGGGTCATCTGGGATTAAAGGCATGGTGGCACAAGCCTTTAATCTGGACCACACCCTCTGCTGGAGACCTATAGCCTTTAATCTTGGTCACACCCTCTGCTGGAGACCTACAGCCTTTAATCTGGGCCACACCCTCTACTGGAGACCTATATAAGGACATTGGAAGAAGACTCTTTGTCTCTTCCATCCACAGTTGCCTCGCGTGGGACTGAGCAACTGCTAGATCCTTGGACTTCCATCCACAGTTACTACTGACCATTGTTGGGGAGTTGGACTATAAGCTGTAAGTCATCGACAAATTCCCTAACTATATAGAGACTACCCATAGATTCTGTGACTCTGGAGAACCCTGACTAATACAGACCCCAATGGAGGAGCTAGAGAAAGGATCTAAGGAGCTGAAGGAGCTTGCAGCCCCATAGGAGGAACAACAATACGAACCAACCAGTACCCCAGAGCTCCCAGGGACTAAACCACCAATCAAAGAGTACACATGGGGGGACCCATGGCTCCAGCTGCATATGTAGCAGAGGATGGCCTTGTTGGACATCAAAGGGAGGAGAGGCCCTTGGTCTAGATGCCCTAGTGTAGGGGAATGCCAGAACAGGGAAGTGGGAGTGGGTAGGTTGGTGAGCAGGGGGAGGGGGATGGTATAGGGGGTTTTTGGAGGGGAAACCAGGAAAGGAGATAACATTTGAAATGTAAATTAAAAACATCTAATTAAAAAACGAAAAAACAAAGAGAAAATAAACAAAACTTAAAAAAACAAATAAAAAGAAATATAATCAAAATGTATTTAAGTTTAAAATTGTTTTAAATAACAAAAAATATAATAAAGAAGGTTAATTATGAATGGATCTGGCAACTAGCATTTCCAACTAGAAAAACTAAAATATCTTGAGGAATTCCAAAGAAGCACACACATCACATACACCCACAACAACTTGCCCATATCGAATAGAGTATTGCTGTATGTCAGTGAGAATCTTTGCTCTTCCACAACACTGCCCTAATCCCATCACAAAAGAATACGATAAAAAATAGACCTATGATTGAAGATAAGTACTTTCAACACAAACCTGCACATGATAGCTACAGTCAGAGTTCAAGAAATAAAAAATAAAGTGAAAGAAGCAGAGAAGAATGGGAAGAAAAATGGCGGATAAAAAGAACCATGACCCCATTTAGAGCTGCAAACTAAAAGGCTTTAAGGATAAAATCAAGCCCTTCAAAACACAAAAGTGCATTGAACCTATGTGGCAACAAAAAGACTAGGATAAATAAAATGAACAAAAATGAAGTGAAAAGTTAAAGCATCGCAGATCTGATGTCTTTATTGGAATTAGGATGAAGAAAACATAATGAATGAAAAGTTTCTAAAGTTACTAAAGTAGTTTAAAGCTGCAGAGATAACTAAAGAAACCAAAAACAAAAAATGTGTTCCCTTTTTTAAAGATTAATTTATTTACTTGTCAATCACTGCACCATTCTCACCCCTCACACTGTCTGTCTTTTCATCCCCTCTCCCCTTCTCCTCTGAGCAGGTGGGGCACCCTTGTATATCCACCCCCACCCCCGGAATATCAAGTTGCTGAATGATTAGACTTATCCTTTCCCACTGACAGTAGACAAGGCAGTTCTGGTAGAAAATGGATACCTCCATCAGGCTATAACTATATAAAAACAGTCCCTACTCCTGATTTTGGAAGATCTACATGGAGAATGAGCTGTACATCTGCTACATGTGTGCCATGTATGGTCTTTGGTTGGTGGTTCAGAATCTGAGAGTTCCTAGGGGTCCAGGTTAATTGACTATGTTGGTTCTGCTGTGGAATTTCTAACCCCTTCAGGGCCTTTTATCCTTCCCCCAACTCTTCCATAAGAGTCCCTGACCTCTATCCAATTTTTGGCTGTGGGTATCTGCATCAGTTTCACTCAGCTGCTGGGTGTAGCTTCTCAGAGGACAATTACGCTAAGCTAATGTCTGCAAGCATTAACAGAGTATCATTAATAGTGTCAAGGATTGGTGCTTGTCCATGGTATGGGTCTCAAGTTGGGCCGGTTTTTGGTTGGCCATTCAGTCAGTTTCTTAGTTGCTTTAATTAACAAGAAAGTGAAAAAAATCCTGGACAATCAGGACACTATAGTCTTATAAGGAAACAGCAATTCACACAGAGCCTAATAGAAATAGAAAATGAATGAGACTGCATATGTGAACACAGTACAAAGTTATCATAAAATGGGCCATAATGAAATGAATGTTGTTAAAAATGACATGATTGTTAAGATTATATTTATATTTTGACTTGGCATAAGAGAACCCTTGTAATAATCCTGATGAGTATTTATTAGTAGTAGTATTTAAGAGCGTGGGCCCAAATTAATTACATTATTTTGTCTCAACATCATTTATATAGGAAGTAAGGTAAGGGCTCAGTTCAGGAAACAAGTATTTCTAATATGAGCAAAAGCTAACATATAGCATCAAAATAAGGCATGAAAATGTGGTACGGCTGTTAGTCTGCTTCCTTAGCATCCACAAATATCTGGATTCTGTATCCAGCATTATGTGAACTTGGTATGATGGTGTTCTTACAGTCTCAAACGATACTGGAAGAAGGAAGATCAGGATTTCAAAACAATTCTTGGCTACATAGTGAACCCAAGACAAATACATAAGTCCATATCTCAAAATAAATAAATATATAAACAAATAAAACTAAAAAGAAGGAACAAATTTAATATACCAGTGCCTTAAAATGCTCACAGTTCCTCTTACAGATAAAACTCAACTATGCAACCTTGCAATACTTTTTTTAAAAGTCAAAGGAAACTGTATATTATAGTGAAATTATGTTCCTTACAAAAGAGTCAGCTCACAAAAGAGTTTGAACAAAGGTTTAAATATGTTTAAAGTTTTGGATTATTTATATTATGAAAGAAAAATCTATATACTCAAATATGGTGATAGTCAATATGATATAAAACTGGGCATGACACTCCTGGAGGATCCGGCTATACCACTCCTGGGCATATACCCAGAGGCTTTACCTGCATGCAATAAGGACACATGCTCCACTATGTTCATAGCAGCCTTATTGATAATAGCCAGAAGCTGGAAAGAACCCAGATGTCCCTCAACGGAAGAATGGATTCAGAAGATGTGGTATATTTACACAATGGAATACTACTCTGCAATTAAAAACAATAAATTCATGAAATTCCTAGGCAAATGGTTAGAACTTGAAAATATCATCCTTAGTGAGGTAACCCAATCACAAAAGAACACACATGGTATGCAGTTACTGATAAGGGGATATTAACCCAGAATCTCGGAATACCCTAGACACAATTCACATATCAATAGATTTCCAAGAAGATGGAAGGAGAGACCCCTGGTCCTAGAAAGACTGGTTGTAGGGGAATGCCAGGACACAGAAGCAAGAGGGGGTTGAATGGGGAAAAGAGGGAGGGAAGGGGGCTTATGGGACTTTCGGGGAGGGAGGAAACGGTAAAGGGGAAATAATTTTGAATGTAATTAAAAAACTTAGAAAATAAAATAAAATTAAAAAAAGTAAAACGAAATCAAGAACACTAATCAATAAGAACACTTTTTTTTAAACAGCAACTTGAAATTCTTCCTTCCTTTCTTTCCTTCCTTACTTTTTTCTTTTACTTTCTTTCTTTCTTTCTTTCTTTCTTTCTTTCTTTCTTTCTTTCTTTCTTTCTTTCTTTCTTTTCTTTTCTTTCTTTCTTTTTTATTAGATATTTTCTTTATTTACATTTCAAATGTAATCCCCTTTCCACAATTTCCCTCCAAAACCCCCCTATCCCATCCTCCCTCCCTCTGCTCACTAACCAACCCATGCCCACTTCCCTGTCCTAGCATTCTCCTACACTGGGGCAAGGAGCCTTCACAGGTTCAAGGGCCTCTCCTCTCATTGATGTTCAACCAGGCCATCCTCTGCTACCCATGCAGCTATGTGTTCTCTTTGTGTCCCTCTACATCCAGTTTTTCTAAGGGATGCTAAACTGACTTCCAGAGTGGTTTTTCCAGCTTGCAATCCGACCTGAAATGGAGAAGTTTTCCTCTTTCTCTACATCCTTTCCAGCATTAGCTGTCACCTGAGTTTTTTATCTTGGACATTCTGACTGCTACATAGTGGAATCTCAAGTTTGTTTTGATTTTCATTTCCCTGATGACTAAGGATGTTGAACATTTTTTTTAAGTGTTTCTCAGCCATTTGGTATTCCTCAATTGAGAATTCTTTGTTTAACTCTGTACTCCATTTTTAAATATGGTTATTTTGTTCTCTGGAGTCTATCTTCTTGATTTCTTTGTATATATTGGATGTTTGTCCTCTATCGGATGTAGGATTGGTAAAGATCTTTTCCAAATCTATCGGTTGCTGTTTTGTCCTATTAATGTTGTCCTTTGCTTTATAGAAGGTTTGCAATTTTATGAGGTCACATTTTTCATTTCTTGATCTTGGAGCATAAGCTATTGGTGTTCTGTTCAGGAAATTTTTCACTGTGCCCATGTGCTCAAGGCTCTTCCCCACTTTCTTTTCTATTAGCTTCAGTGTATCTAGTTTTATTTGGAGGTCCTTGATCCACTTGTACTTGAGTTTTTACAAGGAGTTAAGAATGGATCGATTTGCATTCTTCTACATGCCAACTACTAGTTGAAACAGCACCTTCTACTGGTTTTAGCTCCTTTGTCAAAAATCAAATGACCGTAAGTGTATGGGTTCATTTCTGAGTCTTCAATTCTATTCCATTGATCTACCTGCCTGTCAGTGTACCAGTACTATGCAGTTTTTATCACTATTGCTCTGTAGTACAGCTCGAGGTCAGGGATGGTGATTCCACCAGAAATTCTACTGTTTTATTGTCGAGAATAGTTTTCACTATCCTGAGTTTTTTGTTATTCCAGATGAATTTACAAATTGCTCTTTCTATCTCTACAAAGAATTAAGTTGGAATTTTGATGGGGATTGCATTGAATCTGTAGGTTTATTTAGGCAAAATGGCTATTTTTACTATATTAATACTGCCAGTCCATGAGCATGGACTTCTGAGTCCATCTTCTGAGATATTCCTTGATTTCTTTCTTCAGAGAGTTGAAGTTCTTGTCATACAGATCTTTTACTTGTTTAGTTAGAGTCACACCAAAGTATTTTATATTATTTGCAACTACTGTGAAGGCTGTTGTTTCTCTAAATTTTTTTTCTCAGCGTGTTTAACCTTTGAGTAGAGGAGGGCCACTTTGCTGAAGTTGTTTATTAGCTTTAGGAGTTCTCTGGTGGAATTTTTGGGGTCACTTAAGTATACTATCTTATCATCTGCAAATAGTGATACTTTTATTTCTTCCTTTCCAATTTGTATCACTTTGACCTCCTTTTTTTGTCTAATTCCTCTGGCTACAACTTTGAATACTATATTGAATAGATAGAGAGAGAGTAGGCAACCTTGTCTAGTCCCTGATTTTAGTGGGATTGCTTCATGTTTCTCTCCATTTAGTTTGATGTTGGCTACTGGTTTCCTGTATATTGCTTTTATTATGCTTATGTATGGGCCTTGAATTCCTGTCCTTTCTAAGACTTTTATTATGAAGGGGTATTGAATTTTGTCAAATGCTTTCTCAGCATCACAATACTGTATTTAATTTTTTATCAAACCCTGACAAAACTAAATTGCAATTAGAAATACAGTTTGATATTACTTTCCTGTAGAACACACTGGCTCAAGTAGGATCTCATATTCGGGAGGTATACATAAATTAATGGATGTTTTTCTCCCTCTCACTTCTGACAATCACTCCATTCAAATTTCTGTGCCACATTCATATATTTTTGTATTGTTTTATATTCTCTAATTTTTAACAAGGATGATTTATGAGAATATGTGTGGAGCTATAACCTCTAGCATGGCAGGCTCACTGATGTGTACACAACTACTGAAAACTGTTCCACTCTTGCAACATCATCAAAAAAATAATAATTTATTCTGAAGGAGAAGATTTTCATATTGTCTTTCTGATTATTTTAACTTTAATTGTCATGACTGATTATTTTTCAATTGAAGTAGCTCTGTGAAGACTTCATTTTAGAAGAAAATTTTAAAAAAGCTTTCCTTTATAAGACCAAATTCTAAACACTCAGAAATTATCAGCAGTTTACTTATAATCTAGTCCAGAGCAGTACTCAAAAATATCAGCTCATTTAAGGTGCTTTTGAAAAAGGAGTATCTAATAATTCAACACCCTGAACATTATAAATTCTGCTAAGGGACTTACATTAAGTTTATTATAGTAGAACATACTACAACAAGAAGTGACAAAGAAAATGATGAGGTTGATTATGCTATAGTTTTAAATAAGTATATTTCTTATTGTATCATAGCTCATAAAGTGTTTTCATTTATTGGTTTCACTTCTAACATCATGTAGTCTCTGGGACTGAATTAAATTTTTGTTCTTATTTATCTGAATGAAGTTCATGTGTTTATAAAAGATTCATTTGATCTTGTTTAAATAATTTATGATTTTCCACAGGGTTATCTTTTAAATTATGTTCTCTGTGTTATTTGCATATTTGTATTAAAAATATTTTTGGACATGAGTTGTGAATTATTGCTGTTTCATGCATCAAACAATCTTATTTGTGCCATTCTGATGATACAAATTCCTCTTCTAAAATGTATTCACAAATTATTCTTACAGATTCCTAAAGAATGAAATTCTATTTGCATTAATGTAAATTGTCTTCTAACATCAAAGAACATAAGCATTCTTGTTTGACTTAGTTGTCTGGCGATAAAAAGAAAAAGCTTAATAATTGATAGACCTTATCTTTCTAACTGTCAATTTTGACATACACATATTAATAGACTAATAATGTTTGGCATGGCTCAATGATAATGTATGCATTTATATCATTAAAATAAAAGAACATCATTTATTAAACCTTGAAGTTGAATATCACATTTAACTTGTTATGCTAGAACATAGGATTCATGAATGTTAGTTTTCTATGAAGCAGTTGTAAAAATATCAAAGAGAGAGTGCAAGGAAAAGAAAAGAAATAAAAAAGAAGAAAAGAAGAAAAATATACTTGTCAGTGTTTCCAGGGCAGAGAATTGATTGGATTATTGTCTTGTATTGGATAGAGAGGAAAAAAATGAAAGCAATTGCCTTATGATCTCTTTAAACTGTATGGGGATTTTGGGGAGTAGGGGAAGGTGAAGCATTTGCTCTCTTGTTTTGAAAATACAATATCTTAATGCTCTGGAAAAGAGACAAATGCCATAATTAGTAAAAGATCTATTTGTATGAAATAAATTAATCCTGACTTGGAATAAATTATTACAAAGAGAATATATAGACTTCTGAAAATAGCATAAAATAATCTCTGGTGCTAACTGATATATAAACTGGACTCCTTTGTGATCTGAATGCTTTGTTTTAACTGAAATATTAGGGAAGAGATACCCTCACTGTCCCAGACCCTTGTTCTGGTTTAACTTTACTGACAGATTGATTAGTGTTTTGAAACTTTCAGTAATCCATGGTCTTTGCCGTGAGGACTCTAATGTTGTTAAATGAGCTCACTCAGTATCACCCCCTAGAACTTTCCAGAAGAATTCACAGTTATCCAGTTATCATGATACAGCACTGACATCCTTAGAGGATGTTATCAACACCCAGGTATTATGTACCTGATCATGCTAATGCATGGTAAATTCTCTTATACTTTCTTTTAAAGAGCTGCACTTTTAAAATTGGTTCATGTACAGAAAAATATGGAACAATCAGATGGTGAACCAGGAGGGGGATAAAATTTGGACTGTAAAAAAAAAATAATAATAGAATGTTTCAATGTTCTTTAAAGACCATCTCTTTCACATCTCTCAGCACCCCCTCCAACCCATGCACGTGCGTGCACCATTTGTGTAAAAGTGTATACTTTGGAGAATACCATGCATACCTTCAATGAAATTTAATCACCTACCTCCATTGACTCCCAACCCCTTTCATATCATCATCATTACCAAATTACATCATTTAAGTCTTTTTTTTTTGATAATTCAGCAATTTCAGTTGTTATTGTCTTTTGGATATGAGTGCAGGGCACTGGAACATAGCAACTGAAAGTAGCTACATCCAGAATGAGTCTCCTTCCTTGATCAATTTTCTACTGCCAATAGCTCTTGACTAAGTGATGAAGCCTGAAGATTAACTACCCTGCTGCTTCTGAAATTTTGGGCTAGATTTATCTTTTGCAGAGAACCAGCAAAATATAGAGAACTATATTATGAATGGGATATCCATGGCAGCTGCATCTCACAGCAATCCTCAACATCCAACTTCTTCCTATTTAATTGTTGTGCTTAACTGAGCTAAAAGTTCCACAAGTTTTAAATAATTTCCATTGCTGAAGGGCTTCAGTCCTACAAAGATCCTCAAGGATATACAGACACATCTGAGAAAACTATTTATTAGTATGTTACTTGATTTTCACCATATATTTGTCTCACCTTATTTTCATATGCACACATACACACACACAGACAAACATATATGCACAAACACACTCTAACACTTAATAACACATAAAATATTATGATCTCTACCCATTAAGGATCTCTATTATCTTTTGATTCACCGTGTCTACCCATTTTGCTGAAAATTTTCCCATGTCATATTTTCAGCAGAATGAGCCTAGAATAAAAAGCAAAGGATTTTGAATTAGTCTTTTTTATTTTGTTCATGCAAAATTTGATGTCTAAATATTTCAGAATAATGCTATTAATTTCATATTTTTCATTAGTTAACTGTTAAGTCATTACCATTTAATTGTGGATTAGATTTAACACTACCAAGAAATTCTAGTCTAGAAATCTTTATATAAAATCTAAGAAATACACCCAGTCCTCTCTGGTGACCTCATTATCTTCTCTATATGTGTCTGAGGTGAAGGATGATTTGCCAATCACTGTCCTGAAGGACCCATTTAAGCTCACTGAGGGGATAGGATTTTTATCTTTCATGCCTTTGATCTTCATGGGGTGCAATTATCAGGGCACTGACTCTTCTGTTATATTTGTCTTTAGGGAAACACCTGCAAGCTTCAATTCTTAGAAACGGTGAACCCCAAGCTTTCCTTTATTTTACTTTTATATGACAGATACAATTTAGCTATACCATTACTTAATAACTATGTTATCAAATGTAGTTGCTGTTCTGTTTTACTTCTGGAATGTGTAAATCATTGAGATGTTTCACATTTACCACACAGTTACAGAAAATGCTGGACTAGCTAAAATACTGTGTCTTATAGGATGTTCAACATTTATTTTTTAAAACATTTGAGTTTTATTACTAATCAAACAAATTGACATAGCTAACAAAAGGCAGTTTTTGTAGCACCAATAAAAATCACTATATATCTTTTGCCTCAGTGATAGTAGCTTTTAATCTGCAAAGCTTAATAATTACCACAATATATCAGTTGTAGCCACAGTATTATAATACATGAAAGCCATTTAGTTTGCTACAAATAGTGCATGCTATTAGATATTTACTCAAATACATATCCACACAATGATGTTTATATAAATATTCATAGTGCCATTTATTCTAATATACTCAATGTAAAAAAATATTGAAGTGCTAATTGCATTGTGCTTCATGTATTCACACAGTGATCAGGAAGAATTGTATAACAGTGCTTGTTACTGCATACCCTGTTTTGGGGCACCTATAAGAGAAAACTCTATGATGAATAAAAATCACAGTCAAAATTGTTCAAATACAGTGTAATAATGTCTATTTTTATAAATTATTTGATTACGTGGAATACATAGATTTAATTATGTGGTAGATAGATTTTCATTAGTCTTTGGCTGAAAAATAACTTCAAGGTGGCAGGATGAACCTTTTCTGAATTGTGAAATTGCTCTATTTCTTTATTATGGTTTTAGTGTGTGTGTGTGTGTGTGTGTGTGTGTGTGTGTGTGTGTGTGTGTGTGTATGGACAACATCACCATTATGCAAGTACCATAGACTATCTAGAATATATCCTTTCAAATCTTTTTCAGGGTAGAACAAGAGACGACTCCAAAAAAATTAGACAATTTCAATTGTCCTCGATTGTTTCTCAGGACTTAAAGTAATGACTGCATTATTGAATAAACCATTTGTTTGGATCTAGGACTTGGAGGAATCAAGATGAAAGTGATTTGAGAACCTTTTCTTTCAGGACTAGCTCTCATATTGCCAGAGGTACTATATAAGATGCCAAGGGGCAAATGCAATCCATATTCCTACCGAGCATCAAAACTAACAAACGACAACAGGTATGAAAGATCTCCCAGATGTGCAATATTTTCACTTTTATTTGGAAAATAAGCAATAATTAATTAGTCAGACTTAAGGTCGACTATATTTATGAGAATACATGCCAAGGACTTTAAAATTAAGTATGTCAAATGTAGCTGGATTGGTAATATATCCTAGAGGAGAATCTTGTATTGTCATTTTTTCTATACCAAAATAATTTCTAAATGCATTTCAAATTTTTATCGTCATATGCCCATACAAATACAGCTCTCATCCTTCTTCCAAGTAGCTTCTTTTCACAACAGACAGAAACTATTACCGAAAAGTAAAGTAGTTAAATAGAAACAAGAAATGACAAGAGAGTACGCGACCACAGTTAAAACATAGAAAAGGAGCAAAAGTTCATAAAAGTCAGAAGATAATATTCCTGATGCTACATAGTTTCTGAAGCAGGGAAATTGCATTCATGAAGTTTCAAAAAATATGGTGTCTTAAAGAAGATAAGAATAATGACAATATTAGGTTCTGTGAAAAGTGGATGGGTTCATCACATAGGATTTTATACTTAGCTAAAGAACTACAGGCAACAGATAGTATGTATAAGAGGAAAAAGATAGGATATGTTTAATTTTCAATTTAAAATTTTACTTGTGCTTGGTGGTACATGTTTTAATTTCATCATTGGTAAGGCAGAGTCAGGTAGATCTCTAGAAGAGTTGGGGGCTATATAAAAGGATCCCTTTTCACAAAAGTAAAAATAAAATAAATTAAAAGGAGGCAATTTTAAAACAGTTTACTGTAAAGATCTATGCAATGAGACTGCCCTACTTAGGGATCCATCCCATATACAGTTACAAAACCCAGACACTATTGTGGATGCCCACAAGTGCTTGCTGACCAGAGCCTAATATGACTATCACCTGTGAGGCTTTGCTAGTGCATGACAAATACAGAGGGGGATACTTTCAGTCAGCCATTGAACTGAGCATAGGGTCCCCAATGGAGGAGCTAGAGAAAGGACTGAAGGGTTTGCCATGCCACAGGAGGAACAACAATATGAGTCACCCGGTATTCCCAGAGCTCCTAGGGACAAAATCATCAACCAAAGAGTACACATGGAGTTACCCATGGCTCCAGATGCATAGGCAGCAGAGGATGGCCTTGTTGGACACCAAAGGGAGGAGAGACCCTTGGTCCTGGGAAGGCTCGATGCTGCAGTGTAGGGTAATACCAGGACAGGGAAGCAGGAGGGGGTTGATTGGGGAACAGGGGGAGGGGAGATGGGTTATGGGATTTTCGGGAGGGGTGGTGAGAACCAGGAAAGGGGACAACATTTGAAATGTAAATAAAGAATATATCTAATTAAAAAAAGAAAGTAAATTTTAAATAATGATTATAAAAATAAGCTGGCATTTCAACCTAACTATTAATTGTGTTTATATGTTGACCTCAGATTGGATAATTCTATTCTAAAGGGTCAGTACCAATTATCATATATAAATTTGTAGGGTTGTGAGTTACGAAAACAAAAATAAAATTCTACTCAGATGCCAAATTTTGATTATAATTAAGGAGTACCAATCATTTCATTATTATAAATATTCATAATTAAATTGGAAATAATGAAAAGTGTATATTAATATCCATAATTTAGTTTTAAAACTATAAATTATATTTTTAATAATAAAATGTGTTTAAGTTTGTTGATTATCTCTCATAGTAGATAGTTGTCAAATAAATTTTCACTCCAATTCAAGAAGTATAGTTTTTTTCTACTTTGAATTAAGTAAAAATATATCAGATGATTTAAGTTTGAAGAGTATGAAAGAAATTTAATTAACATAGTTATTTGTTAGTTCCATTTATTAAACTCCTAAAAAGTTTTCATAATATGCATAAGATTTGAATAGGACTTGTGTAGGTAGATTATTTTATCTGTATTTAAAATTGTTCATTTGGATATCTAGATTGCTAAGAAAGATCAGACAGCAGAGTTAGATTTAAACATATATAATTTTAATATTTATTTTAATATTTTTTCTGCACAACCAACCATTGGTCTGAGGTCACGGACCCCTATGGAAGAGTTAAGGGAAGGGTTGAAGGAGCTGAAGGAAATGGCAGCCCCCATAGGAAGACCTGGGTCAATTAACCTGGACCCCTGGGAGCTACCAGAGTCTTATCTGTTATAAGAAATTTCCTATCCAATCACATTGAGGCAGTGAGAGGCCAGTGATTGGAGAGGAGAGAAGAGGAGGAGCCGGGGGAGGGAAGAGAGAGAGAGAGAGAGAGAGAGAGAGAGAGAGAGAGAGAGAGAGAGAGAGAGAAGAAGAAGAAGAAGAAGAAGAAGAAGAAGAAGAAGAAGAAGAAGAAGAAGAAGAAGAAGAAGACGACGACAACAGAGGTGTACTTGGCAGGGAAGAAAAACTAAGGAACAGAACTAAGAAACAATGGAGTCAGACATCTATTTATCCAAAGGTTAGAATATTGGGATAGAACTTTTTCTACAATTGATTGGCTTTGTTATTACTGTATTGGCATCCCCAACTTGTGTTTTAAATATATTTAAATCTAATTGGCAAATTAATTGGGTGTTGATAGTCTCTTCTACCAGGTAATTTGGGGCACCACGGTTGGGGAACTATAGGAACTGGTGGCCCATAGCTAGTGTGACATGTGTGAAATGTGGGTCAGCTGTTGGAGGAGAGAGAATGCAGCTGAGATGCTGAGAAAGCTAGCTGGAAGAGATCGGCTCAGCAGTGACAGTGCGAGCCATGCTGAGCTAGATCCTGTGGAGATCTTGTCAGGCCAGGCAAGAGAGATGCCACTGTGAGTAGCCGAGATCACCCTAAAGAGTCCATGGTGTATGGAGGGACCCATGGCTCCAGATGCATATGCAACAGAGAATGGTCTTGTTGGACATTAAAGGAAGGAGAGGCCCTTGGTCCTGAGAAGGCTAGATGCCCCAGTATAGTGGAATACCAGGACAGGGAAGTGGGAGTGGGTGAATTGATGAGCAGGGGGAGGGGGGATGGGTTAGGGGATTTTTTTTGGGGGGGGGGACCAGGAAAGGGGACAACATTTGAAATGTAATTAAAAAATATATCTTTTAAAAAAAAAAGAGTCTAAGGTGGTTTGGCCCTCCTCCTGGAGAGTTAGCAATCCAGCAGCAGGGTATAATGTCCCGGCAGGTTGCACACCATTAAGGCCATTTGAGGGAGCAGAATGGGCAGGTTATTTTTAATTAATTCCCATTATACTTATCCACCAATGAAAGAGCTGGTCTCTGGCACAAATGTAGGAGAAGACTGCGTCTGACCTCAGTGAGAGGGGATACAGTTATTCCTATAGAAACTTGGTGCCTCAGGGAATTCAATGTTAAAAATGCTTGGTTTGAAATTTTATTCAAAATATGAATGTACAACCAAAGAGTCTACTCTTTTTGTTTGTTGTTTTGTTAATGTGAAAGAAAATCTTTCCCTGTAGCTTGCGCTAGCCTCGAATCATGAATTTCTTGTTACCTCATCCTTACTTGTGTTGGATGAGCCTTTAAATGAAGTTCAAATATTTTTTTTGATTACTGAACATTGCTCTTCAGGGTAAAAAACATATTAATATACTATAATGGAGAATTGAAATAAAATATTTTTCTCAAGAGTTTGGGATGTGGAATAAAATCTGGAGTGTAATAAAAAATAAAAATAAATAAATAAATAGTTTTCTTTATGTTGTGTGTTCCTTTTCAGAAAGCAACAGGATATCAAGTTCAGAAGTCCATAGACAATAACATGTCAAATAAAAATAAGGACTTAAGTCCATACACCAATTCTAAATTTAAAACAGATAAAAATGTAGTGTATACAACGTAATTTTCTTCCCTTAAACTATTTCAAGAATAAAACAAAGCAAGTGTGTCAGATCCAATGAAGTTAAGAAAACAAGACATGTAAAGAATGTTAATGGAATTAATGTGAAGATAGATTTGGGAACAGTTAGTAAGTGTAGGAATGGATCAATATTAGTTGATGTCAAGAGGTCAATTGTAGGAAGTTCCTCCGACACTCTCTGATTTAATGAAGAGTTCCAGACTAGAGCTCCCATCCAGTAAAGATGTCCACAGTATTGAGAGTCAGCCACAAGGTGATGAGGTCATTTAAAGCTCACCATAAAACAAAACACAGAGTCTTCAATAATGATTTTGTAGCAATAGATTGCTATCATTATCTGAGTGTGAAATATTCCCCCAAATGACTGACGTTTTGAATCTTTCTTTTTCAGTTTTAAGATACCATGTTGTTTTTAGTAGATTAGGTGTAGGTAATAGAAATGGTCAGTGGTGATGTGTGTTTGCAAATTATACCCATTTTTTTAATGGTGTTCCTGCTAACATGAACACAAGTTTTAAGAATTATGCAGTGAAACCATTGGAAGGCATAAGACAGACTAAAGCTTAAAAACTTTATTTTTGTCAGATAGTGAAGTCAGAGCAACATAGATGCAAATAATACAGTAGTGGAGTATAGAGGTTAGAGTTTTAAAAAAATGTAACTCAAGGATATTATGTTGTATAAAGGACAAAAGCAATGAGCAAGAATGGACTCACAGCTGTAGTAAACAAATAGTAAGCATATATTCTTAATTTTTCCTTTTATAAATATATAATAATCCAATGGGGCATATATATGCAAATGAAATGTATGTGCAAAGTAATGAGCATATACATTTTATCTCCCTGATACTAAAATAACATGAAGCAATGAGAAATGCCATTTCAGCACTGGAAAATGTTGAATTTGAACCTCACCAATATACTTCTTGAATAATATAGGATATATTTAAATAGAGTTTATCTTAAGGTCTTTTTTTAGGTTTATTTATTTTTTTTATGTTTTTACTTATGAGACAGAGACAGAGACATAGACACAAAGAGAAAGTACAAACATTGTACTACATTTCAGTTCTAAGGACTAAACTTATGGAGTCAGACTTGGAGCATTTACCTCTATAGACCTAGTAATCTCCTTCAATACCAAAAGACCTTTGCCATTTGCATAGTGATATAACTCTGCACCACAAAGTCTAATAATTACTGTATTTTCAGACACATCAATGTAGTTAAATCAATGAATAAATTCAATAATATAAATGCACAGTTAACAAATGACTTCAAAATTCATAAACACCAATTCACTTTCTTGGAAACTTGTTAATAAAAGCAAAACCTCATATACTCACGCTCACTTCCTTCTTTTTTTCCTTTTCATTTTGCAGCATTCAATTCATGAATACATACTAACATTATTAGTCAATTGTCGTTAACAACTAAAAGAGCAAATAGGCCAGGTGTATTTACTACAGTCTTAAGAGTAACAACGTGTAACACCTGTAAATTATGGATGTACAAAAAGGAAAACCCATCATTTTTCCATCAAAATCTTTAATGAAATTGGAGTATCTCATTTGACTCCCCCTCTTGAAATTATTTATCTCTTGACATCTCAGACACTTGAAGATTTTGATCTTAATTTTCAGATGTTTGTTTCATCTTCATTGATTAGGTACTAAATTTTGTGACTCCTCAATCTAACACAAATGTAGTATTCAATTCAGAGATCATTCCATAATATTCACACTTGAATATGGCTATCATCTGTACCCTTGTTCTTCTGACAAGCTTTTCTATAACACTCCACCAAATGATTCTCAATGAATCAGAGGGCAAACCTTCAACACTCATGGTCATACTTGAGTATTTTGTCATGATTTAGAAAGTGGAGCATGTATTGAACCTCCCACAGCTCCCTGATATCAACTGCTTTTATTTTCTTCATAAAATACAGATAAAGACACAGCTATTTTAAGACTTGTGCAGTAACCTGTACTTCTAAAATAGATGAAGAGTCAAATTACAGTTTTCTATGAAGAACTTTATGTGAAAAATTCCTTTGACATATACTATAATATATTTCTGCTTATGTTTTTCTTCTTAAAAATCATGAGTACTAATCCATCAAATACTTATTTGCTGCATTTATTTGTCTGAAAATTTCCCATGGAAATATCACCTGTTAAGGCATGAAACTGTGACTACTTATTACTGTAATTTCTGTCTTCTTTAAACTCAAAATTAATATTAATTAAATATATAATTTATTACATAAAGTTAAGGAAGTGAAACACATGAGGTAGGTAGTACAAGGAAACATTTAAAATAAAATATGTTATTAATTTAAGCTACTATTTTAATGAAAGAAGAAATATGCAATTTATACCTTGAAATATAAACATGGCATTTACAGAGAAGCTAAGTATATCATTACATTGAATATTCTAATTTTATCTGTTTTAAACTATGGCTCAGAAGAATGAAAATGAACAAATGCAGCCATATAGTGTTTGCAGTGAACTGCATGTCTCTCTGTTGATACTAATTTAAATCTTTGTGAGAAATAAGATTATTCTTTAGGATTTATAGTGTAATAATTACAAAATATCAAAAAAAGATTGCTTTGAAAGTCCATTTTACAGGGAAGCAGGAGAAAATAAGCTGCATTAAACGTGAGAAAAACACAAAGAAGCACTGAGATTAAATTCACTAAAGTAAAAAAGAAAGATTTTCAAAAGGGGGTATTCAACAGTGCCAAATTTTGCAGGAGGATTAAGGAGGGTGAAAACAAAACAGGGGACTGGCTGTATTGATGAGGAATTCATTAGTAATTGAAGCAAAAGCTTCCCCAGAGTAGTCAAAGAAATAGAGACCATATGCAAGGCATTAGGGGATGAAGTACAAATAAAGACATTTTCTTTAACCATTTGTGTTCATGAGGTTTGTGATAAAAGAAATAAGGGAAATAGGTTGAGGCATTCTGAGTTCTCGTTCCATGGGGAAAGAACAAAAGGAGGTCTGACTGAGGAAAAATAACATTGGCATGGAATGGAGATTATAGGAAAGGGACTTTTGGAGAGAAGAGAACCAGGAAAGGGGAAATCATTTGAAATGTAAATAAATTATATATCTAATAAAAAAAAAAAGGAAAGGAAGACTAGGAAGCCGAATGAGAACAGAAGCAGTGTTCTAAAGCATTCAAAAGAATAATATCATATCAGATTGAATATATATACTAATGGAAAGGAAAATTCAAAGATCAATAGCATGTGGGAATAAAAAGCACATTTGTCCCAGTGTGAATAGATAAAGAATCCAGAAGTTTTGATGATTTAATGACAGATGGCAGAGAACATCTTCACTCTTGTTTTAATATTGGTCCACTTTTAGATGAAAAATGATTATTGAGTTTCAACCTCAAGTTAGTAAATATTAAGATTTCCTTGAGTTGTAAATAGATGGCTGTATTAGCACTCATGCAGTGCACATTGTTTTCCGTTGAATTTTCTCCACTTAAGATTCATGTAGACGCTTGTGGTGGTTTGAAAATTTTGGACACCATAGGTTCATGGGTTTCCGTGCTTGTTCCACTGGGAGTGGCACTATTAGGAGGTATGGCCTTGTTGTAGTAGATGAGGCCTCATTGGTGGAAGTGTGTTATTGTCGGGGTGGGCTTTGAGGTCTCCTATGCTCGAATTCTGCCCAGTGTGAAAATTAAGTTTACTGACTGCATTCAGATCAAGATGTAGAACTCTTGGTTCCTCTAAGAACCATGTCTGCCTGCAAGCTGCTATACTTCCTGCCATGATGAAAATGGAGTAAACTTCTAAAACTGCAAGCCTACTCTGATTAAATGTTTGCATTTATAAAAGATGCCATGGCCATAGTGTTTCTCCATAGCAATGGAAATCCTAAGACAATACTCTAACACCTTTAACATCAGAGTGATCATATTCAGACACAGAGCTTTTAATGATACAAGGAAACTGAAACAAAGGCTCCTTACTTTTTATCATATTGTCTGATTATTTTACAAAATACATACACACTGAGGTAACACGTAAATATAGTCACTGTGAAAATAATACAGGAGGAAGCAATAAAAGAATCAAGAAGCCTAGAAGAAAGGGCTCAGAAGAAACCAAATCACCTGCAACTTGATCTTGTAAGTCTTAACATCCTGAGTGTACTGTCTGGTTTTGTGTGTCAACTTGACACAGGCTGGAGTTATCACAAAGAAAGGAGCTTCAGTTAGGGAAATGCCTCCATGAGATCCAGCTGTGGGGTGTTTTCTAAATTAGTCATCAAGCGGGGGTGGGGTGGTGGGTGGGGGAGGTGCGGGGGAGGGGAAGGGCTCCTTGTGGGTGGTGCCATCCTTGGGCTGGTAGTCTTGGGTTCTATAAGAAAGCAAGCTGAGCAAGTCAGTAACATCCCTCCATGACCTCTACATCAGCTCCTCCTTCCTGACCTACTTGAGTTGCAGTCCTGACTTCCTTTGTTGATGAATAGCAACATGGAAGTATAAGCTGAATAAACCCTTTCCTCTCCAACTTGTTTCTTGGTCATGTTGTTTGTGCAGGAATAGAAACACTGACTAAGACACTGAGTTATAAAATTTTGAATTTGAGTTGTTAAAGCCACATCTGTTGTATACCAGGAGCAAATATAAGCTTTTTAAATTTAATGTTAGTTTTCTTTTACTTATTCACTTTAAATCCTGCTCACTGCTCTACTCCCAGTCAACCCTCTACTCCAATCCATACTCTCTTGTACTTGCAGACAGGTGCATGTTGTCCTATAAAAGGCTTCACCAGCAGCTAACTAAGACAGATATAGACACCCATAGCCAAACATGGATGGAACTCTTATGGAAAAATAAGCTATTTTCTTATGTTTTAAATAAATATTATCATACTATTAAATAATGAAGAAAAGAGAAAACATGACTAGTTCAAATAATGATATTGAAATCACTGTATTAACAGCTAAGATCTAAAATTTATTGAGTCCATGCTGATTTTCTTTCACATTAACAAAACAACAAACAAAAAAAGTAGACTCTTTGGTTGTACATTCATCTTCTCTCACTGAATCCAGACTATGCAGTCCTCATATCAGCTGCTATATGCTGCCTGGTTGGTGGCTCAGTGTCTGAGAGATCTAGGGGGTAAGGTCAGTTGAGACTGCTGGTCATTCTATGGGGCTGCCCTCCTCCTCAGTTTCTTTCAGCTTTTCCCCAATTAAACCACAGGAATTCCTGGCTTTTGTCCTTTGATTGTGTGAAAATATCTGCATCTGACTCTTTCTGCTGCTTGTTGGGCTTCTCAGAGGGCAGCCATACTAGGCTCCTGCCTGCAAGTACACCACAGCATCAGTAACAGTGTCAGGGCCTCCAGCTTTCCCTTAGCTGGATCCCAATTTGGACCTGTCACTGACCTCCTTTCTCTAATACTCTTCTCCATTTTTTGTCTCTGCAGTTCCTTCAGACAGGAACAATTCTGGGTCAGAGTTTTTAACTGTGGGATGGCAACCCCATCCTTCCACTTCATGTCCTGTCCCTTCACTAGAGATAGACTCTACAAGATACCCCTCCCAACGGTAGAGCACCTCATCCAAGGTCTCTCCCTTTCAGTTCTGAAATTCTTTCACTTCCAAAGTCTCTAGTACATTCTAGAGGATCCCTCAATTAGGAGGGAGAAGAAAACAGTCATGAGGGGTGGAGGGAGAAGGAGGAAGGGACCTAGGTGGGAGAGGGGACAGAGACCAGAGATGGGAAGGGTAGAATATTATCAGGTATTGGGGGGCAGGGAGACAGGACTGAAGCCCTGAGGGCTCCCAGAAAGAGTATTTTCCATTTTCAATGAAAAAAAATGTAGTGATGCAATTATTTACTTTTTAAGATTTTTTTTATTTATTATATAGGTATACTATAGCTGTCTTCAGACACACCAGAAGAAAATTTCCATTATTTCAAGAATGTCTGGTAAAGTATGTAACTCCAAAAACAGTAAATTAATGTTTTATATCCACATATACGCATTCTAGGTCTCTGTGTCTGCTGTTTTGTTGATCTTTGTCTTTTTGATTGAGGTGACATAAAATCTCAAAGCTGTTGTTGTTTGCCTATACCTAATTTGTAGGAATTATAAACAGTTTTTGAAATCATTTCTTGATTATTTTCCCTTCTTAGTTGTCTTTTGGGATCTCATTGTTCATGCCCCAGTCCCATTTATTGAATGAGCCTTTGGTTATGGTATGTTTTGTTTATTTGAGATTTTAATATATTCTTTATACCAATCTTCTGTCAGATGTATGGTTGTCATAGATCCTCTGCCAAATATTGGCATTTCTCTTATTCTATTGATAGAAACTTTATACTACCCACTCTACAAGATGGAAATCTCATCCTTGATACTGAAAATTTAGCCAACTAACCAAGATTAGCATGATCATAGACCATGGGAGTGAAACTACATCTATCACTTTACTAAAGAACCATAACTCCAAACTGTACTTTAAATATACATCCTTACACTGAGAGATTTTTGTCCTAAACACACCAATAAAATTTCTCTTTGAACCAGACAGACACAATTACAACAAACTACATCTAATAGAATGCAGAGATAGACAAAGAGCATAGGGCATAAAATATAAAAAGAAATATATTGTACAGGGATATTTGAAGTAGCTGGAGTGAGACATGTGAATGAGACAAATCAGGCTTTGTTTAAAATGGCATAATGATACCTGGTTATGTGTTATTTTATGTGTATTTATGTATTTCAGGGCTGCTCTGTTTTAAAAACATATTTTACTCTATGTGACTAGTGACTTACACTGAATTCCATGGATTTGTGCAATAATAAAATCTTTAAAATGCATTTCCAGGAGACAATGATTGTGGAAAATAAAACTTCTTTGAGAGAAAAAGTTGATTTTCTTAAATCAATAAGTGCTATTTGAGTATAAATAAGAGACTAGACTTCATCTTTGATTCAGGAATCATCTTAGAGAACCTGATCTAAGGTTGAACTTGAGCTAACCACCAGGCCAGCACTGAGCACTGGTCTCCAGGTCACTCCCTAACAACCCCCAATCATGAGGAAAACAGCAGTTACAGTTGGACGTAACGATATTTACTTATGAAAATTTATTGTTTAGCTCCCAGCACCATCCAATCACTTTACAGGGCAACAAAATTCATAATAGCCCCCTAGTCAGATGTGTGTCAAGCTGGATATCCCCTTGCTAGCTTGCTTTTCTCTATAAATTCTTGCTTGAATCTGGGCTTGGGGTTTCAAACTCTGTCCTACTACATCACTGATGACAGTATGACCAAGCTTAAGCTTGAATAAAGATCCTTGTGCAATTACATCAGAATCTGTTCCTTGGTCCTTTTTCGACTCCCAAAATGGTCACAACAGCACCAAACTCCATTTGAGCAATCACCTCCATTCAATAATCAAGGTTAGTCAATATTAGGAGCAAATTATGAATTTCAATCATTATTTTTCATCTGTTAGTTTTATGTATGCTACTTAACAACAAACCATTTCTCTACCAACTAGTCATATATAATGAAAAGTGGATTGTATACAGTAGTGCTGAGAAACTCAATGGGTGGTTGGAGAAAATGCTCCAAAATCCTTTCTAAAGATAACCTTACACTATTATTCTGACAAAATTGGTGAAGTTCAACTTTGGGGATCGGATAATGGTATCCTCCACTAAAGAATTCTGAATCAGAGAACAATTACCTCTGTGAAATATGCTTATTATGCTGATGACATTCATGGAAATATTCAATATCAGGAGCTTGCAGAGAAATTTAATCCAACAACATGGCAGCTATGGTAAGGAATCACCTAGGTCTATGTGATCCTGCTGGATTGCAGACACATACTGGAGTACCATATGATCTGGCCAGAATATAGACCCACCTTTAGTACACACATTTAATCTCAAACAATGGAGGTAAAGTTAGTTTAGAGAAGGAAGTAGCCATGTTTGAAATGACATCTAATTGAGGGGCAATGTGGCAAATCACATATTTGACAGAGTAAGTCAGAGATAGGATAAGTCCAATTCTCATGGGAACATACAGGAAAGAGAGGCACTATAAGAGAGCAGCAGAGAGAGAGGCAGAGAGAAAGAGAGACAGAGACACAGAAAAGAGTCATGTTTACCGGGACAATGTTACAAACACAGGTTGCAGATGAAGAAGGAACAAGTCAGAGAATGAGAAGAGAGATTAGACCAGATTCCCAGAATTTTAGGCCAATCAAAGCAATTCAATGAAAAGCCAAGAGAAGCCAGCTTCAATCAATCAGCTTGCTGTGGAGTTTGTACCAGAACAGCTGAGTTGAACCAGCCAGTCAGAGTTCAGAAAGAGTGAAAGAGGGTCAGTTTATTTGGTAGTAAGTCTCCCAGTTGACAATTCAATCTGATGAATAAAAATTATGTTTACAGGAGCTAACATGGTCAATCAACACAATGAAAACAGTGTTTTCCAAGTATTATCAAATTCAGAATCATCAAATTTTGCACTATAATATTAGGCATATTTTGGCAGAGAGTTTCTTTACTTTATTAGTTCCTGTTTATCTTAATAAAGGTTGATTTGACACAAGCTATGGTGACTTACAATTCATGCTGAAGAGATTCAATTCCATTTATATGCAGCACATATATTACCTACCATGTCCCCTTCTCTCCTGTAGTTTCAGTTCTACTATAATCTGCTGAATTTATGATGAATTAGTTAAATATTGAGTTAAATAACTTTTGCCTACATTATATTAATTTTCATAGTCTTGTGATAAAAAATATAGCAGTTTTTTGAAGGGCACTATTTTCCCGCAATTTGTCTTGAATGATATTACCATTTGAAATAGTTTATTACCACTTGTATCTCTGCTGAGAAATTATACACTATGAGTTTTGAAATCACATGTAATAAGTATATTGCCTCTGAACATTATTTTCATTAATCCATCCAGTCTGGTATAGTCCTCTGACTACTCTTAAGTATTTTAGCTCTTAGTGGTATAGACTCTCCAATATTGCTCTTTTTGAAAATACTGGCATCTGAATGCATAATATGCATGCGAATGATCTTTCCAGGTGACAGCTCACAGAACTGTGATTTTTTTTAAATCAAAGATGTGTATTACAGGCTTTCTCAATTACTTATTTGTAGATCCACAAGCAGAAATTATTATACCTAATCATAACAAACCATCTATTCTTGTACTGTTTAAAGTGTGAGTTCCTGATTAGAACTCAGATTAGTTCATTTTGTCCAGTATTAAGTTTATGAAAGTTTTATACTTACTCATGGACACAATTTTCTCATATTCTTTCAGCTGTCAAGTTTAAAATTTATAAGAAATTGTTTATAAATATTTTTCTTGTATAATTCACTCAAAATTTCTTCTTTTATGCCATTCTATTTGAATAATACGTTAGATTTTTGGTACTCTAATATTTCTAAGATTTCTTGGCTGGAAACACATTTGAGAAGGTAAATACTACTTCATTATAGTTTCAGAAGTTTCAATCCCTATGATCATGAAAGAAGTCAGACTGTTTAAATTGGAACAGAGAGAGGGAGGTACCATGGACTAGACATGTGCTTTAAGGAGAGTGCATCAATGACCAACTCTCTCTATCCAGGCACATATTAAACTATCCCAACCAAATGGGATTGAGTTCAACACTAGTTTATTGCAGGCACATTCCACTAAAACCATACTACATGACAAAATGAATTCTCATTAAATGCATCAGTTTGCTATTTCATGATTTACCTCCAGAGACTGTTGGTTGAAAAGATGACAGAAAACTTTATTTCCCAATATGACATATATGTTGATAACAGACTTTAACTTGTTTTTCCTGGTGTCTATATTCTACTTGTATAAACACTTGAATCTTTTCAATTTAGTCTATGTTACTTGAAGTGGAAATTTCTGGTTTCTTTAGACCCTCTGTTGTACCACGTGATGCTTTTTTCTGGAAATTGTATTATTAAAGGAAGTTTTTGCTGGAGCAGACACATGGGAGGATGTTTTGCTGAGAACAGACACTTGGTGTTTTTCTGGAAACTATCTGGAAAAGATGCATTTGACGTTTGCTAGAGCAGATGCTTGAGAGAAAAAGCGATGTTTGGAAAGGGTACAAATATAACCCAACAGACAGTAGATGATCCTATGTGGTTTTGGTTCTCCATGCTACTCAAGTATTTCCTGGTCCTCATTCAGCTTTTCTGGCACTGGTCTTCGTGATGATGCTGTATACTATCAGTTTTCCTTGTCTTCTTTGCTTACTATTGTTTGCCATGACTGTAGAGAGAAATGCACGAAAGAACTTCTGGTGGCATTCTGGCAGCTTCTTGCCAATTCTGAGGACTTGGGCCAGTTAGAGTATTGAAGTTTCTTCTGAATCAAACTGCCATTGCTCATCCATGGATTGAGTTACTGCTGCTGATTCCTATGAACTAAACTGCTAGTATCCTGACAATGCAGATTCGATTTGACAAAAAGAACTCGTTCTAAATAGGTCTGTATCCTCCTTTGTCCTATTAACCTTTCCTTTCCACTACCTCCAGTGGGTGGTGGGCTAGCAGCGAGCATTTATAAGTATACTTATTAATGTAGGTTTTGAAAAATATAAGCCTACAGTTATAATGTTTGTTATTATTCTCTAACCAGTTTTGGAATTATACAGATTTCCAGGAAATCAATTTTAAGGATTGTCATGATTCTATTACATCTTGGGATTTAGGGGAAATTCTTTATTTAAAACTTATCTGTTAAGTGGAGGCAACAATTTTTGGTGCAAGCTAGTCACATATAGTAAAATATGTTTTTAAAACAGAGCAGCCCTGAAATACATAAATACACATAAAATAACACATAACCAGGTATCATTATGCCATTTTAAACAAAGCCTGATTTGTCTCATTCACATGTCTCACTCCAGCTACTTCAAATATCCCTGTACAATATATTTCTTTTTATATTTTATGCCCTATGCTCTTTGTCTATCTCTGCATTCTATTAGATGTAGTTTGTTGTAATTGTGTCTGTCTGGTTCAAAGAGAAATTTTATTGGTGTGTTTAGGACAAAAATCTCTCAGTGTAAGGATGTATATTTAAAGTACAGTTTGGAGTTATGGTTCTTTAGTAAAGTGATAGATGTAGTTTCACTCCCATGGTCTATGATCATGCTAATCTTGGTTAGTTGGCTAAATTTTCAGTATCAAGGATGAGATTTCCATCTTGTAGAGTGGGTAGTATAAAGTTTCTATCAATAGAATAAGAGAAATGCCAATATTTGGCAGAGGATCTATGACAACCATACATCTGACAGAAGATTGGTATAAAGAATATATTAAAATCTCAAATAAACAAAACATACCATAACCAAAGGCTCATTCAATAAATGGGACTGGGGCATGAACAATGAGATCCCAAAAGACAACTAAGAAGGGAAAATAATCAAGAAATGATTTCAAAAACTGTTTATAATTCCTACAAATTAGGTATAGGCAAACAACAACAGCTTTGAGATTTTATGTCACCTCAATCAAAAAGACAAAGATCAACAAAACAGCAGACACAGAGACCTAGAATGCGTATATGTGGATATAAAACATTAATTTACTGTTTTTGGAGTTACATACTTTACCAGACATTCTTGAAATAATGGAAATTTTCTTCTGGTGTGTCTGAAGACAGCTATAGTATACCTATATAATAAATAAAAAAATCTTAAAAAGTAAATAATTGCATCACTACATTTTTTTTTTTCATTGAAAATGGAAAATACTCTTTCTGGGAGCCCTCAGGGCTTCAGTCCTGTCTCCCTGCCCCCCAATACCTGATAATATTCTACCCTTCCCATCTCTGGTCTCTGTCCCCTCTCCCACCTAGGTCCCTTCCTCCTTCTCCCTCCACCCCTCATGACTGTTTTCTTCTCCCTCCTAATTGAGGGATCCTCTAGAATGTACTAGAGACTTTGGAGGTGAAAGAATTTCAGAACTGAAAGGGAGAGACCTTGGATGAGGTGCTCTACCGTTGGGAGGGGTATCTTGTAGAGTCTATCTCTAGTGAAGGGACAGGACATGAAGTGGAAGGATGGGGTTGCCATCCCACAGTTAAAAACTCTGACCCAGAATTGTTCCTGTCTGAAGGAACTGCAGAGACAAAAAATGGAGAAGAGTATTAGAGAAAGGAGGTCAGTGACAGGTCCAAATTGGGATCCAGCTAAGGGAAAGCTGGAGGCCCTGACACTGTTACTGATGCTGTGGTGTACTTGCAGGCAGGAGCCTAGTATGGCTGCCCTCTGAGAAGCCCAACAAGCAGCAGAAAGAGTCAGATGCAGATATTTTCACACAATCAAAGGACAAAAGCCAGGAATTCCTGTGGTTTAATTGGGGAAAAGCTGAAAGAAACTGAGGAGGAGGGCAGCCCCATAGAATGACCAGCAGTCTCAACTGACCTTACCCCCTAGATCTCTCAGACACTGAGCCACCAACCAGGCAGCATATAGCAGCTGATATGAGGACTGCATAGTCTGGATTCAGTGAGAGAAGATGAACCTAACCCTTGAGAGACCTGAGGCCCCAGAGAGTGGAGAGGTCTGGTGGGGTGGGGGTCAGAGTTGGGGACATTCTCTTGGAGACTGGGTGGCAGAGGTGGTATGGGATGGGTAGTAGTCAGGAGGGAGATCAAGAGGGGTATGAAGTCTAGGCTGTAAAAAAAAATGATTAAAGAATAATAATAAGAAAGAATGGAAAACACATGTTCTCAATAATGCTTTCCTTCCTACACATTGTAGGTTATCTTTTCCTCAATGATTAACAATTTTATTAGTGACTCATTGCCTTTGAAATGAGGACTTATTTACACATTAATCATCACTTGCTAAAGAACTCTTAAGTTAATTTAAAATCAATGACAGGATGCATTTTTTTATTACTTTTAGGTTTTTTTATTTATTTTTTATATTTTTATTTACATTCAAAATCATTTCCCCTTTCCCCTTTCCCATTTCCTCCCCGAAAGTCCCATAAGCCCCCTTCCCTCCCTCTTTTCTGCATTCAACCCCCTCTCGCTTCTCTGTCTTGGCATTCCCCTCCATCCAGTCTTTCTAGGACCAGGGGTCTCTCCTTCCATCTTCTTGGAAATCTATTGATATGTGTATTGTGTCTAAGGTATTGCGAGATTCTGGGTTAATATCCCCTTATCAGTGACTGCAAACTGTGTGTGTTCTTTTGTGATTGGGTTACCTCACTAAGGATGATATTTTCAAGTTCTGACCATTTGCCTAGGAATTTTTTGAATTCATTGTTTTTAAATTAGTTTTAAAGTTAACAGGGCAAGAGAGATGATTTAGACATTAAGAGCACACACTGCTGTGACAAGAACTGAGTTCAACTCTAGAACCAACATGAGTGCTTATCTGTGCTTTAGTTCCAGTGTTTCTGAACCATTTTCTGGTCTTTATGTTTGTATACACTGTGTGTAACTCAGACAGACACACATGCAAGAGTTAACTAATAAATGTTTAAAGATCTATGTGTCATTAACTAGTGCATAATCCATTTATTTATGAATTTTGAATACTTCTCTACAGTTTCTTTTTATTAATATGCTGAAATGAGTGCTATATCTCTGTTGCATATAATCAAATTTATATATACACAAAATCTAATCTGAAGTAAAAACGTTAGACTGCCAAGTATGAGGAGACAGAGTTTACAGAAATGATGAAAATTATGAATGTCTCCCAAAGATAGATACCAGAACTGTACAAATACAGAAAAAATGAAAATCTATAGACTGAAAATATACCCATGTATAACCCACAAAAGGAGCTCAGAGGGGGAAAATAAAACCAAGGAACACACTCAAAAATCTAGTTTTCTGTATTATGAAACAATAAATTATCATTAAAGCTACTCACTCGGTATGGTTAGTAAATCTATAAAATTAGTTCCATCAATTTACCAAAAAGTAGATAAATTTTTAGTAATTATAATGGTTACCATTCTTATTTCAGCAATAAAATATCATAATTTTCACATGCCATCAAGTATAGCAACCGATGGTTTTACATATTATTTTATGATAAATATTCCTTTCAAATTTCAATATACATAAATTTCTGTTTCTTTACAACTTGTATATAAGTAAAAGTACTTCATGTTAATAAAACAAAATAACTCAAAAACTGATTTAATATCTAGATTGCATGAAGAACTAAAAAAATTAACATTAAGAAGACAACACAATTAAAAATGGGGCAAGGAAGTAAAAGGAGAATTCTCATAAGAGGAAATGGAAATGGCTGAGAAAAATAATTCAAAAATGTTCCACATTCTTAGCTACCAGGAAATTACAAGGGAAAACTTTTTAAGCTGCCATCCCACACTATTCAGATTGTCTAAGAGAAATAAAAAAATGACAAATGCTAACATGTATACGGGAAGAGAGGAAATTTATTCACTCATGTTGGGAGTATAAACTGGTGAAACAGTTTTGGAAATCAGTACAAAAACTGTGCAAAAGCTAAAAGTAAATCTACCATAAGATCTTGCTATAACCTTTTTGGGTTTATGCACAAAGGAATCACATCCTACACTACAGACATCTGTTGGGTCCTGCTAATTAAGATCGAAGTCTCTGGTTGTCTGGACAACTCACTTGAGCTAAGCAAGAAATGGAGGAATTCCTTTACCAGCAGGATTTTTCTTTCTCTGACCTTGTCTGGAAAGCCTGAAATTTCCATCCTCTACCTGCAAAATGTCACACAGCCTTGGTGAGATGACAAGTTCAACCTCCTCTTATCCCATCCTCTTTTCCTGTTAAGAAACCACTCAATCAGTACTCAGGATTCCTGGAATGCCTCTTCATGCAAATGAGGCATTCACAGAAGTATAAAACTCCAGCCAATCATTTTCATTTATCCCAAAAACTCCTTCCCACTTTTCAAGGGTCATACATACACCTGGTTCACTCTGAACACAGTGTGGGGCACAAGTTGTTTTGTTGAATACTGAGAGAACTGCTTCATTGAATATCATCAAAAAGAGCTGGAATCTTAAAAAGCTGTAACAATGAGATCTACAGACAGAACACTACTCACAAACCCCTAGGCCCCTCTCCCAGACCCCTCCCCCAGAGTCCGGACACTTCGAGGGGTACAGGGGAAAATATGGAACACAGAACTTGGTTTTCTTGCATCCTTTCCCACTCCCTGTGTAGCAGAGACTTTGACACCACAAGGGAGAAGCAGAGAAATGAAAACAGATACTGTCTCATCCATCATTGTTACTTTATTCACACTAGAAATGAAATGGAAGCAACTTAGATGTCCACCAAGCAAAGAATGGAGAATAATATTTTGTGTATTTACAAGATATAGTATTATTCAGATATTAATAAAAATTAAAATTTGATTCACAGGTAAGTGTGTGGAGTTTGAAATAATCATTCTGAGTGGCATATGCAACCAAGAAATACAAATATCACTGCAGGCTTCTTCACATGTCAGGATGTAAATTTTGAAACTTCATGGTTTTGTGCATAGTTTGGAAGAATCAGAGAAGTAAAGGACCATGAACAGGAGACAGCAGTTGTTGGTGAGGATGTGGAGAAAGAGGAACACTCCTCCACTGCTGGTGGAATTGCAAGCTGGTACAACCACTCTGGAAAGCCGTCTGGCGGTTCCTCCGAAAACTGGGCATGACACTCCCGGAGGATCCGGCTATACCACTCCTGGGCATATACCCAGAGGCTTTACCTGCATGCAATAAGGACACATGCTCCACTATGTTCATAGCAGCCTTATTTATAATAGCCAGAAGCTGGAAAGAACCCAGATGTCCCTCAACGGAGGAATGGATTCAGAAGATGTAGTATATCTACACAATGGAATACTACTCTGCAATTAAAAACAATGAATTCAAGAAATTCCTAGGCAAATGGTCAGAACTTGAAAATATCATCCTTAGTGAGGTAACCCAATCACAAAAGAACACACATGGTATGCAGTCACTGATAAGGGGATATTAACCCAGAATCTCGGAATACCCTAGACACAATTCGCATATCAATAGATTTCTAAGAAGATGGAAGGAGAGACCCCTGGTCCTGGAAAGACTGGATGTAGGGGAACGCCAGGACAGAGAAACGAGAGGGGGTTGAATGGAGAAAAGAGGGAGGGAAGGGGGCTTATGGGACTTTCGGGGAGGGAGGAAACGGGAAAGGGGAAATGATTTGGAATGTAAATTAGAAAAAAATAAAACAAAACAAAAAAAAAAGAAAAGAGACATAAAATGTAAGTGGGGTAAAACACAATGATTTAAGGAGATACAAGAAAATAACAGACTAACAGATGTAAGAATTAAACTAGGGCAGTTGAGCAGAAGCCAGAATAGAGGAGAGACTATGGGAAGTGATGATACTGAATCCATTTTTAAAAGGCATAAATAAACCTGCTGCTGTAGGCTTCTACAGTAACTTCCTTTCATGCAACATAAAAGGTGATTGAAATGTAATTATACTATATTAGAGTGAGTGACCACTTCCACTACATACCAGATGTTAACAAATAAAAAGGCAAGTGTTGGGTATTGGCTACTTCTTTTACAGATGTTGGCTAACAAAATCTCTTATAAGTACAAACATTGTGTGCTACTGCCATTGTGCTTAGTTTTCCTCCATAACTTGGATGTAGGACCCTACTGCTAAAATGAGGAGTTAGCTGAATCATAGAACATGAAAAAGTCATGCTAATACTGACATGGACTCTTTATCCCCAACTCAAAATATTTCTAGTGCAAGAAGGTGTTTGCTAGAAGGTGCTATGCACTTTATCAGGTTATAAACAAAATCATCATACTCAACTGTGAACCCTTGGCAATAGAATAATGTCAGAAAACCCTCCTGCTGAGGTCAAAGTCTTATGTTAATAGAAAACACTGAGCTCAGTGCAAAAAAATTGGTTGCCCTTTGTCAGAGAAGTTTTCCTCTTCTCAACCAGACCCAGCAAACTATACGTCCAGAATTTCATATTGGCTTGGTGAGATTACAGATTCAGCTTCCTTTCTGCTGGTCATCTAGCACCTGAAATTTCTGCAATGCCTTTCAATGCTAATGAGATATCTCAGCCTTCAGCCAGAAGGCTCACACTCGGTATTTCTACCCCTTTTCCCCAAACTATAAAACCCTTGATTCACACTAAGTAATGTTGATATTTCTCCACAAAAGTTAGCACTTGTCTGTCATTATTATCATTCATATTAACAGGACTTCTGAATCTCCCACTCATCACCTCTGCTCTATTTGCCCTGTTGGACGAATTATGGTTGATGATCCCCTGGGGCAAGAAGAATTACAAAATATTGGCTGGCCTGGCAAAATATGGCTACTGATGATACCATGACACAAACATTAAAGAAGTAACCAAGCACTTCATAATTTTAGGACAACTACACAAGAAAACCCCAAGGTGATTATCATTAACAGAGAAAAACAATACTTATGACTGGATCATCATAGGCCATATTATTTTTCTGCTAAATTGAGACAATACTATGTAATCTCCAATGATTTAATATTATACCCATAGATTGTTTCATCTCTTGACCACTTTTTGAGAATTTTCTTTGAAATAGTGATTAACAGAAAAACGAACAACTGAACAAGATATAGAGATTAAGAAATAGCACAAAGAGTTCTCACCTGAAGAATATCTAATGGCTGAGAAGCACCTAAAGAGATGTTCATCATCCTTAGTCATTAGGGAAATGCAAATCAAAACAACCCTGAGATTCCATCTCACACCAGTCAGGATGGCTAAGATCAAAAACACAGGAGACAGCAGTTGTTGGCGAGGATGTGGAGAAAGAGGAACACTCCTCCACTGCTGGTGGAATTGCAGGCTGGTACAACCACTCTGGAAAGCAGTCTGGCGGTTCCTCCGAAAACTGGGCATGACACTCCCGGAGTATCCTGCTATACCACTCCTGGGCATATACCCAGAGACTTTACCTGCATGCAATAAGGACACATGCTCCACTATGTTCATAGCAGCCTTATTTATAATAGCCAGAAGCTGGAAAGAACCCAGATGTCCCTCAACGGAGGAATGGATTCAGAAGATGTGGTATATCTACACAATGGAATACTACTCTGCAATTAAAAACAATGAATTCACAAAATTCCTAGGCAAATGGTCAGAACTTGAAAATATCATCCTTAGTGAGGTAACCCAATCACAAAAGAACACACATGGTATGCAGTCACTGATAAGGGGATATTGACCCAGAATCTCGGAATACCCCAGACACAATCCGCATATCAATAGATTTCTAAAAAGATGGAAGGAGAGACCCCTGGTCCTGGAAAGACTGGATGTAGGGGAATGCCAGGACAGAGTAACGAGAGGGGGTTGAATGGAGAAAAGAGGGAGGGAAGGGGGCTTATGGGACTTTCGGGGAGGGAGGAAACGGGAAAGGGGAAGTGATTTGTAATGTAAATTAAAAAAAATAAAATAAAAAAAAAAGAAATAGCAGAATGTTCTGCATTGAAAGGAGCATTTATATCACATCCCAATTCCAGGGTTAAGGGATTAATACTGCAGAAGGAAGAAATGGATGTCAAAGCCAGAGATAGTGCATAATTATACAGAAATAGAATCTTCTAAACAGTAATGCACCTGAACATGTGAACTAACAGTGGTAGTGATAACATGGGCAAAACTTGTATTAGCCCAATGGGCACCAAATTTCAGGAAAGGAGAGGTAGCGATAAGTATATATTAAGTCATGGAACTATTGGCAATTGTTAACTATTGGGAGAGGAAGTCAGTTTTATCTACAAGTGTAGGACCAGATTTTTTTATACTTCAGTGGAAGGTCACACACACAAGATTATCCGAGCAGCACAAATTGGTCCTAAACTATTGTACTTGGTTGTTTTGTTTTGCTTTATAAAGAAGCAAATATAGGGCGGGTGGGGAATGATTAAGGATGAAAGGATGGAACTGGGAAGAGGAGAAGGAGGTCCTCTACAGTAAAACTACGTTTTTAAGTATAATACCCTCAAAGTACTAACACACACACACACACACACACACACACACACACACACACACACACACACACACACTTACCAATTGCACTGGTAGATTTTTGATTTGCAGCAAAAACAAGTCCACTTCTTTATTTTCGACATTAAAATATATGAGTATCTATTCTGTTGGTTCTTTCTGTGTATGTTGAAAGTAGACAGCTATGTTCCTTTTCCAAATTCAGAGATGAAAGAAGAAAAAAATAAACTAATCTCTGACATGAAGATTATTTGTCTCTATAAGTCCTTATGTAGAGATTTAGATACACATTTGTACTTAGAGTTGATTAGAGATTGATTCACATCTCAGTAGTTGTGAACCAGATTGCTATATTTCATATAAGCAGAATATGACTTCTAGAGATAACTATTTTAATTTCCTTTTATTTGACGTACCTTTATCTCAGGCATGAAAGTAGTACTGACTTTATTAAAAAGACTTTGGAGGAATCCTTTCCTTTTAATTTTGTGCAATAATTATAAAATATTAGATTTTGTTGTTTGAATTTCTCATAGAATTCTCTAGTGAATCTATTCGTATTTTCAGAATTCTCCAGTGAACCCAAACGTGTTTTCAGAATTTTCTAATGAATCTATTTGAGTTTTATTTGGAGAAGGTCTGGGTAGGAGATGGCAAATATTAGGTCTAGATTTTTCCTTTCATCTCATTGTCCATTATGTTTTAAGTTATATTTTTTTAAAAAAGAAATTCATGTGTATCCTAAAAATTAATTAATTAATTAATTTAAATTTCATGGATAAATGAATATTGATTTGTAAATTATTGTCCTTATTACTGTCTGCATTTCATTGACATATATTGTCTCATATCTGCTCTGGCCATAATTAGTTTTTATTCTAGTTTGTATTATTTTCTTTCGTATTCTTTACAAAATCTTAGTATATAGCATGAACATCTCTGTTTGAGGTATTATTTAAAATTATTTGACCTAGGCAGTCAAAACTATAAAATTTCCCCAACTAATGCCCTCAATATATATGATAGGGTTTTGTTTGCGTATTTGATTTTTGTATTCTCTCTTTACAATTTTATTCCATTCTAAGAACTTTTAATATCTTTTTTAAAATGTCTTTACTTGCTTAATCATCATTTAACAAAGTATTGTTTCATTCTTTCATTCGTTACTTTCTGTTATCTTTCTTCTATTTTGCTTTATTCTTTCTGATCAGACACAATAAAAGACACTATTAAAATATTAAAATTTCTACTTGTTGTGGCTAGATTTGTGTTTTAGTATTAATTTATTTTACAGAATATTATATGGTCTTCTGAAAGCAGAGCATATTCTTGAGTGCTTGAGTGGAATATTTTGTAGCTGTCTGTTAGCTCCATTTGATTCCTAGTTTTATTTAACCCCACAGATTTTCTGTTCTGTTTTTGTCCTTATTTTTATATAAAATTCCAATATTGCCTTGATAGTTTTTCCCTAAATGAGTATAAAATGAACTGTAAATAATTATTTATTTTCATTTTCTAGATTATAAGTACATTAGATATACATGGATATGTATAAATATGGTCATGTAATTCTTTAGCTTGATTTTTATCATGTTCAGATTCACTGTGTTGTCAATTGTGGTATTTCAGAACTTGGAATACACATGAATTTAAGTGCTTGTATCGAATGATCAACACTCATTCTGGTTGTTTGTTTATTTTATTTGACTTGGTCTTTGTCTCTTGCAGTGTGTTTGGTAGATTTTGGTTTTGTTTTGAAACTTCAGTGTTTTTCCTTTAGGTTATATGGAATTTCTTTTCTGATTTTATTTCATTATCTGAGGAGTTTGTGTATTTATATGAACTTGTTCTTTAGCATTTTCTTCTGCATTTTATTATAATTATGAAACATGTTGCCGTTTCCTTTCTTCAACACTATCCAACATATGCAGTTTTGTTTTCTATTTTACTTATTCTTATTAGTATCATTTCAAAGTCTACTTTCCAGATGTAAGATTAAGTATACTTTCAAATTTCCTATACATTGTGTGTGTGTGTGTGTTTTTTTTAAATATGATTTACTTTTGGATAGAGATCCTTGACTTTGTTTTAAAGCCCTGATATTCAGTTTTCTTCATAATCTATGATTTTGAAGTGGTATCTTTAATTTTTATCTCTTTAATACATTCATAATCTCATTCAATGACATACTTATATTTTAAAAAGACTCCAGAGTTCTCAGGGCCAAAACCACCAACCAAAGAGTACACATGGAGTAACCCATGGCTCCAGCTACATATGTAGCAGAGGATTGCCTTATCTGGCATCAGTGGGCAGGGAGGCCATTGGTTCTGTGAAGACTTGATGCCCCAGTGTAGGGGAATGCCAGGACAGGGAAGTAGGAGTGGGTGAGTTGGTGAGCAGGGGGAGTGGGAATGGGATATGGGGTTTTCAGAGGGGGAAAAAGGGAAAGGGGATAACATTTGAAATGTAAATAAAAGCAAATATCTAATAAAAAAAAAGCAAAAAAAGGAGATGTTGGAGTGGAACTGATTAGTTTTGGAAAGAAAATATCTTTGTTTTTCTTCCTTACGTATGAGGAACTGTGTATTATATGTTACTTGTCTTTTGCTATGTGTTTTGTTTCATTAGACCAGAATAGTACTAAGTACAGTCAGGTAGGATTGCTTCAGAGTGTCTTGTGGAAATCATGTACTGAAAAAGTAAATTCTGTTTGCCTGATATGATTGTCAACCTGGAGGCTCTCTGCTGAATAAGCTTACCCTTTCTAGTTCTTATCTCTGTCTGTGTGGTTGAACACAGCTGTTCTGACTCCAACTTCCCTCTAAGGTGACTAATTCAATCTGGCTCTCAGCTTCTTGCTGAATTGCTCTACTTGGCCTCAAACTAATTCTGCCAATTTGTTCAAATTTTTTTTGGCAACTTCTTCTTCTCTGGCTTCAGCTGCCTCTGCTAACCTTTACTGAACTGCATGAACTCCTGAACAAACTCAACTTCATTGCACTGTACTCACTACACTCATTCCCATGCCACTCCTGTCTCCCAGTGCTGTTCTAAAGTCACCTGTCTTCCCTGTCCTTGTGGGAATTGGGCATATCCTATCTCTGACTCATTCTATCATATGTTTCTCTGAATTGTAACTGTCTACCCCTAAGTAGGATGTCATTGTCAAATGTGACTTCTTCTTTCTGGAAACTAATTTTACCTTAAAGCTGTATATTAAGGGCATGTCTGTATTCCAAACAGAGGGATTAAAGGTATGTAGCATGTCTGCATTCCTGCCAGATCACACAAGCTTATGTCTTTGGATGTGATTGATCCCTTGCTAGAGCAGCCATGTTGCTGGATTAAAATTCCACCACAAGGTATCACCATTTTGATAGATGTGGTTCTGAGAGAAATACTCTTACATATTTTAGGGCATGAACCTTGTACATATGTATCACCCATGAGGACTGAGTAACCAATGAGATCACAGCGAAGGTGGGGTTTTTCACTGGATCTGAGATGGCACAGATCTAGCACACATATGTTTGAGTACCATTTGAGACCAGGCAATTAGGTCATAGATCATGGCTTCAGAGAAGAAGGGAGGAATAGTATAGGAGGAAGGAACAGTCATTTACTAGATTTGGGACTGGGCTACTATGTTGAGATAAATCTATAAGAGCTCTGGAATCAGGTATAGGAAAGAGCCTGGAAAACAAGAGGTCTATTGCTAGACTGAGGCACTATGGGACCATGCAATCAGAGCTGGATGGGGAAATATGAAATCTGGGTGGGAGCAAGATCAGTCCTAGAGTCTGGGAATATTTATGTAAAATAATAGTGTGGAAGGAAATTGTAGTCAAAGTAATACAAGTGATCTAGGATATAGGAGAGAGTGGGGTCATTGAAAACCCAAAGTATGGGAAGCTCCTGGAACAAGGTGGGATGAGGTACAGACAGGAATTTAGGCTGCAATTTTTAATATTTATAGATAATGCATTGTGTGATCTATTATCAATACCTTTCAATCTATGGTGCAGACTCCTTTGTGAATACTCTTCAAGTGAATAGTAAGAGTTTGATAAACATCAATATTAATTTGCCTGTGTGTATCCCTTTAAGTATCTATAATTCTGGAGTTAAAATGTATTTAATTTTCACATGGAGTTTAATTATATGAGTATTTATTTGTAGAATTTTCTGGAAGAATGATGTCTTAAACTACAGAATTTTTGAGAGTTTATAGTTATGTGGTGTTGCATCATGCTTCCTTCTTTGTGTAGTGAAGGGCATCACCTTGTAATCTAATTAAAATGTTGATTGCAAAATATAAAAATGACATCATGGGTAAAAATAACAATCCTAAACATTCTCACCTTTTCTGATGCCAGATAAAACATTTAATGAGTTCATTTTTCACAACAAAATGAATGATTAAATGCTTTACATTGTTAGCAAGATTTTAGAGTACAACAATGTAAAACCCAATTGAATATTTATTATAAGCTGATATTTAGGAGTTTGTATTTTGAATGTTTCCTTTGGTAGTATTGTGATTATTAATAGAGTATCTTTCTCAGGTGTAGTAACTCAAGCTTGTATTCATAGTACTCACAAGTCTGAGGTAAGAATTCTATAGCCTTAGGCAGATCCATCGGGGTTTTTGTAAAATTGAAATTGTTCTTTTCATATCAAAGACTTACATGTGTGTGCATATATATGTTTATATGTAACCATATATTTTAATTTATATGAAAATAAAATAACTACTTTATGTGAAACGTACTACAGATCATAGTTTCAGAGAAGACTTGAGGCATAGAGCAGGTGGGAGGCGCACTCTTAGGATTTACTAGTCATTTACTAGGATCGCGGTTGAGATACTATGTGGACTTAATTCTATAAGAGGACTTGAAGCAGGTTATCTTAGTGTTTCCATTGCTGTGAAGAGACACAACAACCAAGGCAACTTTTATAAAGGACCATATTTAGTTGGGACTAGCATACAGTTACAGAGGTTTAGTCCATTATCATCATGGTAAGAACCATGGCGCTGTCCAGGCAGACATGGTGCTTGAAGAGGAGCTGAGAGTTCTACATATTGATTTGAAGGCAGCCCAGAGAAGAATCCCTCTTTTGCACTGGGCAGAGCTTGCTCTTAGGAGCCTCAAAGTGAACTCCCACAGTGACTCACTTCCTTCAATAAGGCCACACTTATTCCAACAAGGACAAATCACCTAATAATGTCACTTCCTTTGGGCCAATCATTAAAACACATAAGTCTATGGGTGTCAAATCTATTCAAACCACTACATAAGTACAGTACAGAATCTGGATAAGTGTTCCCCAGCAGTCTGAACACAGTACATAAAAAGATGAATCGGGTAATCTGGTAAATAACAGAAACTGTGTTGATAGTCCCAAGTTTATATCGGAGTATCAAATGTCATAGAAACATAATACAAAGGTACAACTTCATTATTTGGCAATTATATGGAAAGAGATTTTTCAAAAAGTAAAATTGAAAAATCTTAAATGACATGTGAAAATGAAAATAAATACTAATTTAGAAAAATGTACATGTTTAAGTGCCCTTTTATAATTTTCAGATTTCAGGGTATTTTAGAGAATATGAGTTTAATATCGTGCCTCACGTATAGGATATTTTCAAATATAAAATATAGAAATATTTTCAAAGAAAAAAATCAAATCGTAATATAAGAAGATGAAAACATTGATTTGCTTCCTGTGCCTACCAACAGGAAGAGGAAAATGACCATGATGCTAAATTTGGCATATATTTAATTTGAGTATCAAATGCCTAATCTAGAATTCAAAAGATTTTTTTTTCTCATGGGCACTGAGTCCTCAGGCAATAAATGAATAAAAGATATTGCACTCTTTGAACAACTCTAATTTAAAACAACTTAATCAACGCTCTTCATTGAAAGATTCTGGAGTACAATTATAGCACTAATGTGTAACTGAGTTCATTTCAGGCCTCCAACCAAAGAGTAATTGCATTACTTGTATTTTCTTATGGAAATCATTTATTGACTTCAGGCAATTTTTAAGTATAATTTCTTTGATATGATGTAATTTTGAATCACATAGAGGACTTTGTACACGTAATGTACAAATATAATTTTTCCTCATCTGATCAAAATCTAAATTAAAAATAAGAATACAATTATCAGTAAAACCTACATTTATTATTAAAATGGCTAGTGATTATTTATAATAAAATGTAATCTTTATTTCATGTTCTTATTTTAAAGGTTTCTTCTACAATTGGAAATTTGTATTTTATATTTGACACTTTGGACTATATCTTGTCTATTGTTTCATTACTTCATGGTCTAGAACATTTTTTAGCTATACGGAAAACATATTTTTCGTACGTGACTAAAACATTCAAACTTTTAGGAATAGTGTCATGTGATGAATTTTTCTGAAAACAAAACATAAAATTATAAGCATCATAGAAAAACTTGCATTTATGAATACAAGCCTTGTTTCAAAATGAATTGATGACCTCAAACAACTAATTACTTCTTGAATATTTATATATTTAATACTTAAGTATGATCTTCCATTAATGTACTATATTTCAGCTAATTATATTAAATATAATCTTATTTTATTCCATTCTTTCTCATTTGCAGATTTTGTACTCTAGTTATAGGTTACTTAATTTTTTTATAATCCTTTTATCTTACGCTAATGCAATGAATTTCACTAGCTCCTAACATTCCTTGTAGAAAATCCAAATAAATTTTTATTTTGAGAATTATAACCGTTTTTATAAGACAGAAATAAGAGATATTTTATTTTGAGCCTTTTTGAGTGAACATATCCAAGAAACACAGATTTGGGCAAAGCCAAATTCTATTTACCAACATAGAAACAGTTTCATAAAGTTTTTGCATGTTTAAAAAATAAAGTCATTCATCAAGCCAACTTTAAAATACATTGACAGATAGATAAGAAAGCCTGTTACATTGAAACTGAGGAAACTTTCCTACATACTCAAGAGCCTATCAAATGTAGGAGTAAATAATTAAGAAAAAGTACCTCCCTGCCAGGCCTCTGCACCAAGTCCTGGTGAGTCTCAGTCAGGTCAGCTCTCACTGTCATCATCTAATCAATCTTTCCCAGCTATCTCTCACAGTATCCCAGCTGTGTTTCCTCTCCGCCATAGATTATGCAAATGGTGGGAGTCCAACGCATCTGCTCAGCACCCACTCCTCCCAAGTATCCGGTAAAGCATGACTCTTAAACTTGAATAGTTAGCCAAATATATTTATGTACATAAAACTCCCAATTACATAATGCCAATTTACAATGATAAAGTCTTATCCCAATAGTTTTAATCTCTCCAAAACACCAAAAATACATCTGAAGCCATCTGCATATCTGCATCCCTCTCTCTCCACTTGCTTGTGTCTTCCACCGGGTGTCTCTCTCTCTCTCTCTCTCTCTCTCTCTCTCTCTCTCTCTCTCTCTCTCTCTCTCTCTCTCTCTCTCTCTCCTCCCTCACTTCTCTTAGCTCCTCCTGCTCTCTTCCCTCCAATCACTGGCCTCTCACTGCCTCAAAGTGAATGGATAGGAAATATCTTGTAACAATCAGATGATATTCTTAGTTCCGTCAATGATAGAAGCTAGTTGCCCGTTAAACAAATATATTCTAATATACATTTGTCTATTGTCATAGCATATTAGTTCAGAGACAGAATGGGGCAAGGAATGACTGTTTCAGAAGACTAAAACTAGTCCAGGATAATGTTATTAACCCCTAGGAACTGCAAAAATTCCAATGTCACCACAGTACTGAAATTCCATTCAGCTAATCAATCTCTGCATACACAAAAATCACCCAAAAGGAGCTTTCTGTTCACAGCCTGATACAAATTCCTTTCATGAATTTTCTTCATTCTAGTGCAGTGTGTGAAAAATCTATCATCCACACTTGTATCTACATTTCTATTTGTGTCTATGTACTATAAATATTCTAGAATTAAGTATTATATTTAAATGTGTTTTGCTCACTTTAAAACATTAAATTGTTTTATTCCTCTTCTAATTATCAGTTTACTCTTTTCAGCTTACTGCTGAACAGTCCAGTATTCACACAAGATCAGTAATTCTGCTGCCAATGTAAGTAGCTAACACGGACTGCTAGCTTGTTTCTCTTTCAGCAAAGACTTCAGTGTGTTTCAGTCATGTTCTTGGAAATGCCTCTCATTTGATTTCTGTTGGGAAAATGTCATGACATGAATGTTTCTTCTGAATCAGTCTCAAATTTCATTCCATATGATTCAAAATATCTACTATAATAGAAAATAGGTCCATTTATTTTACTAGGCAGAATACTAATGACAGTTTGTGTGTGTGTGTGTGTGTGTGTGTGTGTGTGTGTGTGTGTGTGTATTTGTGTGCATGCATGCCCACATATGCACACATGTATTTGGTTGATTTCTGGGATATTCAAGTTCCTCAGGTCAAAAAACTTCTGCTAACTTATTGTGTTTTCACTAAGTTTTCTTTCAATTTTCTAACTTTGTACAACTTTTTCTCAATTACAAATCTCTTTGTCATATTTTCCCATAATTTTTCATAATTAACACTACTCTTTATAGATACTCTCATTCACATACATCTTTCCTATTACTGTGTTACTCAGTCATTGTTTGTGTAGATAATTTTTATCTGGCATTGCAAAATAATTTTTCTTGTTCCAAATAATTTGATGGATCTTTCTTTTTGAAGATGAAACATTATTTTGTTCTCCTTAGCTCAGACGTTTTTGCCTTTACTACAGACAAAAGTCTGTAATTTATCATTATATATTCATCTACATTATAAGATGTACCTTAAAGTTATGTACTATGGGTGTCTCTGTATTATAGCTAGAGAGATTAAAGGTGTGTGCTGTGTCTGCATAACAAACAGGCCTAGATCTCTGGATGTCATCTTTTACCAGATCACTCGTGTTTCAGGATTAGAATTCCTCTACAGAGGAAGGTTTTCTGATGATAGATGCTATGAGCATCTCAGAATAGTACTAGCAGTAATTTTATCTCCACATTTACCCCTTTTCAAGCCAGTATTATTTGGTTTTCCCTGCAGTCCCTGGACTATCTAGTAAGAGGTTCTTAGTCACTCAAGCAGTTCCAGGTATGACTTATATCTAATCTAGAGGCCTGGAGGTCAAATCAGTTATTGATTGGTTTCTCCCACAATCTTTTTTGTCATTATTTTTGTAGGATTATATTGACTATATTAATTGATGCACGAAGCCCCTTTCAGCATTGCTGGGTCCTGAACTGTACAAGAGAGGAGAATATTATTTCAGAGTAATAAGCATGCTTAATTTAATTTTGTTCTCTACTATTAATTGTAGATAAAACAATTGTTTCAAGTTCATGCCCTAACATCCCCATATAAGTCATATAACCCCTTTCTTCCTTAAACTTCATTTTTGTAAGCAAATTATCCGAGTAGTAAACTATCAAAAGGCATTTTGACTTCATAAACCAAAGATAGGTATATATGTCAGTAGAAAAATTATAATAGACAAGAAAATATCTAAATGTTCATATCTAAATGTGTTCTTGGCAATAACTTCATAATCTAATAATAGATATGCATTTTGTTTTTAAAAAATCACTCAATGGTAAATTAGGACATAGATTTATTTCTCACAAAGAGAAACCTGGTCACATCAACATTTAAAATACTAAATGTTATTTTCATGGAGCCAAATATATTGTAATTCTGTATCAATTATTTTTTCTGTTACATTTCAAAATTGTAGTTTGCAACTGTTATGACACTAGGCAGGAAAACAAAGTTTATAAAATATGTAATTTAAGAGGGGATATTAGACTTTTTAAGACAATAGTCATTTGCCTAGCTACATTTTTCACTAAAATATTGAAAAAGTATGGATTAATGTCAAAATCTGCAATCCTTATCAGTTTTCATAGAAGATATGCCGTTCTTTACATCTGAAAAAGTTCTAATCTACAGATTCAAAGATTGACGCTTATTACATCGAGATACTTTATATTCATCTTCTGTCTCCTCTGCTTTCAAATAAACTAAGACTTTATAATGCTCTATTCAAACCCCTTTAGAATATTTCTTTTTATGTAAGGAGAATTCCTACATTGATTCATAAGGTAGAGAGCAGAAGTTTTGAATCCTGTGAGTCATTATAGAAACATGCCTACAGTGTCTCTGAAGCAGTTCTGTTCCTGCATGACCAGAATATAATTAAATGTATTATTTTAGAGTTAGACATTCAGATTTAGGATACAGTGTAATTACTTTGATACATGTATTCAATAAGTATTGATTAAGACAGAGTAATTTGCATTTTTGTCTCATACTTTTCTGGGTGGAGCCTTCAATGACCTCTCTGATAGCTGTTTTAACAATTATTAATTTAGTGAAATATGTTGTTAAAATTTTTCTAATTGACATTAAGAGTTATTGTAAGGGTTTGTATATGCTTGGTCCAAGGAATGGCACTATTAGAAGTTGTGGCACTGTTAGAGGAGGTATGTCATTGTGGTTGTGGTCTTTAAGACTCTAATCCTAGCTGCCTGGAAGCCAATATTCTGCTAGCAACCTTCAGATGAAGATATAACTCTCAACTCCTGCACCATGCCTGCCTGGATGATTCCATGTTTCCGCCTTGATGATAATGGACTGAACCTCTGAACCTGTAAGCCAGCCACAATTAAATGTTATCATTACAAGAGTTGTATTGGTTATGTTGTCTGTTTTAGTAAAACCCTAAAAGAGTTAGTAATTTATTGTAAAAATGATTTGTTTTAATTCAAAATCTATTCTTTCTACTTTTATGCTTCAAAGATTTTAATAATCACTGCTCTACATGCAGATCTACCTCTTATATGCCTTACCAAGAACAAAAGAACACGTTAAAAAAATTTCCTCAGAATTTATAGAGTGTAATACCTTCTGCTAACATATATTTTACTACAAATATAAGGATTTGAAACTTATTTGAATTTATAACTCCTTTTCTATATATATCTAGTCTATTCTATATTCTAAATAATATATTCTATAATCTATATTCTATATTACATGTTACATATATTATACATCATATATTACACATTATATTGCATATTACACATTACATAGAACACATTGTACATTATATATTATACATTATACTTTGTACCTTATACCTCATACATTATAGAACATATTTCATTTATCATGTATCATATACCATATATCATATTATATATTATATATTTATTACATACTACACATTAAATATTACATATCATATATTACATATTATGCATTATATATTATATATTATGTGTTATAAATCATGTTTTATATATTACATGGTACATATTATATATTACATTATATATTACATATTGTATATTATATATTATATAATATCTAGTATGTAGTTTATATCATATATTACATATATTATTTTTAAATAACCTTATCACATATCACTTATCACACATTACACATTAAATGCTGTATATTATTCTTTATTTATTATGTATCATATTTTATACATAACACATCAAATGTCACAAATCATATGTCATAAGTCATACATGAATTATCATCACATATTATATTAAACTATTATTTTATTTCAATGTACAGGCCTTTTTCTTTTCTTTATCAATCAGTATATGGGGATTTAGAGTCAATATCTTAATTATTACATATACAGATGAAGTTAAAATAAACAGAAGTTTAAAAAGGCATATTCTCATCTTTTTGATATGGTGATTACATTTATGGTAGATTATACAAGCAATATGTCAGATATATTGCTTTTCTGAAATACCTCCATATTTTCACTTAATATCTATACCACTTTTCACTTGTTCCAAGAGTGTATATTAACTATCTCTTCTTTCTAAGCTTATACCTTATTTGATGTGCATCTTATGATAATAAGCTTCCTAAATGAGGTAAGATGGTGTTTCATTTGGGCTGTCATTTCTATTTTCCTTATTCATATTAATACTGTTTTTTCATATATTTTTTGACCTTTTGAAATTTCTCTTTTGACAAATCTCAGGTAAGTTACCTATTTTAAAATTTTTTCATTTGATTTGTTGCTGAGAATTTTGTGGTTTACATATTCTGCAGACTGGTCCTTTGTAGAAGACTAAATCTTGAAGCAGTAACAAGTGAAGCTGATGTTTTATGTCAGATATGTTAATATATAAAGTAGCAAAAATGTACATAAACCATACTTTGTATATAGTGGATTCTTCCTCTTTAGTTCTGAATCTTCCAAGAACCACCTCAATGCTCTCCACTTAACAAAAGTATATATGTAGGGAACCGCATGAAAAATAACAAAGGTATTTCAATTTGACATGATACATATCTACAAAAAATGAGTAATTTGAGCAATTCCAAGATAGCAAAGCAGAGAAAAGTTGCTTATAATCATAAAAGAAGCAAATCAATATATAAACAAAATTTATATATCATTATACAAATAACAGATATTAAAAGTCTAATACCAGAAAGAGATAAGTTATATAAAAATATGAAAAGCTTGGAGGCATATTTTTTAAAAAATTAACTATAATCAACATTTAAAAACAAATATTAATGTACAAATGAATTCAAATATTGTATAATGTTTAAAATGTCAAATTTAAGATTTATGAAGAAATGGAATATTACTTATTATTTTACACTTGTTTTCAGGACTATTAAGAAAAAAATAGTTTAAAAGTATATCAAATAGAAAAGTTGTTTTTATGACTGAACAATAAATATGGAATATATAAATATCTCTGAGAATAAGTAGTAGAATTGAGTTCTTGTCCTGAGTTTCTGTGGTGATGAACAGCATTGTGGAAGTGTCAGCTGAATAAACTCTTTCCATCCCATATTTCCCTTTGGACATGGTGATTTTGTCACAGCAATAAACACTCTAAGACAGAATGTGAATAAGAGAATAAAAAGCAATTCATTTATAATAGTTTACTTGAAATGAACTGTAGGTTTAAAGATATCGAACACTTGAGATACAAGAATTCACTTCAGTATAAGCTACCGATACTGACCCAATTACAAAGAGTTTTTGTAAGTTATTACAATATTAAACATTACTTCATTTTCAAACAATTGAACAGAAACCATCAGAATAAGTGACACATATCAATTGTTCCATAATTTTTATCAGAGAGTCAAATTTTTTACAAATGAAAAATATAGTAGCCTGATTATGAGAAACAAATATGATTTAAAATTATAAATATTTAGAATTAATTCAGAAAGAAATAATTCCATGATAATGGTTTCAGTACTAAAATTATATCGTTAAAGTAGTCTGAGGAAAGAATATTAAATCTTAAAGTAGAAACATTGGGAAATGGAGAAAAATGTGCTTCATTTAAATGACATTTGAGAAACATTAACTGGTAAGACTTGATAATGAGCTGAATATTTGAAATCAGGAAAATAATTGCATTACATTTACTATTGTATTCAGGTCTTCTGAGAATAAATATGCAATTAACTAAACTCATGAAAGCTGTAGAAAGAAGGTGTTTTATCCTCATGCTAGCTAGATAGGTTACATATTCAGATCTGAAATTAATGAACTGAGCTGCCTATGGGATATTCAATTGAAAAATTCCTGGAATATTTTAATATATGTTCCTTACACAAGATAGAGAAATAACATGTGTAAAAGTCCTTATAGTCTATATTATACATTATAAATTGAGATCATGAAATAAAATTGAAATCAAATAATTATATTTATTGTTTAACTATGATATTAATTCCATCAGGCATAGCACATATATACATCAATATAATTATAGATTGATACCCAAATATAAATTCAAATTAGTGTGTATAGCTTCAAGAGAGTAGTGTCTATTTTTGTACATAAATGTAAATTGGTTCTAGACTTATTGAATATTTTATATCATTTAATGATTTCAGGTGTCTTCAAAATTTCTAACAAATACATAAGTATTTTATCAAGGGAAAACAAATTTAATGTTGTACTGTCAATATTTTCAACAAATTATTTTGGAAATAGCAATAACACCAATATGCAGTACTCGAATGCACAAAATGTTTGACAGTTATCAATAACCCGTTTGTTGAACTTATGACTTAATTATTTTTTTAAACAACAACAATAACAACTCTATTTCCAAAAATGGGCCTAGAGACGTGAAATTAGTTGACCAAGTATGTGACTCAGTGCACGCATTTGACTTCTATACTAAATTACTTTTACATTGAATTGCTTCCTGAAGCCCTAGCCCCCCTTTTCATTTTGTATTTATTCACTTTACATCCCAATTTCAGACTACCTCTCTTCTAGGTACTCCCTCACAGAACTGTTCCCCACATCCTCTCTCCCCTTCTCCTCTGAGAAGGAGTTCCACTCCCAAGTATCACCTTACCTTGACATATCAAACCACTGCAGGACTAGGTGCATCCTCTTTCACTTAGGCCAAATTAGGCAGCTCAATTAGGGCAACAGGATCCACAGGCAGGCTACAGATTTAGGGACAGCATTTACCCCAGTTGTTGGAAGACTGGGATGAAGACAGAGCTGCACATCTGTTGCATATGTGTCAGAGATGGGGGGTTAAGTCCATCCCAGGGATGGTATTTGGTTTGAGGTTAAGTTTTCTGCAGCCCTCAACGGTCCAGTCTGGGTGACTCTGTTGGTCATCCTATGGAGATCCTATCCCTGCAATTCTTCCCCCAACTCTTCCATAAGACTTCCAGAATTCCATCCAATGTTTGGCTGTGGGTCTGTGAATCTCTTTCAGTCAGCTGCTGCATAGACTCTCAGAGGATGGTTATGCTAGGCTCCTGTCTCTAAGCATAACAGAGTTTCATTAATAGTGTTAGGGATTGGTTCTTGCCCATGGGATGGATCTCAATTGGGCAAGTCATTGGATAGCCATTACCTCAGTTTCTGTTCCATCTTCGTCCATGCATTTCTTGTAGGCAGGACAAATTGTGAGTCAAAACTTTTGTTCATATATTGGTATATTTATCCCTCCACTGGCACTCCTGCCTGACTACAGGAGGGGGCCAGTTCAACACCACCACTAGGAATATTAGCTAGAGTCAACTCCATAGACTCCTAGTAGCCTACCACATCCCAGGGTTTTTGGCACATAATAGAGATGTGTCCCCACATTCTACATGCTGCTTTTCATTCATTCTCCTGGCCCTCTATTCTTTTTCTCCCCACAACTGATCCTGATCACCACCCTGGTCTCCTTCTAATCCCCTATGCCACCTAGTTCTATCTTCCCATCTGTCTCCTATAACAATTTTATTTTCCCTTCTAAATGAGATTCAAGCACCTTGCTTCAGCCTTCCTTGATATTTAGCTTTTTGGAATCTGTGTATTGTATCATGGATATCCTGTATTTTATGCCTAATATACAATTATAAGTGAGTACATACCATGTACTTCCTTTTTGATATGGGTTACCTTACTCAGGATATTTATTTGTTCCATCCATTAGCCTGCACATTTTATGATATTCTTGTTTTTAATAGCTGAACAACATCACATTGTGTAATTAAACCACATTTTCTTTAGTCACTCTTTGGTTGCGGGGCATTTAAGTTTGTTTCCAGTTTCTGGTTATAATGAATAAAGCTGGTAGGAACAATGTAGATAACATGTTCTTATGGTATGGTAAAGCATCATCTTTTAGGTATATCCCCAGAAGTAGTATAGCTGGGTCTTTTTTTAATCTTTAATTTTTAATGGTTTATATATATATATTGGTTTTTTGAGACAGAATTTCTCTGTGTAGCCCTGGCTGTCCTGGAAATCACTCTGTAGACCAGGCTGACCTTGAACTCAGAAATCAATCTGTATCTGCCTCCCAAGTGCTGGGATTAAAGGCATGTGCCACCACAGCCCGGCGGTTATTATATTTACATTTCAAATGTTATCCCCTTCCAGGTTTTCCCTCTGAAAACCCCCTATCCCACCCACCTCCGCCATGCTTCTAAGAGGGTGGTTCCCCTATGCACACACACTCCCGACTCACCACCCTATCATTCCTCTATGCTGGGACATCAAGCCTTCACAGAACGAAGGGCCTCCCCTCCCATTAATATTGGATATAAATAAGGCCATCCTCTGCCACATATGCAGCTGGAGCCATGGGTCACTCCATGTGTATTCACTGGTGGATGGTGTAGGCCCTGGAAGCTTTGGAGGGGCAGTTTCTGATTGGTTGCTATTGTTGTTCTCCCTCTGGGGTTGTAAACCCTTTCAGCTCTTTCAGTCCTTCCCCTCAGTCTTCCATTGGTGTCCCTGTGATCAGTTCCATGGTTGACTGTAAGCATGCACATCTGTATCAGTAAAGCTTTGGCAGAGCCTCTCAAGAGACATCCATATCAGGCTCTTGTCAGCAAGCACTTCTTGGAAACAGCAATAGTGACTGGGTTTGGTGGCTGCATATGGGATAGATCCCCAGGAGGGGCAGTCTCTGGATGGCCTATCCTTCAATCTCTGCCCCATTCCTTGTCTCTGTTTTACCTTATGAGAGGAACAAAATTCTAGGTTAATATTTTGAGAAGGGTGTGTGGCCATCCTCAAACAGGCATGTGCTTAACCACTGGATATGATCTTTACAGGTTCTCTCTCTTTGTTCAGTATTTCAGCTAATTTCATCCCCGTTGGAACCTTGGGAGCATCTTATTTTGCTGGCCTCTTGGACAATATAGCTGTGTCTAGAATGTCATGAGTTACAATTATTCCCAATTTTCTGAGAAAGGGTCAAATTGATTTCTAGAGGTTTTGGACAAGTTTTCACTTCCATCAGCAAGGAAGGAGTATTTCTGTTGCTCTACATACTCAACAACATATGCTATACCTTGAATTTTTGATTTTAGCAATCCTGATGGGTGAAAGGAAGAATCACAGAGCAGTTTTGTTATGTGTTTCCCAGATGGCTGTGAACTTTGAATATTTCTTTAAGTGATTTCAGTCATTAGAATTTCCTCTATAGAGAAATCTGTTTATCATTGTATCCCATTTATTATTTGGATTATTTGGTTTGCTGGTGTATAACTTCTTGTGAATTTTATATATTTTTGGATATTAGCCCTCTTTTGGATGTAGGGTTAGTGAAGATCTTTTTTCTAATCTAAAGAATGCAATTTTGTTAATTGTGGGTGACTTCAACACCCCACTCTCCTCAATGGATAGATCAGAGAAATACAAATTAAACAGAGACACAGTGAAACTAACAGAAATTTTGGACCAAATGGATTTCATAGCTATCTATAGAACATTTGATCCTAAATTAAAAGAATATAACTTCTCAGCACCTCATGGTACCTTCTCCAAAACTGACCATATAATTGGTCACAAAACAGATCTCAACAGACATAAGAAGATTGAAATAATCCCATGCCTCCTATCAGATCACTATGGAGTAAGGGTGGTCTTTAATAGCAACAAAAACAACAGAAATCCCACATACACATGGAAGCTGAACAATGCTCTACTCAATGATAACTTGGTCAAGGAAGAAATAAGGAAAGAAATCAAAGACTTTAGAATTTAATGAAAATGAAGGCACAACATACCAAAATTTATGGGACACAATGAAAACAGCGCTAAGAGGAAAACTCATACCTATGAGTGCCTCCAAAACGAATCTGGAAAGAGCATATGCTAGCAGCTTAACAGCACAACTGAAAGCTTTAGAACAGAAAGAAGCTAATACACCCAAGAGGAATAGAAGGCAGGAAATCATCACACTAAGGGCTGAAACCAACCAAGTAGAAACAAAAAGAACTATACAAAGAATCAACAAACCAGGAGCTGGTTCTTTGAGAAAATCAACAAGATAGAAAAACCCTTAGCCAGATTAAGAGGGCACAGAGACAGTATCCAAATTAACAAAATCAGAAATGAAAAGGGAGATATAACAACAGAAACTGAGGAAATTCAAAAAATCATCAGATCCTACTACAAAAACCTGTATTCAACACAACTGGAAAATCTGGATGAAATGGACAATTTCCTAGAGAGACAATAAACACTAAAGTTAAATCAGGATTGGATAGACAATCTAAATGGTCCCATAACCCCTAAAGAAATAGAAGTTGTCATTGACAGTCTCCCAATGAAAAATGGCACAGGACCAGATGGTTTTAGTGCAGAATTCTATCAGACCTTCAAAGAAGACCTAACACCAATACTCTTCAAACTATTCCACAAAATAGAAGTAGAAGGAACACTACCCAACTCGTTCAATGAAGCCACAATTACACTGATACCAAAATCACACAAAGATCCAACAAAGAGAGAGAATTTCAGACCAATTTCTCTTATGAATATCGATGCAAAAATACTCAATAAAAGTCTTGCCAACCGAATCCAAGAATACATCAAAATGACCATTGACCACGATCAAGTAGACTTCATCCCAGGGATGCAGGGATGTTTCAATATAAGGAAATTCACCAATGTAATCCACTACATAAACAAACTCAAAAAAAAAAAAAACAAATGGTCATATCTTTAAATGCTGAAAAAGCATTTGACGAAATTCAGCATACTTTCATGTTAAAAGTCTTGGAAAGAAGAGGAATTCAAGGTCCATACCTAAACATAGTAAAAGCAATATACAGCAAACCAGTAGCCAACATCAAACTAATAGGAGAGAAACTGAAGCAATCCCACTAAAATCAGGGATTAGACAAGGCTGCCCTCTCTCTCTCCATATTTATTCAATATAGTACTTGACTTTATAGCTAAAGCAATTAGACAACAAAAGGCGCTCAAAGGGATACAAATTGGAAAGGACAAAGTCAAATTATCACTATTTGCGGATGATATGATAGTATACTTCAGTGACCCAGAATTCCACCAGAGAACACCTACAGCTGATTAACAACTTCAGCAAAGTGACCAGATATAAAGTTAACTCAAACAAATCAGCCTTCCTATACGCAAAGGATAAAAATGCTGAGAAAGAAATTAGGGAAATGACACCCTTAACAATAGCTACAAACAATATAAAGAATATTGGTGTGACTCTAACTAAACAAGTGAAAGATCTCTATGAAAATAACTTCAAGACTCTGAAGAAAGAAATTGAAGACCTCAGAAGATGGAAAAATCTTCCATGCTGGTGAATTGACAGGATTAATATAGTAAAAATGGTCATCTTGCCAAAAGCAATATACAGATTCAATGCAATCGCCATCAAAATTCCAACTCAATTCTTCATAGAGTTAGAAAGAATAATTCTCAAATTCATCTGGAATAACAAAAAACCCAGGATAGCTAAAAGTATTCTCAACAGTAAAAGAACTTCTAGGGAAGTCAGTATCCTGGACCTCAAGCAGTACTACAGAGCAATAGTGTTAAAAACTGCATGGTATTGGTACAGTGACAGGCAGATAGATCAAGGAAATAGAATTGAAGACCCAGAAATGAACCCACACATCTATAGCCACTTTATCTTTAACAAAGGAGCTAAAACAATCCAGTGGAAAAAAAAAAGATAGCCTTTTCAACAAATGGTGTTGGTTCAACTGGCAGCTAGTATGAAGAAGAATGCAAATCAATTCATTCTTATCTTCTTGTACTAAGCTCAAGTTTAAGTGGATCACGTACCTCCATATAAAACCAGACACACTGAAACTAATAGAAAAGTAACTGGGGAAGATTCTTGAGCACATAGACACAGAGGAAAATTTCCTGGACAGAACACCAATAGTTTATGCTCTAGGATCAAGAATTGACAAATGGGACCTCATAAAATTCCAAAATTTCTGTAAAGCAAAAGATACTGTCAATCAGACAAAAGGGAAACCAACAAATAGGAAAAAGATATTTACCAACCCTACATCCTACAGAGGGCTAATATCTGATATATACAAGGAACTCAAGATAGACTCCAGAGAACCAAATAACCTTTTTTTTTTTTTTAAGATTTATTTGTTTATTATATGTGAGTACACTGTAGCTGTCTTCAGACACACCAGAAGAGGGCGTCAGATTTCATTACAGATGGTTGTGAACCACCATGTGGTTGCTGGGATTTGAACTCAGGACCTTCAGAAGAGCAGTCAGTGCTCTTAACCACTGAGCCATCTCTCCAGCCCCCAAATAACCTTATGAAAAATGGGGTACAGAGCTAAACAAAGAACTCAACTGAGGAATATCAAATGGCTGAGAAGCACCTAAAGATATGTTCAACATCCTTAGTCATCAGGGAAATGCAAATCAAAACAACCCTGAGATTTTAACTCACACCAGTCAGAATGGCTAAGATCAAAATCTCAGGAGACAGCAGGTGCTGGCGAAGATGTGGAGAAAGAGAAACACTCCTACGCTGCTGGTGTGATTGTAAGCTGGTACAACCACTCTGGAAATCAGTCTGGCAAATCCTCAGAAAACTAGACATGATACTACAGGAGGACCCCATTATATCACCCCTGGGCATAAACCCAGAGGTTTCCCCAGTATGTAATAAGGACACATGATCCACAATGTTCATAGCAGCCCTATTTATAATAGCATGAAGCTGGAAAGAACTCTGATGGCACACGTGCTGCCATGGTACCGAGTATTGGGCATAGGCCTGGGGAATTAACAGAAAACATAGATCCGGGTCATTCAGTAAGGAGAATGCCAAAACTTTACTAAAGGACCAGCAATATATACTAGAGGCCAGGTGAAAAACAACAGGAAAATAAACAATCATAGGTCAGGCACCTGGGATGTCCCTACCACACTGGGCAGGAAGACAGAAATCAAGCTAAACTGCAGCATGTTCCGCTCTCAGGAAACCTGTGCAAACAGCTCAGCTGGGGGCATTGAGATAAGCTCACCGATGCCCAACAGATCCCTCTTTTTTATTTTTAAAGAATAGTGTCTGTCTTAGTACACCTTCTGTCCACCTTTCATTACCCGTCTCTGGGAATCTCTGCCAGTCCTAGAGTCCGTGTCTTAGGTTGGTGTGGACTGAAAAGGAGTTGCCTGTCATAGACTAACTATTCATGATATAGGCTGAGCAAAATTTGAGCAGATGGATTATCCTGTGCCAAAGACATAAGCACTTGTTCAGTTACTGTTCTGGACTGGTTTTGTTATTTACACATACAGTTTAGAAGGAACAATCCCAATGCGGCAGCTCCGCAAGCCAAAAGCCCTAGTGCCATGGACCCTGACTTTTTAAATCAGGGGTGGTAGTAATGCCAAAATCTCTTATGGTGGTACAAGGTGACAGGGAGTCTTCCTTCATCATTAAGAGGCATAGCCATTATTTCATGAATTCTTACAACTACAGCAGCATCTTCATACTCTTAGCAGTTTGTCAATACACACAGTCTGCTAGAACAATTCAATTTCTTGTCTTCTTCTTGTTCATTAGAGACTTTCCAAACCACAAAAAGGAATGGAACTAAAACACATAGTTCAGTATTCAAAGAATATTTTTTCTATTATTAGAGAACACAACTGATCACAAAGTACTACTTAACCCCAATGGCATCAGGACTGGTGAATTTTCCACGAAGCTCCGGTAAGTTTCTATCTGTACTGATGTCCATAATGACAGGACGCCCACTGCACTCAGGAACCCCGATGGGGCTTTCTGCATCTTTAGGGAAGATACAAACAGAACTTCTCATCCTCTCCAACACTGGATCAGGACCTCTCCAAACTCCTGAAGATAACTCTTTCCATTTTACTAAACCCTCTGATTTCTTCACACCTTTCCAATGTCTGTCTGCAGCAGATAGATTATCTCTATCTATTAATAAAAAATTTAAAGTACAAGGAATAAAGGGCAATCTAGCATGCAGAGAGGTAAATTCCCTTTTTTTGTTTTTCAAGATCATTTTTTACAGTAAGTTTAGCTCTCTCCACTATAGTTTGTCCTTGAGGATTTATATAGAATCCCTGTTTTATGAATAATATGAAAGTCCACACAAAAATTTTCAAAGGATCCGCAGGTATATGCTGGACCATTATTGGTTTTCAACTGATTTGGGACACCCATGCAAGCAAATGCTTGTAAACAATGATTTTTTTCCATCTTTTACACTTTCACCACTATGAGCAGATGCAAAAATCATATCAGTAAAGGTTTCTATAGATACATGAACAAATTGTAGCTTCCCAAAAGATGGGGCATGAGTCACATCCTTTTGCCAAATATCATTTGCTTTAAGACCTCGAAAATTCACCCCCAAATTGGGGGATGAAATGAGTTGAGCACATTGAGGGCATTGAGTAACAATGTGCACAGCTTGTTCTCTAGTAATATCTCAATGAAACTTCAAAGAATTTGCATTAAGATGAAATTTTTATCCATATTCAAGGATTTATCATAATTGGTGGCCAAATTCAATGCAACCAATGGAAGTTGAGTACATAAATCAGCTTTATGATTGCCCTGAGCCAGGGGATCAGGTAACAATGAATGTCCTCGTATATGACCCATAAATACTGGTTGTTTGCACTGCCATAGAAAAGTTTGTACCTCCAACAGGCAAGAATAAATAGAAGAAACAGGTGCCACATAAGCTGTAGTTTCTAATGGTTCTATAATTTGTGAAACATATATACTATCAATGCAAATATTACAGGCTTTATTAGGAAATAAACTCAAGGCTAATTGAACTGCCTTTAATTCTGCTAATTGTGCAGAACAATTAGGAATTTCTATAACTTTTACCTCCCAAAAATAACAGCAGTTCTCTCATTGAATGACCCATCAGTGAAAACCATTTGAGCACATCCAAAGGGTAAGAGGAAACAATCTTTGGAAAGACTACTGGATGAATTTTAAAAATTGATACAACTTATTATCTGGATATTGATTATCAAAATAACAATTAGTAATGCATCTAATTAAGGCTCAATAAGCAAAACCTTGGGATAAAATTTGAAGTTCCTTATTATAGGGTGTAATCATAACATCAGGTTCCTTGCTAAATGTTTGCAAGCTTGTTTTATATGCCTTAAACAGTAAGGACACCACTGCCTGTGGATAAGACAATACACTTTTGGAAGGTGAAACTTGGAAATGTACCCATAATATGGGTCCCTCCTGCAAAAAAAAAAAAAACACCCCTGGGATAATGTTCAGAGGCAAAAACTATAATTTTTTTTAGAAAAATCTATATAATTTAGATGAGCTTCCTCAAGGGCTTTTTGTATGAATTCTAAGCATTCCCTAGTTTCCTTTGTTAATTTCCTAGGAGAGTTGGGTAAAGCATCCCCCTTTAGTATATCAAAAAGGGACTTTAATTGCCCTGTACTAAACTTCAATGATGGCCGTAACCAATTTATATACTAACAATTTCGGAAAATCATTCAATGTTTTTAAAGTATCCATTCTAATTTGCAATTTTGGGGGACGAATTCCTTTTTGTAAGAGTTCATGGCCTAAATATTGATATGGATATTTTTTTGCATCTTTTCAGGCACAATAATCAATCCAGCTTGCCTTAACTCATATTGAAAATCTGCATAAGCTGTGAGAATTACCTTCTCCTCTCTAGCTGTCAAAAAATATCATCCATGTAATGTATTATGTACATCTGAGAATACTTTTTCCTTAAAGGTTGTAGAGCTGTTGCCACATACACTTGACACATAGTGGGGCTATTAGCCATTCCTTGAGGCAACACTACCCAATGGTAGCAATATGTAGGCTCTCTAATATTAATAGAGGGAATACTAAAAGCAAAATGCTCACAATCTTTAGGATGCAATGGGGCAGTAAAAAAAATCTTTTAGGTCTATAACTAACATATGACAATCCTTAGGAATGGCAACAGAAGAAGGCAACCCTGGTTGCATAGGACCCATAGGCATCATGGTTTTATTAATTTCCCTGAGATCTTGTAAGAGCCTCCATTCGCCTGATTTTTTCTTAATAACAAAAATAGGAGTATTCCAAGGGAGCAATATGTCCTGCCTGAAGTTGTTCTTGTTCTAGGTGATGAGCTGCCTCCAATTTCTCCTTAGAAAGGGGCCACTATTCAATCCACATGGGCTCATCCAACTTCCAAGTGATTGATAAAGGTTGAGAATAGGAGGCATAACAGTGACCCTTAAGATAAATTTCCCAATCCAGTTTTATCCTTTGGATGTTTAAGTATTAGTGATTCTTCACTCACACTTAAAGGTTTTCCTTGTAAATTTTTCTCCAAGCCTTCTCCAGGAACATAACCTTGTTTATTCAACATATTTTGTACTGGTTGAATAGTAATTATGACCCCCATTTTCATGAGGCCATCTCTTCCCCAAAGATTAATAGTAAATGATCTAAAATAAAGGGTTGGAATCATCCTTCATGGCCTTAATACCTTGCTACTTCTAAGTGGAGCAGCGGCTATTCCTATACCCTGTAAAGTAGATTGAGATACATCTAGAGGCCAATTCTTTGGACAAAAGGCTTTTGAAATTTCTGAAGTATCTTTTCCAATATCCAATAATCCCTTCATAGGCTCTCCATCAATCCACAGAGTAAGTGTAGGGCGTGTAGCTAAAGATGATACCCAAAAGGCACCTGATCCTGTGGAACCAAACCTTTGATTCACCCTAGAAGTCTTAAATACAGCATTATTAATATGGGATTTTGGTAGAAGGACTAACTGAGCAATCCTATCTCCTTGGGGAATAACTACAACCCCTCTTTCTATAGATACCATAATTTTATTTTCTCCAGTATAATCAGCATCAATTACCCCGGGAAGGATTCTTATTCTTTTCATTAAGGCACTACTGTGTCCTAAAAGAAGGCTGACACTTCCTGATGGTAAAGGTCCATAGACTCCAGTGCCTAGCACTTGAGGACACATTTGAGGTGTCAATACTGCTCTGGTAGATGAGCAGAGGTCCAATCCTTCACTTCCTGGGGTACCTCTAACAAGGTCTTGGACATGAAAGGGTTGGTTTGAGGAACAAGCCGATTGGGTGTAGGGGTTATGGCAGGGGTATTCATGACTCCATACACTCTGGTTTGAGGGCCCCGGAGCAGGCCCCTTTCCCCATTTCCTGAAAGGTAGAGGGGACATCCTTCTGCATCTTGTTTGGATCTGCACTCATTGCTCCAATGATGTCCTTTGCGACAGCAAGGACATAATCCAGGACCCAAAGTCCCTCTATTTTTAGGACATTCTTTTTTAAAATGTCCCGTAATCCACATCCAAAACAAGTTTTATTTCTATTGGAACCTTTCTGCATAGCGGCTGCCATAACCTGCCTCATGACATAATTACCATCAATTTCTTTGCAGATTCTAATTTAATCACTCAAACTTTTTGCTCTATGTGGTCTGATAGCTTCTTTACAATATTTGTTAGCATTTTCAAAAGCCAATTGTTTTACTATATTACTGTATTAATCCTATCTATACATGAACATAGAGATTTTCCTCCTTCTGATATCTTCTTCTATTTCTTTCTACAGACACTTGAAGTTCTTGTCATACAGTTCTTTCATGTATTTGGTTAGAGTTACAACAAGATATTTTATATTATTTGAGGCTATTGTGACAAATCTTGTTTTCTTCATTTCTTTTTCAACCCATTTATCATTTGTATAAATAAAGGGTACTGATTTGTTTTTCATATATTTATTGTTAGTTTTGAAACCAGCCACTTTGTTGAAGGTTTTTATATACATACAGTAGGAGTTCCTCGGTAATAATTTGTGGGTCATTTACCAATACTATCATATTACCTGCAAATAGCTATTCCAGGATTTCATCTATTGCAATTTGTATCCCCTTGATCTTCTTTAGTTTTCTTATTGCTCTAGCTAGAATTTCAATCACTATATTGAAGAACTATGGAGAGATTACACAGACTAGCCTTGGCCTTATCCCTGATTTTAGTGGAATTGCTTTAAGTTTTTCCCAATTTAATTTGATGTTGACTATTGACTTGCTGTATATTGCCTTTACTGTGTTCATGAATGTGCCTTGTACCCTTAATCTCTCCAAAACTTTTAACAGGGAGTGTTGGTTATTGTCAAAGGCTTTTTTTCAGCATCTAATAAGATGATCATATGGTTTCTTTGTTCACTTTGTTTATATGGTGGATTATGTTGATGGATACATTGAACCACTCCTGCTTCCCTGGGTTGAAGCTTACTTGATCCTGTTGGATGATGATTTTGGTGTGTTCTTGAATACCGTTTGTGCATATTTTCAGGTTTTTTTTTTTTTTGCATCAAGGATTCATAAGAGAGATTGATCTGAAATTCTATTCCTTTCTAGTATTTGTGTGGTTTAATTATCAGATTGACTATGACCTCATAGAATGAGTTTGGCAATGTTCCTTCTGTTTGTATTTTGTGGTATAGTTTGAGGACTATTGGTATTAGCTCTTCTTTGAAAGTCTGGCAAAATTCTGCACTAAAACCCTCTGGCCAAGGCTTTTTTTTTTCTACCTTAGGAAAGTTTTAATGACTGAATCTATAACCTTAGGGGTTATAGGACTATTTATATAGTTTACCTGTTATTCATTTAAATTCAGTAAGTGGTATCTATATAGAAAATCATCTATTCCATTTAGATTTTCCTGTTTTGTTGAGTACAAGCTTCAGATGTAAGACCTAAAAATTGTTAATTTCCTCAATGCCTGTTTTATTTCCCTTTTTATTTCTGACTTTGTTAATTTAGATATGGTCTCTCTGTCTTTTCGTTAATTTAGCTACAGGTTTTGTTTGTTTTGTTTCATTTTCTATCTTGTTGATTTTCTCAAAGAACAGCCCTTTGTTTGGTTGATTATTTATATTGTTCTCTTTATTTCTAATTTATTAATTTCAGCCTTGAGTTTGATTATTTACTACTTTCTACTCCCCCCTGGTATATTTGCTTGTTTTTGTTTAAGAACTTTCAGGTGTGCTTTTTCTAGCATTTTCAGGTGTTTAGTTGCTATCATGAGAACTCTCCAATATCTTCATGAATGCACATGGTGGTAGGAAATTTACTCTTAGATTTGTTTTTATTTTGTCCCTCATATTTGGGTAACTTTTGCCTTAATTTTTATTGAACTCTATGAAGTATTTTAATTATTTCATTTCTTCTTTGACTCAGTAGTCATTGAGTAGTGAGTTGTTCGATTTTCATGTGTTATCAGACTTTCTGTTGTTTCTGTTGTTGTTAAAGTCCAGATTTATTCCATGGGGATCTGATAAGATACAAGGGTTTTTTTCAATCTTCTTCTATTTGTTGAATCTTACTTTGTGTCCAAGTATATGGTCAGTTTTGGAGAAGGTTCTGAATGGTGCTGAAAAGGAGGTTCATTTTTTGTGTGTTTTGGTGAAGTTTTTCTATAGATATATACTGCATCCATTTTATTCATAACCTCTGTTAGTTTCGGTTTTTTTCTCTGTTTGGTTTTGGTTTCAATGACCTGTCCATTTATGAGAGTGGAATGATAAAGTCTAACGTTATTAATGTGTGATTTATGGTTTAGTAATGTTTCTTTTACAAATGTTGGTGCCCTTGAATTAGAACTATATATGTTCAGAACTGACATATATATTCCATCTGTGGTTATAAAAGGTTTTGCTGGGATTGTAGTCTGAGCTAATATCTGTGATGTCTTAGCATCTGCAAGATATCTGTCTAGACTCTTCAGGCTTTTACAGCCTCTGATGAGAAATTAGGTGTAATTCTGATAGCTCTGCCTTTATATGTTACTTGCCCTTTATCCTTATTCTTTCTTTGTCCTGTACATTTAGTGTTTTAATTCTTATGTGGCAGGAGAATTATTTTATGTTCCAATCTATGTGCTGTTCTGTAAGCTTTTTGTACTTTTATAGATATCTCTTCCTTTAGGTTAGGGAAACTTTCTTCAATGATTGAAGATATTTTCTGGGTCTTTGAGCAAAGAATCTTCTCCTAACCCTAACCCAACCCTAACCCTAACCCTTCTCAGAGAAACATTATGATCTTCTCACAATAGGATCATAGAAAGTTTCACTACTAGTAGACATAGCCTTGTTAGAGTAGATGTGTTCTTGCTGGAGAAAAGACATGCCCAGTGATGGAACAGATGTAGGACTTCACAAAAAACTGTAGTAGATAGTTGCTTTTTTCCCCTAGTAACCTAAATAGCAATTTCAGAAATGATGAAAACTAGATAATAGAGCAGAAGCTTCTAAGTAGGTACCAGGTTGTTATTTTTATTTTTATTTTCTTTTATTGTTGTTTGTTTATACTCCCTCTCTCTTTGTGTATGTGTGTGTGTGTGTGTGTGTGTGTGTGTGTGTGAGAGAGAGAGAGAGAGAGAGAGAGAGAGAGAGAGAGAGAGAGAGAGAGAGAGAGAATTCAAATATGTGCTAACTTCATCAATAGAATACTACAATCCAGAATATCTTGCGGATTCTCTTATTTTAAGTTTCCAGTGCTATGAAAAACCTCCATGAACAAGACAATTCTCACAAAAGAGAACATTTATTTGGGTCTACCTTACAGTTTTAGAGGTTCAGTCCATTATCAACATAGTGGAAATCATGGCAGTATCCAGGCAGACATGATACTGGAAGAACTGTGAGTTCTACATCTCTATCCAAAGGCAACTGGGAGGAGAGTCTCTTCCTTATCAGGAAGAGTTTGAGGATGAGAACTCAAAGCCTGCTTACAGAATGACACACTTCCTCCAACAAGGCACCACCCATTTCAATAAGGCCACACCTCTTAATAGCACCACTTCATATTCAAACAAGGATAGAAATGTGGTCTAAGAGACCACATTGACCACATTGAACTTACTTGATAAGTTATATTTTTGTGAGAGTAATATCTTCCATAATAGGGTAGCTCTTTTTAAACTCTTTTATATATGTGCTATTGTATGTTTTAGGACCTTTCCCTAGTAATAGATTTACACATGAATTGATTTCAATCTATCCATAGAATCTAAGAAGGTAAGGCTTAAGAGTGAAGGGTCTGTGGTGGTAGCAATGTCCCTGTTCATTTTAAGTCTTGTTTATTTTATATTTGAGTTATCAATATCTAGTTGAAAACTGTAACATGGCCATTAATCAGTTTATCTTTTTACTACTCAGAGAAACATTATGAACATGACCTCAAAAAATGAGAAATTAAATTTTCTAATTTATGACTGAGAGAAAGGCAAGTAAAATTGAAGTATGTTTTATGTTGTCTTTGAACCTGTCTACTTTACATAACAACTAATTTGTATCTGCCTCTAATTCCGTTTTGTTCACTGCTTTGTCCTTCATTCAAGGTCATAATTATTTTGACTCTATATGTGATATTGTCTATGGAGATATTATAATATATTATCAATTATTGACTGGTTTGTTTTTCTGGCTGCTTTTTTTTTTAAGATTTATTTATCACATGTAAGTACACTATAGCTGTCTTCAGAAACCCCAGAAGAGGGTATCAGAACTCATTCAGGATGGTTGTTAGCCTCCATGTGGTGGCTGGGATTTGAACTCAGGACCTTTGGAAGAGCAGTCAGTGCTCTTAACTGCTGAGCCATCTCTCCAGCCTGACTGGTTTGTTTTTATCCGTGGATTTAAAATAATTTTTAGAATACATGATATTTTTAATAAGATGAATTTCTAAAATATAATTGTTGTTGCAATAGTCATATTTCAGGAATTTTAAATATAAATATGTTCAACAAAATTTTCAAAGATAGCATTAATATACTTGTTAAATATTGAACCAAAATTGCTGGTACTGATGTGTCATATCTTTTGGAATATTCTTATGAAGAGATGATGTGGAAAATCCATTAAATTATTTTATAATAATAAATGACTGTACTCTATTAAATAACTGCTTTGGACCATGTCAAGTATTAATAAATATTTAGATCAAATATTGTGCTATCCTTTAATTTCATTAATATTCAGAGTTTAAAGAATTATATTAAATAAAATGTAGAAATTAATATTTTATATATGAAATCAATTTTGTTCAGTTCAGCATATGATTGCATGTTATTAATGCATTATACGGTATAATGATATATATTCTATCTTTTCTACATTTTAATTTTCTCTCCTCTAATGTAAAATTAATGAGAGTTATTCTGACTTAGTAGGATATTTGGTTACAGAGATTTTATTTTATAAATATTTCAGATTTATTCAGTTATCATTTTATCATTCTCCTTTCATAAAAGCTTTACCTCATAGTATTTGAGGCAGAAGAACTTCTGAAATGAGTTCAGTTTGACTAGGGAAGAATTTTATAACTAGCTAGTAAACAAAAAAATCAAAGACAAACAACAACTAACCACTAATTGTGTGAATAGATTAGAAATAAGTGATTCGTTTATGAAATGATTTGCTTTACAGAGAAAAATAGAAAAAAATGGACCACAAATCATGGATTTCTGATTTCCTTGACATAGGAATGACCAATTCAAGCTAGCTTTACTGACTGTCTTAGGGTTTCTATTGTTGCAATGAAACACCATGACTGAAAAGCAAGTTGAGGAGGGAAAAATTTTATTTAGCTTGCACTTACATATTGTTGTTTGTCATAGAAGAAATTCAGTACAGAAATCCAGCCAGGGGAGGAACCTGGAAGCAATAGCCGTTGCAGGGGGTATAGAAAGGTGAAGCTTACACACTTGCTCCTTTAGCTGCTCAGCTTACTTTTCTATAGAACCCAGACATGGTCCACTCACGATGGGCTAGTTCCTTCTTCATCAATCATTAATTAAGAAAATGCCAAAAAAAAAGAAAATGCCTTATTACCAGAACCTATATAGGCATCTTATCAATTGAGATTAAGGTTTCCTCTGCTCAGATAACTCGTGTGTGTGTGTATGTGTGTGTGTGTGTGTGTGTGTGTGTGTGTGTGTATGAAGTTGACATCAAGTTAGAAAGCATACAAGCTTTTTCTTGTAATCTCTGTACTAGCGAGGCCAAGACAGGTTGACTGATGTGTGATTGAGGCCATATTGATCCATTAAAAAAGTTCCAAACAAAGCCAATTAACAGAATGAGAACCTGTCTTAGAAGAAAAGTAAAGGAAGAAAGGAATGTATGATATGGAAGGATAGAGAGGGGGAGGGAAGCGAATGGAAAAGAGACAGAAATAAGAAAATCGCTAATTGATCTTTTTTTTTTTAGCAAAAAGTTTAATTTAAAAGTAAATAAACATTACACTATATGAGATTCTTTTTTTATTGAATATTTTCTTTATTTACATTTCAAATTTTATCCCCTTCCCTGATTTCCCTCCCACCCAGAAACCCCTTATCCCCTCCCACCTCCCTCTGCTTCTATGAGAGTGTTCCTACACCCACCCACCCACTCCTGCCTCCCCAACTATGATTTGATTCCCCTACATGGGGGCATCTATGAAGCCTTCATAGGACCAAAGGACTTTCCCCCCACTGATGCCTAACATGGTCATCCTCTGCCTCATATGTGGATGTGGCCATGGGACCCTCTATATGTACTCTTTGGTTGGTGAATTTGTACTTGGGAGCTCTAGGGGTACTGGTTGGTTCATATTGTTCTTCATATGGGGTTACAAACCCCTTCAGCTTCTTCAGTCCTTTCTCTAACTCCTCCATTGGGGTCAATTGATATTTTAAACCAAAAACATTTTTTAAATGTGTCTTTTATTATTAAGAAAATATGCCACAAATATATGGTGGCATATTTTTCATACACAAATGTAGAAGACATTGATCTTATTCACATCATACCTACATCATACACATGTACACACGTGCCAGCCAGGTATCTTTGTATATGATATTGCCATGAAAGCAACTGTTGGTTTTAAAACATGAATGGTCAAGAACACTTAGATGATTAAAAAGACTCCTAACTTGGTAGGATATTTCAGCTTACCACTTAAAGGAAAACTAGATGCTTGAGAACCTACAAGGACTCTTCATACTCCTATAAAATCCCCCTAAAGAACATATATGCAAGGCACATTTGACCTCTCCCCTAGTCAAGTTCTCAATTTTTTGGGTAGTTGTACATTTATAATTATCCCTTTATGTAATGCAATGTCTACAGGTAAAGACATCTAAGAAAGTATATATTTATTTTAGGAAAGAGATCCCCCACACACACACATGCACACAGACACACACAAATACACATAGCTGAATTCTAGGGTTATTCATGTTGCATTCATGAAATATTTTTAAGAATAATATGTGATGTCTATATTGGAGGATTTTTTTGTTATTCAAATAGAAAATATTATTTTAAATTTATTTAATTTTAAATGTAGTGCTGTGGATTCTCAAGTGTGAATACTTCACACTGAGAACAAATACACCAGGGAAGTTGTGAAGGTTTATTTCAGCACGTATAAAAACAAAGAAGAAAATAAATATAATCTCCAGAGAGGGCACATCTAACTGAATGGCATCAGCTAAAGGCAGTCTCTAGTAACTTGACTTTTAAATTCTGATGCAGAAATTCTCTTTCCGCTGCCCACATATCTAATCTGGTCAACTTTCTTCAAACAAGGAAGATTTCAGAGAAGTTGCCTTTATTTATTAGATTGCACTAGTTACACAGATATTGCTGATGAAGTAACTACTCACAGAACTGAAAAGTTATCAGTGGACTGAATCAGCGCTGTCAAAAGTTATGGTAGTCGAATAAGAAGTTAAGACATCCCAAATAATTAAGCTATATCAATCCTTTCAGTGTTAGCATTTTATGATTTATCTTAATTTGACTTTGCAAAATATAATTATACCCTTCATTTTCATATATTCTAACAAACAAGCAAGCAAAAATAAAAGAGAGAGATTGTAAAAATCCTGCCATATATGTTTCATTTGAATAGCCATCTCCCTGAGACCCCAATAGACTTTGTTTATTTGGAGATGCAGTTTCTTCACATTTTGAAGTACTTCTCTATGGCTTCTTTTTCATCTGAAACACAAGTATACTGTTTCTCTTTCTGGCTTCTCTTTATCACATTACATTACCATACTAAACAAATATTTCATCCAGCACTACAAATAATATCCACCACCAGAGATTGGAAGATTATATCTTTATGTTTGAGAACAAAAGAACATGAAGATATATTTCTTCAATTTCTCTCAGAACAGGCATTTTGCAGACTAATTTTATTTCAGAGTCTCTGTGACAGTGTTTGCAATTTAACTGATTTACCACGGATTTTATTGAACACCTACAATGTACAGGAGGAAAAGATTCTTGTAAAAATTTAGAATGACATCTAGCTTCAGGCTGAGTGTAAATTATTTACTGGGTACACAATAACCAAAGGAGTTAATCTTCTGATACAAACTCTCTCTCTCTCTCTCTCTCTCTCTCTCTCTCTCTCTCTCTCTCTCTCTCTCTCTCTCTCACACACACACACACACACACACACACACACACACACACACACACTCAGAAAGACCCAACAAGCAGCTGAAAGAGTCAGATGCAGATATTTGTACCCAACCAATGGACAGAGACTGCTGCCCCCTGTGGTTGAATTAGGGAAAAGCTGGAAGAAGCTGGAGAGGAGGGCAGCATACAGAAGCTGACATGAGGACTCCAACACATATGCAGCAGAGGACTGCCAGGTCTGGGTTTAGTCAGAGATGATGTACCTGACCCTCAACAGACTAGAGGCTTCAGGGAGTTTACAGATCTGGTAGGGTGAAGGTTGGGAGGTAGGGCCATCCTCGTGGAGACGGGGACAGGAAGGGGATATGGGATGTGGTACAGTCAGAGGTTGGACCAGGACCAATTAATTAATTAATTAATTAATTTTAAAAATAAAAATATTATATCATACACAATATCTTTATCACACCAAGTTTAGTATATTCTGTGAACATATAAATTACTGTAGGTGATTCTCACTATAAGTTTTTTTTTTTTTAATCTGTGGGATGTTGGATCCAATTTTATTTTATTTTTTTTTATTTTCTAAGTTTTTTATTTACATTCCAAATCATTTCCCCTTTCCCATTTCCTCCCTCCCCGAAAGTCCCATAAGCCCCCTTCCCTCCCTCTTTTCCCCATTCAACCCCCTCTCGCTTCTCTGTCCTGGCATTCCCCTATATCCAGTCTTTCCAGGACCAGGGGTCTCTCCTTCCATCTTCTTGGAAATCTATTGATATGCGAATTGTGTCTAGGGTATTCCAAGATTCTGGGTTAATATCCCCTTATCAGTGACTGCATACCATGTGTGTTCTTTTGTGATTGGGTTACCTCACTAAGGATGATATTTTCAAGTTCTGACCATTTGTCTAGGAATTCCTTGAGTTCATTGTTTTTAATTGCAGAATAGTATTCCATTGTGTAAATATACCACATCTTCTGAATCCATTCCTCCGTTGAGGAACATCTGGGTTCTTTCCAGCTTCTGGCTATTGTAAATAAGGCTGCTAAGAACATAGTGGAGCATGTGTCCTTATTGTATGCAGGTAAAGCCTCTGGGTATATGCCCTCACTATAAGTTTTATCAGAATTAGTAATTACTAAATCTTATGTATGTTTAATAAACACACACATACATACACACACATTATGATATCTGAACATCCATTGTTGAAGTCATTGTCATTTTTATCTCAAAGTTTTGTTTGTTGCTTTACTTTTAACTGCTATTGTGTACTTTGTTTTCTACATTGTAATTTAATTGTTTTTTTTTCTCTACATTTTCTTTCTCTGGAATATCCTTTGTACTCCTTCCTGTAATCCTGAAATGCACATGGCCTCTTACTTTATTAACTTTTGCTGAATGCACAAATGAATGTGTATATACACATATATTTTGAAATAAAACAGTAGATACCATGCAAAAATAATATTTAGGGAAATGTATGACTGAGAATTATAATATTAGCAGAGAGATGTAAATTATTGCAGAAGTAGAAAATTTAAATTATTTTACCATAATCCCTTTGTTAAACTGTATGCATTATCTATGTTTAATCAAAGAACTTAAAATGGCAAACGAAAATGACAGGAAAAAGTGGATATTGTTTTCACTTAGATTGTATGTATTTACTCAATATGGTAAAATTCTGCATTATTTAAACCCATATCTACAGCATTTGATTCTCTCATTCACTTCTTGATGCCAACTTCTATATTAGTTCTTTTCTGTTATTGTAATAAAATACAGTGACTGACAGGAAATTAAGTTTAGCTGGGTTGTTATCCTAGAGATATAAGACTCAGCATCTGTATGTTTCTTATGCTGTTTCTTTACTATCATTTTTTTTACTGTTTGCTTTGTTCTTCTCTTGCTTGTTTGTTTTTATTTTATATATTATTTTATTATTTTTAGAAGCCTGTTTGTATTCTAATGAGAGAGAGAAAGTGTATGAATTGGGGTGGATGGGGAAGTGAGGAGCATCTGGGAGGCATTGAGAGAGGAGAAACCATAACCAAAATATACTGTATGAAAAAGGTCTGTTTCAAAAAGAATAAATATCTATCCTGTCATAGAAGCATGATGACAATCACCAGAAATGGTGAAGGAACAGCAATCTGAGAGCTCAAATCCTCATCTGCAAGAGTGAATCACGAAGAACAAATTGGATATTGGACAAGTTTTACCACTCAGACCTACTTTCCTATGAAAAATTCCTTGAAGCAAGGCTCTACCTTCAAAATATCTCAGAACACTTGGAGATCAGGGTTGAAATACCCATGTTCCTGAGTGAAATTCTCTTTAAATTCAGAACTCAATTACTTGGCAGTAATAAGGACAGGGAAATGAATTTTAGTAACTTACTCATTCAAGGAATAATGATAATAAAGTTATAATAGTTCACCCTAGACTTCATTTCTGTTGCACCCTTACTGTGTTTGTCTTCAAAAATAACTGACATCCAACTCACACCAATTGGAACTTGTCAAAATCTGTTCCTTGCTCCTAAGTCATGAGTTAGACTTATATTTCTTTTTATGCCACAGAAACTGTAAGAACTGTAAGAAGAAATTTATTTTCATACTAGTAGATTATAGTTTTATTTCTTTTTCTGCCTTTCTACTATCATAAGGAATTTGATAGTTTACTGTTTTCAATATGAGCATATAACCATTTGTGCTTTTTCTAGAAAACCTAGAAGCACAAAAAGTCTTAGTGAAGCATGATCTTGTTTTCCTAAGGAATAATAAGGTTGATGGATGATTCATCTCATTTTTTTTTTATGTTTTGATTTTGAGCTTTTGGTGACTCATTTTGCCATAATTGCTCTGTAATACCTTCATAGGGAGATATTACTAGTAGATTTTGGACATTTCAAAATAGAGATCAAGCAAAAATTTTGTTACTATTTTGAGACTAAACAATTTAATGACATGTTTTAATGCATAACTATGCCAATGCCTCTGGCACTACACTTCAAAATATTGATAACACTAGAAGTTCTTAAGTCTTCACTGTTCATCTTTTCCAGTAAGAAAAAAGATCATGTTCACACACAGTGGAGAATACAACATTAAGTCATAAATATGTCACAGTCATCACAGAGAACAAGAAGAAACATTTCAATTAAATTTCTAAAAATGGATGTAGACTTCACATGGTCTTCTATTTTTAATAACAATAGTATTGGTTTTATCATATGCTATCCACAAAGTAAATATAAATAAAGAGAAATTTCCTATGTAGTAAAATGAGACTCTATAAAATACTAAATTGCTGAGGAAATCAGGATCCCACACATTCTACATTATGCTTTTATCCACATGTGAAACACCAGATAATATTATAGCTTATTTATATTCAGAATTGCCTATTATTATATAAGTTGAAGCTGTTAAACAATTTCACAATGAGCAAGTATATGAAATTAAAAGCACACATTTATCCTTAAACTCATTTAAAGAACTAGAGTTACAAATATAAATTCCAATTAGTAAATCAATGGAAGTTACATAAACTGTATCCTATTATAAATAAATAAATAAATAAAATCATTTTTATGTGAAGGAATCTTTATTTTTATTTTCAATTTTTTAGAATTAATTAATTTTTTACACTCCATATGTTATTCCCCCCACCCTGACTGTTCCACATCACATACCTCCTCCCCACCCCATCTCCAAGAAGAATTTCCCACCCCCCATCCCACCTGACCTCTAAACTCCGTATGATCTCCAGTCTCGTGCGGGTTAGGTTCTTCATCTCTGAATGAATCGTCCCAGCAGTCCTCTACTGTATATGTGATAGGGGATTCATATCAGCTGGTATATGCTGCCTGATAGGTGGTCCAGTGATTGACCCATCTCTGGGGTATTGATTAATTGAGACTGCTAGTCCTCCTACAGGATTGCCCTTCTCATCTTCATTCAGTTTTCCCTAATTCAACAACAGGGGTCAGCAGCTTCTGTCCATTGGTTGGGTGCAAATATCTGCATCTGACTCTTTCAGCCGCTTGATGGGATTTCTGGAGTGTGGTCATGCTAGGTCCCATTTTGTAATGCTCTATAGCCTTAGTAATAGTGTCAGGCCTTGGGACCTCCCTGTGAACTGGATTCCAAATTTCCTAAATAAAATCTTAAATAGAAAATAATAAATAAAATTATTAAAGCACTATAGTAAACAGGTGGTACCCCATACAAGACAGAATGATACTTATCTCAAAGCAACAGTCTCTTCTCTAGTTACTCAAGAATGCTGGTTGGCAAAAAAAATAACACTCAACTACTGGCTCTAGAACATATTTCACCATCATCACAAGCTGTTTGTCTGACTGTATGTATGAAAGGGAAATCTTCAATTCTTTGTGCTTAATAGTTTACACTGTTTGGCATAATCTTTTCTTTTTCTTTTTAGATTTCTTTATTTACACTTCAAATGTTGTCCCCTTTCCTGTTTCCCCCCCCCCGAACTCCCCCTAATCCACCCCCCCTCCCACTGCTCACCAATCCACACACTCCCATATCCCTGTCCTGGCATACCCCTATACTGGGCCATCTAACCTTCCCAGGACCAGGGGCCTCTCTTCCCTTTGATGCCAATGCCATCAATGCCATCCTCTGCTGCATATGCATCTGAAGCCATGGGTACTCTGGTTGATAGTTTAGTCGCTGGGAGCTCTGGGGTTACTGGATGGCTCATATTGTTGTTCCTCCTATTGCACTGTAAACCCCTTCAGCTCCTTGGTTCCTTTCTCTAGCCCATCCATTGTGGACTCTGTGCTCAATTCAATGGCTGCCTGAGAGCATCCCCCTCAGTATTTCTCATGCATTGGCAGAGCTACCCAGGAGACAGCTATATCAGGCTGTGGTCTGCAAGCATTTGCTGGTATCCACAATAGTGTCTGGGTTTGGTAACTATATGGGATGGTCTCTGGATAGGTTTTCCCTCAGTCTCTGCTCCACACTTTGTCTCTGTAACACCTCATGTGTGCATTTTGTTCCCACCCCCCAAGAAGGACCAGAGTATCCATATTTGGTTCTTCCTTCTTCTTGAAATTCATTTGGTCTGTGAATTGTATCTGGGGTACTTCTGCGCTAATATCAGCTTATCAGTGAGTGCATACCATGTGTGTCCTTTTATGATTGGATTACATCACTCTGGATGATATTTTCTAGTTCCATCCATTTGTTTAAGAATTTCCTGTATCCATTCTTTTCAATAGTTGAGTAGCATTCCATTCTGTAAATATACCACATTTTCTGTATCCATTCCTCTGTTGAGGGACATCTGGGTTCTTTCCAGCTTCTGCCTGTCATAAATAAGGCTACTATGAACGTAGTGGAGCATGTGTCCTTATTACATGCTAGAGAATCCTCTAGGTATATGTTCAGGAGTGGTAGAGCAGGGTCATCCTCTAGTATTATGCCCAAATTTCTGAGGAACCTCCAATCTTGTTTCCAGAGTGGTTGTACCAGCCTGCAACACCACCAGTATTGGCATGTAGGGGAGTATTCCTCTTTCTCCACATTCTCTCCAGCACCTGCTGTCTCCTGAGTTTTTGATCTTAGCCATTCTGAGTGGTATGAAGTGAAATCTCAGGGTTGTTTTGACTTGTATTTCCCTGATGACTAAATGTTGAACCTTTCTTTAGGTGCTTCTCAGCCATTCCATATTTATCAGTTGAAAATTCTTTATTTCTGTACCTCATTTTTAAACAGGGTTATTTGGTTCTCTGGAGTCTAATTTCTTGAGTTCTTTGTATATAAGCCCTCTGTATATTGCATATTAGCCCTCTGTCATATGTAGGGTTAGCAAAGATCTTTTCCCAAGTCCTTGGTTGCCATTATGTCTTATTGACAGTGTCCTTTACAGAAACTTTGTAATTTTATGAGGTCCCATTTGTCAACCATTGATCTTAGATCATAAGATACTGGTGTTCTATTCAGGAAATTTTTCCTTGTGCCCATGTGCTCAAGGCTCTTCCCCACTTTCTATTCTATTAGCTTCAGTGTGTCTGGTTTTATGTTGAGGTGCTTGATTCACTTGGACTTGAGCTTTGTATAAGGAGATAAGAAAGGATTGATTTGCATTATTCTGCATGCTAACTGCCAGTTGAACCACCACCATCTGTTAAAAAGGCTATTGTGGGGAAAAAAAAGAAAAGGGGGCGCGGGGCCTGGCGCGGGCGGGCACAGGGGCACAGGCCAGGCAGGGCCGGCAGCACGCAGGCCTCGCTCTAGGGCCAAGGTAGCGTACATATGTACATATGCAGGCGGACACGGTTCCGCGGGGGGAGGGGGGTGTTGGGGAAACAGGCAAGATGCACGCGTGCCTCAGCCTAAAGGGGAGCAGGCAGCCACACCACCTGCAGGTCCCGCGCATGGCGCCTGGGGGCGCAGAGAGATCCCGGATCTCTCTGCGTGTCAGACTGTCCTCGAGACTGGATCCCAGAGTCTCAAGACCGCATGTACCAGCTAGCTCTGTGGGGTGAGTTTAATAAGAGGTGGCCCATAGCTTTGATGTTTTATTATTAAGAAAATAGAAAGAGAAAAGAGATAGAAAGACAAAGAAAGAAGAGAAAATAAATAAGAAAAGCCATGACCACGTGGAAAGGGGAGAAGACAGAGGGATAGACTAAGAAGAGGGCCAGGAGAGAACAAGCAGAGAGAGAGAGCACACGCGCTGAGGGGTGTTATTTATAGTGAGTTGGGTGGTCAGGTAACCAGAAGGTGGGGACAGTGTGGCTGCAGACAGGTGACTGCCTAGGCAGAGTCAGGCTAGAACCTGGGGTGTGGCCACACATCTCATTAAGGTCCCACATCTCCCCCTTTTTGTTTTTTTTTTTTAAAGGGAGAGGGGTCACTGACCTGTGTTGGGGGGGCTGTAACTGTGGCAGGAGCTAGGTTCTAGGGGGCGGTGACTGAACTCCTCCCGTCCCATGCAGGTGGAAGCTCCGCCCACAAGGTTGTAGGTAGAAGCCACCCCCTACTGTGTCCCGGGGTTCAAAGTCCTTTGCTCCACCTGAGGACCAGGCTGCCTGTTCACAGATTAGGACAATTTTGGGGGGGGTGGAGGTATTAGAAGAAAGAGTTGTAAAGAGGGTTGAGGCGAGAAAAGACAAGGTATGATTGAATCGATAGGTAGTACAATTTGAGGGTAAACAACAAGTAGCTTTAAACAGCAATCAATTAATAATCTAGATAGACATTGTTTTTCTGACTATCACGTAATTTCTCCCAAGTTCAACAGTCATTTGGCTGTGGCAAGAGAGTTCGTCTATAGCTGGAAGGTCTCAAGCCTGTAGCGTGTCTGCAGATTTCAGCTCGTGTCTTAGGGTGTCTTCAGTCAAATGGGGTGAAGGCAGCCCTGTTGTTGTATGTGGGTCTCAGGAGGTGGCACTCTCTGTTGGATGTATGGCAGCAGGCAAGGTATAGAGGTAAACCTGTAGCGAAACAACAGAGGAGCAGAATCCCAGCCGGGGTCTGCTTTGGGTGGCTGAGGAAGAAAATATTATGTTAGACCTGTAAAGGAAGTTTGGTTGTTATTTAGTACAGTTAATTGGATCTGTGGAAGTATAAAAGAAATTTTAGAAAAGTTGAAAAATTGTAGGTGTGTATAGGGAAAGAAATGAGTCTTTAGAAAAGGAAATACGTATTTAGATAAAGGAGCTAGAAAATCTTAGGTTGAGAAGCATTGTTTAGTTGTTCCGGAGCTGAGTTTCAGGTGGGGGGAGGGGCCTGGCTTGCCACTAGGCAGCGGGCTCAGAGAGATGGTTTCCCCATTTGTTTTTTCTTGGAAAGGAGATGAAAAGTTAACTTTTTTTAAAAAAAGCGTTAGTGAAGGTAGCGGCAGTTTAGAGAGGCAAGAGGAACCCAGGGGAAGGAGTTGGCCAGAGCACGCAGGTTTGGAACAAAAGGTTAGGTCGGTGTCCCCACGGGTTCGTCGAGACACTGGTCAGGCGGACATGGGAGACTGCAGCATCACTTCACAGAAAGCCTCCGTGAGAGCAGAATGGACCGTGGGAGGTCTGATGGATTCAGCCTCAGGGGTGAAGAGAGTGCAGTTCGGTTGGATCTTAGCTCTTGCTGAGAGCTGAAAACGAGGGGAGGGGGGAAGGTGGCCTGTTATGGGATGAGCGTCTGGCCATGAGAGGTTCTGAGACCCCATCCCCGCGAGTAAAAAGAGCCACCGACCCTATTTGGGCTGGAAGGAAAGGGAGGGCTGTGGAGATTAGGCGCATGCACTCTGGGTCTGTCCCTGTGTGGGCGGGTTCGCGCCCCACGTTGGGCGCCATCTGTGGGCCTCTATGCAGAGGCCACGCAGAAAGCGATGTGAGGGTTCCAGTGGAGGGGGCTGCCCTCGCATCGTTGCTGCTGTCGCTGGCTGCGGGCCTCCGTGCAGAGGGGGTTTGCCCACGCTGCTCTGTTCCTGATCCAGTCTGAGGCTGCTCTGTTCCTGATCCAGTCTGAGGCTGCTCTGTTCCTGATCCAGTCTGAGGCTGGCGAAGGCCGCCTAGCAGGGAAAGGTTACAACTGAGCAGCCGACAGTTTTCCAGGAGAGAGAACCTCTTCCCGTGTGTTACAGCTCTTTGTGATAAAACCTCCCAGACGGCAGAGTAATCTTCAAACACCCTTTTATTGTTCTCTAGGATCCAGGTTGGGATTTATATATGATTTGGGGATGCTCCGGGGTTTGGCAGCAGGTACTTCTCATTGGCTTGGATTGAGAGTTTAGGGAAACTTTATTTACATGTGGGGAGGGCTTGGGGCTGCAACTACGTGACTGGTAGCCACACATCTCTCCTGGGAGGGTTGCAACTGCGCCAGGAGCTAGAATCCAGGGGGCGGTGACTGAACTCCTCCTGTCCCATGCAGGTGGAAGCTCTGCCCACAAGATTGTAGGTAGAAGCCACCCGCTACCGGGTCCCGGGGTTCAAAGTCCTTGCTCTACCTGAGAACCAGGCTGCCTGTGCACAGACCACCTCCTGACAACTGGAGTCATGGGTAAACTTTACCCCAATTGCTATGCCAGATACCCAGCTGCTGACCTGCACATCTCCCGTGAGCAAACTCAAACCCCAGCTTTCGGCGGGGCCTCTGCACGGAGACCCACAGCCAGCTACAGCAGCGGCTACACAAGGGCAGCCCTCTCCACCGGAACCCTCACACCGGCTTTCGTTGTGGCCTCTGCACAGAGGCCCACAGGCTATCTTTTTTCCAGTGGATGGATTTAGCACTTTGGCAAAGATCAAATGAAATAATTCAAATACTTCATAGAGTTCAAAAAAATTATGGCATAATTTACCCAAAAATAAGGGACAAAATAAAAACAAATATAAGAGTAAATTTCCTCCCACCATGTGCATTCATGAAGATATTGGAGAGTTCTCAAGCTAGCAACTAAACACCTGAAAGTTCTAGAAAAAGCACACCTGAAAGTTCTTAATCAAAAAGAAGCAAACATACCCAGGGGAGAAGAAAGTAATAAATAATCAAACTCAAGGCTGAAATTAGAAAATTAGAAACAAAGATAACAATATAAATAATACACATGCTGGGAAATCCTCTGGGTATATGCCCAGGAGTGGTATAATGGGATCCTCCTGAAGTAAAATGCCCAGTTTTCTGAGGAAACTCCATACTGATTTACAGAGTGGTTGTACCACTTGCAATTCCACCAGCAGTGGAGGAGTGTTCTTCTTCCTCCACATCTTCGACAGCACCTGCTGACTCCTGAGTTTTTGATCTTAGCCATTCTGACTGGTGTGAGGTGAAATTTCAGGGTTGTTTTGATTTGCATTTCCCTGATGACTAAGGATCTTGAACATTTCTTTAGGTGCTTCTCAGCTATTTGCTATTCCTCAGGTGAAGATTCTTTGTTTAGCTCTGTACCCCATTTTTTAATAGGGTTATTTGACTCTCTGGAGTCTAACGTCTTGAGTTCTTTGTATATATTAGATATTAGCCCTCTGTAGGATGCAGAGTTGGTAAAGATCTTTTCCCAATTTGTTGGTTGTTGTTTTGTCCTATTGACAGTATCCTTTGCCTTACAGAAACTTTGTAATTTTATGAAGCTCCATATGTCAATTTTTGATCTTTGAGCATTGGTGTTATGTTCAGGAAATTTTCCCCTGTGCCCATATCCTCTAGGCTCTTACACAGTTTATTTCTATTAGTTTCAGTGTGTCTGGTTTTATATGGAGGTCCTTGATCCACTTGGACTTGAGCTTAGTACAAGGAGATAAGAATGGATCGATTTGCATTCTTCTGCATGCTGACCTCCAGTTGAACCAGCACCATTTGTTGAAAAGGCTTTTTTCCATTGGATGGTTTTAGCTTCTTTGTCAAAGATAAAGTGACCATAGGTGTGTGGGTTCATTTCTGGGTCTTCAATTCTATTCCATTGATCTACCTGCCTGTCACTGTACCAATACCATCCAGTTTTTATCACTATTGCTCTGTAGTACTGCTTGAGGTCCAGGATACTGATTTCCCAAGAAGTTCTTTTATTGTTGAGAATAATTTTAGCTATCCTGGGTTTTTTGTTATTCCAGATGAATTTGAGAATTGCTTTTTCTAACTCTATGAAAAATTGAGTTGGAATTTTGATGGGTATTGCATTGAATCTGTAGATTACGTTTGGTAGGATGGCCATTTTTGCTATATTAATCGTGCCAATCCACGAGCATGGGAGATCTTTCCATCTTCTGAGGTCTTCTTAGATTTTTTTCTTCAGTGACTTGATGTTCTTGTCATACAGATCTTTTACCTGTTTGGGTAGAGTCTCACTAAGAGATTTTATATTGTTTGTGACTATTGTGAAGTGTGTCTTTTCCCTAATTTTTTCTCAGTCTGTTTATCCTTTGAATATTGGAAAGTTACTGATTTCTTTGAGTTAATTTTATATCCAGCCACTTTGCTGAAATTGTTTATCAGCTGTAGGAGCTCTCTGGTGGAGTTTTTGGGGTTAAGTATACTATCGTATCTAATGATAGTTAGATTTCTTACTTTCCAATTTGTATCCCTTTGACCTCCTTTTGTTGTCTAATTGCTCTAGTTATAACTTCAAGTACTGTATTGAAAAGATATGGAAAGCTTTGTTCTATGTTGCTTTTACTATGTTTAGATATGGGCCTTAACTTTGTGATGTTTCTGAGACTTTTAACATGAAAGACTGCTGAATTTTGTCAAGTGCTTTTGCAGCATCTAATGAAATGTCCATGTGTCTTTTTTTTTTAGTTTGTTTATGTAGTGGATGGATTACATTTATGGATTTCCTTATATTGAAACATCCCTGCATCCCTGTGATGAAGTCTACTTGATAGTGGTAAATGATCATTTTGATGTGCTCTTAGATTCAATTGGCAAGAATTTTTTTGAGTATTTTTGCATCAATATTCATAAAGGAAAATAGTCTGAAGTTCTCTTTCTTTGTTAGATCTTTATGTGGTTTTCATATCAGCGTAATTGTGGCTTCATAAAGGAATTGGGTATTTTTCCTTCTGTTTCTATTTTGTGTAATAGTTTGAAGAGTATTGGTGTTAGGTATCCTTTGATGGTTTGATAGAATTCTGCACTAAAACCATCTGGTCCTTTGCTTTTTTTATTTTTGGTTGGGAGACTTTCAATGACTGCTTCTGTTATAGGACTGATTAGATGGTTTATCTGATCCCGATTTAACTTGGGTATCTGTCTAGGAAACTGTCCATTTCATCCAGATTTTCCAGTTTTATTGATTATAAGCTTTAGTAGTAGGATCTAATGATTTTTTGAATTTCCTCAATTTCTGTTGTTATATCTCCTTTTTCATTTCTGAATTTGTTAAATTGGATACTGTCTCTGTGCCCTCAGGTTAGTATGGCTAAAGGTTTATCTATCTTGTTGATTTTCTCAAAGAACCAGCTCCTGGTTTTATTGGTTCGTTGTCTAGTTCTTTTTGTTTCTACTTGGTTGGTTTCAGCCCTGAGTGTGATGATTTACTACTGGCTACTCCTCTTGGGTGTATTAGCTTCTTTCTGTTCTAGAGCTTTCAGGTATGCTGTTAAGCTGCTAGTGTATGCTCTCTCCAGTTTCTTTTTCGAGGCATTCAGAGCTATGAATTTTCCTCTTAGCACTGCTTTCATTGTGTCCCGTAAGTTTGGGTATGTTGTGCCTTCATTTTCATTAAATACTAAAAAGTCATTGATTTCTTTCCTTATTTCTTCCTTGACCAAGGGATCATTGAGTAGAGCATTGTTCAGCTTCCATGTGTATGTGGGCTTTCTGTTGTTTTGTTGTTATTGAAGACCACCCTTATTCCATAGTGATCTGATAGGAGGCATGGAATTATTTCGATCATCTTATATCTGTTGAGGTCTGTTTTGTGACCACTTGTATGGTCAGTTTTGGAGAAGGTACCATAAGGTGCTGAGAAGGTATATTCTTTTGATTTAGGATGGAATGTTCTATAGATATATATTAAATCCTTTTGGTCCATAACTTCTGTTAGTTTCACTGTGTCTCTTTTTAGGTTTTGTTTCTCTGATCTGTCCATTGATGAGAGTGGGGTGTTTAATTCACCCACAATTATTGTGTGAGGTACAATGTGTGCTTTGAGTTTTAGTAAAGTTTCTTTTACGAATGTGGGTGCCCTTACATTTGGATCTTAGATGTTCAGAATTGAGATTTCTTGGTAGATTTTTACTTTGATGAGTATGAATTCTGTGTCCTTTTTGATGACCTTTGGTTAAATGTCGATTTTACCTGATATAAAAATGGCTACACCAGCTTGTTTCCTGGGATCATTTGCTTGGAAATTTGTTTTCTAGCCTTTTACTTTGAGGTAATGTTTTTCTTTGTCACTGAGGTGCATTTCCTGTTTATAACAAAATGTTCATTTCTGTTTATGTATCCAGTCATTTAGTCTATGACATTTTATTGGGGAATTGAGTTCATTGATGTTAAGAGATATTAAGGAATAGTGATTACTGTTTCCTGTTAGTTTTTATGCTATTTTTATGTTTGTGTGGTTATCGTCTTTTGGGTTTTTTGAAAGAAGATTACTTTTTTTTTGCTTTTTCTGAGGGTGTAGTTTCCCTCCTGTGTTGGCATTTTCCATCTATTATTCTTTATAGTACTGGATTTGTGAAAAGATATCATGTGAATTTGGTTTCTTCATGGAATATCTTGGTTTCTCCATCTATGGGGATTGAGAGTTTTGCTTCATATAGTAGTCTGGGCTTGCCTTTTTGTTCTCTTAGGGTCTGTATAAGATCTGCCCAGGATCTTCTAGCTTTCATGATCTCTGGTGAGAATTCTAGTGTAATTCTGATAGGTCTGCCTTTATGTGTTACATGACTTTTTCCCTTACTGCTTTTAATATTCTTTCTTTGTTTAGTGCATTTGATTTTGATTATTATATGAGGGGAGGAATTTCTGTTCTGGTCCAGTCTGTTTGGTGTTATGTAGGCTTCTTGTATGTTTATAAGCATCTCTTACTTTAGTTGGGGAAGTTTTCTTCTATAATTTTGTTGAATATATTTACTGGCCCTTTAAGTTGGAAATCTTCACTTCCCTCTACACCTATAATCCTTAGATTAGGCCTTCTCATTGTGTTCTGGATTTCCTGGATGTTTTGGGCTAGAAGCTTTTTGCGTTTTGCATTTTCTTTAACTATTGATTCAATATTTTCTATGGTATCTTCTGCACCTGAGATTCTCTCTTCTTTTTTTTTAATTTTTAAATTTTTATTTTCCATACATTAAATTTACTCACAGAAACAGTCTAAAAATGTACAATTTTTCCTTTTTAACAAAGTATTATAAAAATCCCAAAAACAGAATAATTGATATTTACAATTCAAAATCAAATTAGCAGAATATTAAATAGTTACAAAACTATATCTTTTAGAAATATTTATAAAGTTACATGCAATTTCGTAGAATTGACAAAAGAATGGCTCAAAAAAATGGGAGATTTGTCCTTCATTCCTAAAAAGAAAATATGCCCAATAGAATCTATGAAGGTTTCAGTCTTGGTACCAACACCTGTGTGCATGAGAACTGACCTGTGCTGAAGGCCAGGTCACTGCACCCTTGTGACAAAGCAGTGTCTTGGCCCTGGGCCTGCCAGTACAGTGTGTGGTTTCTGAAATGTTGCTAAGTGTTGACTATAGGTGCCTTCATTTTCAGTGAAACCCTGGGAAGGGCCATCTATCCCATCTCTGGACTGATGGTTTCTTGGGCCCCCTGATTTGCTCTATAGGAGTCACCTGCTCTTTGGAAAGGATAGTTGTCCCTGCTCAAGTTCTCTAATACTGTCCTTTGGGATAAGGCTGAACAGATAACCCAAGTCCCTGCAACATTTTAAGACTTAGGCAAGTAATGTCACCCATTAGCTGAATGTAAAACCAGAACTTCAGACCAAATGCCAGGGACAGCTTGAGGAAGGTGAGACCCAATTCCCATCAGGCTGTCCTCACGGGACTGTCATGGCATGGATGCACGTGCCTGTGGTACAGGCCAGGCTGACTTGCAGAACGACTGGAAGTCTAATGAGTTCCACATGAGAACTGCTGAGTACTGTGTTAATAGGCCAGCTGCTGTCATGTTTGGAGATGACTGTGTCACTGATTTCCTGATACCTAACCATACACTCAAGAGTGACTGTCTTCACTGTGACTGCTAGACACCATCCCTCGGTGCCCATCAGCAGTCAGGAGGTTTCAGCATTAGAACTCTTCCCAGTTTTCACTATTGATCATGAAATAAAAAGCAGAAAGGAAAGTAGTAAATGGAGAATTTTGCTACAACAACAAAAAGGTCACATAGCTGTTTGTCCCAACGTTTTGCCCTCCTTCATATCTGAATATCCCCCTCTGTACCCTGAGAAGTTAACACAGGATTAGAATCTGACGATGGAGTCCTGGATTGTCCCACCTGGGCACCACTGGCATCTGACTGAGCAGTTTGAGAGAAATAACCGGAAAGGGCTGGTCTCTCAGGTGTGTAACAATGAAGTCTGCTGAGGAAGTGCCTGCTGGCCAGGCTGACTCCAGGCTCTAGGGGTGAGCCCCGCCTGCAAACATCTACCTGTGCTTCCAGGCTGCGCATGCTCCTTTCATCCTAGCCAGTAGGTCATCTTCACAGAAATGCCATACCACACAGCTCTTCCAAAGGCAGCTGCAGCTTCCAGACACAGACTTCTGCGGCCTGGCCAGCTGAGATGGTGCTGGAGCTCGCTCACCTCAGCTGAATGCCACAAGGTAACTGGGAGTTGCCACAGCCGACTGCTCTCTTTCAGGTCAACAGCTATAAGATGCTTCCATTTCCTATACTGACCACAAAACAGGAAACTTAAATATGATTTTTTTCTTTTGCTATGAGACAGTTTTCAACACCTTGTGTTGAAATAGGATTTATTTAAAATATTTCTTTGTTTGAAGAAAAAATAAAAAAAAAAAATGAAAAGTTTGGTTTTCAGCACATACCCAGGCCACTGTGACGTCCTTCAAAAATATTAAAATCGTAAACATCAGTGAACACTCCAAGTCTTCCTTATTAACATAATAGACCAATCCCAGTTTGGTGCTCTTTAAGGCAAAGTTGTATCAGTTCTTGTACTGACATTTGTAGTGTTTCTGAGTGAGATAAGCAGAGCATCCCTAATGCCTCATCACCCTCACCTCAGAACAGACGTGATACTCTGTGCCATGGACAGATGAGCGGTCTATCGAGCCTGCATTGCATAGAATCCATGACACTCAGGCCTTCTATGGGTCTCCATAGACAGAAAACCCATCTCAGAACATGAAACCTTATACCACAACGCCTCCAGTTTGAGGGTATTGTGTGATTTACACTAATTCTGTGTGAGGGTGATTGTCCCATTTGAAGAATGGTTGAAGGACAGTGGTGTTACTTCTCCATCAATAGGAAGTTGGAAAATCCTTGGCAAGGTCTCACCATCGATTTCTAATACCGAAGGCTTTCGCATTATAAATATCATTATTTGAGCATAAAATTCCCTTTAACCTCGAAAGTCTAAGTCCCTTGTGCCTCCGCTGTCCTGGGTTGAAATTTTCACACCATGTTGAGAAATGAGGACCCACCCCAACTGGACTGTAACTGGTAAGCAACTGGTGAGCGGTTTTGAGGAGTCTTGCATCTCTCTACTGAAGTTTCCAGGCAATTTTAATGGAATTAGCAATCAACACACAGCCTAATACAAAAGGAGTTGACAGGTTCCAGTCCTTTGTTCATGAATCACAGGACTGTATTACTGATGGATGTCTGTGTCAAGTGTGAATCCATCAGCAGTGAGCTCTGGGGCTGGGGTCCTGGGGAAGCCGTTTGTGACACAACAGATTGCCAGCTTCCTGAAGAATGAGCCAAGTCAATCATAACCAACTCACAAAGGCAAGTCATCCTTGAGTCCTCAAAAGTTGGTTCTTGTTTGGAGAACAGGCTCAAGACCTACAGCAGGAGGGGTGATCTCAAGCCTCAGTCAGTAACTGGATTCCCTGGGACTTTGACCTTTAGAAATGAAGTTGTCAAAAATGAGCTATGTCCTATTTACTAATATAGTGTAAATTTGTTTACAGAAAAAATATTAAAAACCTGGAACTCCTCCAAGTGTCTCCAGAGCACCCTGCTATCAATTCTATCTTTTGTATTCTGTTATTGATGCTTGCATCTATGACTTCTGATTTCTTTCTTAGGTTTTCTACTTCCATTTTTAGATCCTGGATGGACTTGTTCAGTTCCTTCATTTTTTTGTTTGTGTATTCCTATAATTCTTTAAAGGATTTTTGTGTTTCCTCTTTATGGGCTTCTACATGTTTACCCATGTTCTCCTGTACTTCTTTAAGGGAATTATTTATGTACTTCTTGAACTCTTCTATCATCATCATGAGATGTGATTTTAGATCCAAATCTTGCTTTTCTTGTTTGTTGGGGTAACCAATGCTCACTATTGTAGGAGAACTGGTTTTGGATGATGTCATGTCACCTTGGTATCTGTTGGTAATGTTCTTGCATTTGCCTTTTGCCATCTGGCTATCTCTGGTGTTAGCTGGACTTGCTGTCTCTGACTGTAGCTTATCTGTCGTGCAAGTCTATGTATCTGTGCTCCTTGGAGACTCTTTCTCTATGGGAGGAATTTAAGTATGGAGAGCTGTGATACAGGGTCAGCCCATGTGTGCAGTCAGAAACCAGAAGGATCCTGGCCCCAGCTGATCCTTGGTTCCTGTGTCCTGATGGCTCTGGTAAGGTCCTTCTTGGGCCAGGAATTTGAAGAGAAGTGGTGGTCTTACCTGTGCACACAGGTATGCAGGCATTCCTGGGAGACCAGCTCTCTTGTGGTGGTACTTGAGTATATAGCTCTGTGGCTCAGGATCAGCTCTGGGTATAGATAGAAATTGGAAGACTCCTGTCCCAGGCTGCTCCTGGGCTCTTGTGTCCTCAGGGTTTTGGGCTGGTTCCTCTGAGCAGCAGGGGGTGGTCCTACCTGTGCTCTCAGGCCTCTCCACACTCCTAGGTGGTTAGTTATCTCCCTGTACCACCTGGTTATGGCACTTTGTGGGAGAGGATGGTCCCCAGATGGAGACAAAAACCAGAAGGCCTGGAATAATATTTTAAAATATGATATTAATTCTTTGAGAATTTCATATACTATACTGTGATCATAAACTCCTCCTTTTACCCCTTCCAAACCCATCCTCACTTGTTCACTCTGTAACTTGTATTCTTTTTTTGTTCAATAGCTCACAACCTATAATTTGTGATGTTTGTATACTTCTGGATGTGGGAGCATCTACTGGAGAATGACTGAAATTCCAAAATCTATACTCTGAATGCAAATTGACTCTGTCTCTGAGAAAAGTCCAACCTCTTATTCCTTCAGTTAAGTGTGGAGGCTCAGCAATTACTTTTTAGTTCATGCAAGAATATTTACTTACTTGACTTAAAGCAGGAATTTTGCATCTACTGTTCATTCATGAGTGCATTAGTCCCAGAATGCTCTGGCAATGTTTTACTCTCAAGTCCTCCTAACCTCAGGATCTTACAGTCATACCACCTATTCTTCACAACAGTCTGTGAGACTAGCAAATAGAGTGTGATATAGATATCACATTTGTGGCTTAACCATATACTGCAATTTATTCTTTGCACTCCCATCAGTTAAGAGTTCCTGTTTTAACTATCATCTACTGGACAAAGAAGCTTTTATGAGGAGCTTTGGGAGTGCTATAATCTACATGTAGAGAGAGAGTAATATAAAAGGAAGTTGAATACCATATTCATTTAACAAATATAATTATCAGGATTGCTGTTGAGGCCGGGAATTCTCCAACCATGTATTCTTAGCAAGATTTGCAGTACTAAGAATGTGTTTTCTCCTGTGACATAGGGTAAGGCTTAAACTCAATCAGAATACTATTGGTTAACACTGTAATCTTTGTAGCACTATTGCACCAATTGGGATACCTAACCATTTCAGCCATATTGAAATTCACATTATTCATCTGGGTGTTATAATTTTTTTCCTCCTACAGCCTTAACAGCACCCACTAGTACTATAAGATGTAGATATCAGGGAGGAAGTTTCCTGATCTGTAAAACTTGAATTTTCATGTCCTTTGACCAAAGACTGTGGTGCCTTCAGCAATACAATATTTCTGTGACTTCTGGTAAATTACCACAAAATTATCATTAGCTTCAATGATTTGGGATGTTTTTGGGACACCTTTGGGTAGCAACTCAAAGGAAGGTACCCTCATGTGGAAATAGAAATGAAGAATAGTGGGAAGGAAATTGAAGTTGTGAATTCTTTTGGAAGTTTTGTTCAGGTAACCATAATGTTAGTGAATTTTTGAGCTACACAAAAGCATCATGTAGAAAAGACAGTATTTCTGATCATTCTACCATATTTTCTAGCTTTTCTATTCTTTCCTCTATTGATTATCTGAACAATGACAATTGACATTGATAAAGTGCCCTATTAAAAAGGATTTAAAATGTCTAAGAAATACTTTAAGAAGTGTTCCACATCACAGGAAATCTCTGTGATGTACCAGTTCTATAACCCTGATCTAGAAAAGACTAAGAAATTTGCACTTAATGCTAACTTTTTAGTATATTTCACATTATATGATGACAAAACTTAGATGGTCACAAAATGTAATTTTGCTACTTATGTGAGCCTGTTCATAAACAGATATTGTTATACCATTACATTGTTATACCATTATTCAAAAAATATATAAAATATGTGGAGAGGTAAAAACTATATTATGGTCAAGGGACTTTTGGTTAACTGTGCTCTCTCACAGTATCAATCAGATATATAAGCAATGAAATGATGACATGATGTTGAAGGAATAAAATGTAACTGTGAATATCTATGCCCAATAAAATAACTTTTAGTGATGAATTTGAAAATGACATATTTCAATGAATTTCAAATTATGTGAAAAGAGAAAATTTTATCAATATCTTGTATTGCTTTATGGACAACTTAAAAGTTCCAACAAAAGAGGAAGAACAACATTCATTTCAAGAGAAAAGCTATTATGTTGTAAGGAATTCAAAGCAAAAGGAGTATTAAGTGATTTGTTAAAATAAAACGATCACTGATTTTATACAAGAAAAACATGGCAACAATTTCAGAGGGTAGATGATGAGTTTTCTAGGATTTACTCACCATAAGATCTTGTCACAGCTACTTAACTCTGCTGCCTCAGAGCAAAATGACCATCAAAATATGTAAATAAGTGAACATGAGATGTCTTAAAGTGAGTTTTGTTTACAGCATAAACCCTTGTCCAGACCATGCTTAGGAAACTATGTTATAGGAAATTTATGGGTAAAGTTCTCCTGCATATATAGAGAACACAGTCTCTTTGCTGATGTCCTGTTCTCTGGGTCTTGCAATGTTTCCATCCTCTGTTTGATGTTGTCCCATGAGCCTTAAGGATAAGGATTGCGTTGGTGTTTCAACAGAGACAGGGCACTCTAAAGTCAGTTTTCCACTGCTTGTTAGCAAGCTGTGATTGCTGTGATTTGAACCTTAATAGGTCAAACTTGTTTATAAAATAATAAAGTGTCTGGTGGTGAAAGTAAAATGTGTTAATAAATTTAAGTTGTAGAGTATAATAAATATTACTTAGTGATATATGATAATATCTCAAGATTGAATGAAGAGATTAAAAGTAGAATTAAAAAAAAAGAAAATATAGAAAGTAGAAAGAAAAGGTAAAATATATTTTCAAATAAAATGTATTTTCAAATAAAGGTAGTAAATATTAAAATATTCAATCAAATATAAACATGTACTTTTCTCTTTTTGTTTGTTTTATTATATTTTATTAGATATATTCTTTATTTACATTTCAAAGGTTGTCCCCTTTCCTGGTTCCCCCCTCCCCCAAAAATCCCATAAGCCATCTCCTCTTCCCCAATCAACCCTCCCCTGCTTCCCTGTCCTGGTATTCCTCTACACTACGGCATCAAGTCTTTCCAAAACCAGTATATATTCTAAATGTATTCTCAATGGCAGTCTTATACCAATAAGTAGTATAGCTCTTCACCAAACAAGCTTCCTTTTTACAGTGGGAAGTGAAGACACCATTATAGCAAATCACAGTTTGCTAGCAAGCAGAGGAAAACTGACTTTAGAGTGCCCTGTCTCTGTTGAAACACCAACATAATCCTTATCCTTAAGGCTCATGGGACAACATCAAACAGAGGATGGAAACATTGCAAGACCCAGAGAACAGGACATCAGCAGAGAGACTGTGCTCTCTACATATGCAGGAGAACTTTACCCATAAATTTCCTATAACATAGTTTCCTAAGCATGAACTGGACAATGGCAATAACAATTGACTGGTATTCATATGCTGGATGAACAACTACACACAATTAATGACTGCTGAAAGAATTAGAATCAGTATTGTCCAGGCATGACCTAACTAATGGTTTATCACATATCAAATACTCAGTACCATACATATACTTAAAGCTATAAGCAAATGTGATAAGTATGGTCAATTTATAAGTTTTTTTATACACACATGTGTTGAAATAATAAAGAGGTAATTATTTTAATAGGGAGCCAGAGAGAATGACAAACAATGCAATAAATCTAATCTAATAAAAGTAATTAATAACAAAGTTGATTTTATTTCCTAAAAGTATTTTTAAAATTAACAGCCTAAGATCCTAATTATAAATCTCTTAGTTTATGGAAATATATAGCGATTTAAATTATAAGTATGTGTGTTACTTTGATGAGTTGTCTCTCAAAATCTTGCTCATTTGAATGCTTGTTTCCCAGTTGGTGTTGTTTGTGTAGATTTAGTAGGTGTGGTCTTGTTTGAGGTTGTGCAATACTGGGAGTAAGATTTGATAGAGAAAGAGAGAAAGAAGAGAGAGATGGGGGTTTGGAGAGAAAGAGAGTGAAATAGAAAGTGGGCAGGTATGCAGACTGGTTGGTTCAAGAAAGCATCTTGGTAACTGTCAACACTTTTTCTTCTTCTTTTGTAAATGAAAAGTTCATAGTATATACATGAGACAAAACTTACAAAAGAAAGAAATTGGATAGCCAAGAATCCTAGGATAAAATATCAATAAAATGACTCCTAATAATAATCTGGTATCACCAAGATTAGTGATTTATCTATCCATCATTAGAGAAACTTCCCCCATAGCAGATGCTATTTTATTTAGAAACTCAAAGCCATATGTTACATGGAGAGAACCTATATGGGAGGTCTCCATCAAATTTCTACTCTTAGAGTTCACAAAATCCAGGAAAGAGGAGGCTAGAAGAGAATACTGTAAAAGAGAGAGGGGATAAAGAACATCAAGATAAACAAAGCTACCTGAATCCTGAATCAACTAAGCAAGGCACCTGTGTGCTCACAGTGACTGATCAACAAGCTCGGGACCTATGTGGGTCTGCACCAAGTACCAGCTACATATTATAGTTTTTAATTTATATTTGTGTGGGAATCCTGTGATTATAAGTGGAATTTTGACTCGTGCCTGCTCCTGAAACTTTTATCTTCCTGAAAGAGTACCCAACTTCACTGAGAGCCTTTGCTCCATTTTACATCTTAGTTTGTCATTTGGGTTGTTATTTCCTAGAAAATGGTTCTTTTCTAATGGGATACAGAAACAGAGTAGATCTAGAAGGCACAGGAAGTGGGTAGAAACTGGGCAGAGTAGACGGGGAAAAACAATAATTAAGACATATTGTATGAGGAAAAAATTATTTTCAATAAAATGGAAAGCTGAATATAATGACAAAATGAAATATTTTTTACAAATAATGAGAAGAAAAACATATAATAAATATGAGAAACATGGTTAAACTTCTAACTCATGAAATGTCAAGAAATATAGTTTAAATATACACTTTTCCCAAGTGTCTGAAATATTAAAAACTAACAACAAACCATAATATGTAAATCAGTATAAACTAAAGATTATTTAAAGGCATTCAAAATTTGAAGGACAGAGAGAGTTTATCAATCTTTTTTCTGTTAGGGCAAAGGGAGATACATTATCTTCTAGAAAAAGTAACACATTGCAGTTATCTTTTAAGAATAAGCAGAATAAAATGTCAACAAATCATAGAATATTAGTAAGAAAGCAGAGAAAGTACTTGTAAGTTTTTGATTTGTTAGTTTCCCAAATGAGAAATTGAAGAAAAGATTTTGCTAATAGATTATGAAAGCACATATATAATTCAAACATGGATTTGAATACACTTTTAACAAATTTGGAATAAAAGGAAAGTGATATTATTAATAATATTCATCAAAGGGAGGAAATATATTGAATGATGTTGTTGAGCAAAACAAAGACTTGCACTCTCTTACTTAATTTAAGCATTAAATCAAGAATTGACTAAATAGTTTAAGTAAAACACAATGACTTTAAAAAAATCAATTATAGAGAAAGAACAATCAGACATACACCTTATGTAGATATAAACACTGTAATTAAAGTATAATGTAGATTAATTATAAATGATAAATAATGAGCACTGTTAATATTTATTCAAAATCATCTGTAGATTCATTTATATTTTATTTTTCTATTTTAAAAATGCCATATATATATATATATATATGTGTGTGTGTGTATATGTATACACTTAGATATATGCATGAGTAAACACACACACACACACACATATATATATATATATATATATAGAGAGAGAGAGAGAGAGAGAGATGAGAGGTAGCATAAAATGTAATAAAAATTGAGAAAAATAATTTAACAATATTCTGAGAATTCAAAATTTTAAAGACAGTCAGAGTAATGGAAACTGCATAATGACAGGTAAATCAGTTTATAAACAACATGGAGATTACCTAATATTTTTATGTCTATAATGTTTATCCAAGCAATCATTCCTTCATTTTTTTTCAAAATAAGGTAAGTAAGTAAATTTCAAAGCTGAATTATATTTTATTTCAAAGTTTCTTTTTTTAATAATCTGAGGAACATTTATTTGATTAATTTAAAATATGTGTAAACCATATTAAAATCTCTATAAAACATGAAATATATTTTTATCCAGCAATTTATATTTTCAGCTAATCCTATAATACTGAAGGAAGATCTGAAAAAAATTCTTATCAAGGTATAGCACAGAACAATTAATTGTAAGTAATTGTTTAACAAATGGCTTTGGTCATTTGGATTTCTTTCTGGCATAAGCAGTTATTACATATTCATTTGGCTCATGACAAAAAAACTTTATAAAATAAAATAATAAATAATTAAGGCAAACACAAGAGATTTTTGTTTCTTTGATGTATCCTTTTATAAATTTATACTTGTAAATACGTATGTCTGCTTTATGAAATCCATATAATAAAAGTTATGAACCAGAAATCTAATTAGTAAAAGGAGCAAGAAATTTAGGTCTGGCTTTCACACACTACTTCATAGCAGAACAGGAAAATTTTGCCTACTTAAATTGGATATTCCTATTGCTTACTTAGAGAAGATGTTTTTCATATTTCTATGTAAATGTAAATTATATTTCTATAATTTCAATGTATGTGGTGGGTCAATGCTTTAAATTAGTTTTTTATTTTGTATTCCTTTAATTATTTCCTTTTCACTATCTTTGTATTTTTATCTATCTTTTACTCAGTGTATTTTTTATTTCTTAAGATTTTTTGCCATCTAAAATTACACTTTATTTTTTCAAAAAAAAATGTAACTATCATTGTGTAACCTAATGTTGATATCTACTTTTTTTATTTTTTCACATTTTACGTCATATTTTCTGATTTATACTATTATTTATTTTCATAGAATTTGAGTGTTCTAGTAATTTATTCTTTCAAAATTTCATATATGCATATAAAATCTTCTAGCACAGCTCATACCTCTACCTGTCTTTTTATAAAGGTTTATTTAAATTGTGTATGTAAATGGTTTTTCTTGATGTATTTATGTGTACTTGTGTTCTGGGTACTGGAGTAGGCCAGAATTGGACATTGATTTCCTAGGGATGGATTTACACAAGTTTGTTAGCCACCACCTGTGTGCTGAAAGCAGAACCTGGGTACTTTGTAAGGACAGCAACTTGCCTTAATACTGAGCTGTCTCTACCGGGCCTACCAAATCATTTTATGAAAGTGACTAGGAACAATATTAAATTCTGGATAATTTAATTATACATAATTGAATGAAAATTCACCCCTCCAACAGAATGTTTCCCCGTAATGTTGTTAATTTATTTAACATGTAATTTAGACCAGGGAACTAGAAGAAAAAGAAAAACTAGAACAGGAAAAACAAATATATTGTAACCCACTTAAGAGTTTTATGTTAAGTTTGAAGTACTTAGGTTTAGCTCACAGTTTTGTTGTTATAAAAACAGTTTTCTGTAAATTTATATGCTACTCTTGGTGGACATTCAATTTCTGGCAAGAATTTTTTCAATAAATATTTTAAAACATTCTTGAATAACTCATCAAATAAGCATTGAAATCTATCCACCCCATGCCCAAATCCACACCTATTCTATCTCTCCTTAGAAAACAAATAGGCATCTAAACATCAACAATAAAGCAAAATAAGATAAAAGAAAAATATGGCTGGATGTGGGCCAGTGTAGGGGAATGCCAGACCAGGGAGGCAGGAGTGGGTAGATGGGTCTCTGTTTCTATGAAGGTGCTCCCCCACCCACCAATATTCAATAAAAGAAAAAGAGAAAAATAAGGTCAACCAATCAATATGTGCGCAGCACTGATTTGTGTGATTGCCAATAGAAGTATGAGTAGAAACAACAAACAGAAGAAAAAGAGCCGAAGAAAAAGCAGAAGCAGCACACATAGATGGAGACACACACATTCCCGTACTTAGCCGTCCCATAGAAAATGCAGAAAGAGAAACTATTATGAATATGTAAAGGACCTGTAAAGTAAAAACAAAATAAACAATACAAACCAGAAAAGTATTGAGAAAGTGTTATGAGACGAAGAATCTATGAATTAAAAACAAAATGTCATAGTTTGTTTTGTGTTTGAAATCAATTGTTAAGACATGGGTCTTTTTTCTTTTTTCTTTCTTATTTTTTTAACTTCATTTTTCTTTTCTTTTTTTATTTACTCTTGTATATTTAATTTATTTACATTTCAAATATTATCCCATTTCCCAGTTTCCCCTCCAGAAACCCTCTATTCCATCCTCCATCTCCCTGCCTCTATGAGTGTGCTTCCCTACCCACCCACTCCTGCCTCCCTGGCCTGCATTCTTCTACACCTGGGCATCGAACCTTCACAGGACCAAGGGCCTCTCCTCCCTTTGATGCTCTACAAGGCCATCAGCTATTCCATCTGCGGCTGGAGCCATGGGTTCCTCCATGTGTAATCTTTGGTTGGTTGTTTAGTCCCTGGGAGCTCTGGGGAATCTGTTTGGTTGATAGTATTGTTCTTCCTATTGGTTGCAAACCCAATCAGCTCCTTCAGTCCTTTCTCTAACTGCTCTGTTGGGGACTCTGTGCTCAGTCCAATGGCTGGCTGCGAGCTTGCACCTCTGTATATGTCAGGTTCTGACAAAGCCTCTCAGGAGACAGCTCTATCAGGCTCCTTTCAGCAACCACTTCTTGGCATCTGCAATAGTGTCTGGGTTTTGGGTCTGTATACGGGATGGATCCTCAGGTGGGGCAGTCTCCGACTGGCCTTTCCATCAGTCTCTGTTCCACACTTTGTCTCTGTATTTCCTCTAACAGATTCACCAAATAATGGGGAAGACAGAGCATCAACTGTATACCTCTGGTCACCAAAGGCACTTTGCAATTCTGAGAATAGGGTATATAGTATCAAGTTGTGGACCAAAGGTATCCCACTGAAATTTCCAAACAACCCTGGCCTTTGCCAAGTCTCCTAGTTGTTCTCCATGAATTTCTAGTAATACTACATTGCTGAAGTCAGCATCTATAGAACTCATTAATTAAGCAACGTTTTATTCAGTGACATAGCAACATTGAACAATCTTTGTTGCTTAATATTTATCTTAATTTTTTCAATATTCTAAGAGCTGCTTTCACAATATTTTTATTTTTGTTCTAACAGTTCGTCCATTGGGACATTTTCAATTATATGACTCAATTTCTGTGCCATTTGGGGTTTTAGGTTTCTTAATTTCACTTTGTTTTATTATAGTAACATAAAAATCTGAATATAATCTTTTGAAAGTTGCTGAAATTTTGTTCTATAGAACAACATATGGTCAATCGGGGTGTAGTTTTACTTCATCTTTCAAAATAATTTCTATTGTTCAGTTCTTGAGATTCCCATAAAAGATAATTAGAGAATGTTAGAGGAATGATAACAACATAGCAAACTTTATAAAATAGCCTCCATTTGGGAAGAACAGTAGTAGGTCATATGAATTTTAGCCATGCCTTTGGGTTGAAGAAAATTGAACAAGTTTGAAAATATCAAAAACTAATGTTTTTACTCGTTTCCAAAACATTCTCAATTTTTGATTTTCTTAGCATTCATGAAGATAGATTTATGTACATAAATGGTGATGTTAGTCAATTACTTCATAAAACTTATTCAATCTTTTTTTTGCCTTATATTGCTTGTTTCACATACTTTCCATCTCAATCTCAATTAGACACTTTTCACTATTTTGCCATCATTGCATTGCCACCATCATCTGTGATGATGCCCATATGGCTCCTGGGAGTTGATGACTCTTTCTGCAATGTAGAGATTTAAATGGAGCAATTTTCTCTATGTTTCGCAAATGTGGTGACACTGCAATACCCAATTGCTTTCTTTTATACGCCAAACAAAAACAATAAGAGGGGTTTGTTTCTTGAAGAAATTAAGAGATAAACTATGATTACTAGATTCTTAGTGCAGTGAAAATAGAACTTTTATGAAGATAAGTTAGAACTTTGTTTTAACTTATGCCTATAAAATATTGTATATGAACCTATTATCAAAGACTCAAATATCAGAGTTCACAGGAGTAATAGATATTTTGATTTTATCTTATTTTGCTTTATTTTGCTACTAGGTTTTCTTACAGTCATCAAAGAAATATTTATGATAATGTTCCTAATGCTATAATAGACCACATTTCTCTCATATCCTTATTTGCTCGTGCTATACATAAAGTACCATGATTATTACAGATATATTATCCATTTTCTCAGTCAACACAATATAAAATGACGACCTGTTTTTGACTATGTGAAACAATTCATATGCTTTTTATTACTTACAACATATAGGGTATACCTTATTCTATAAAAAAATGGCAGACTTTTAAACTTTATAAGCATTTTTCTGCATATCTAAAACTCCACATCTATAAGAATTTAAAAAATCAAGATAAAATATATCTTTTAAATCTTCATTAGTACTAGCTTCATCTCATCAATATCAATGTATTTATTTGGCAAAAATCAGTTATTGATTCTTTTTAGATGTACTGGTGAACTTTGCCATTTTCTTTGTATTTCTCATTGTAGGTGACTAAAAATAATATTTTTTAGTGTTTCATGTTTTACCTAGGAAGGAAGTAAATTTTAAGTTTTATTTTTTCAATAGCAATGAAACACTTCAATTTATCATTGTAAAATACAGCACAATATCAGATATTGGATAACTTAATAATTTCCTCCCATATATTCCAGGAACACATTTATTATAATAATGTATTTTATGCTGGAACTCAAATCCTAAGAGGAAAAAAAGATTAAATTCGATTTCTCTTCTCTCAAGAAGCAGAAAATGAAAGTTATTAGCGACATTTGAACTCCTCTTGTGCTGTCTCTCATTTCTAAGTTATATGCTGTTAATGCTAAGAAATCCTGTGGCATAGCAGTAAGTCGTTTACAAGATTCATGGACTTTGCTAGTACCCCTTTCACCTTTAAGACTCTTTCAAATCTGGTTCATATCCATTGTGGCACAAAATCGTTATGAAATAACCTTGGTTCATGTGAAGTGAACAGGTGGTCTCTGTTAAGTATCCTTACATAGCTGACTACATTATAAGTGCTTGTTTCAACAGTAAAGTCAAAGGTTGCGTCTGGCTAGTGATGAAAATCTATTATAGGACTCTGAGGAAAAATCAAACCTCTTGGCTGATGGTAAGGTCTTACTCATCAAATCTCCCACAGTAATGTAGATATCCATCTTTGATGTTGTTGCTCACTATTTAATTTTGATACAATAGTTCATGCACACATTCAAAAGAACCTCCTAAGAATAAGAATTATATTTTATATATCTTTGCTTTGCCCAGAAATATATCATTGTAAACTGCATTCATCAGAGGTCTCCAGAAGAAATGAATCAATCAAATGAGCATATACTGAAATGTGATTTATTAGATTGGCTTACTCAGTAGTGACTGGGCTGTCCAGCAGGGGTAGCTCCATGACGAGATTGCTGGGACACTGAAATGTCACAGTCTGTGTTTCACAGTGCTATTAGAACATTACTGAAGACCTGGAAGATTCCTGAAGAACCAATATTCCCCAGTCCATCTTTAAAGGTGGAAAAAAAATGTGTTCTAGTGTCAGCAAATGATTACATCTGGAGCAGTTACTGGAGAACATCAGAAAAGTTAAAAAAAAAATGTCAGGACCACATGAAGAAAAGTAAGCCAAACCAAAAGCTTGATATCTATGATATCTATTCTCTCTCTCTCTCTCTCTCTCTCTCTCTCTCTCTCTCTCTCTCTCTCTCTCTCTCCCTCTCTTCATCTATATACACACACACACACACACACACAGTTACTATTAGAAGCTGTAACCCAAACATTGGGTTTGAATTTCACATCAATTAAATTCAACAAGATAATCCATCATGATTGTGTCCCATAGCGTGTATGTTAGTTGATTCTAGATCCAATCATGTTGACAATCAATTAACTAGGACAAGAACAAAAACTAGTATAATAACAAAATACATAAAGAATAAAACTATATTTTACCAAACAGACAACAACAACAACAGAAAAGAAAAAACAAGCCAATAGCATATATACATAGTTTCTATGGATTTTATTGTACTCAGTAGTCATGTTTTTAATAACTAAGTTTAAAATTATTGTTTTACAGCTCAGATTGTGATATATTTAAAAATTAGTAGAAATTACTTTCTCTAATTAAACATACAACACTAAGAAAACATCATAAATGTATATGTCAAGAAAAGAGTTCTCTATGAAACAGAGAGAAATTGAGCATGTCAGTATTCTGATTTCAGAGATACTAGAAAGCAGAATATAGATTTATAAGAAACCCAGACTACTGACATTTTCATGAGAACCTGCATAAGACACATATGTTCACATTAGACAGTGTGCGTATAAAACAAAAATACCTATAAATGTACATAGCTATTTTGGGTGTTTTAAGAATAGATGCATTAGAGAGTTAAACATATAACAACACAGTAAATACTACTACTATTACTACTACTACTACTACTACTACTACTACTACTATTACTACTACTACTACTACTACTACTATTACTACTACTACTATGTTTCTGAAGTAATACTGGGCAAAGATTGAGAAAATTAAATTCGAGCAGAAAAAGGTATAAGCTAAAGAATATACTTCAACATTTAAGAAGATATGTAAATAATTACAGACAGGATGCTGGTCAAACCAAAAGATATTCTGGAAAAGTCTGACATGTAAATTAGAAGATTAATTGGAAAGAAGTAAAGGTATTATTTTATTAGTTTGAAAAGACATGGCTGAATTAAATTCTGATTTTTTATGGGCTAGAACTTTGACAACGTAAAATGTATATTTGGTGGACAACATTTTCAAGATTGTGGTGGATGATCAGTTTGTCTCCTCCTAGTGTTTATCCATATAACAAAAAAGAGAAAAGAAAATCAAGGGGAAATTTTTGAGTAAAAGGTATGTGTCAACACAGAAGTGCTTATACTGAGTAAAGTAATATAGACTCAGAAAGACAAATACTTCAGATTCTCTTTCACCCACTGTTCCTAGGTTCTAATCTTCAGATATGAATATAAATTATGAACTAATTATGGAAAGTAAGAAAGTATAATTAGTCAATAGCTGTTTTGGTGGAGGCTAGACTTAGGAGAGGAATACTAGATATATTATGGGAGAAAGATAACAGTGGCTAGGCCCTCCATTGGGAAAGAAGAAGGAAAGTCAGTTCAGAAGGAGAAGGGATGAGAAAAAAAATCATGTCAATGCTTTTTGATCAAGCGTCAGGGAATCATATTATTTCCATATATATATATATGTGTGTGTGTGTGTGTGTGTGTGTGTATAATTATGTGTATATGTGTGTAAGTGTATATAGGATATATATATATATATATATATATATATATATATCCTATAGTTCAAGGATGTCCATATACATTTCTATTCTCACACACAAAGGCTGAGTCTTTTCTTGCTGTCCTAGAGATATCCATCATCTGTTCTGTTATACAACTGGCCATAAGTGCAGCTTAATATCATCCAATTATCTCCCCCAGACTCTGCATACATGTATACATGGACTCAGCCTTACATACACAGAAATAAATAAAAACAAATGGTTTTTAGAAAGAAAAATGATGAAGAAAAACGTTTTCCCTTTTAATGTCTCAGAATTTCCATTTGTATAATAATGAAAAAATAGTCTCATGCAAAAATTAATAATATAAATAGAATTCTGTCAGTCAAAACACTTTAGTTTCTAAGTTCAAAAGATGGAAAAAAGAAGAAATGAAGAAATGTGTAGGTATCTTAAATTCTGGAAGATAAAACAACAGGCCTTTCTTTTTTCTCCCCTCAAGCAAACTTAAATTATTTTTCAAGAAATGAGATTCTATGAGCAATTCAGATATTTTTAGACTGCTTCTCACTTTAAAATGTGTGTCTGAATCTTCTGTTTCAACAGTCCCAAAATCTGTCACAGAAGCCTTGTGTAGAAGTTGCCTTGCAGATATATGGAAGGTGGACCACCACATGCACTCAAGTCTTTCTCATGGCTAAGTGAAGGGAAGAATGGACTAATCTTCCAGTAGGTAGAGTTTGGAAATAACATTCATCTGTAGCATGAAGATTTAGAATGTGGGATTATCATAGTTAAGACATAAAAGGTCCCTATATTGTACAGGGTTCCTTTCAAGATTTTAAGATTGAATGTTTTCCCTGCTAGGGTTTGAACTTGCTTCACAATCATTGTCCTTCTTCTTCATTCATTGTCTGACATTTTTGATGGGAATTATAAAAAAACATAACTTGTCTTAACACATATGTTCACATCTGATGAGGAATTTGTGATAAAAGTATGTAGAGATGGTTTCTTATATGTATTTACTTCAGGAAATAATGATTTAAAACTTAGTTTTAAAGAGTTCTGCTGGAAATAGATGTTATGATGAAATTTATGTACTTTAATTAAATATGTTAAAATATTTTCGAGGTAAATGTCACAATTCCATGTACCAAATAATTCACTTCTACACAGAAAATGCTTATTGTGAAACATTAATACCTGAGTAGTTTCATTTGTAGATAGTGTCCTTCTGAAAATAATTTTAACTTAGACCATGAGGGTAGAGGCTTAATGAAATGATATAAACATTGGTATTTTTATTATCTACTGGTCTCTTTTCTGTTAAAAATATAGAGGAGGTCCCAAGACCTAACACTATTACTGAGGCTACAGAGCACTCACGAAACAAAACCTATCATGATTGCCCTCCAAAAGACCCAACTGGCAGCTAAAAGAGTCAGATGCAGATATTTGTACCCAACCAATGGACAGAAGATACTGACCCCTGTGGTTAAATTAGGGAAAGGCTGAAAGAAGCTGAGGAGGAGGGCAGCTCTGTAGGAGTACCAGCAGTCTCAGTTAGCCTGGACGCCTGAGATCTCTCAAACACTGGACCATCAACCAGGCAGCATACACCAGCTGATATCAGGACCCCAACACATATACAGCAGAGGACTGCCTGGCCTGGGTTCAGTCAGAGAAGATGCACCTAACCCTCAAAAACTGAAGGCCCCAGGGAATTTAGAGGTCTGGTTGGGTGGGTGGTGGGGGTGGGGACATCTTCGTGGGGACAGGGGATTGGGAGGAGGTACAAGATTTGGGATAGTCGGAGGGTGGACTGGGGGGAATAAAATCTGGAGTGTAAATAAGTAAATAAATAAATAAATAAAAGTTTAAGAAAGCAAAATAAATATCTGAATACTATAACTTAAGAAGGAAGAGTTTATATGTTTAAGTGTATGGCCTATCATGATATTGACTTTAGGGCAGAAGGAAGTTGGTCACATCTAATTCATACATCTACAAGATGAAACCCATACTGGCACCCTTTTCAAAGAATCACAACAGATCATAGGCCCTGCAGGATTGGGGTGCAGGAGCACTACTCTTTACTAAGTTTTCATAGTTTTAAATCCAATCCTAATGACTAACCCTTATAGCTATTGATCAGTTTATTTATCAATACTCTTCAGAGATGTTTCCTTATGAAATTGATGGTGAATGATACAGGAATTGTCAAAATACAGAGAACAAGAGAGACTACAGAACCTTCATCCCTGAAGACAATATAATTTATAACACCTTCTTCACAAACCTCAAGTTTCGTTGTATAAAATGATGCTGAAAAGTTGCAAAGCCAGAGGAAGGGAATCAATGCTGTCAAAAATTAATACTGCAAGGCATTTTCTTAATTAATGATTGATGGGGGAGGGCCCAGCCTATGGTGGGTGGAGCCATCCCTGGAATGGTGGTCATGAGTACTATGAGAAAGCAGGCTGAGCAAAGCAATGGGAAGCAAGTCAGTACTCAGCACTTCTCCATGACACTGTTTCACCTCCTGCTTCCAGGTTCATACCCTGTTTGAGTTCCTGTTTTGACTTCCTTTGATGATGAACAGCAATATGGAAGTGTAAACCAAATAAACACTCTTCTCCCTGCTCCCACCCCCAGAAAAAGAACTGCACTCAGGACACAAGAATGCAGCTGCACACTCAGACTCTTAGTGATTGAAACAGGTTAATCCAACACCTTACTGTGCTCAAATCAGAAAAGGTACAAGCAACGAGAAGAGAGGTGAGCATGAAGACCCAACAGAAGCTGAGGAGCTAAAGTAAGTTGACAAGTGTTTGGAAAGGGAGAGACGCTTTTCCAGAAGGTTTTGGCTCCTGGTAGGTTGACCAAAATCCAGTGGACAGGCAAACATCTACGTGTGTATGAGTAATACTAATTGGACTTAATAGATTTAAAAAAATATACGCTGAAGATAAAAGTTACATGAGGATTTAAGGATGAGTGTATCTGAGAGGATGTATGGTGAATATGGTCAAAATATTTTCTTTGAAATTCTGAAAGAACAAGTAAAATCATCATCAGGTAATATTTTAGTATAAAAGTGAAAAACCCTTCCCAGGCATTTCACCAAGATCAATCTCCAGGTTATTGTAAATAATATCAGATTGACAATTAATGTAAGTCGTCACATTCTCATATTAAGTACAAACTCTAGAGTATTTTCTCATTGCTCATGCATGGATTTACTGATAAAGTACATGTGAGAACTTAGCAAGAAACATGCTGTAAGTCATCCAGAATTAAAAAGTTTCCTAGCAAGCAAGTCCACTGGCTCTTCGATATTGGACTATATAAATCAAATTCTGAAAAAAAAAAAAAACCCTAAATTGTTGTTCTTTAAAATAAGCTATTTCTTTGGCCTTCATGCTTATGTTAAACTGAATGACTTCCTTACCAATACCCTTCCCCAGACAGCTGGGATTTTTCTGCTTGCCTGCCCTGTAATTTTTCCTCTCAGCCTGTGATAAAATAGTTCTTCAGAGTAAAAATAATTAAGTAAATATAAAAATAAACTACCTCAAAATTGTACTAGTTGTTACTATACATAATCAGACAAATGATCAATGTTTATGAGTATGTATGTATATATATGCATATATGTTTGTATATATATATATATATATATATATATATATATATATACACAAACCTACTGTTAGCACACTCATATTAGTATATGTCCATGCTGTACATAAATATGCATATGTTTTATGTATTTTTTACTTATTTGAAATTTTTCAATGCATTATAACAAGTACTTGCACTTTATTTGAAGAAATCAAAGTTTTCATATTTAAATATACATCTTTTGTGAACAGCTATCAGGATATCTCTAGCTAACACACAAGCTATTGTATTATGATGTGCACTTATGCTACAATAACTAGTGAGAGATTTGTCTTTCTAGTAGAAGCATATGTTTAAAATACTCACCATTCAATGAGGCATGAGGTCTGGCACAACACAGATGTACCTGGATTAGAAAGCTGAAGTGTAAAGCTACCAAGGTTTTTTTTCTTGTTGATAGAGCCAAGAAAAGTACAGCTTTACAGCAGAAAACAAAATATATTTCTTGTGGTAGTACACAGCTTCTTTGATTCTCTGCAGTCAACTAACTACTTTTGCATTTAGACAATTCAAGCACTTAATAAGCCATCTAGAATTAATCATATCTAATACTCATCACATAAATTCAGTATGAGGATAAGCTAAAGACAATAAATTTTTACAACGAGTAAGTAATATTTGTTGTCATAAGTTAATAATTTTCTCTATTCAATAAGTTATCCATATTTGTAATATATTTCTATATATGTAGAAAGTATAATAATGTGAACTACCAAATATCCAGCATTAACCTATATCTAAATAACATTAGGATGGATTTATACTTACTCCTGGGATAAGCAATATTACTATTTTGTAACAAATCTTTTATTTTGGGATTCTTTTTTCTATTTATATCAGTTTTATTTATATAAGTTTATATAAATTATAATTTAATAGCCATTGTAATGTAAGTATGATACTTTTTCATACAATATGTATTATCATAATTTCTCCAATTGTTCAGATTACCATCCAACTTACTCCCTACCCACTTTCATGTTTTCTCCTTTTCTCATCTATCTTTCTCATATTTTTGACACAAGCATGCTACCACAACAATGGATGTTTTTCTCTTAAGTACAAACACATCAAATTTTCTCCTTGGAAGCCATATATATATATATAATATAAACATATGCATATACATATGCATATATGTATACATATGTACATATATACATATACATACACACAAACACACACACACACACACACACACACACACACATATATATATATATATATATATATATATATATATATATATATATATATATTTCTGTACAATCATAGTCTTCTAAGGAAAGGGGATAATAAAATATTACCTGATGTCTTCAGCAGACTGTCTCAATTGAATTTTATTTGGAAATTATTAAGCAGTGATAAATTAAAGACATAAATGTTCTAACGGTGAACAAACAAAAAGGACTTAGTTTTGGTGACATAAATTTCATTGATGTTCATATGCTCTGTCAAAAACAGAACTGTATTTCTTTTTTCTTAATTTATTGCCATATTTTATTATCACTTTCACATATATTTCTACTAATAATTATCTAGGTGATTTTTTTTATCAGGATAAAAATGGTTGTAGGTTAGCTGATAGTTACATTCTCTCTTATATTTATAAATAAACATAGACTTTATATAATACCAGGCTCCAAATGATGTGTCATTTAAAACAATAAACATTAATATCTTTTATGCCAGTGTAGGTTTCAAATATAGTTCTTGAATCTCACAGATAAAGTAACAGTATTTAGTGGTGCAGACTCAGCAAGACTGAGCCTCTTTAAGAAGGATTGGCCACTAAGTAATGATTTTCTTTATCACTAGAAACACACAGATTCTTATGATAATTTCTTTGATTTAATTATTAATGTGAAAAGACTTAAATAATTGCTAAGGTCTACTCTGCTCACAATTCTGCTGAAGATTATCCTCTTAGGTGTCAGGACAGCAAGGGAAAATCTTTCTAAATATGCTCAGCATGGTGTTAGCCTAACCTTGCATAATTGACAGTTCCCTATTCTATCTCAGTAGGATATTTTGTTTTCTACCTTTAGGCACTGATGTACCTGTAAAACACATACATTATCGGATGCAGAACTGTATAGCAAGTGTTCCATTGTTGTAAGAATAGGGCACGTTAGAACCACACTTTTAGGAATTATATTTCTCATGTTAGTGTTAGAAAGAAGATGCTGCAGAAATAGGAAGAGGATTGCCTTGTCATACATCAATGGGAGGAGAGGACCTTGATCTTATGAATGCTTGATAGAGGCCCCAGTGTAGGAGTATCAAGGGTGGGAAGGTGGGAGTGGGTGGGTGGAGGAACACCCTCATAAGAAGCAGGGGGAGAGACGATGGATAGGGGGCTTCCAAAACGGGGTGGAAACCAGGAAAGGGGATAACATTTGAAATGTAAATAAAGAAAATATCCAATAAAAAATTGAAAAAAAAAAGAAAATGAAAAAGACAAAGCATAACACATACCTTTGTTATTAACATACTATTAACTATATGGGGCAAAATTATTTAATATTCAATTGATGAGGGAGCAAGAATAAGTTAATATATTCATATTAAAATATTGAAGTAATTAGACAAGCATAAATTAAATGTGCCATAATAATTTCTTCAAAAGGACATGGAAACATACTGCTTTCTTGTTCTGTCATTGCATATGGTAAGGAATGTTCTCTAAACTGTTGATGTGAATTGATAAAGTTATGAAACTTACAGTTCCAAATTCTTTCTTGTCAATTAAACTTACATATTAAGAAGAAACGTAAGTGTAAAAAGTAGAAATACTTGCACATTTTGCTAATAAGACAGAAAAATTTTTTAAAGACTTATTTACTTATTATATGTAAGTACACTGTAGCTGTCTTCAGACACTCCAGAAGAGGGAGTGAGTGTTGGGATTTGAACTCAGAACCTTCGGGAAGAGCAGTCAGTGTTCTTATCCACTGAGCCATCTCTCCAGCCCCAATACAGAAAATTTTAAAGATGATTTTTTTTTGTTAACTTAGTGTTTTAGCATGTAGGTCCAGATGTTTGCATGAATTTCAATAAACTTCATTATGTGAGGCTATATTTTATATTATAATTATTTTTGACAATTTTACACATGTATATAAACCATTCTGATTACTCATCTCCCACATTGTCCTCATGAACATAGTAGTGAAACTATCCATGGATTCTTGTAGAATCGCCACTGGATACAAAACTGAAGACAATTTCTTCCTCTTCCCCAGTACACTAGTACTCTCCTCCAGTATAGCCAATATGTTTCCAGAAAAGAGTTAGGACCAGAGAACATTGTGCCCTAAATTGAAATGCTTTTAGATGCCTCTGCTAAATGTAAGACTTAGGCAGGCAACATAGCTAGTATGAGCTGACTATTTCAGTGGCTTCCTGATATAAACAATACAGCATTGCAAAGTTCATTTTCCCATCAATTTAAGTTCTTTCCTCTCCATCTTCAGCTATGTTTCTTGAGTCTTGCAAAGGGCATGTGGCATTTTACAGTTTCAATTTTCAAATAATCCTAAAGAAATCTTGCAAAAAATGGTTGGTTAAAACTTTTGTTGTTTTGGGGAGATGTTGGGAAGTTTAGAAAGAGGCCTAAAATATGGAATTTAGATGTTTGAGTATCCGAATAGGACTTGGAATTTAGTCCATTTTACTTTTCTGAAACTATAGGACAAAGTGAATTTTTCTTTGCTATAATTTATTTATTCAAGTATTTATCACAGAGAAAGTATGTTAAGTAACACAGTTTATAAGGATCACACTTTGTTCATTAAATTTTAGCTCACAGAACATTGGAGAAGAGGAAACCATGGACAAGCAATACTTGTGTATGAAATTCTCAAAATAAAAAAAATGGTAATGAACAATGTACATAATAACTGACGGATGGGAAGGAATGCTCCAAAATACTGTCCTATAACTATACAAACTTGCTGAACTCAGGATGTCACATCAATTGTAACCTGCACAAACTTCATAAGATCAAGTCAGCTAAAGTACAGCATGAATGTGGGAAGATTCACCACAGCCTAGTTGTAGGTGAGTAGCTTTTGGTCGTTGTCAGTTCAAGGGAAGGAAGGGATACTTTCTTTGGTTGTGTTTTTACTGGTAGATTACCTCATTGGATGACTAGTAATCATGTTCATATTTCCATCACTAATAGAAGCCACCATGCTTGATATATCTATATCTATCATTTTATATATATATATATATATACATATATATGTGTGTGTATGTGTGTGTATTTTAGATATACATTATACACTTGTGTCTCATAAACATACACATATATATTATATATACACAATGTATATATGAATATATTTGAACATAAAATTGAAATGGAGATGTATTTCAAGGAAAAGTTAGATAGTTGGAGTAGAGGTTGGAAACAATCATGGAATCCTTTAAACATAATTAAATATTCATATAATAAAACATTTAAATATCTTGTAACTTTATATTCCTCTCACAGTTTGTTTTCAGACTAATTTTCTTTTCCACTTAACATTTATCCTTTTATTTTTCCCATGAAGATCAACTTGGGTTAACCAAATAGTCATGAAATAAAACTGACTTATCATAAGATAGTATCTTATGAAAAAAACCCTCACTTTTCCTCTCCTGTTAGCTCCTCTCTTAGAACTGAAACTTCATGGACAAGTTCCCTCTCCATGCTTTAATTTGATGTATGTAGTGACATCATGGACAAGATCAGCATATACCTAAGCCAGATTATATAATACTTAAAAGTCAATTAAGAGTGCTTGCTTATTACCATTTATTGAAGCTACTTTTATTTCTATTCTATACATTGACATCTTTCTCAAGAAAAGTTCATCATGTGCATATGTCTACTTACAATTATTATATGAAAATATTCATTTCCACTCAATTGATGCCTAATTTTTTTGAGAATATTGTCTGATAATTTTATGATTTATATTATTTATATCATGTTTGGTATAATTTATATTGATAGATAAAATCCTGTTCAGTGTCCATTCCTGGGTAAAAGTGAACAGACATCTATCCACTCTAGATAGGGCATCACTGAGAAAGAAAACGACAACAACAAAAACAAAATTAACTAATCTATGGAATTCTAGTTGAGTATCCCATTTATTGTGGTTAATTATAAGTTTTATGAATGATGGTACTCTGGGATGATGGATTACTTATAGAATTTGGAGTTACAAAACATAGTTGTAGCATTAGGTAGTCTATTCTATACTGAGTGGTAACAGTTGTTGTATCTCTGAAGCTCCTTTCCTAGCTTTCAAAAAATCTCTGAAAGTTGGAGAATTTTCTCTTCCCAGCTATAGGTACCATTCAGTGATTAGAAAAGAGTTTATTGATGTTATTATAAAATCTTCCTAATGTGACTTTATAGACTCTTATCATGAGAAGAAAATGTATCCACTGTTTTGATTTGAGAGTAATGCCTATGGCATTGAATAACTGAAAATGAAAACTGCAAAATCCTGGTAGCATTACAATGTTTCTGAACAACTACTGACTAAAAATTAATTTCCAATCAATTGGATAAAAGTCCCCAGCCATCCCCTGCAGTGCTCTCTTGTGTTGCAGTGCGATATCTTCACTCCAGGTTTCTTTATGAACATGTGACATGTTCACTTAAAACTGTGTACACCATCATGTCACACAGTACTGGTTACATGAACTGGAGCTTAGACGTCTTTAAAAACTATAGAGCATTATGTTTTGCAGTGCTTTTGCTACGCGTTTCAAAAAAATTTAGTCCTACTACCAGAATAATGACTTAATTAGCTTAATTATGGAAAGCAAAAGTATAGTACATTCCGACAGCTATTCTTCAGCATGTAAGGGACAAGTCAGTCAGTATTTCTTTTGATTGCACTGGATTAAATGATTGATTTTAAAATGCTCTATTCAGGTAGCAGAATATATACATACACACACACACACACACACATATATATATATATATATATATAAAATCAAGACTTTTGATTGTAGTTAAAGCCAAATGTCAAACAATACATGAATCTAATCTAAAAATAATCCTGTCATTCAATACTATCATTGTTAAGCAATGTTCTTAGATTTGCAAATAGAAAAGGTAAACATCAGTTAATTCTGAGAAAGTTTGAAGTGACTCTATATCCTACAGTAATTCCTTAGGTAAAAATAAACTATAAAATTTATGGATGTGAATGTGTTTATATATTTGATAAATAGTAAATTTAAATGTATTATAAATGCTGTTTCAGAATAAATTTCTTTATAATTAGGTAACAGTAAATGTTTTATTATATGTCTTTTGTAAACTGTATCCTACACATTTTGTACAAATGTATAATCTCAAAAATAAAAAATTCTAAAAAGAAATATCTATTGTAAAAGAGACAATGAGTGAATAAAATTTAATAATCTTTGCTACAAACCATAAGAAAAAAAATTCAGTACTGATTTTATAGCATCTCAATATAAAGTGTTTTAGAGAAATTATTTTAAAAATAATAAATTCTGCTTTTTAAAGATGTTCCAATAGAAAGATTACAAATTTTCCTCTGTAGTGACATTTTTGCAGTTTTGACCTCTTGCATAGGAACTGGGTCAGGGTGAAAATCAGAAGTAATAAACAAGAGCAGGGTGAAGGGTCTACGGAACACTACTGTTTGATTAATGTCATACATTGAATAAGAATGAGTTTTCTTCCAACACAAGAAGAGACTCATCCAGGAATACAGCAGGGTTCTGAAAGATTGGTGTAGGCCCCTGTTGAGTTCATAATGTGCAATGCTAACTGCTGAAGTCAAGCCGCCTCACTGTTCTTAGGCAAAGTCAACTGCAACTAGAGATTTAATTTCCAGCCCAATTTTAGGTACAAAAATTATTATTACAAACATTTGCATTTCCTGAAAATAGTAAGCTAATTTATGTGAAATAATACTGATAATCTATGACATACATTATGACAGAAAAGTATAAGTGATTATTAAAGCGGCATTTTGTTGTCATATATGTGTGTGTGTGTGTGTGTGTGTGTGTGAGAGAGAGAGAGAGAGAGAGAGAGAGAGAGAGAGAGACCTGATCATAATAATTGAAATCAAAGTGAAATTATTAAAAAAATCTGACATATTTAAATATTTAATTATATATGTACATATATAATTTTTCTTAAATTTAACATAATAACTTCACCCTTATTCTATGAAAAGTAAAACCAGAACATAAATATGTAAAACTCACCGAAAATTCACACAACCATTTACTTATTCAGTTATTTTGTTATAAAACATATTCATTGGATACAAATACTATTTATGTGAGTATTATCTTTAAAATTAAACTAAAAACAACTACAAATAGAATGCAATCATATGTAGATCCCAGCCTTGAGTATGAATAATCTCTTTCCAAGGAGATGGGAAAGGTTAAATACTTGATCGGAGGATTCTATTGTACTTCTGCTTGGCCTTTATTCTTTTATAGAGATAAATTGTTCATTAACTAAAAAAGCCTTGATTAGGAATAGATATTTTCTAAAAAAATAGTGTGTATGGGTAAATGAATTATTCTTAATGTAAATGTTACCAGTGAATAAATCCAATGACTAGACTTCTTTAATTTGTTAGTCCCCAGTAACCACACAAAGAAAAATTATTTATTTAAAACTGCACATTGATAGATGAGAATTTAAATTATCTCTCTTAGCCTTTTATGGCAATCTGCCTACTTTCCAGCCCTATCCCATGCTACTTACAAATTATTATTGACCTGGCTCTTTGGGCTTCAGGTGTGCTTTCATAATCTCTCTCTACACCCCTTCCACATGGCTCCAAATCTTCCACTCTCCTGGCCAATCTGAAACTCCCTCTCTCCTTTCTCTGGTTGGTGAATGACTCACCCTATTCTTTGTTGTGCCCAGCCACTGGATGATCATCATTTATTGATAAGGAAGAGAATAAATGGCAAGAATTGTTTACACAAACTTGAGACAAGAGATTCTTGGTATAAGCATTATAACGTAATGTCCCATTTAAATAAGTTATGAGGGCATAAAAATCAGCATTAGAATAACATGAGGGTAAACTTTACACAGTGATAAGAAACATTATTCCAACACGTATAACTGATACTTCTTTCTGCATCTATCTATGTTGGGGGATAGGTTACTTACATGATCAAAACATATTTATGAAAAACTAAATAAGTGTATCTATAATGATAAATGATTACTATAAAAATTTTGAGCTTATAAAATTTAAATGTAGTAATGATAAGTCTCCAGCAAATAATTTATTGCTAATTAAGAATGGACATTTTTATAGAAAGTATTATTTGATAAAATGTTTTAACTGTTAAATAAGCTAAAGTTACACTTTTAAACATACATATTATAAATGTTTTGTTTACTCTACCTTTTTATTAGTACTATTGGATAAAATTTCTTATTGTAGTAAAATAGTATTTTGCATGCTATTTTAATGAAACACCTTTTTCCTTAGCTTAAATATGCATTGTTTCTCTGAAATGTATCTGGTTTTCTCTTCTGTAGCAAGGAAAATCTATATTATTATGGAACATGAGTGATATTCTGCAACTGAATTTGCCATATTTTTATTAGGTTTATCAAATTTTGAGGAGATGTATCTAGTTCTTCAGGATTTATATTAGTATTCTCTCTGTGCAGGATATGAAAGACCAAATGTAGAATGATTGTATCAACTCTGTAAACAGAATTACCTTGTATACTATGGCACTATGTACAAAGAAAAAAAAAGCTAATATTTACCATGTGGACCAAAGTGAAAGCAGAATTAACAGATCTTTGATACATAGATTTTAAAGGACATAACTTTTAAAACTAAATAATATACTTGCAAAAGACAATAAAGATTCACTTTCTAAATTAATTTACAGACTATATTTTTTGAAAGGCATATGGAACAAGTTTTTTTTTTATGAAACACTGATCATAATAAAAATATTGTACTATGTAAAAAATTTCAAAGAATAAATGTACATATCATGTATCAAAATCAATGTGATATCTATTAAAAGAAAAACACAGTCATCTCTGTCATCAACTATTTTACTTCAAAATTACTTTATGCTTTTTCAGAACGGCTTCTAGACTAACCTGAATTATTAACACTGGTATGTTTGAACATTTCTTATATGTACACAATTCCTATATAAACTCTTTGTTTTAACAAAATCCTTCAAAACAAATGGATATGTTGTCCAATACTATGATCTATTATGTAGTTTCAGTATGCTTTTTTGAAATGTTATTAATTCATGAATTACTTTAATGTATAAATGTTTCTTTCTATGAGATGCCCATGAATTAGAGAGGGATCATATTATAAGAAGAAATAATGGTTAGGTATAGAGTGAAAGTCTGAAAAGGGAAAGATACATCTTCCTAGAATAGTGAATCAGAATACATCATTATGGAAAATATGGAGGGATTCTAGGTGAGAGTTTTTGACTATATGATGCCAGCTCCATCCCTCCACTTAATGCCTTGTCTTTCTCTTGCAAGTGAACTCTACAAGTTCCAATTCCCCACTGTAGGATATTTCATCTAAGGCCACTTCCTTTCAGTCCTGAATCTCAGCTCCTAGGTCTCTGAGACAGTCTAGAGAGTCCCCATCTCTTACCTTCTGAGGTTGCCTATTTCAGTTCTTTCTGCTAAATCAGAGAATCAAGTGCTGATTGGGAGTAAGAAGGGGCAAAGATTGAGAGCTAAGATACAGGGCCATTTGAGAGGTATATACAGAAGATGCTTAAATCAATCTGGAGATTCCTCAGAAAATTGGAAATAGATCTACCTGAAGACCCAGCTATACCACTCTTGGGCATATACCCAAAAGATGCCCTACTATGACATGTTCCACTATGTTGATTGCAGTGATATCTGTGATAGCCAGAAGATGGAAACAAACTAGATGTCCCACAACAGAATAATGGATACAGAAAATGTGATTCATTTACACAATGATATATTACTCAGTTATTAAGAACATACTGAGTTTGGCAGGCAAATGAATGGAACTAGAAAATATTCTCCTGAGTGAGGTAACTCAGACCCAAAAGGACATGCATGGTATGTACTCACTAATAGTAAATATTACCCAAAAATTACAGAATTCACAGGATACAATCCATAGAACTCAAGAAGGCTAACAAGCCAAAGAGCCCAAGTGAGGATGCCTCAGTCCCACTTGAGAGGGAGATGAAAGCAATCATATGGGGTGGGGGAGGGAGGGATCTGTATGGGAAAGGCAAAGCGACAGAGAAGGGAAGAGGGGAACATGATCAAGTATTGGGGCGAACAAGACTGAAGTCCCAAGGGCCAGCAGAAAGAAGTGAAACAGGCAACCTCGGAAGGTAGGAGGTGGGGAGACTCTCTAGACTGTACCAGAGACCTGAGAGATGACAGACTCTCAGAACTGAAAAGGAAGGGCCTTAGATGAAATGCCCTCCAGTGGGGAGAGGGAAATTGTAGAGTCCACCTCCAGAAGAAAGATGAGGCATCAAGTGGAGGGATGGGGTTGGCATCCCATAGTCAAAAACTCTGACCCAGAATTGTTCTTGTCTAAAAGAACTGCAGGGACAAAAATGGGGAAGAGCCTGAGGAAAAGGAGGTCCAGTGGCAGGCTCAAATTGCTATCCAGCCCAGGGGGTTGGAGGGAGGGGGGCTCAAGGCCTGGCACAATTACTGCTTCTATGGTGTGCTTACAAACTGCCCAACAATCAGCTGAAAGAGTCAGATGCAGATATTTACACCCAACCAATGGACAAAAGCTGCTGACTCCTGTGGAGTTTAGGGAAAAGCTGGAAGAACTGAAAGAGGATGGTGACCCTGTACGAGGACCAGCAGTCTCAATCAACCTGTACCCCCAAGATCTCTCAGATACTGAGCTATCAACCAGGCAGCATACACCAACTTATATGAGGCCCCCAACACCTATACTGCAGAGGACTGCTGGGTCTGAAATCAGTCAGAGAAGATGAACCTAATCCTTGAGAGAGTTGGGGCTCTAGGGAATGGGGAGATATGGTAGGGTGGATGTTGGGGGATGGTGACATCCTCATAGAGACTGGAGTGGGGAGGAGTTGTAGAATGTGGAACAGTCTGAGGGTGGACTAGGAAGAGGATAAAGTTTGGACTGTAAAAAAATGGTAAAAGAAAAAATAAATAAATAAATAAATAATAAACACATATCTACATTTGTTCCAAATGAAATCTCCAAACAATGTGAAAAACAAGATTTCTCAGTTGGTCATCTCTCGTAAGCACATAAAGCTTCTGGTATTTTCTTAGGTTACTTCTAATTCCTGTTGCTAAGTCTGTATGTTGCTCTCCACACTCTGACAGCTACCCCCCATTGTTTAAAACAGCACTTAGACAATTCATTGAAAATAAAGAGTTGAGTTGCCTAGATAGAATCTTCACCACTATCTTTGTTATTGAACATTCCTTTTGCATTCTACCAAAAAGCAAATATAAACACCAGCCCAGAAACAAATCTTTTGATATGCAATGGTGTCCTACCTACAAGATATGCCAGCACACAGGAGTACAAAACTTGTGAGAGTAACCACCCAATATTTGATTTGACTTCAGGCCCAGTCTATGAGAACAAACTCATTCCTGACTCTGTGTGGATGACTAAAAACATGAGAGTAGACATTTCATTGACTTAGGGTAAAACCAAATGCTATTCTTCTACTTAAAAATATCTATCAAAAACTGACTACTAATGATATTCTGCTATACTCACAGATTTATGCCTTGATTACCCATCAACAAGGAAGCTTCCTTCTATAGCAGATAGGAAGAAACACAGAGTGTGTGCATGAGAACAGGTTTTATGAAGTAATAAGATCTGTCATAGCAATATGAAAGTAGCAGATTATATTTTAAGGTCCAGAACTTCACTAGCCCTGTATGGCTGTCTAGGTTTCCCATCACAGGAATGATTTGTTTGTGTTGAGTGGGCTTTAGTACAATTAGATTGCAGTCAATTTTTACTGACATGTGAATGTGAATTGTACTTCTTGAACCTTTATTCATGGCTCAGGAAATATCACATAGACAGGGAAAACAAGATTATACAGTTCAAAACAATAGGAAATTGGCTGTGAGACAGTGACTCTTTGAAATGGCTTCAAAACCAAAAAGGAATAATAGCAATAGCAATGTGTTAATTAGGAAAGGACAAAATTTCATATGGCCTCTCTCTTAGACAAAGTACTATAGGCAACTATTGACTTCTGAGAGAAGGAAAACTAGCCTTTTCAAAGGGAGAAATCCTCTTATTAGTGGCCAAATGCAGAGTGGTTGGCTTGGAAACCATATACAGAGAAGCAACAAATACAGACTAAGGAAGTTCTCTCTCTGTGTGTGTGTGTGTGTGTGTGTGTGTGTGTGTGTGTGTGTGTGTGTGTGTGTGTGTGTGTATTTGCATCTGCACACATGAGGTTTTCAACTTGAGGGGGTTTATGAAAAGGGTTTGAGTCCTGGAAATAGGAGAAGGTGGAGGGAGGAAAGAGGAAGTAAAAAAGGCCAGTGATGTAATTCAAATTTAACTATCAGTTGAAGACTTCAAAAACATATATGTTAGATTTTTTACAATGATTTTTTTTTTTGGATTTTTTTTTCTGATTTCTGTCTAAATTCACTTCGTGTTGGCTGATTTTGTTTGTCATTTTGTTATAAGCCTGAGTCATCAGAGAGCAATAAATCTCAGTTGATTTGAGGAAATGAATCCATGAGATCCTGTTCTTTAGCATGTTCTCAATTAATGATCAATAGAGGAGGGACCAGCCCATGGTGGATGATGCCATCCCTAGGCTAGTCGTACTGACCCCTATAAGAAAACAGCCTGAGCAAGTCATAGGAAGCAAGGTAGTAAGAAGAACCCATCTATGGCCCATCAGTTCCTGCCTCCAGGTTCCAGCCCTGCTTGTGTAACTGTCTTAAGTCTTGGCATTGATAGAAACATAAGTCAAATAATTATTATCCTCTCCTACTTAATCTTTGGTCAAGGTGTCTTGTGGCAACAACAGAGACCCTAACTAAGACAAATTGATCCAAGCATAGGGAATTATTGGTGTGACTGTCCTGACCATGTGTATTCTGGAGGATTGTGGAAGGTCTTTGGAACTTCGAGTATTGAGACTTCAGTAGAATGTTCTGTAGGAGCTTGGAAGCTAAAAACATTGAGAGCAGTACAGAAGATGGAGGACTTGCTTGTGAAATTTCAGACGTAAAGATTTTATCAGGATTATTTGTTATTTTGACTTAAGAGTCTGTGGTTCCAGTTAGCTGGGGCTGAAAAATCAGCTGTGATTAACAAGATAGCAGACTATTAAAGTGAAATCTTGTGTTGCTGGGACAATTGGTGCTTAAGAGCAGGAGCTATGAAATTAATGGTGGTTAAGAAGAGATCAGCGTAACTGAGTTAAAATCTCTGGGAAGTATTTTCTGAAAGCAAAGGAAGTATAAGACAAATAAACTCTTTCATCCAATACTTGGTCTTGGTCATAGTGTTTTGTGGCAGCAGTAGTAATTTGGCTAATATGCCTGGTTTACCAAATATTTTCTTTATTATATTGCCATTGCCACTATACTTCTTGATGTATAAGTACATATTCACATTGTTGAGGTTTTTTTTTGTTTTGTTTTAAATGAAAGTATACGTTATAATAAAGTCAATTCGCATATTTTGATGATTTTTCATATCTTTCTCATTTTATATTTTTTCTACTGTACTTTCATATACTAGGTTGTCTATGCTCCCAGTTTTCATATAAGTTCTGCATTCTATTGCATTAACCAGTTTATCACTATTGTTTCTTTTTTTAAGCGTTATTTTTCTTTTACTTAAATTTTTTATTTGATATTTTCTTTATTTACATTTCAAATGTTATCCCCTTTCCTCATTTCTCCTCTGAAAACTCCCTATCCCATTCCCCCTCCCCCTGCTCACCAACCCACACACTCCTGCTTCCTTGTCCTGGCATTTCCCTATACTGGGGCATTGAGTTTTCACAGGACCAAGGGTCTTTCCTCTCTTTGGTGTCCAACACAGAAACCAATAGAAAAGAAATTGGGGAAGAGCCTTGAGAACATTGGCACAGGGGCAAATTTCCTGAACAGAACACCAATAGCTTATGCTTTAAGATCAAGAATTGACAAATGGGACCTCATAAAATTGCAAAGCTTCTGTAAGGCAAAGGACACTGTCAATAGGACAAAACAGCAACCAACAAATTGGGAAAAGATTATTACCCATTACTATTATTTCTTACTTGTATCCTACAGCTTCTAAAAATTTTATTCATGTTTATTTCTCTTCTTAATGCTATATGACCACAATAATATTTCAATTGTAGCATAAATTAAGTTAGTGTGAACTTAAAACAAAATTTCATGTTCTATAAAGTTTGAATTTATTTTGATTTTACTATACTTATGAAAATAACAGTATTACTTTACTATAATGGTATTCTTAATATAGAACTATTGCAATAACCAAGTTATATGATAGTGAATTACGTATCATAAATTGTAAGCTGTAGTTATGATCAATCTGCTCAGTTTTTTTTTTTTAAGATTTATTATTTACTGTAGCTGTCTTCAGACACCCCAGAAGAGGGCGTCATTACGGATGGTTGCGAGCCACCATGTGGTTACTGGGATTTGAACTCAGGACCTCTGGAAGAGCAGTCAGTGCTCTTAACCACTGAGCCATCTCTCCAGCCCTTGCTCAGTTTTTAAAATTATAAAACATTACTTATTGTATTATAGAGGAATGATTCTTCCTTCCAGTATCATAATAATACTTTTGAATATCTCATGCCTTCACAATATCTCCCTGGACTTAAGATGATCCATAAAATACAGGTTCATAAATAAATATTATTTTCACTTAAGATGTTTATGAGAGATATGTAGATTATCTATCTTAATCTAAATCAAAGTAATCAGATCTTTGTTGACAAATTATAGCTTATTGATTTAACAGAGATAAAATATATGATATAAAATGCTTGGCTCTTTAAGAATTGGCCTGTTCAGTTAGGAAATTTTTCAATATTTTGATTAACATAATTTGAAATTTCCAACATATATACCTTTGCATAGTGACCAAGCTTTAATAAATGACATTCATTCATTTAATATATTTTCTTTAAATAGCTAATATTTATACTAAACTTAAAATTTGATTTCCAATAATTCAGAGAGATATCTATGATGAAATCAGATTTTTCTTTGTGGTATACAATAAATTTTGTAATGTACATTTTACACATCAAGTAAAATATTTCTGCAATTTCAATCTTAGAAGAATGTGAATAAATTCACAATGTAAACAATATGAAAATTTTGTTTTCTAAAATCAGAAATATCCATTTTCAAACAGTTGGAGACAGGAAGAGGAAAATGTAATAATGCACACATAATTAAACATCTGTGATTACTGCTCACCTGCATTTAAGTTACGTCATTAATATATATGTATAACTGCCACCAAGAACACATACATTATTGAATAGAAGTTTGTTTAAAGGAGTGCTTTAGTGCATATTTTAACATTTTACCATGCTTGAATGATTTATATCTTCTATTGGCAACAGTCATTCCTAAAAATTTGTAGAAATCTTGAATGATCATCATGTCAATGAGATAGTAACATGTCCCTAAGTCTACTTATATTTAAAAAATAATATACATTTAATATTAATGCTAGTTGAATTTCATGAAAATAACCAGAGAGAATAGTCATGATGAAGAATTGCTGTTGAGTGTAACTTATGGGATTCCTTTGCATCTCACTGTAACTGCTCAATGACGCATGACATCTGACAATATGGGATAGTACTCATTGCTGAAACTTAACAAAAGCAGCCACTTCTGAGCTCACCAGTGCAGCTGGAAAATCTTAAAAATTGTCTGTACTGGTTGGTTTTGTGTGTCAACTTGACACAGGCTGGTGTTATCACAGAGAAAGGAGCTCAGTTGGGGAAATGCCTTCATGAGATCCAGCTGTGGGGCCCCTCCATGGCCTCTGCATCAGCTCCTGCCTCCTGACCTGCTTGAGTTCCAGTCCTGACTTCCTTTAGTGATAAGTAGCAATTTGGAACTGTAAGTTAAATAAACCCTTTCCTCCCCAACTTGCTTCTTGTCATGATGTTTGTGCAGGAATAGAAACCCTGACTAAGACAAATTGGTAGCAGCACCATGGCGTATTCCTGTGACAACCTGACCATGGTTTGGGGAGGACTGTGGAAGGACTTTGGAACTTTGAGCTAGACGATTCATTCGGTGTTAAGAGCTCTGTGGGATGTTGTGTAGGAGCTTGAAAGATAATGTTGAGAACAGCATAGAAGATGGAGGCCAGGCTTGTGAAATTTCAGAGGAAAAATTAAAGACTCTTATTAGGGCCATGTTTTGATTGTGAAGATTCTGTGGTTTTGGTTAGCTGGGGCTGAAGAATCAGCTGTGATTAACAAGATACCAGAACCAGTAAAGCAAACCTTTGTGTTACTGGGACTATTGATGATGATTAACTGGAGTTAAGAAATTAGTGGTGATTAAGAAGAGACCAGCATCACTGAGGTGAAATCTTCTGGGAAGTATTTTCTGAGAGCACAGAGGCTGTGTTCCAGAGATAGCCATGGTTGTACTTTGTGCTGTGGCTGGACTTGGTACTGTGTAAGAGTCACCCAAGTGGTGATAGTTTTGAAGGCATGAAGGGGTCATGAAGAGCAGCTGAGGCTTGGCACTGTGAGAGGCCATGGAAGGCCATTGGTGAAGGTGCAACCTCAGTTGCAATTTATAGCCCAGGACTAAAAGGGTCATGCATAGGAGTTGAGGCATGGAACCATGAAAAGAGCCTATGAGAGAGTATTGTTGAAGCCTAGTTACAGCGGAAGATAGCAGTATTTCAGGGATGCCAGTGCCATAGATGACCATCAAGAACAGCAACAGCAGTGGATTACAGGCAGCTGGAGCCTAGAAGACAAGCTGTGTGCTACAAAGGGCAGAGCTGGAGAAGTGACCCAAGCCCTTGCAGGAGCCCAGAAAATTTTGAGTTGGATCCCAGACATTGGACAGTAGGAGTTTGAATTTGGCTTTTGATTGTGATTGTGCCCTGATATTTTTCCCTCTTGAAGGTAGAAAGTATTTTAGTGGAGTCCACAGTTAAGAAACTTTGAATTTTTAAAAAACTTTGAATTTTAAAAGATATTGGAAATTTTAAAGGGATGGAACTTTTTTTTTTTGAGCCTAGAATATATAATGAACTCTTAAAATTCAGTAACAACATAAACCAAACCTACAAATGGGCAAAGGATTTCAATGCCATTTTAAATCCTATCATGAAATAAGGCAATTTACAAAGCTTACCATCATGAACATACAGGGAAACATTAATTAAAAACTCACGACTCAAGAAAATGGAGAAACTGGAACTGTCAACTGTACTTACAGAAAGTAGAGTAACATGGTCACTTTGGTAGAATCCAGGGGTTCTCATCAATATAAATATAAAACTCCCCATATAGTTCACAAATCTAGGATCAGCACTGTATTCAAGGTAAATATAGTCTTTCTAAGGAAGTATACTCAAATTTCATAGCAGGTTCATTCACAATAACTCAAAGCTAAAAAGAAGCTAAATGCCTGTCAAAGTGGAACCTTAATCTGTAAGGAAGGAATTGTTAAGATAGGAGACAGCATGGGAAACTGTAAACCATTACACCAAGTAAAAGAAGCCAGACACAAAACCAGTCTGTGCCTCATAATCTGTTTATGTGAAATTCTTGAGCAGGCAAAGCCAGTCTTAGAAGGGCAGAAAAAAGGAATCAGCAGCTTCCAGGGCTACAGTCTGGAAAGTGCAACTTTTAATATGTAAAGACTGTGGGACTTTTAAAGTTATTTAGATCTTGGGGATGAATAAGAAAATAAGGGTTGAGGCTGAATAGTGATGTGTGTGTGTGTTAAGTTGACAAGGGGTCAATTATACTGGCTGGTTTTGTGTGTCAACATGACACAGGCTGGTGTTATCACAGAGAAAGGAGCATCAGTTGGGGAAGTGCCTCCATGAGATCCAGCTGTGGGGCATTTTCTCAATTAGTGATCAAGGGGAGGGCCCCTTGGGGGTAGAACCACCTCTGGGCTGGTATACTTGGTTTCTATAATAGAGCAGGCTGAGCAAGGCAGGGGAATTAAGCCAGGAAGAAACATCCCTCCATGGCCTCTGCATCAGCTCCTGCTTCCTGACCTGCTTGAGTTCCAGTCCTGACTTCCTTTGGTGATAAACAGCAATTTGGAGTTGTAAGCTAAATAAACCCTTTCCTCCCCAACTTGCTTCTTGGTCATGATGTTTGTGCAGGAATAGAAATCTGACTAAGAAAGACACTGTCATATTCTTTTCCCTTAGTGAGGTCTTTCTAAGTTTGGTACTAGTAGCCAATAGTTAAAATATTTAGTGAAGATTTGTCCTGTTATGATGCCTTTAAGTAAATGTAGTATAAAAGATAAAGAAAGAGCTATATGAAAGCAAAATTTTTATGAGAATAAATGTACATACCTGTAAATAAGAATGTTTTACTAGAAAATTGTATTTTCCTGTTGAACGTGTTCCTTGGAATTGACCTCTAATTTCAAACTAGAATAAGAAAGATAAATCTGTTCCTTTATATTAACATTCTTTGACCTCCAAATATGAAGTGTAAATTATATAAATTTCAAGATAGAAAGCAAGTGCTGCCAAAAACTTCAAAAGATTTCTTGACATATTACTTCAATCTGTAACATTAAGGTTTAGAATAAAAGGAAAAAGATTCACCATTTTAAGATTCTTAAAACAATATCCAACTTAAAATGACAGCACTAATTTGTCAGAAAGAGAAATATCCCTTTATGCAGGTTTTTCAAATGAAGCAAAGAGGATGATCACAACTGCTGCATGAATATTTGTGTAATGAAGTAGCACTTGACTTAGAAAAGAGAGTCCAAAAGGAAAAAGGATGATGAAATAGGAAGAAGTAAAGGATGGAAAGTGGTCATCTGGACATTTCTGTTTTAAGCTATAAGAGATATGAATTATATAAATATAAAAACACATAGACACATATAAATAAATTATACAGAAATGAAATAACATTTGCCGGTCAGTCTGCAGAGTACATGAGTGAAAAGTACTTGGCTCTAAGCATTGTGCCTGTATCACCCCATACAATGATCAGGGAAGACTGTAGAAAAGAATACAAAAAATATAAGAAAAGCAGTAGGAGAAGAGCCTTGTGAAACAGCAGTTTCTGGACCTATCCTGGACATTGCCCCCAAGAGCCCACAGCACGACTTCCTCAGATTAACTCATTATAAGTTTAATATTGTTTTAAGATGAAAATTAGTAGGGTCCCTGGAGTAAAAGGAGGAGATGTAAGTCAATCTAGACATGAACCACATTAAATAGGCATAAAGACAAAGTAGTTAGCAGGTAACAAAATTATAAATACTTTTTGCATAAATTCATTATTCAAATCTTTGTGGAGAAATATTTTGATGACCTAATGCACTTAAATGTTTAAGAACTATATTCTCTGCTATTTAATTATAATAATTTCTAAGGCACCCAGCTAAACCACTATCCTGGATAAATAAATTATAATAAACAAGCATTAATCCAAACTGGGCATGATGCCCAGAGTCATAAAAGTGAAAACGGGCAGCGAGCATCATGAAAGGAGAGTGGATAAAGCAAGGTAATCTAATATGAGACAGCTACTGGTATACAAACAGAATCTTTCCGTTTCAGTAATAATTGGGAAGCATTTCAGTATGTCACGAAGCTCAGCAATTACTTGCTTAAAACTGACTCGCTTTTTTTTCTCAGTTTATAAACAAGCTTTAAAATTAAAAGCCTAAAGTTTTAAAAGAGTAAACATCCATGAAATCAAAGTGTAATTTATAAGAATGTTTTATAAGGACATTTAAAATAGAGAAATATAAGCAAGCTACAGCCCCATTGTCTGTGATCAGGAACAAAGAATATCAAGGAGAAATTTAATTTCCCTCCAGAATCTTAAAGCATCAAGACAATCTTGTGGTTGCTTTTATTTCCTCGTACAGTTTTGAGTGATAGTAGCCTTACTATCAGTGAAAGATCTTCTAGAAACCACTTGAGAACCAAGGTTAATCTGAAATGTAATATAAGGGGGGAAATTACAAGAAAGAAACACGGAGCTACTGTTATTCATTCTACACAGAGTATAATATGCTCATACTGAAAAAAATGATTTTAACCTTAGTTACTCTGTTAAAAAACAGTGACAAATCTGATGTAACCTACAAGTGGAGAATTTTATGAAATAATCTGATTCAATAGGCTGTTTGGGTCATGGAACACAAAATGAGATATGAGAGAGGAAGAAAATGGGGGGGGGGGTTGTGTGAAAGGAGTGAGAATTGCAGAGCCCAAAACAGAAAGCAAGAAAATATTAGAAAGGGATAATGAGGAAAACAAGGCAGTGTAAAGCATCTCATGGTAGACATGGTAAGCACACACTGAAGACGAGAGCAAAGAACAAGGAAAGAACTGTAGTGAGCTGAAATGTCATTGTAACACCACTGTTAGTAAGAGAAAAATATGATTTATGGTGCTATCTATCAGGCTCTAGAGAAACACTTAAAATAAGATTTAGTACTAATCTTTATGCAAAAAATATATAAGTAGCTGCAGGATTTTTCTAGATGAGGTGCCTTAGCCCATGTTGTACAATGTGGTGCATCATTAGGTCTGTGAAAGAACGACACTTTTGTAAATGTGTGAGGATTTGCAGTCCAGGCCATGAGTGGCTTCTTATTTATAGTACTGGTATCAGTCTCATTAAGTAACAGTGTCTCACATTCATTTATTTCACTTTTAGTATCTTTTCTTTGGTATCAATCAGACATTGTAAATTCCTATGCCTCAGCAATAAGCAAATAGGCTCAGCAGTTATGAGCACTGACTGCTCTTTCAGAAGTCCTGAGTTTGATGCCCAGCAACCACATGATGGCTCACAACCATCTGTAATGAGATCTAATGTCCTTTTCTGGTGTATCTGAAGACAGCTACAATGTACTTATATATAATAAATAAATAAATCTTTTAAAAATATATAAGTTAGTAAAAAATTGAATCACTACACATTTCAGAGCTATAACATGAGATCAAGATTTTTTTTGATGGAAGTAAAATATAGGAAATTTCAATGGATTTTTCAGGCATCCTTAGCTTCACAACTGTGTGGGTTTTCTTCTCTTTTTATTACAATTCTGTAGTATCCAGAATTGAAAATAATCTTTCCAAAACACAGATAATCATTAGGAAAATGGAAAGTAGAAGCTCAGATGAAAGGAGCATTATACAAGATGGTGACTGAAAAAAATCCACACTGACATGTTCAATCATATAACAAAAAATTAAATACTTTGATTTTTATAGCTTTAATAAAACTAAAAATAGTTTCTATATCAAATGTATAAGTTGTTTAAATATTTTAGCTATTCTTTAACTTTCTATTTTTCTAAGTATAGCTGACTAGATTTGTGGCAGTTTGAATGAGAAGTGTCCTACATACCCTGTCATATTTGAACACGAGATACCCATTGGCGGCATGGTTTAGGAACTTTAGGACCTGCAGCCTTACTACAGGAAAATTTGAAGTGGGCTTTGAGATTAAAAGCCTTTTGCTATTTCCTGTGATATACCTCATCTCCACATTTGTGGATACTAATACGCCTTCCCTGCTCTGAGTAATGTTATTTATTTATTTATTCATTTATTTACCTATTTATTTACATCCCAATTTCTTCCACCACTCCTTATCCTCACAAAGTCCCTCTCCCCAATCCCTTTCTATTCCAAGATAAGGCCCCCTTTATTATTCCCCAACCCTGATCCATCAAGTCTCTGCAGGATTAGGTGCATCCTCTTCCATTGAGAGGAAACAAGAAAGCCCTGTTAGGGAATAGACTGAACAGTCAGGCAACAGTTTTATGGACAACTGCCACTCCAGTTGTTGAGGAACCCTTATGGAGACTATGTTGCATAACTGCTACATATGTGCTGAGTACCTTGGTCCAGACCACATATATTCTTTGGTTGGAGGTTGTCTTGGAGAACTTCCAAGTATTCTGTTAGTTGGCTCTTTGGCCTCCTATGGAGTTCCTATCCCATTTAGGTCCTTCTATCTTTCCCCCTGCTCTTCCAAAAGAGTACCCAATCTCAATCAGATGTTTGGCTGTGCATATCTGCTTCCTTTTAAGTCAGCTGCTAGGTAGAGCCTCTGAGAGGATAGTTATGTGATACTACTGCTTGCAAGCGTAACAGTATTATCAATAGTGTCAGGGATTGGTGCCTACCCATAGGGTGGGTCTCAAGTTGGTTTGGTTATTAGTTGGCTATTCCTTATCTGTTCCATTGTTGTCCCTGAGGTTTTTTTTTTTTTTTTTGACAGGAAAAAATTGGGATCAAAAGTTTTGTGGGTGGGTTGATATCCTGCCAGGCTACAGAAAGTTACCTTGTAAGGTTCTATATTCCCAATGTTATGTCTCAGTTAAGGTCATCCACATTGATTCCTGGATACCTTCTCCAACCCAGATCTCTAGAAATTCTTAGAGATTCCAAACACCACCACAAACCCATCAGTTGCAGATTTGCATTCATTCCCATGGTTCTCTAGCTCTCTTTCCTGAATCTCACCACACCTGTTCCTGAACCCCTCATTCCCTTCCTAAAGCCTCTCTCCTACATAGTCCCTTCACTCCCTCTGCCTCATGCGACTATTTTATTCCCCCTTGCAAGTGATATTTAAGCATCCTTGCTTGAACCTTCTTTCTTGTTTAACTTCTTTGGGTCTGTATCATGAGTATCCTGTACTTTATGGCTAATATCCACTTATTAGTGAGTACATACCTTGCATATCTTTTTTGGGCCTTGGTTACCTCACTCAGGAAGATGATATTTTCTTATTCCATCTGCCTGAAAAATTCATGATGCCCTTGTTTTTAATAGCTGAATAGTATTTCACTGTTTAAATTAACCATATTTTCTATATCCATGCTTTGGTTGAGGTATTAAGCTGTTTCCAGTTTCTGGCTATTATGAATAAAGCTGCTATGAACATAGTGGAACCTATGTCCTTGTGGTATGGTGGAATATCATTTGGGTATATGCCCAGGAGCAGGACAGCTATATCTTTAGGTAGAAAAATTATACCAAAATTCAGGAACACAATCCACTATATAAACAAACTGAATGGAAAAAAAGTGATCATCACATTAGATGCTGAAAAAGCCTTTAACATTATCCAACACAGTTTCATGTCTTAGAGAGATCAGTGATACAAGGCACACCATACATTATAAAAGCAATATATATAAAGCAAACCAATAGCCAATTAAATGAAGAGAAACTTAGTAGAATCCCACTAAAATCAGGTACAAGACAAAAACTGTCTATTCTCTCCCTATCTACTGAAATTAATACTTGAAGTTCTAGGCAGAGCAATATGACAATAAAAGGAGTCCAAGTAGATACAAATTGGAAAGGAAGAACTCAAGTTTTTATGGATAGTATGATATTATACATAAGCAACCCAGAAAATTCTACCAGAGAACTTCTACAGTTGATAAGCAACTTCAGCAAAGTTGCTGGATATAAAACTAACTCAAAAAAAATCAGGAAGTCCTCCTTTATAGAAATGATAAAGGGGCTGAGAAAGACATTAAGGAAAAATCTTATTCAAAATATCTATAAATAATATAAAATATTTTGGTGTAACTCTAGCAAACCAAGTCAAAAAATGAGAATTATAATATCATGAGCCTCAACCAATTATGCATCATAACTTTTAACATTGATAAATACAAAGATGCTTTCAACTGCTATTGCTTATATTCTTAATGTCCAGTAACTAATAATTTAATTTCTTTGATATATGGAATAATTTGTGAAACTCTTAAAATTATCAAGAACATATAAAATATAAAAAGCCTGAAAAACAATATTAGTTATTTCTTTGAATTAGAGTTAGTCATTTAATAGTAATTCCTATGTTGGTCATTTTCAAGAGCTAAGTATTAGTTACTGTTTATTCTTCAAAGTTTTATTGAAATGATTACATGACTTTGCTCATACTAAGGTCTTGTGAATTTTGAGGTATTTTTAAGCGATCTACCCCGTTTAAAAAATAAAAATAGACAGAAACACTCACCCTTTCTCCAAAATAATATTCTATAACTGCATAATTGTCTCTCTTGCCAAAAATTTTTACTTACTGTAGTTACACACAATTTTTGTGACATGTGTTGGTTGGAGTTTTGTTAGCTTGACAAAAGTAAGAATCATTTTGGAAAAGAAAATCCCAACTGAGAAGATGCTTCAAATCAGCAAGTATGGGGAGCAGTTTTTCGTCTTATTATTGAATTATGAAAACAAAGACCACCATGAGAGGCCCCACACTTTGCAGGTGATCCTGAATTCTATAAGAAAGCAAACAGCACACAAAAGAAACATGCCAATTATCAATTTTGATGTCCTGTATTCCTGCTCTGACTTCCCTCAGTGACAGTGATTGACCAGAGAGTTACTAACTGGAATGAACCCCTTTCTCTTTATGTTTACATATGAACATAGTATGTTAGCAAAACATTAGAAACTCTGAGTAAGACACATGCATAATATTCAATGCTCTAGACTCTGAAATTAATTTTACTGATCTTACAGAAGGTTCCTATATAACGAGTTTATGCCAATTTTCCATCTTACTTATGCTTGGCAATTTTGCCCCTGTCAGAACCCTGACTCTATTATCTATTTCTTTACTCTTTCATCTATTATGATATTGTGCGACTGTCAAACCAGAAAACCATCATCAATCCCTGAAAATAATTATCTTACACTAATAATTTCAACTCTCTCCATCCTCATTAATGTTTTTTTATTAGGGTCAGTAGTAGTGTTTTGGTTCTTTGTAATGATATTTTTAGGCCCAATACACTAATTTAGTGTATTGTCATATTACAATAATTGTAATATGGCATATTCATGGTGTACTGTAACTGTAAGCAATAATTTTTAATTATTTTATTTTACTTTAGAAATAATTGGTAAGAATTAATTTATAATATTCATTCCATGAACAAATATTCTTTAGGATTTCAAAGTACTATATTTTCCTAGTGAATATATTTAACCTCTACCCTTAAAACAAACAGAACATTTTATTAAAAATTATTTTCAGGTTTTTATGAATTTTACTGTAAATTTATTTCAAAAAAGTTAAAACTCCTCATCTAATGTTAATGAAAATTTGAAATTCATGCTATACTTTCAAATATTTAATTTAAGGTTATTTCTTACATACTTCCTGAATTTTACTATAACAATTTTCTTCAATTAGATTTCTCCGTATCAAAATTATACTTGTTCTATGTAGGGGAGTATTTTATTTTTGTTACAATTTTCACAAGCCATATATTATAATAATTAGATGGTGATATTCTTTACTATTCAGTAAATTATATCCAAACCTATAAAGAGATCATTGTTCTGTCTTTGGGTTATGATAGATACCATGCCTAAACTGAGAGACTAAGAGGATATTTAAATTTTTATATAATTGAAATTTTACTTACTGTGTTTAGTTTAATACATGTTTTCTTCCATTAGAAAATGTGAATATATTCTGTGGAAATTTGTTTAATTTTTGAAATTTTCAATAATATTTTATGTGATAGAAAAGTATTAATTGATAGAAAGTATATATATATGTATATATATGATAATAAGGATTTTATGACATACAAGGTATAATCTTAGAATTAACTGATGAAAAGATATGTGAACCATAAAAGTCAGTTAAAGGTGAAGAACAATATTAAACAAGGTTAACAGTTATGAACTATACTCCTGAATGAACCATTCTAAAATATTCAGAGCTTATATTTTTGAAAGTTTGAAACCTTATTTGATTTACATTGTTTCAAGACAACAAAAATAATAGCAGAAATTACCTCAGTTACATAAATGGTAAAATGCAATATATATATATATATATATATATATATATATATATATATATATATATATCCTATCTTTGGTCCAGAAATTATATATATACATATATATATTATATACACTAATATATACTATATTATATTAGCAATATTAATAAATTATATACAATATGTTATTTCTTGGTCCAAGATACATGCTCTCATTTCAGTATTGAGAGATGTAGTTCTACCTATTTCTTTACCAGGGCTATTAATGCATTTTAAAATTAAAGTCACCAATAATTCATTGTTGCTGAGGTAAGAGTAGAATCATCCTAGCAAGGACTGTACAGTGAGCACAAGCAAAAAGTACATGAGAGATGTGTAATAATTCCTGAGTTCTAAGGCTTGAGAGCAAGTGGGCTAGGTAAGATGAAATGGCATATAGAGGAACTACCCCGTAAGATTATCTCAACTCACAAGAACAAACTTGTTTGAAAGAGACTTTCAGTTTCAGTCCTGAAAACAATTGGGTGCTACTATCAAAGAATCTGGTTCTTAACTAGGGTGTCTGAACAAATTTTTCCATAACTGAAAGACGAACTCTTTTTTTTTTTTACATTATGTATTCTTTTCTTTATCATGAGTATGTTTTGGAGAAACACAACTGAGCTGGAATGAACAGCTCGGCTGCTGGGCGTCAATCTGTGGCCTGACAGGTGCTGGCACATCATGGAGGTGTGAGCTTCTGTCTGCTCCCTGTGCAGTTTCTGAGAGGTCAGGCCAATGGAACAGCAGTTAGGCTTGGAAAGCTCATCTCACAAAGGTGGCATAGGTATCAGAGGAAAAGAAGTGTGCAAGGTCTTTCAAGGCTAATACTCCCAAATGATAGAGTTTCCTGGTTTTTATCCCTGGTTTGACTAGTCTATGTCTATGAACTCTACTCAGATTCCTGACATTGGAGAACCATAATTTTTCTTAATTTCAAAGCCCAGTAACATTGCATAGCTCAAGTACCTGAAATTATGTCCATATTTGTAATCAGTATACTGCATAGCTTAGTAGTATTTCTTAAGTAAAACTATGGATCTCCAGGTAACAAAAAATAAATATTTATTATCAATCATAAGTATTTAAAATTTGACAATAGATTTGGAAAACCAATACATTCTGATATCCAAATACCTAATAAACTTTCTACTTCAATATATTTTACTTAAATAATATATATGAACAAATATATTTATTGTTTATCAGTTTTTCAATTATTCATTTGTTCATGTGTATTTTCATGTTCATAGTACTGGTCTATTTTATTATAATAATTTGAATGAGCAGCATATATTTCAGTAATCTATATCGGATATAAAAAGATATGCTCTCAATATGTATCCAGGAAAGTCCATGGTCTTCCAGTACAGACAGAAATAGACATTAAAATATAATTATCTTGACCCTGGTCATTTTCTTAGACAAATTTACTCAGCCTCTATAGTCTAAGAATGATTATATGAGAGGTCTTTTGCCTATAAGATACTTTTAGAGTAATAAATCTGGTCTTCTGAGGGTAGATGCTTGAATATGGAGCTGAAAAAACAAATATAATTATGTCTTCAAAAGTTGGTGTAGCTATTTGAAAAAAAATTAAATAAATAAGATCACCAAAATTTTAAGATCCTTAAGACAAATGAAATTAAGTAGTGTATTATAATTATTTTATACAAATACAGATAGAATGTGCCAACTAGTTGCAAAGCTTTACTTTGAACAGATCAAGGAAAGTCACGTACAAAAATTTTTAAAATATATATTTTCTTTGGAGAATTTTACCTTTTTAAAATTTACAGTTTAAAGCTTGAACTTAACAGATGTTTTAGAGTTGAATAAAAAAATGGGTCTGCCAGGTACTGGTGGCTATCAGGGTTACACTGTCAGAGAAGGATGTTATAAATAGGGAAAAGAATATATGGAGGGAAGTCAGGTTGAAGTTACAAATTCAACTAAACATAGATAAATTAGATGTGGAATAGATATATTAATCTGTACATGTAAAAGAGAATTAATTTGTTTTCAATACTTTATGTAGGGACAGGTCTAGAGACAGTAAGAAATTAATCACAAGTGTTACAGCTAACATCCAAAAGTAATTGTGAACACTATTCATGAATTTGAAGGAGCCTGATTCCTTGGTATAGTAGCTAAAATTGTGTGGCTGAAATTAGTTTTCCAGGAATTCAGTTCTATCCTGCAAGAGGATGAGGATGAACAAATACAGGAAAAGCAAACATATTAAAAGAAAATCTTATTCTGAAAGAGTCAACTACAACATTAAGGTAAATTATTCATTAAAAATATTAGTAGCGTTGAAAGACATTAGACTAAACAAAACTAATGTCCACGAAAAATGTTCGTATATATCTTTTAATAACAGTGGCCATTCTCAGTGGTGGAATCTCAGGTTTGTTTTGATTTGCAATTTCCTGATAACTAAGGATGTTGAACATTTCTCTAGGTGCTTCTTAGCCATTTGATATTCCTCAGTTGAGAATTCTTTGTTTAGCACTGTACCCAATTTTTAATAAGGTGATTTAATTCTCTGAACTCTAACTTCTTGAGTTCTTCATATTGGATATTAGTCTTCTATCAGATGTAGGATTGGTAAAGATATTTTCCAAGTTTGTTGGTTGCTGTGTTTTCCTACTGACAGTGTCCTTTGCCTTACAGAAGAGTTGCAATTTTTATGAGGTCCCATTTGTTGATTCTTGATCTTAGAGCATAAGCTATTAGTATTCTGTTCAGGAAATTTTGCCCTGTGCCCATGTAGTCAAGGCTCTTCCCCAATTTCTCTTCATTTAGTTTCAGTGTGTCTGCTTTTATGTGGAGTTCCTTGATTCACTTGGACTTGAGCTTTGTACAAGGAGATAAGAATGGATGGATTTGCATTCTTCTACATGTTGACTGCCAGTTGAAACAGCACCATTTCTTGAAAAGGCAGTCTTTTTTCCACTGGATTGATTTAGCTCCTTTGTCAAAGATCAAGTGACCATGGGTGTGTGGATTCATTTCTGGGACTTCACTTCTATTCCATTAATCTACCTGCCTGTCACCATTACCAATATGATGCATTTTTTTTGATCATTATTGCTCTGTAATATAGCTTGAGGTCGGAGATGACAATTCTTCCAGAAGTTCTTTTATTGTTGAGACCTTTTCACTGTCCTGGGTTTTTTGCTATTCCAATTGAATTTGCAAATTGCTCTTTCTAAACTCCATGAAGAATTGAGTAGGAATTTTGATGGGGATTGAATTGAATCTGTAGATTGCTTTTGGCAAGATGACCAATTTTATTGTATTAATCCTGCCAACTCATGAGCATGGGAGATCTTTCCATCTTCTGAGACCTTCTTCAATTTCTTCCTTCAGAGACTTGAAGTTCTTGTCATACAGATCTTTCACTTGCTTCTTTAGAGTCACACCGAGGCTGGTTCTGGAGGCACAGGCCACTAAGATATGCTGAAGATGCAGTGGCAGGGGAATCTGAGTTCGAGGGCAGCTTGGTGAAAATATATCTTTATAGTTTTTAAAGGTATTGTGCAAATGATTACTCTATACTAATATTTTGGGGACATTTGAAAACAGACTTATGAAACAAAGCTTTATGAAACTATCACTGGATTCTCATTTTTTCTTAGTATTATAAGTAGTATATTCCACTGCTATAACCAGTATAACAAGGATTTAGAAAACAGGATAATGGTAGACAAGGACATAGACTCTTGGTTAACTTCAAGAATAAATTTTAAAAAAAGCCATCCCCTCTGTTTTTTATATATTGTTTCACTAGATACTAGAGATAATCTAGCAATTAGAGCTTGAGAAAACAGTCTCTCTGAACAACTCAACTCAGTCCTTCTGTCTGAATGGCCATGCCCTACAGCCCCTTTCATTATCATGGAGCATATTCCAACTAGGATTTATGTTATGCCTGCAGTTCCCTCCCATACATGAGACCATAGGCTGGGTCAGCTTTGAACTTGAGAAGCAAACTGAAGACCATCTGGTTCACCACAACTCTACAAGTGATTGCTCCATTCATATAGTTGCATGAACATCATCAAAATCAATGAGTTCTTTTCCCTATATTGATTTAAAAAGCAAAGCAAAGCCTACTTAAGTAAATTAGTTTAAATTGCAGAGAAAGTTGATTTTACATTGAGATCTATGACCAGGTACTTAAAAAAATATTTGACTGAAAACTCAGTTTATATTCTAAGAAATAATACATTAAAACAATGAACACACAAAGTGCTCTGAACACAACCTGAATTGTAGTAGCTGCATGTCTAAGATTTTAACTATTCTCATCTTCATTTTGTTCGATCAGAAAATGAAGTGAAAATCATCTTTTCTCAACTGGAATGAAGATAACTTACTCTGTGTGTGATTCTGTTGATGAAATGAGACCATATAGATAATCTACTATATAGTATTTTGTCATTACATAATAATTATGAAGTTGTTGATGTTTGAAACTTTCAAAAAATGTATGTTTTAATTTCATTGACCAATACATTGAAACAGAACTGAATACAATTTTTTAGATGCTACCCTTTGACACTCAATAGATATTCACTCCATAAAAAAATAAAACCAACAAACTTTTGAGTCATGTCTGAAAAAATATGACAATAGTTTCAATTTTGTTTTATATTTTTTCAATAAAGAGATATACTGTTCAAAGTGAAAAATTATAAATGTGGGTTGTATTATACTTCTCTTTTGTATTGAAAATAGATTCTTCTCTCATACAAGACGTATTTGACCACAGTTTCCTCTCTTGACACTCCTTTCAAGCCTTCTTCAGTCTAGATCCATTTCATTACAAGCAGAAGACTAGATAAAAGATAATTGTGGATATGTATGCTAAAAAGTAAATGCAAACAAATTCAAATAAAAGTATCTTCTTTTTTGTCCTTTCAAATAATCAAATTATTTATTTATATCCCAATGGCTGCCCCCCCCATTCCTCTCACAGATTCCTTTAGCCCATCCCCCTTCCACTTCTCCTCAAGTCTTTACAGGATTAGGCCCATCTTCTTCCCCTGAGACCAGAAAAGGCAGCACTGTTGGAAAATATGGATTTCCCAAAAAAGCAAAAGTTTTAGGGACATCCCCTGACACATCTTATTTAAAAGATTATATTCTAGCAAACATGCTTGGCTCTTTTTTGTCATAGGTACAGAAATTACCATTCAAAAATATTTGCAACCCAAACATCAATACCTATTTGTGTGCTTTGAAAATGCTTGAAATAGAAAGTGGCACTATTAGGAAGTGTGGCCTTGTTGGTGAAAGTTGGCCACTGTGGTGATGGGCTTGGAGACCCTCCTCCTGGCTACACAAGAACCAGTCTTCTCTGTTTTGACTTTGGAACAAGATGTAGATTTTTCAGCTCCTCCAGTGAAATGATTACCTGGATGCTGCCATGCTTCCTGCCTTGATGATAATGGACCTGTAAGGTAGACCCAATTAAATGCTGTCCTTTATAAGAGTTCCCTTGGTAATGTGCCTCTTTACAGCAATGGAAACTTTGACTTAGAAGTTGGTACCAGGAAAAGGGTATTTATCTGATAGACCTGAATATGCTTTTGTTTGGAAGAATGTGAATTTCAGTTCTTTGGATTTGCAAAGCAGTGGAATGCTTTAAGTGGAGTTTAGTGGGCTGCCCTAGTAGGAATATGAATGACTTTGTTGCTGAGGGTGATTTGAACTGTGGAAGCATGGCTCTAGAGGCTTCAAAGAAGAATTTTAGTATTTATCCCAGAGACGGTTCTTGGGATATTTTGATAAAGAATATGGCTGCCTTTTGCCCTTGTCCAAAGGTTTTGCCTGAGGGAGAGAAGTCAAATTAATAACACTGACAAAGGAAGTCTAAAGATCCAGTTTAGACTCTGTGCTGTGGTTTAGTCTCACAGAGAACACTTTGATGCACAGCAAGGTTAGCAAGGAAAAATTTAAAGTAATTTTCAAGTAATAAAAGGGCACCTGGATGCCCAATGGAGTTGAATCCTGTGTTCAAGGCGATAAACTATTATAAACGTGGTGACCTCGGGGCAAGATCTCACCCAGCTAAGTTTACTGTTTGTGGGTTTGTATTTGAACAAGAGTCATATCATTTTAGGCATTAATACCTGGCTATTGTTTTCATTTGGATTTTTAATCTAGATTGACTACAATTCAGAGATGGATGGCACATTGGTAATCCAGAATTTGGGGCAAAAAGACACAGGCTTTTGATCCTGATCTTGAATGATAATCTCACAAAAAGCTTTGGCCCAGGCATAATGGTATACACCTTTAATCCCAGGAGACAGACAGAAGCAGATCTCTGAATTCAAAGCCAGCCTGGGACAGAGCAAGTTATAGGTGAAGAAAAGATTAAGTTCAGGTGTGATGGTATATGCCTTTGAGCCCAGCATTCAGAAAAGCCATGTAGATCTCTGAGTTCAAGGTCAATCAACAGAGAAAGGTCCCAGACAAGCAAGCTTACACAGAGAAGGAGTTGGTGTCTTAGTCAGGGTTTCTATTTCTGCACAAATATCATAATTAAGATGCAAGTTTGGGAGGGAAGAGTTTATTCAGCTCAAATTTCCACATTGATGTACATCATTAAAGGAAGTCTGGATCGGAACTAAAGCATGTCAGAAAGCAGGAGCTGATGCAGAGGCCATGGAGGAATGTGACCTACTGACTTGCTTCCCCTGGCTTGCTCAGCTTGCTTTCTTATAGAACCCAAGACTACCAGCCCTGGGATGGCACCACCCAAAATGCACCCCCCACTTGATCACCAACTGAAAAAATGCCCACAATAGGATCTCATGGAGGCACTTCCTCAGCTGAAGCTCCTTTCATTGTGATAACTCCAGCCTGTGTCAAGTTGACACAAAAAACCAGCCAGTACAGTTGGAAAACAAAGATTGTGATAATGTAATAGAAAAAGGTGGGCCTGTTCCAAGTCTTGCAAGCAGAAGAACTCAATGGCTTCAGCCATGTGGCACTGTCTTTAGAGTCAAAAAATAGAAAAGAATACTAGGAAAATTGATGCTGCTTAGCTGGAGTTTTCAGAGGGGAAACCAGGAAAGGGGATAACATTTGAAATGTAAATAAAGAAAATATCTAATAAAGAAAAAATAAAAAATAAAAGAAATTAGTGGTGATTAAGAAGAGACCAGGATCACTGAGATGAAATCTGGGAAGTGTTTTCTGAGAGTACAAAGAAGCTCTGTTCCAGAGATAGGTTGTTCCTTGTGCAATAGCTGGATTTGGTAACGTATAAGAATCAATAAGGTGATACTGGTTTTGAAGGTATGAAGGGGTCATGGAGAGCAGCTGAGGCATGGCACAGTTAGAGACTAGGGAAGGCCATTAGTCAGGGTGCAGCCTCATTTTACAGTTGAAGATTCAACTGTCATGCAAAGAAGTTGAGGTTTGGCACAAAGAAGAGAGCCTATGAAAGGCTATTGGTGAAGCCTAGTTGCAACAGAAGTTTCCAGTGTATTGGAGATTCTAGTACTAAGGGAAGATCAGCAGGAACATCAGCAGCAATGGGGTGGAGACCACCAGAGCTTATAGTACACAAAGTAGATTCATTCTAGTAATATGACCTCTTTTAAGGTGAGAACATTTCCTACAGAGAACATTTTTACAAGAGTCAACAGACTGATGTTGGATCTGGAGAGATGGCAAATGAAAATAGAGTTGGTTCATTAGTTAAGTGTACCAGCTACTTGCCCAGAGGACTTGTTTTAGTTCTCAGATCCCAGATATAAAGATTACATCTTCCTATAATTCCAATCCCAATGCATTTGACAACTTTTACTGACCTTCATGGTTACTAGAAGGAATATATATATACACTCCAGAACACACATAAGTATAAAATATAAAAATAACATTATATGGAATTACAGCAGAAGTAGAAAAGTGAAAAGGGACCATGATTTTAACTGGAAAGATTTGGAACCATAAAAAGAGATGGAGGAGGTGTAGATAAATAGCAATAACAAACTTTAAAAAAGTCATAGGGAAACATATTGTACGTAAGATTATTTAGGTGTCCTGTAAGCTTGCAGAGGGACTGGTAATCAATGATCTTAAGAGTCTTCAAGACAGGACTCACTTTACTTAATTAGAATTGCTAGGCCAGAGTATTGTTATCTTATAAGTCTGATACAATATGTGCAATGATTGTTTATGAATGAGCTCAAGTAATGACCAGAGGAATCAAAGTGCTACATCCATATTTGGAAGCTGATCTTCCTATTTAAGATAGAAATATCTAATGGCTGAGAAGCACCTAAAGAGATGTTCATCATCCTTAGTCATTAGGGAAATGCAAATCAAAACAACCCTGAGATTCCATCTCACACCAGTCAGAATGGCTAAGATCAAAAACACAGGAGACAGCAGTTGTTGGCGAGGATGTGGAGAAAGAGGAACACTCCTCCACTGCTGGTGGGATTGCAAGCTTGTACAACCACTCTGGAAAGCAGTCTGGCAGTTCCTCAGAAAACTGGGCATGACACTCCCAGAGGACCCTGCTATACCACTCCTGGGCATATACCCAGAGGCTTCCCCTGCATGCAATAAGGACACATGCTCCACCATGTTTATAGCAGCCTTATTTATAATAGCCAGAAGCTGGAAAGAGCCCAGATGTCCCTCAATCGAGGAATGGATTCAGAAGATGTGGTATATCTACACAATGGAATACTACTCTGCAATTAAAAACAATGAACTCACGAAATTCCTAGGCAAATGGTCAGATCTTGAAAATATCATCCTTAGTGAGGTAACCCAATCACAAAAGAACACACATGGTATGCAGTCACTGATAAGGGGATATTAACCCAGAATCTCGGAATACCCTAGACACAATTCATATATCAATAGAGTTCCAAGGAGATGGAAGGAGAGGCCCCTGGTCCTGGAAAGACTGGATGTAGGGGAATGCCAGGACAGAGAAGAGAGAGGGGGTTGAATGAGGAAAAGAGGGAGGGAAGGGGGCTTATGGGACTTTCGGGGAGGGAGGAAACAGGAAAGGGGAAATGATTTGGAATGTAAATAAAAAACTTAGAAAATAAAAAAAATAAAATAGAAAGACACAGAACATTCTCAGAGATATTTTTAAAAGATCATGAGATATTGTACATATCTATTTTTTAGGAAGTATGACTCTAGCTTAAGAAATTGTTGCTTTAGAAAAATAAAACAAATATTAATTCCTAAAATGGATAATGCCTCAGATTTTTCATGATTTTTTGAGGCAAATGGATTTGATAAAGTCTCCTCTTTTAACTTCATAATACTTTCTTCGAAATCATAGAGTGTTCTCCTACTGTAGAAATTACCAGGTTAAGAATAAAAATCACAAACAGTAATCACTTTTCTTAGTTACATTTTCTTGAATTCTTTGAGATTCTGTGTAATAAAATAAAAAAAACTAGCAATTATATTAAGAATAATATACAGAGATTTATAAAATTTATTTAAGAACATAGTGTTTTTCAATGAAACTATATAATAAAGAATGTATACTTATTCCTGAGTATTGTGATTTTTTTCTTATTTTGAAATACCTAAATATGTTCCTGAAAAATTTTCAAAGTTGCTTAAAATATAATATTCCTCTCAATTTATTCTTATAAGAAAATAGAACACTTTTTCCCATATAATGTTTCTTTTATGTTTCATCTTTTCAGATATTGAGGCAATATTATACTTGGACACTCTGGTATAATGCAATATAGTATATTGGGTATCTCGAACAAAGGAAGACCATTATGTTTTTGCAGATTTGTTGTAGAAAGCATACGATTAAGGTTGTATCCTTGACTTCTTGCATGACTTGCCTACTGATCTTTCAAATGATACTTTTTTCTCTGTTGTCCCATGACCTGTTCTCCTATTGTTGTTGTTGTTATTATTATTATTATTATTATTATTATTATTATTATTTCTCTGCATTTCCTTTAGACAGTATCAATTCTGAGTCAAAATTTTTGAATATGTGTGGGTGGTCCTATGCTTCAAATGGGGGCCATATCTATCTACTGGAGGTGGTCTCTTTAAGTTCCATCTCCCCAGAGTTGGGCATTTCAACTCCACCATATCACAAGGACACATGTTTTATTATGTTCATACTAGCCTTATTTGTAATAGGCAGAAGCTGAAAACAACCCGGGTGTTCCTCAACTGAAAAATATATATAGAAAATATGGTTGTTCTACACAATGGATTATTACTCATTTATTAAAAACAAGGACAATATGAATTTTGCAGGCAAATAGATGGAATTAGAAAATATCATCCTGAGCATGGAAACCCAGACCCAAAAGAACATACATGGTATGTAATCGTTGATAAGTGGATATTAGCCAAAAGTTTAGAGTACCCATGATACAATTCACAGACCACATGAAGCTTAGCAAGAAGGAAGGACCATGTATGGATACTTCAATCACATTTAGAAGGGGGAACAAAATAATCATTGGAGAAAGAGGGAGGGAGGGACCTGGGTGAGAGAAGAAAGAGGGGAGAAAAGGGGGATAGGATCAAGGGAGGGCACAGGGGAGAAGCCCAGATGGCCAGAAGAATGAATAGAAATATGCAACAGTGTGGGACGGGGTGTCTGGGAGCCTCTAGAAAGTCCCAGATAGGGATGTGAGGGGCTCTGAGGACCCAAAGAGGATGACATTAGCTGAAATCTCTTGTTCTCTTTAAATCTGTGTACAGAGAGAGCTTTAGTGTCCTCTCTTTGTATAATGACTCTTGTACTATTATGTGAGAGATCCTTGTAAATAATAGCACTTTATCTTAATTATATTCTGAAAGGCACTGCATTCCTTTTAAGTTTCTAAATCTTTTTGTTTTTAAAGGTTTTATGCAACTCCAACTTTACAGGCTCTAATGTATGATAACAACAACTCTGTTTTGATAAAAACATTAATCTGGATGCCAGGGGAATACAAACAGCACATCAAACAAGTCATCTGGCACTCTCTATACCAAAAGAACATGGTGACTCCAGATATTTTTCTTTATGTCCATTTATGTATGTATGTATGTATGTATGTATGTATATGTGCATTTATTTATTCATTGTTTTCACTTACTCACTTTATTGCCTGCCAACTGCCTCCATCCCAATCACTCCCTTCCTCCATTTCCCATGCCTTTCTTCTCTGAGCAGGTGGCGGGGGTGTCCCTCTGAGTATCTCTCCCACCCTGGCACATCAAGGCTTTATGAGGATAGGCACATCCACTTCCACTGAGGCCAGACAAAGCAGCCCAGCTAGAAAAACATATCCCATGAAAAAGTAACAAATTTTGTGATAGACCCTGTTCCAGTTGTTTGGGACCTTCATGAAGACCAAGCTGCACATCAACTTCATATATCCAGGGAGGCTAGGTTCTTCCCAAGTATGTTTTTTGATCAGGAGTTCAGTCTTTGAGAGTCCCAATGACTTAGGTTAGTGGATTTTGTTGGTGTTTCTGTGGAGTTCCTATCCTCTTAAGGGGTTCAATCCTTCCTCCTATTCTTCTATAAGATTCCCCAGGCTCCATCCAATGTTTGGTGTTGGGTGTCTGCATCTGGCCATATCAATTGCTGGATGGAGCCTCTCAGAGGACACACATGCTAGAATCAAGTATCATTAATATTGTCATGGATTGGTGCTTGCCCATGAGATGGGTATCATGTTGGACTACTTATTTGAGGACCTTTCCCTCAGTCTCTGCTAACACCCCCACTCCCCATCCCTGTATGACTAGTAGTCAAGATACCTTTTGGGTTGGAAGTTTTGTAAGTGGGTTGGTGACCCTATCACAACATTGAGCTTATTGTCTGGCTATAAGTGGACCCTTTAGGTTCTATATCATCAATGCTGTGAGTCACAGCTAAGGACACTCCCATTGAATCTTGGGGGCTTCCCTTATCCCATGTCTCTGTCTCTTTCTGGAGATGTCCTCTATGTGGCCATCCCAGTCAGTTTCAGACTTACATTCATTCTCAGGACCATCTGGCCATTACTTCCTGTCATTTCCCACACCTAATCCCAAACCCCACTACTCTCCTCATCCCTTCTCCCACCGACCCTCCATCTGCCTCTTATGACTATTTTATTCCTCTTTCTAAGTGAGTCAAGCATCCTCTCTTATGATGTCCTTCAAGTTTAGCTTCTTTGGGTAAGTGGAGTGCAGTATGAATTTCCTGAATTTTATGGCTAACATCTGCTTATAACAGAGCATATACCTTTGGGGGTAGGTTATTTCACTTAGGATGACATTCTCAAGATCCATCTATTTGCCTTCAAAATTCATGATGTCTTTGTTTTAAGTAGTTGAATAGTATTCTACTTTGTAGATGTACAATATTTTCTTTATCCATTCTTCAGGTCAGAGATATCTAGGTTGATTCCAGTTCCTGGATATTACTAATAAAGCTACTATTAGCATAGTTGAGGAAGTATCTTTGTGCAATGGTGGAGTATATTTTGTGTATATACCCAGGAGAGGAATAGCTAGGTTTTGAGTTAATATTATTCCCAATTTTCTGAGAACTCACCAAATTTATTTCCAAAGTGGTTGCACAAGTCTGTGCTATCACCAGCAATGGAGGAGTTTTCTTCTTGCTCAGATGCGCTGTCACTTGAGTTTTTGATTTTAGCCATTCTTACCAGTGTAAAATAGAATCTCAGAATTGTTTTGATTTGCATTTCCCTGATGACTAAGGATTTTAAACATTTCTTTAAGTGCTTCTTTGGTCATTGGAGGTTCCTCTGTTGAGTATTCTGTTTAGCTCTGTGTCCCATTTTTTAATTGGATTATTTTGGTTGTTAATGTTTAACGTCTCGAATTCTTTATAAATTTTGGCTATTAGCCTTCTGTCAGATATAGCATTTCCCAGTCCCTAGGCTGCCATTTTGTCCTATGGACAGTGTTCTTTGCCTTACAGTAGCTTTGGAGCTCATGGAGTCCCATTTATTAATTGTTGATTTTTAGAGCCTAGGCCATTGAGACTTGAGTTTTGTGCAGGGTGATATGGATCTATTTTCATTCTTCTACAGGTACACCATTTGTTCTTCAACAAATGCTTTTCTTTTTTCCATTGTACGGTTTTGGCTTCTTTATCAAAAATCAGGTGTCTATAGGTATATTGGTTTATTTCTGAATCTTCATTTCAGTTCTCTTGATCAATGTGTCTGTTGACATAAAAACAGCATGCTGTTATAATCACTATTGCTCCAGAATACAGCTTTAGGTCCAGGATGGTGATTCCTGCCGAAGTTCTCCTATTGTTTAGAATTGTTTGGGCTATCCTCTGTTATTTTTCGATATGTAGTTGAGAATTGCTCTTTTAAGGTCTATAAAAAGTTGTTTGGGGATTTTGATGAGGATTTCATTGCATCTGTAGATTGCTTGTCATAAGATGAACATTTTTACTATGTTAAAACTACCTATTCATGAGCATAGGAGATCTTTTCATCTCCTGATATCTTCTTCAGTTTCCTCTTCAGGGATTTGAAATTCTTGTCATACAGATTTTTCACTTGCTTCTTTAGAGTTACACAAAGATATTTTATACTATAAGTGGCTATTGTAAAGGGGGTTGTTTCACTAATTTCTTTCTCAGCCAGCTTATCATTTGTATCTAGGAAGACTATTGATTTTTTAAAGTTAATTTTGTATCCAGCTAGTTTGCTGAATCTGTTTATCAGCTGAAGGAGTTCTGTGGTAGACCTTTGGTGATATTTATATCTACCCAAATATCATCCACACATAATAATATTTTGACTTCCTTTCTGATTTGTATCTCCTTAATCTTCTTTAGCTGTCTTATTGCTCAGGTTAGAACTTCAAGTACTATGTTGATTACATAGGGAGAGATTGTTCAGCATTGTCTTGTCCCTGGTTTTTGTTTAATTGCTTTAAGTTTCTGTCCATTTAGCTTCAAGTTGGCAATTGGCTTGTTATATTTTGCTTTGATTATGTTAACTATGAACTTTTTATCCCTATCCTCTCTGACACTTTTAACATTAAGGGGTATTGGTTTTTGTCAAAGGTTTTTTCAACATCTAAAGAGATTATCATGAGATTTCTTCTTTGTTTCAGGTTGTTTTTAAGGTGGATGGTATTGATAGATTTTTGAATACTGAACCATCCTTGCATACCTGGGATGATGCATATTTGATAATGGTAGATGATATTTTTGACTTGTTCCTGGGTTTGCTTCATAAGTATTTTATTGAGTACTTTTTGAGTACTTTTTGTTGTTGTTTGGAGACTTTTAAATTGCTGCTTCTATTTCTTTAGAGGTTATATGACTTTTTATATATTTCACCTAATTTTGATTTAACTTTGGTAAGTGGTGTCTGGATGCACTTTTCAAATGAGACCTAAGGAATTTTTGAATTTCCTCAGTGTCTGTTGTTATGTCTCACTTTCCATTTCTGATTTGTTTATTTGAATAAGCTCTCTCTGTTTTTTGATTAATTTTTCTACACATTTGTCTAGCCTGTTGATTTTCTCAAAGAACCAGCCCTTGATTTCATTGATTCTTTGTATTGTTTTCTTTGTTTCTAACTGATTGATTTCAGCCATTATTTTGATTTTTTCCTGTCTACTACTCCCTAGAGTATGCTTGCTTCTTTTTTTCTATAGCTTTAAGTATATTTTTAAGTTGATGGTATAAGAACTTTCTAATTTCTTTATAAATGTACTTAGTGCTTTAAACTTTCCTCTTAGAACTGCTATCACTATATCCAATAAATTTGGAAATGTTTTGCCTTCGTTTTCATTAAATTCTAGAAAGGCTTTAATTTCTTTCTTATTTCTTCCTTGACCATTAATTACACAGTTGTTCAATTTCATGTGTATCTATGTTTTTTGTTGTTTCTGTTGTTGCTGAAGTCCAGGTTTAATCCATGGTGGTCTGATAAGATACAAGGCATTATTTCAATTTAATTTTCATGTATCTGTTGAGTCTAACTTTATGAAAAACTATGTGATCAATTTTGGGGAAGCATCCATGAGGTATTAAAAAAGGCATATTCTTCAGTCTTTGGTAAATATTCTATAGTTGACTGTTAGGCCCTGTATTAGTCAGGGTTCTCTAGAGTCACAGAATGTATGGGTAGTCTCTATATAGTTAGGAGATTTGTTGATGTCTTACAGCTTGTAGTCCAACTCCCCAACAATAATCAGCAGTACTTGTGGATGGAAATCCAAGGATCTAGCAGTTGCTCAGTCCCATGAGGCAGCTGTGGATGGAAGTCTGAGAATCTAGCAATTGCTCAGTCACATGAGGCAGGCCAGGAAAAGCCAGAGTGAATCTACCTTCTTCCAATGTCCTTATATAGGTCTCCAGCAGAGGGTGTGGCCCAGATTAAAGGCATGTGCAACCTAGCCTTCCAATTCTTGATTAGTTCATTCCAGATTTAGTCAAGTTGACAACCAGGAATAGCCACTACAATCCACCCCTTGTCAACTTGACACAAATAATATCTCATGTCCACATGAAACAATAACAAGGTCATGAATATGCCTAACACGATATAACTACTCCTCCTACAATCGCAAATGCATTTGTAAATTTACAACGGGGTAATGTCCCTTGGAAACATTCTTTAAGTGTCTCAATACCAATTGATGTTAAAGAAATTGGAAGAAAGACAAATGTATCCTTAACAAAATAAGACAGAAGAAATCATATTACTTATAATCCTTGTTTCTGCAGCTGGTTACATGGTCTTAGCTCATATTTATAACTACCTTTCTCTGCTACCCATTCTGTATTTCCTTCACCTTCGGCAAGCACCTCAGCAGGTCTTGGCTCTTTTCCTGGAGAATTGACCCATACCTTCATTCCTGATGGGTCTGTGTCCTTTGTCATCCTGCTTGGATTAAGCTGTTGTAGTTTGCCATTGACTTTAATCACAGGACATGGTAGTACCAAGAGATGCCCTAAGGGATCTCCTGCACTCCAGACATAATCCTGCTTACCTCCATTGTGGAGAGGCAATCCAATTTCACCATGGTAATCTGGATCTATCACCCATCCTAACACTGTTATTTCCTTTCTTAGCCTGTTGGTTTAAAGGCATTAGAAGCCCAAAATGGCCAGGGGGTAGTCTGAGATTACAGTTCAATGGAATGTTTGTTGTGGCTCCTGGTAGGAGCACTCCCCCCTCTGGAACCAAAACTTCTAGGCCAGCAGAACCTAAAGTTGTGGGGACAGGAAACAAAAATTTTCCTAGAGGATCACTAGGAGTGATAGTGAGTGGAACTATTCCCTTTTCCACCCCTTGATTCCTCGACCCATGGATCCTGGCTATGGGAGAAACTGTACCATAGATTGAACGCTGATTCAAAGCATATACTGCCTTCTGAAGAACTCTGCCCCAGCCCTCCATACCGTTGCCACCTAATTGACGTTGTAACTGTGTCTTCAAAAGGCCATTCCATCTTTTTGTCAGACCAGCTGCTTCAGGATAATGGGGAACATGGTAAGACCAGTGAATTCCATGACCGTGGGCCCACTGTCGCACTTCTCTGGCTGTGAAATGATTTCCTCGGTCAAAAGCAATACTGTGTGGAATACCATGATAATAGATAAGGCATTCTGTGAGTCCACGGATGGTGGTTTTGGCAGAAGCATTATGTACAGGAAAGGCAAATCCATAACCAGAATAAGTATCTACTCCAGTAAGAATGAAACGTTGTTTTTTCCACGGAGGAAGTGGTCCAATGTAGTCAATCTGCCACCAGGTTGCTGGCTGATCACCTCAAGGAATGATGCCATATCTGGGGCTCAGTGTTGGTTTCTGCTGTTGGCAGATCTGGCATTCAGCAGCTGCTGTAGGCAAGTCAGCCTTGGTGAGTGGATGTCCGTGTTGCTGAGCCCAAGCATAACCTCCATCTCGACCACCATGGCCACTTTGTTCATGCGCCCATTGGGCAATGACTGGGATGGCTGGGGAAAGATGCTAACTCTCCACAGAATGGGTCATCTTATCTACTTGATTGTTGAACTCCTCCTCAGCTGAAGTCACCTTTCAGTGAGCATTTACATGGGACAAAAATATCTTTACATCCTTTGCCCATTTGGAGAGATCTATCCACATACTTCTTCCCCAGATGTCTTTCTCACCAATTTTTCAATTGTGATCTTTCCATGTCCCTGAACATCCAGCCAATTCATTGGCTACAGCCCATGTGTCAGTGAACAATCATACATCTGGCCATTTCTTCTTCCAAACAAACTGTAATACCATGTGTAATGCCCGACGTTCTGCCCACTGTGAAAATTTTCCTTCACCTGTATCTTTCAGGGTTGTCCCAGAAAGGGGTTGTAATGCTGCAGCTGTCCACTTCTGGGTGGTGCCTACATAATGTTCAGAGCCATCAGTAAACCAGGTTCTAGTCTTATCTTCTTCAGTCAGCCAGTCATAGGGAACACCCCATGAGGCTATAGATGCATGCTTGGCAGCAGATGGCATTGTAACAGGCGTAGAAACCATAGGCATCTGAACAACTTCTTCATGTAACTTGCTTGTTCCTTCAGGAACTGCTTGGGCCTGATCACATATATACCACTTCCATTTGATAATAGACTGCTGCTGTGCACGTCCTACTTTATGACTTGAAGGGTCTGATAACACCCAGCTCATGATGGGCAGTTCAGGTTGCATAGTAACTTGGTGTCCTATTGTCAAACGTTCAGTTTCCACTAAGGCCCAATAGCAAGCCAAGAGCTGTTTTTCAAATGGAGAGTAGTTGTCTGCAGATGATGGTAGAGCTTTGCTCCAAAATCCCAAAGGTCTCTTCTGTGATTCACCTATAGGGGCCTGCCAGAGGCTCCAAACAGCATCTCTATCTACCACTGACACCTCAAGTACCATTGGGTTTGCTGGATCATATGGTCCAAGTGGTAGTGCAGCCTGCACAACAGCCTGGACCTGTTGAAGAGCCTTCTCTTGTTCTAGAACACACACAAAGCTAGCAGCTTTCTGAGTCACTTCATAAATAGGCCTGAGTAACACACCTAAGTGAGGAATGTGCTGTCTCCAGAATCCAAATAGACCCATTCTTTGCCAATTAATGCCCTTACTTTAACTGCTGACAACCTCTGAGGCTGAGACCAGAATTTTCTCTGTAATTCAGCCAACCTTATAATGAGGGCTTCAGTTTGATTTTCTGCAACTTGAGCTCTATGGCTGCTAAAGAGAAGACTCTCTTCAAGGGCACAATTAGCAACTTTTAGATTGTTTACTTGTGTCTGGAGCTGTTCAATTTTATCACACAACTTCTTCCTTTCCTTCATTGTTTTTTCTGAGATGCTAAGAGCAACCAGCCAGCAAAATCATTTTTCGATTTTTTCCCCAACTTGTAGAAAGTATTATGCACTACTGAATCATCTAATTCATCAAGATACTCAAAGATATTAGCTTTTTTAAGCTTGAAATATAGTTTCAACCATGGGTCTTCAATATTTTCTGAACTCCTTGGAGGAAGAGAATCTGGAGAAGTTTCAGTAGTTGAAGGTACTGATGAATTACCAAACCAACTCCAGAATTTTAAAATATTCTTCCTTATACTTCTGCTCCTCTAGAACCACTCCTGGTACCAACTATTGTATTAGTCAGGATTCTCTAGAGTCACAGAATGTATGGGTAGTCTCTATATAGTTAGGGAATTTATCGATGACTCACAACTTGTAGTCCAACTCCCCAACAAAAGTCAACAGTACTTGTGGTTCAGTCCAAGGACTGAACCAACCAGCAGTTGCTCAGTCCCACGAGGCAGCTGTGGATGGAAGTCTGAGGATCTAGCAATTGCTCAGTCACATGAGGCAGGCCAGGAAAAGCCAGAGTGAATCTTCCTTCTTCCAATGTCCTTATATAGGTCTCCAGCAGAGGGTGTGGCCCAGATTAAAGGCATGTGCCACCTAGCCTTCCAATTCTTGATTAGTTCATTCCAGATTTAGTCAAGTTGACAACCGGGAATAGCCACTACAGGTCCATTTGATTCATAATGTTTGTTAATTTAGTTATTTCTCTGTCTAGTATTTTTTTTTCTGAATGACCTGTCAATTAGCAAAATTCAGATGTTAAAGTTTTCCGATAGTCATGTGTGGGGTTTGATGAGCTATTTAAGCTTTAGCAATTTTTGTTTTTGACAAATGTGGATGCTCTTGTGTTTGTGGCATAGGTGTTCATAATTGAGATATGTTGGTAGGTTTTTCCTTTGTTGACTATTAGTTGTCATTCCCTGTCTTTTTTTTTCTTTTTTAAAATTAAATCTATTTTTTATTTATATTTCAAATGATTTCCCCTTTCCCGGTCCCCCTCTCCCCGAAAGTCCCATAAGTCATCTTCCTTCCCTCTGTTCCCAGTCAACCCATTCCTACTTCCTTGTCCTGGTATACCCCTACATTTCTGCATTGAGCCTTTCCAGGACCAGGGGCCTCTCCTTCCTTCTTCTTGGGCATCATTTGATATGTGATTTGTATCTTGGGTATTCTGAACTTCTAGGCTAATATCCACTTATCAGTGAGTGCCTACCTACCAACCATGTGTGTTCTTTTGTGATTAGGTTATCTCACTTAGGATGATATTTTCCAATTCCACCCATTTACCTAAGATTTCATGAATTCATTGTTTTTAATAGCTGAGTAGTATTCCATAGTGTAAATATATCACATTTTCTGTACCCATTCCTCCGTTGAGGAACATCTGGGTTCATTTCAGCTTCTGGCTAATATAAATAGGGCTGTTATGAACATAGTGGAACATGTGTCCTTACTACATGCTGGGGAATCCTCTGGGTATATGCCTAGGCGTGGTATAACGGTGTCCTCTGGTATTATGATGCCCAGTTTTCTAAGGAACAGCCAGACTGATTTCCAGAATGGTTGTATCAGCTTGTAATCTCACTAGCAGTGGAGAAGTGTTCCTCTTTCTCCACATGCTCACCAACACCTGCTGTCTCCTGTGTTTTTGATCTTAGCTTTTCTGAATGGTGTAAGGTGAAATCTCTGCAGATAGATCAATGGAATGGAATTGAAGACCTAGAAATGAACCAACACACCTATGGTCACTTGATCTTTGACAAAGGAGCTAAAACCACTGAGTGGAAAAAAGACAGCCTTTTCAACAAATGGTGCTGGTTCAAATGGAGGTCAGCATGCAGAAGAATGCAAATCGATCCATTCTTATCTCCTTGTACAATGCTCAAGTCCAATTGGATCAAGGACCTCCACATAAAACCAGTCACACTGAAACTAATAGAAAAGAAATTGGGGAAGAGCCTTGAGCACCTTGGCACAGGGGAAAATTTCCTGAACAGATTGCCAATAGCTTATGCTCTAAGATCAATAATTGACAAATGGGACCTCATAAAATTACAAAGTTTCTGTAAGGTAAAGGAAACTTTCAATAGGACAAATGACAACCAACAAATTGGGAAAAGATCTTTACCAACCCTACATCTGATAGAAGACTAATATCAGATGCAAAGAACTCAAGAAGTTAGAGTTATATATATATACATATATATATACATGTATATATATATATACATATATATATGTATATACATATATATACATATATATATATACATATATATATTAGAGGGCTAACATCCAATATATATAAAAACTCAAGAAGTTACACTCCAGAGAGCCAAATAACTCTATTAAAACATGAGGTACAGAGCTAAACAAAGAATTCTCACCTGAGGAATATCATATGGCTGAGAAGCACCTAAAGAAATATTCAACATCCTTAGTCTTTAGGGAAAGGCAAATCAATTTCCCTGTCATTTTGATTAATTTTGTTTGAAAGTCTATTTTATTAGATTTTAGAATGACTACTCTAGCTTACTTCTGGGTCTATTTTCTTATAAAAGTTTTTAACCCTTACTCTGAGGAAGTGAAATTATGCACTTCCCTTGTTTTGCTGGTATGGAATCACTTATTTCCAATGTTTTCTTGGATATAAATATCCTTCTTATGTTGGAGTTTTCCTTCTAGTATTTTCTGTAGGGCTTGAATTTTCAGATGAATACTGATTTTGGATTTGTCTTGAAATATCTTGTTTTCTACTCCTGATGATTGAGAGTTTTGCTGGGTATAATAGTTTTGGGTTGGTATCTGTGCTTTTTTAGAAGTTTTAAGGTATCTGTCTAGCCCCTACTAGCTTTTAGAGTCTCTGTTGGAAATTCTAGTGTGTTTCTGATAGGTCTGCCTTTTATCTCTTTTTATGTTGACAGCACTGTTTCCCTTGACCCTCTTAATATCCATAATTTATTCTGTTGTATTAATGTTTTAATTATTATATGGTAAGAGTATTTTTTTATTTTAGGTCCAGTCAAATTGGTGTTCTATGAGCTTCTTATATGTTTCTAGGCATCTGTTTCTTTATGTTGGGAAAGTTTTCTTCTATGGTTTTGCAGAAAATACTTTCTGGGCCTTCCAACTCAGATTCTTCATGTTCTTTTATTTCTAATATTCTTAAGTTCGATTTTTTCATGATCTACAAGATTTCCTGGATGTTTTATGTCAATAATTTTTAAGATCAAGCATTTTCTTTGACTTATATATTTTTTTTTTCTGTTGTAGCTTCTCCATGTAAGATTCTATCTTCAATCGCCTGTATTCTTTTCATGATGATTAAATCAGTTGTTCTCATTCTCTTTCGCATGATTTTTCCACTTTGGGATTCCATCTGTTTTTTTTTTTTTCCTAAATTGTTTTTATTTTCCTTCTAGAACTTTCACAGTTTCATTTAATTCCTTTACCTGTTTAATTCTATTTTCCTGTATTTCATAAGGGATTGATTCATTACCTCTTTAAGGCCTCTATCATATTAGTATGTTTGAATTAAGGTCAATTTGTGGGGCTTCAGTTGTGTTAGGATTTCCAGAGCTTGCTGTAGTAGGGTGGCTGTGCTCTGAATGTGTAGTATACCTCTGGCCTTTGTTGATTCTTTTCTTTCTAGGGACTTTAACCCTCTGGAGAGCTTTTGTTTCCAGATGTTACTATTGTAGTTAGTAAGTATTGGGAGGAGGCTTAACCTGAATAGTGTGGCAGGCCTCTGATGGGTATCCTTGGGTTGCATGGTTCTGATTTGTATAGTACCTGATCTTCAGGTCTGTATGGTTCAGGAGCTGTAGATCCGATGATGGCCTCCGTAATTGAGGTCACCCTGCTCCCCAGGCTGTTCAGTGCAGCTTGGCTTGCTCCCGAGGACTCATAGCATTCCATTCTTTGTTTTTAATTTTGGGGACAAGGTTCGAAAGAGTGTTTCTCTGTATAGCCCTGGGTGTTCTAGAACTCACTCTGTAGACCAGACTGGCCTTGAACTCAGAAATCTGCCTGCCTTTGCCTCCCAAGGGCTGAGATTAAAGGCATGTGCCACAACTGCCCAGCATAACATTCCATTCTTAAAATAAACAAATCATTTCTGGAAGACTCAAACAACTGCATGAGGATATTATCAACCGTTTATGAGGATGTAAGCTCTTTTTTCTTTTTAATTCTTTAATCTATTTTACAGTCCAGACTTTATCCCCTTTCAAGTCCACCTTCTGACTGTTCTGTCTCCCACACCTCTGCCCAGTCTCCAAGAGGATGTCCACAACCCACTCCTACCCACCAGACCTCTCAAGTATTCGAAGGGTTAGGTGCATCTTCTATGACTGATTTCAGACCTGGCAGTCCTCTACTGTATCTGAGTTGGGGGCCTCATATCAACTGGTGTATGCTGCTTGGATGATAGCTCACTGTCTGAGAGATTCTGGGGTTCCAGGTTAGTTGAAACTGCTGGTCTTCTTATAGGTTCTCCCACCTCCTCAGCTTCTTCCAGCTTTTTCCTAATTCAACCACAGGGGTCAGCAACTTCTGTCTTGGTTGGGTATAAATGTCTGCATCTGATTCTTTCAGCTGATTGTTGGGCAGTCATGATAAGGCCCTGTTTGTAAGCACACCATAGAAGCAGTATTTGTGTCAGGCTCTCCCTAAGCGGGATCCCAATTTGGGCCTGCCACTGCATCTCCTTGAGCTCAGGCTCTTTCTCCATTTTGTCCCTGCAGTTCTTTCAGAGAGGAACAATTTTGGGTCAGAAATTTTGACTGTGGAATGGTAACCTCACCCCTTCACTTTCTACTGGAAGTGGACTCAAGTTCCCTTTCTCCTATGTAGGGAGTTTCATCTAAGTTCCCTCCCTTTGAGTACTGAGAGTCTCTCAACTCACAGATCTCTGGCCAGCTTAAAGGATGGAAATAGGCAACCTTGGGAGGAAGAAGGTGAGGGAAACCTCTAGCATGTTCAGTATTCCCTATTTTCAAGTGGATTAACATTTGGGTCAATCAAATTGCTTTAATATATGAGCTTTGAGAAGGTACATAATTTAGTTCTCATCAAAGAATGATTTATTTTATTCCATTAATAATTTTAAGTTCTGATGTGTGAAATATATTTAGCATGTAACATAAACATTTCTGGCCAATATCCTACCTTTAAATTACTTCTTATATTTATGGTTTTTCTCTTAAACATAATTATTTATATCAAAGTTGATATTGTAAGTGATGATTTTGACTATCAAATGGTGATACATCTCAAAATTTGTTTATTTTAATGAATGATCATTTATCATTAACTGTGTACTTAAACTGAATCATAATATTATATGAGAATTAATATATTGCTATTATTTATTTTTAAATGAATTGTCTTATATAACTTTCATGATACTATATGAGGACTGAAAAAGTTGAGATTTTAATTTAAAAGAGATCACGTTGAAATGCAGAAACAAGCAATATAATTATCAAAGAATATTTATTTTTCCTTGGAATATTTATTATTCTATGTATTATTAATTATACTATTGTATGTAAGATGTATATACAAGAACAAATTTAGCTTCATAAAATGTGTGCCATTTATTTAATTAGTAGTTTTACATGCACGTTCCTCTTGAACATTTTCAATGTCTATAATATATTTGAATATACTTTTAAACATAGAAGACTTGGATTAAAAATGACAGGGACACATTCCATATGTGAATCTGGCCAATTTTCTTATTTTGACATTGAAATCTACAAGGCAGGGATGATGATGATTAATAAGATTATAGCGGTTAAACAGTGTACTTGTTATGGGACAATAGTGGCCTAAGAATTGGTGTCAGGAATCTGAAGACACAGAATGTTATGTTGTTGTTGCCTTACTCTTAACTCCTACTCTTGTATTCTTAAAAGAATAGAATAGATGTCTGGAAATAGCAAAATGTTCACACTTTAGTTAGAATTAGTGCTTTCAAATGTAAAACTTTGTGTATATGTTGGATTAGATTAAATGTGAAATGTCTGAAAGTATAATCTATTTCATACCTCTAGTTTTGTATATGTACACATATGTATTTATGCACAATACACACAAATGTATACACACATATATGTAATACATATGTATATAAATACATTTTCTTAAATACATAATTACAAACAATTCAGTTTGTATGTTTCATGTATATATGTTTTCAATGACAAAAATTTGGTATTAGATAATCAATTGGTGTCCTCTTTCCCTGGTAAAATTATTTTTCTTCTGACACCCTTCTTTAATTGCCTGCATTTTTTGTGTAGGTTGAAGACTCATAGGCTTTAACCCGTTCTCTTTATCATGTCTATTATATTAATCTCTCTTCTTCTACTACTCACAGGTCTTTCTATACCTCTCTACCTTCACAACTTCATGTTTGCATCTCTCTAAAAACGAAAGAAAGAAAGAAAGAAAGAAAGAAAGAAAGAAAGAAAGAAAGAAAGAAAGAAAGAGAGAGAAAAGAAAATAACAGCCAAAGCAACAAAGAGGAGTTAGAATTATCTTGTTTACCTCCAGAAAGTAATTTTATTTCTATGATTTCTGTTAAAAAAAAAAAAAACTCTGACAATTTTTCTTTCTGTGATTGACAAAAGTCAATTTTGAGTTATTTTCATCCTTTAGTACACTGATTTAGGTATGTTTAATAGTCTACACATCACCAGTAAGTTGATTATTTTGGTTTATCGTATCAACAACCTCCATATAAAATATGAGTGTGGAGTCATGTACCTATTATCCTAGCACTAGAGAAAGAGCAACAAGCTCACTGACTAGTATGAATCAACTAAATTCTGGCTAACAAAATTCATGTTTCAAAAGCAGTGTAGAACAATCATGAAAATAGTGAATGCATAATCTGTCCTCTGTATAGATAACCCCCCCACACATGCACAAATGAACACATGGATATATATGTCCACATGTCCATTTACTTTATCAGTACCCAGGTTGTCAAAATTCTTAATGCAGTTGTTTTATACTTCAAACTCTAATTCTAAATGGTACAATACTATAATAAAAAAATAAATAATTTTTCACAATTACTAATAAGGACATGTTGTATGGAACTTGGTTTTGCATAGGGAAAACAAGATCATGATTAGAAAGCACTTAAAACATGATGAAAGAATTACCAAATAAATTACAGTATATGAATTACTACTTTAAATAAATAACATGAATATAAGAACACATTTTATTACATGAGTTCATTTACAATAAATTTTTATTACTAAATATTATCTACTAATATTTTTTCATATCACTTTAGTTACGTGAATCATATTTGTGAATTAAAGTACTATTTGTAAATCAAAGAAATAATTTCAATTGTTAGTAAATAAATATTGCCTCATACAGAGAATATACACATAATTAAACAATAATATTACTATGCATACTGTTATTAAAAGGATAGCTATTTATATATAAAGACTATTCTACTATATAAAGGGATCATTACTTTTAAAAAGGAAGTTTTACCAGTAAGCAACCTATCAAAATTCAGAATGCAGATTATCCTTTACTTCGAACAAAACCCCTGAATACTATAGGCAATTTTCCTTATGAAGACACTTTAATAGCTATGTAGTCAAAATCAAGTAATGTGAACCTTGGCCTACACTCGGAAATTATTCAAAGTTGTGAGTTAGACTATCAATATACTATGTGTCTTTATTACTATTTCATCAACCTGCTATAGCTACACATCTACGAAAGCTCTGATATTACTATATAGTTAGAACAGCTGGTTGCTTGGAGCCTCACTGTATTAGAGGAGTGTAGTGTTTTGTGGCTGTTTATTATGTGAATGATTACCTACTATAAGAAGGAGGTATTTTCAGATAGCCTGAAGCAATAAAAGCCCTTAAGCTGGCATTTATCCTGTTCCTTCAGCAAGAGACACATGGAACAGAATACATAAATTAACATCTCAACTTGACAGAGTTGAGTAGTCTGTCTATTAACACGGGTATCCCTGAGTGTGATGAATAATCCTGAGTGCTATATTTTTTACAAACCCAAGAATTACAAGAATAGTTAATGGTACTAGGGAGGAATCATTTCAAAGTAAAGGTTTTTTAATATGTCTCTCTACAGAGTGGCATTCTTTAATGAGTTAAATCATGGTGATGTTTCATTGAAATATTTTCAAAATGCTAGAAAATAGTCATATCATCATGAACTTCAAATATATTCATAATGGCTATGATATAGGCAATATATTTGAGATTTATCTTATATTTCTAGTCAAGAATTACCACACTCAGCCACAAAATATATTCATAGTATGACTCATATCAAAAGCAAACTGCCTAGAATTCCTTTTCCACTAATAATATGCTGACTGTTGGGTAAAAATAATTATTGTCAAATCTTACTTCAAAAGGAACAAAACATTTTCAGGCAAATATTTTGATACTACTTGGAAACTTAAAGATCATTCTCATGAAAGAACAAGGTGATAGTCAGAGAATATTTCTGGAGAATATCTTGCAGTGAGAATGAGTACCTATGAACCACTATGTGAAGTGCTATAATATGACACACTCAAAGGAGGGCATTGGATCCCATTACAGATGGTTGTGAGCCACCATGTGGTTGCTGGGAATTGAACGCATGACCTCTGGGAGAGCAATCTGTGCTCTTAACCACTGAGCCATCTCTCCAGTCCCCAATAATGACATACTTCAATGCATTTTTTCTCCTTATGTACTCTGAATTGAATAAGTAGAATGATTTTAAATATACACTTTATATCCTCAGTTATGTAGGTAAATAAAGTTTCCAATTGACAAAATCAATTGGAAAAATGTAATATAATACATAAAATTGTATTAAATTTTTATTTTTTATTTTAGTATATAGTTGCATTCAATATCAAAATGGCTCACACAAATTTCACATAAAATCAGATTAGACATTAAAAATATTTCTGTTTTTGCCTGTGTGAAGAAAGAAACAAACCGTTAATATATCTAGAAGATAATCTAAATATACTACACAGACATGGTCAGTTATTTTTGCCAGGAAAATACATGATTCTTTTTTAATTGAAAATGAAGTAGAAGATACACACACACACACACACACACACACAAACACATACACACACACACACACACACACACACACACACACACATATATATATATATATATATATATATATATATACTTTCAGGAAAATTCAGTATCAGTAACTCAGAAATATTTGATATAAATAGAATGTAACTGAGAAATAAACTCAAGAAAACACCCTTGAAATTCCTAAAATGACAGATGCTGCCCTGACTATAATTTCTTTCTGATGAGAAACCATGATGGTGTTGATAGACAATCAATTCTGTCAGTCATTATGGAGGTTATTACTGATGGATTTTATTGTCTTAGACTCAGTAACATCATGTTAAAAAATACTTTGCTCCAGATTGAATTCTTGACATGCAGTCAAAGTCACAAGAGCACAGAAAACTACAGAAAGCATTGTCACTAAGAACAATTGCTACAGAGTGATCCACAGGATCAGGTCAAGGATTTGTGAAATGTTTACACGGGATGAAATGTCAGAGTTCTGAAAGTTGTTAGGTGTAACTGAGAAACTTCATTCCCAACCAATGTGCTATTTATGTTTCTGTGAAGGAAAATCCAAATTCTAGAACAGTGTTTGAAACACCAGTTCAACAACACTATTGTAAACAAACCAAAAGTATCAAATAATATGGCAAAATAATTATTAGTAATTTAACACACTTTTTCTGTATGTGAGACACAAAAAGTATGCATTAACTTATTAATTGACTAAAGATCAAACTATAGAAAATAGTATGTAAATACTCTTGAAGCTTTGACACAAGTTTAAGTAGTTTCATATATAACTAAAATATTATGATACATAAATAAAATCACAGTCCTGAAATTTTAGCTTATACATTTTGTTCTTGATATTAATGATAGTTTTTAGTAGAATGATGTATTTGTAAATTAGAACTAATATTTTAAACTATCAGAGATAAATCATGGATACCCTACAGATTTTTGTCAATAATTGAACTATTTTTTTTTATTTATCATACTTACATTATCGAGCTAAGAGACACTGGTGTGTGCCAAACATTGTTAAGCAAGGACATCTGTTTTAACTACAGTATCCACATTTTTATAGAGCTAAAGCTGAATAAAAATCATGGATTAAATTAGTTCCCAAGGTTTAGCTAAGTTTTTAGACTCCTAGTTAATCAGAGATTGAACTAATATCACATGCTTGAAGAGCGATTTTATTATGAATGTTTTCTGCTTCTATTCATGTCTTAAAGGAGGTCACCAAAACTCATGTACTTGGCATAAGCTATTAGGTATTATACAATTCTAGAATACTGTGAGAAATGATGGATACATTCTTATGGCTTCTAGAATTCCAAATGCCATCAAAGATTCCCAATGTTAATTTTACATGGTCCCCATGCAAGTTTTGTGAAGTAATGCCGTCGCTGTGTTGATGGTATAATAAAGGTAAGTGTGAACTTTCCTAGAGATTTCACAGTCATAATATTGGGAAATTTTAATTTATACATAATTATTAGGTATGGAGAAATTTTGGCGAATTAAAAATAGTTTGAATTTACAAAACTCTTACTGAGATTAGGGAACAGGAAAAATGAAATAATAATGAAATTAAAGATGGGGCAATGGTAAACCAGAACATATAGAAAGTTTCTATATCATGTATCTAGCTCAGTGGCACAATAAGTGCATAATATGGCAACGTATTTGCACACAGATGCCTATGCATATTTTAAAAAAATATTTTAATAAATAATTTATATATTTATTAAGATATTTTATATTTTATATGTAATAATAAACAAATTAAACAAGTCAAAATGAATCATTAATTAAAGGTCTGACTTGTTCCAAATTTAAGATTTGCTTCATGACTCACTTCAGAAAAATTACTGCAGTAGAAGCTGCATAAAAGCCTTCTAGAAGATTATGAAATATGATATCAAAGGTGTCAAATCATCGTACCTGCTATGCTTTCTTTTACATAATTGGTAATATCACTGTTTTGCAGTTCCAAATGTGAGATTCCAACAAGAAGCATCAGTGATTCTAAACTATAATTCATAAAAGAAGAGCTGGAATAAAAATAAAAGATATCCATTGTATGTCTTCATAGATTATTACAAATCTCAGCGATAAAAAACATGTTACTAAATTATAAGATTAACACTTTCCATTAAATCAAGTAATCATTGTTAAAATAACCACAATAAAGACACCCTCAGTAATGAGGATTCTTATCAAAATGAAACCTGAAACAAAATCTGTAAACTATCTTTTCCAAAAGTAAATTAAGGAGTGATGTGAATTCAGCCAAACTTATAAATTATAATGGTCTATAATAAAATTACTCTACATTTCTAATGATCAGAGTTAGAACATTTATTAACATGGGAAAATATTCTAGATTTAAAAACGTTTGAAGACAATACAAAACATGCAATTTATAAACTCTTAGCTACGTAGTTAATCAGGGAAAGATGAACACTGCAAAGACACTGGGCTGAATGAAGGATTGCTGAATTATTTAGAGAATAATGATAGGTTTCATAGAGAGTGGAACTAATAGATGAGTGAGCTAATGTGCTCTTCTAGCATATTTGTATGTTTCTCAGAAAAACCAAGAGAGAAATAAATGGCATAATCTTAGCTTTTAAAATGAATGTGTAAATATGTATTTTGATAGTTTTTATTACAAGTGCTTTGATTTTTTTGAACAAAACTAATATGAGTATTTTCATACTCATATTCTCATGTTTTCACAGCAAGTATTCGTAGCCACTGAACCTTCTCCTATATTTAATCATTTAATATTTTGTTTATATTTATTTTACAATTTATCAGATTTTTGGATGTAACTGAAGTAAAACAAAGATACTTGTTTTTTCATTTTCTCTCTTTAATTTTTCTTCTGTCTCTCTGTCTGTCTCTCTGTTTCTGTCTCCTTGTCTCTGTCTCTCTCTCTGTCTTTCTGTCTCTCTGTCTCTCTGTCTCTCTCTCTCTCTCTCTCTCTCTCTCTCTCTCTCTCTCTCTGTGTGTGTGTGTGTGTGTGTGTGTGTGTGTGTGTGTTTGTGTGCTTGTGAGTATATAAATTTAATCCTGCTATTATTACTAGTTTTACTTCATCTTACCTATGCCTCGTATGTTTTGATGTCCTGAGATTATGAACATGTAATTCCAAGCCAACCTAAGTAAATGAAAACTTGTTATTAGTTCTCAACATAAAATTACTCTTTTAAACCATTGACCATTATCAAAGGTGGTTCCTAATTAACCTGAATTTCTTTCTTGGTGGTTCCTGTATTAGTTACTTTAATATTGGTGGAATTAAATGTCCTGAAAAAGAAATTTAGGGAATAAAGTGTTCATTATTGCTTATAGTTTCAGAGGGACATAGTCTACTGTGGTGGAGAAAACACAGAGCGTAAGAGGTTGCTTGGCAATAAGGAAGCAGGGGGATTATCTATGCACAAGGAGAAAAGATAAGAAAGAACAGGAAGTAGATATAGACCAGAAAACCTCAAGACCAATTTTGAGTGACTATCTACCACCAGCTCCTAAAAGCTCCATATGTTTTCCAAAGCATCACAAATTCAAGGCCACATGTTCAAATACAGGAGCTATGGGAGCCATTCGTATTCCAATATCAGCTTGCCTCTTTGAGTCATCGAATGTACCAGGTTTATATTAAGATTGCTAAGGTAAATAAAGAAAATATCTAATAAAAAATAAAGGCATAAGTCATCACATCCAGTCAATAAAGATGATTTTCATTAAAAGAAAAAGAGTTTGCTGAGGCAGATTAAATAGTAATCACCCTATGCAGAAATATTTTCTCCCAATTAATAATTGCTGCAAATCGCGAATTGTCCTCACTTTACAGGGTTGAGAGCTTTTCTCTTCTCAGCCACAGGAGTTTAAATTTATCACCACGTCCACCATGTTTGGTTTTACATAGTATGCATGGACAGACTTAGCTGGACCTGAACTTGTCCTCATTTTCCTTGGTCTTCTGATTACTAATTATTTAAAGTACAGACATATCTTTTCTGAAACAAGATTTTGTAATTATTGCTTGCAATTATCTCTAAATATAAAAGATATGTAATTAACATCAACACAATTCATGCATTCAATGTATGTGGTAAATATTTTGATTTTTATGAAAATTTCAGAATAATGAATACTATATAAATCACATTTTAAGATTAAACATCTGTGAAAATTGCTCTAAAATCAATCCCTTGTCGCTTATTTATTTATGTATTTCAGTTGGAATTTCATTAAGATATTTACATTTTCTTTCTATTTACCTTCTTTGTACTTGCAATTTTTTTTTTCTCAAAACACCTGTCTTTCTGCTTCCTTTTGCTAAACAAAGCGTCAAATCGTGAAAGGGACTGAAATGCAAATGGTAAAATGTTTCAGGCAGGTGTTTTTATTTATCACTCTAACTGAATTGAGCGCCCAAGAAAGGGTTGGAAAAGCCACGGTTTGTCTCCTGGATACAAGGATGTTATATAATGTGTGACACTACATGTAATTTGAAAGAAATTGTCCAACTATTATGAAGTAAATCCTTTGAAATTATGGTAATTATGAAGTCCAGGAGCCTTCGCTCACTACCAGTTCATTGTCTGAGGCATATTTACTACAGTCTAGTTAAATAATGCTTGTCACATATTTATCAGTTTAGTCATTCTCGTCTCCATGAGATAATAGTGACTATTTACAATGCCTCTGTCTGAGTTACTATTATTTCATGTATTTCTTCTGTGCTTTGTGCTTAAGGAAGTGATATACAATGAATATTTAAAGATGTAGTTAAAATATTAGAAAAAAACTTGTATTGAACTTCTGATGTAATATTTTCAATAATGCTCATAAGATATACAAATCAAGATCAATCTATATGGTTAAATTTTCAACATTAAAGATAAGGCTTTCACAACATACATTTTCTTGCATATTGCACTCTCTCTTACAACAGTTTATCTGAACCCCTTCAGGGTTTCTCTGGCTGTTGTCATTGCAAGCAGAGTTGAAACTCTGGCATCAAGTTCTCAAGTTCTCTCAAGTTCTGAATCTGGTTCGGGTTTTCCTTTCAGTTTGAAATTGTATATCTCTACTCAAAAGCTCCACAGAAACCTCTTCATAAAGTTCTCAAGGTGCAGCTTTGATAAATTACTTAACTGAGATCCCTTCTACAATTATGTTTCATGTCTCCTTGAAGAGGCATTAGAAAATATTGTACACAATAAATAATAAACATTTCTTGATTGAATATAATGAATAAGGCAATATTGTCATTAGTCAATGACTGATTAACTTGAAATCATTTCTTTTTGTGATTAGTTTTTTATTTACTTGTCTGTGCATTACAGTGTGTATATGGTTGTGTTTATGCAGCTGTAGAAATTTCAGAAGGCATGCGATAGCATTCCTTACTACTCTTCACCTTTATTCTGTAATGCAGAGGCTCTCACCAAGCCCAGAGCTGTAGTGTGAACTATAATCCATTTCTCTACAGAGACCTTCCTGTCTGTGCTTCCATCAAGATGCTGGCTACAAATATTTAAGAGAATGGTTGGCTTGTTATATGGATACAGGTATCTGAACTCCAGCCTTCAAGCTGACACAGCAAATGCTCATATCAGCTTGACCATCTCTTTATCCCAAGATGAAAACATTTCTAAAATGGAAATTTTAGGGTTGGTGGTTAAGAGGAAGTAAGTTTTCTCAGATACCAATGCTATGTCTACTACAACAGACAAAAGAGTGTTCGTTTTATTTTGTTTCCTCAAAGAAGGAAATTCCTATATAATTCATTTATATTTTAGATGATAAACCATATGCATACTTTTTCTCCATCATTTGCTGTTTGGGTATATAAATGTAATGTTTGCACCATATAAATGTGCAGAATGATGTGCATTTGAATGTGCATTAAACAGACAAGAAAAGTTCTTCTATCAAAAGTGGAGTGAAATTTGATGTCAGTGATATGTCTTTGAATGTGTCTTTATCTAAGTACTTATATCATTATGATTAAATTATTATGGTCCTTGATTTTATATTCTGATCTCAAAACTGGAAAACTAACTCTTATCATGACTTAGTTCAAATGCTCATCAAATTTTCTATAACTTCATACTCATCAATATCAAAACACATATGGAAATATAATAAATCATAATATATTACAGCCCAAGCATACTAACAAGAAATAAGTGTAGCACTGAAAACCTCTAATAGCTGCCCTGGAGAGTAAATTTTATTTTTAGTCTTTTTTTTTCACTTTACAATTTAAATAGTTGTATGGAAATTGTGAAAATGATGTGACACAATTAAGAGATCAATTTTTGGAAAATATTAGAGGAAATCCAAGTATTATAAAATGTTTTAAAAATATTCTCAACCCTGAGACTATATGGTAGCAGGACCTTAGATGTATCTGGTGAGACATAATCCCTGTATATTGTTCAATTTGCTTCTCATCCAGAAAATCTTCTTCCAACTGTCTGGAAAATATATTAAGCATTCATGCAAATTTCCCCAGATAATTTGCATTTACCATATACTTTTACCACACAATGCTATTAAGTTTCAGAAGACAAAGAGTCAGAGCAATGGAAACAAAGATAATATAAAAAGGGTTTTCCAAATGCTAAGTAGGCTGGTTTTGTTTTAGTATTAATTGATGTGTCTCTTTCTGTCTAGTTCTTTCTTATCCTTATGACCATTTTCCATTCAAAGTGTATAAAAAAATACATACTGCATTTTGAGACCCTCCCAGAAAGGGTATTCACTAGAATAGAGTAAGAGTTTTAAACAAAACAGTTCACAGTGGGCAGTACTAGGCATATAACCAATTACTTACCCACTTGTCCATATACCTTTTGTTACATGAATATTTTCACAGTGTGATTATCTTGTAGACTCACAAAGATGCTTTCAGTAGATTGTTAAATATCTGTTGTATTTTTTTAAAAGTACTTATAATAAGGGCACTGCAATCTTAACCACACTACAGGAAGCACTGTGCATTATAAAGACAATAAGCACATATCTACACCGATTATTTCTGCTTTATGTGTAATACAATTTAGGATAATTTAGAGAATACACATGCAGAGGACGTTCTGCATTTTTCTTTTTAGTCCTGAATGCTGTATGCTGAGCAGAAAGTAAAGGTCAGACATTGCAACGCAGACAATACATTTCCTGCGATTCCCTGAGTGAAATACTTGCATATAAATGGATAAAGAAATCACAGTGACTTAATATCTGTTTCTTTAGTTAGTGTGAATGTTTCTTTCTCATCTAGTTTCTATTTGAAGCATTTTCAAGTTTACTTAACCCTACAAGATAATCAAGACTAAAGTTTGAGTAAGTATTTTAATGTTCCTTTTTGTTATCTCCTTCAGTGCATCTGGTTTTACGCGGAGGTCCTTGATCCACTTGGACCTGAGCTTTGTATAAGGATCAATTTGCATTTTTCTGCATGCTAACCTCCAGTTGATCCAGCACCATTTGTTAAAAATGCTGTCTTTTTTCCACTGGATGTTTTTAGCTCCTTTGTCAACTATCAAGTAACCTTAGGTGTGTGGGTCCTATGAAGGCTCAATAGATGCCTCAGCATAGGGAAATCGAGGGGGGCTACTTGGGAGTGTGTTGGGTGGAGGGGCATATTCTTGGAGGCAGGGGGTGGGAGGATGGGTTTGTGGTTTTCTGGGAGTGGGGAAACCAGGAAAGGGTATAACATTTCAAATGTAAATGAATGTTTTCAATAAAAAAAATTTCCTTTCCCTCTCTCCTTTCCTTTATTCCTCTTCCTTCTCTTTTTCACTTCTTTGAAACACACACCTATGCACGTGCGCATGTGCACACACACACACACACACATACACACACACACACATACACACACACACACACACACACACACACACACACACACACACACACACACACAGGGCCACAGAAAGACAACCAGCTAAAATCATGTTTAATTATAGTGACTAAAGGAAAATTAAGGCTTCTTATTATTTATTCCCAACAATTCATTAAATGTCCTTGATTAAATTGGGTTATATTTCTTCTTTCTGTATGATCATTTATGACAATAAAGTGGATCCTTGTTAACAAATAATGTTGTTGGTGCTAGAGAGATGGTACAGTCATTAAAAGCAATCCATGTTCCCTTGGACAACATGAGTTCAATTCCCAGCACCCATGTCCCTCAGAACCTACCCATCGACATATTCAGCTCCAGGGGATGTATCAACTATATCCTTCATTTGTAACTGTGCTTACATGCATATAACTTAAAAATACAATATATAAAAAAGTAGTTAAGTAACTGTAATATTACTCCAATGGCTTATGCAGACACATTTAATCACTTTCTGCTTGTTCAACAAATAATTTAGATACAATTCACATGTCTTGAGTTTTATCTTTTAAAAAATACACATAATTATTTCTCTAAAAGACATTCAATGAGTAAACTGTCCTAGACAATTTTTTAGAAGCTAATACGGGCAAATAATTTGATCCTAAAACCTATAATTTTATCACAATGACATTTTTATTTTTTCAGCTTCTTAGTACAATAAATAACTTGTCTTTTTACATAATTTAAGATTAGTGTTGTTCTTCCGATGGGGTTGCAAACCCCTTCAGTTCCTTCTGTCCTTTCTCTAACTCCTCCTTTGGGGACCCCGTGCACAGTCCAACGGTTGGCTGCAAGCATCCACCTCTGTATTCATCAGGCTCTGGCAGAGCTTCTTGGTAGACAGCTATTTCAGGCTCCTGTCAGCAAGCACTTCTTGGCATCTGCAATCAAATAGACTGAAATTAAGTACTTTTCTTAGATCTGACTCTAAGTCATTCTAATGTATTCTCAAAGATTGAATAAATTATCGATTTATTTTTTTAAATCTTCATTAATTGTTTCTGATTCTTTTATTAAACTTTTATTCTTCTCTCATGTAGCACACCCAGACCACAGTTTTCTCTTTCTCTTCTTCTGCCTGTCTTTTGTGTCTCCTTCCACCTGCCCTCTCTTCAGATCAACCGCCTTAGGAGGAATGCATCCTAGGGTTTCAAGGAGAGAGTCCATGGCTCCTGGGACAAGTGGTGCCCAAGAGACCAACACTCCCTCTGGCAGTGAAGCATTCAGGATGCTTTGTGTTTCTCTGTCTGTTTCCCAAGAAGTCATGGATGCCTGAAAGCTTGACAGGACAATTGGTCTGAGACATTAATCTTGAGTACCCTGTATAGCTTGCAAATGTCATTGTTTCCTGGCAACTACAACTGCACTGATCCTGGAAATTGCCATTATAGATTTTTTTTTCTGATAAAGGTATAAAAAGTCTGATTGTACTCAGGAAAATTGTCAAAGCCTCAGTTTTGCTGTATTCCCTCCAAACTGAACCTCATTTCCTTCCTCGCAGGTGTGTCAGTAAGGTGACTTTGGCCCAGTAGGTAAGCTTTTGTGTTTACAAGCATAATATCTGAAGTACTGATATGTTCTAATGTGGTCTAAAATTCTTTCTTTACAAAGGTGAATTCATGAAAATTATTTTATTCACCTTTTCTAAGATAGTTTTGAATCTCATAATTTTAAAATCCTGAATTTAAAGCTTTCCAAAACATGATGCATATCTTTCTGGACCCATTACTTGCACAGAAAGTGACAACTCTAACATTTTTACACGTGAATGCTTCATAAAGATAATTCAAGCATATGTTTAAAGAGTAGTCCCCATGTTTTGTAATAGATAATAGTGAGTGTCATATTCAATCAGCTGCCACAAAGATGTGTAATATAAGCCCCTGCTTCTTGGTTTTATTTGGCATATTAATTTGAAATGTCCACCATCTTCAGAGAACTTTCCTTTGCACCTTCATTTGTTATCTCATTCAGAAATGAATAAATTAGGGTGGGTCATGATATCTGTAAGAAATTTCACTCAAATTTTGACACAGAAGAGAAAAAAATGAGTTTAAGTTGGTTTTGTGAGTTAAGACTAACTCAATTCCTTATTCAATAGTCTCTGTTAAGAACATTTTCCAAACTCGGACTCTATTATTGATGCCGAGAAGTTCACGCTGATAGGAGCCTGATATACCTGTCTCCTGAGAGGCTCTGCCAGAGCATGACAAATACAGAGGCAGATGTTCACAACCAACCATTGGATTGAGTGCTGGATCCCCAGTGGAGGAGATGGAGAAGGGACTGAAGGAACTGAGGGAGTTTGCAGCCCCATGGATCAACACTCCCCCTTCTCCCCCAGAGCTCCCTGGGACTGGAACACCAACCAAAGAGTACACATGGAGGGACCCATGGCTCTGGCTGCAAATGTTGGACATCAGTGGGACGAGAGGCCCTTGGTCCTGAGGGTGTTCGATGCTGCAGTGTAGCAGAATGCCAGGGCAGGAGGCCTGGAGTTGGTGGGTTGGAAAGCACCCTCATAGAGGCAGGGGAAGGGGGGATAGGATGAGTGTCCTAAGGGGAGAACTGGAAAGGGAAAAATTTTTAAAATGTAAATAAAGAAAATATCCAAGAAGAAAAAAATGAAAAGAGCATTTTCTGTTGTGAGGTTTTTCTTATATTTTGTCCTGCCCATCATTCTGCTTCCCAGATATTGACAGAGTATGAGAGTACAAAGTTGTTCTGCTGCTATCTTTGTGAAAAGAATCCAAGGTTGTCTGTGGTCTTTTCCTTCTGATTTCTCCAGCACAGTAATATTTACCTAGTTAATTGGAAAGGTATTGACTAAGTAATCAAAACTTAGTGAACAATGGATGTTCTGCTATGCATAATGGTACCTCAAGGGCACTATTACACTAGCATTTAACAAGTTCCATGGATAACACACACAGACTGCTTCTCAGCTTCAGTAATGAACAACGACCGCTTTTGACACATTTATATATCTTTAATCTAAATATACATGATTTTTTTTGATTGAACCTTATTGAGAGATCAAAACAGAACAACAACCAAAGTCCTTAGGAGCACATGTCCTTTACAAAATATATACTAATTTTATCCCAAAGAAAGAATGTAGGGCAGCATTTTTCTTATATGGATCCAATTTTCTTTTTCTTAATTTTTAATTTTTATTTTTTACTATATTCAACACAATATATATTTCATACCAATCATCAAAATAATGGACATGTTATTAAATGGATATAAAAAGATAAAGTCTTTTTGTTTGTTTATTCATTTTGTTTTTAGTAGAGCTTAAAATCTTTGACCTTACTAGAAACCCAAAACAAGAACAATTTTTAGACATTGGAGTTCATTGTAATAAGCCTGTACTTCAGTGTCCCTCACATCACCAAAGAATTTTACCTCCATAGTAGCTAAGTTAAGAATTGACAGTTCTGCTGCAGCAAGGAATGAATTGTAGGCACAATTATTTGGATACAGATTTCCTGCTATGATCAATGATATTGACTTGAGTGATTGTCATCATTCTCAGCCCACAGGGAACAGGTTACATTCATATAAGATATGGTACATCTATTAAGATAGTCTATGCATGATGTCATTCATCAACTGTTTCAACGAACAATGGTTCTCTTGGAGGATGGCACAGACATTAGGTGAGGTTAAGATTCTGATTCACTGGCTGTGATGATTTTGAAAAGCATTCATCTCAGAAAAAAGTAACTTATAAGGTCATCTTCTTCAAAATTTATACAATAATTATAAATATCAAGTAAAGCACTCAGTCTCACTCTTTATTGTTCTCTTACAAGCTACCTTCCAAATTTATTGTCTACATTTCTTTTGGCTGTATAAATAATTTTGAAATATGTAAGCTCTTCTGAAATCCATAGTATAGTGTAAAAATATCAAATAAACAATCATACTTATAGAGGGGCTGAGATAGGAGAAGCATGATTTCAAGACCATTATGTGGTACACAGCATGACACTGTCACATACATAAAAGCAGAAAGTGTATACGGATTGTACAATATTGGACACATCTCTCCAATTACCAAATTAGAGAGACCACTGGGTGACAGTCAACAAATTTCTAATTCCTCATATTTTTAAATTTCAATCGATTAGGATATGTTGGTAATATTAATTTTCATATTAAAATATATTAAGGAAAAGTGATTGTTACTCCCTGTTATTTTTGTTGTTAGAAGTGGAATTATGGCCGGTCGGTGGTGGCGCATGCCTTTAATCCTAGCACTTGGGAGGCAGAGGCAGGCGGATTTCTGAGTTTGAGGCCAGCCTGGTCTACAGAGCGAGTTCCAGGACAGCCAGGGCTATACAGAGAAACCCTGTCTCGAAAAACCAGAAAAACCAAAAAAAAAAAAAAAAAAAAAGTGGAATTATGTTTGTGTGGGTTTGTTGAAAGATTATTTTCTTGCTTTTTCTAGGGTGTAGTTTCCCTTCTTGTGTTGGTGTTTTCCATCTATTATCCTTTGTAGGGCTGGATTTGTGGAAAGATATTGCGTAAATTTGGTTTTGTTATGGAATATCTTGTTTTCTCCGTCTATGGTAATTGAGAGTTTTGCTAAGTATAGTAGTCTGGGCTGGCATTTGTGTTCTCTTAGGGTCTGTATGACATCTGCCCAGGATGTTCTAGCTTTCATAGTCTCTGGTGAGAAATCTGGTGTAATCCTGATTGGCCTGCCTTTATGTGCTACTTAACATTTTCCCCTTACTGCTTTCAATATTCTTTCTTTGTTTAGTTTGTTGATGATATTTACTGACCCTTTAAGTTAGGAATCTTCGCTCTCTTCTATACCTATTTTCCTTAGGTTTGGTCTTCTCATTGGGTCCTGGGTTTGCTGGATGTTTTGAGTTAGGAATTTTTTTGCATTTTGTATTTTCTTTGACTGTTGTGTCAATGTTTTCTATGGTATCTTCTGCACCTGAGATTCTCTCTTCTATCTCTGGTATTCTTTTGGTGTATTTGTTGTATTCTGCTAGCATGACTCTTTGTCTCCTTCCTAGGTTTTCTATCTCCAGGTTGTCTCCATTTATGATTTCTTTATTGTTTTGAATTCCATTGTTAAATCCTGGAAGGTCTTGTTCACTTCCTTCACCTGTTTGGTTGTGTTTTCCTGTAATTGTTTAAAGGATTTTCGTGTTTCCTCTTTAAGGGCTTCTAGCTGTTTACCTGTGTTCTCCTGTACTTTTTTAAGGGAGTTATTTATGTCCTTCTTAACGTACTCTATTATCATCATGAGAAGTGATTTAGATCTGAATCTTGCTTTTCAGGTATGATGTTGTTATCCAGGACTTGTTATGGTGGAAGAATTGGGTTCTGATGATGCCAAGTAACCTTGGTTTCCATTGCTTATGTTATGCTTGCTTCCCCCCATCTGGTTATCTCTAGTGTTACCTGCCCTCTCTATATTTGACTGGAGCCTGCACTTACTGTTATGCTGGTTGTGTCAGACCTCTACAGAGTCAAGCTGTCTCTGTCATCCTGTAATTCTGGGATCCTGTGGTCCTGGCATGTAAGAGCGCCTGTGAGTGGAGCTTCCTCTGGGTGCTGTGGGACTGGCTGCAGAGTTTGTGCCCAGTGTCTGCTCAGGGCATTTGTCCAGACAGACTGGAAGGAACCTGTGCCATTGGTCTGGTAGAGTTCCTGCGTGCCTGGGTCCTGCTCTTCTCAGTTTCTCCCAGTGTTGGGACAGATGTTGCTTCCTGCTCACCTCTGATCCTATGATCCTGGGTGTGTTAGAGCGCCTGGGAGTAGAACTTCCTCTGGGTGTTGTGAAACTGGCTACGGAGTTAGTGCCCAACGTCTGGTCAGGGCACAGGCCCAGACAGACTGGAAGGCAGGATCCAATTTTCTACTTATTGATTTGTGTCACAGTCTACTGGTTAAATGGACAGTAGGATAACCATTTCAGAAAATGATGCAATTTTGTTAAAGTCATCCTTACAGAAATTTTAAGTAGGCAAAATCATTATTAACAGATTAATCAAATAAAAAGAAACCAAAGCATATACAACCTAAAGAAATAACTTAAAAACAAGTTCATACTGTGGAATAAGTGCTTAGATAAACCAATATTCTGTAATCTGATTAAATTATAACCTTGAAATTATGAAAGGAAGCAGTCATTTTTGTATTCAGACACATCTTGTAGGTTGAACGATTTACAAGAAGAAAATAAAATATAAATATCAAAATACCAATATTTTTGTCAATGAAAATAAAGCTGAGTCATCTGCATATTGATTTTGATTAGTAGAAAGGCAAAGCCCTCACTGACAATAAATACCTTAGAATTAAACTGAAAAAATAGTGACTGATACTAGGCTGTTTTATTTATTTAGCTATTTGTAGATAATAGAATCAACAATCCTCTTGTGATAATACCCTCAAAACAAGCAAGACTGCACTGTAAATTGACTTTCCATTCTCAAATAATGAATAATGTGCAAACAATAGGTAAATTAAGACACAAGTTGTTTTTTAAGGTGCTTATTAACAAGTAAATAATTAAACAGAAACAACATTCTGTGAAAAGACTCATGGAAAGATAAAATATCAGTTTCATATCTCTCAAAGTTCTTCGTTTATGTTGAACCTCTAACAGCAGCACCACATATGAAATAAAAAAGATGTGTTATACAGATATCTAAAAATCACCTTGCATTTTCCATGTAGATAATATCACCTTTTATTAGGTAGCAGGATTGTTTAATGGTTCTGAGTTTATCAGTTTATATAAAGACAGTTTTATTAAATGGACCTATGACGTTATCATTTCCCTTTGCTTCTGGTCAAAATTTCATCCTCAGAACTTATAACAGAATATCTCTGCAAAATATTTTATTATTCAATCACTAAAATTTATTTCATGGGGCTGGAGAGATGGCTCAGTGGTTAAGAGCACTGACTGCTCTTCCAGAGGTCCTGAGTTCAAATCCCAGCAACCACATGGTGGCTCACAACCATCTGTAATGGGATCTGATGCCCTCTTCTGGTGTGTCTGAGGACAACTACAGTGTACTTATATATAATACATAAATAAATCTTTAAAAAAAATTTATTTCATATAATGTTATATAATTAACTTATAGACAAATGTAATGAATATGTTCCATATGATTTAAAGTAATACAGACTAGGGTAAGATAGAACAAATGATCATGACAACTTCATTAGAAAGCCTTTAAGAAACTTAAATTTTGCATATATATACATGCGTGTGTGTTTGTGTGTGTGTGTGTTTGTATGTATGAAGAAAGAAAACCTTTCCTTTGCCAGCCTTAGGGAGGAATGTGCTAGTGTTCAGTGGTTATCTTCCACTTTTGAAATTTTTAGGAGTAATAAGAACAACAAATTATTATGATAATGTTTGGATAGAAGAGTATATTTGTAAATTTAATATATTAAAATATCAAGGGAAATATTGAAGAAAATAAATCATATTATATAAGTGTTTTTGTACCTTACTTACTAAAAAATTGTGCTGACCCTAAAAACAACTATATTATATTTAATTTACTAATTTCATTAATTCATTCATTAAACATAATTTCACAAAATAGTCATATAAAACAAACTTCATATGTATGTAAATTATGAATTTAATTTAGTCTTAAAAAATCAGTGGAATGGTGGAAACATTTTTTCAATTTTTATTGTCACTGTGAAGAATATAGTTTTTTCTAGAAATACTTCCTTTTAGATATGGCTAACACCAGGAAGTGCAACTTGTCTAAAAGCTTTCAGACAGAGATTTTTCTATTGGGATAAACTCTATGTTTAGCTCAATGGCTGTGCTTGTCCCAGTGATATTTCCAGATCATGTTGTTCCTCTTATAATGCTATTGTTCATGTGAGATTCTTTCTACCATGTTCACATGTCCCCTCTTAGTTGCTTAGCCCAACATTCATTCAAATCCCTTATGTAACTGAAGGTAGAATATTTTTTTCTATTTTTTTAATTTTTTTGTCTTTGGGAGTAGGATATCATGTCTCTCAGGTTTTCCTTGAACTCATGTATAAGTAACTGAGAATGTCTTTGAACCCAAATCTGTTTGCCTCTAAATCGCAATTGCTGGTATTACAGGCATACAATATCAAACCCAGGCTGATTATGTGCCATTCTCCATTTTCTATTATTGTTTCTATGCTTACTACAGAGTTAGTTACATGTTCCAAACTAAAATGCACTGTTTCATGATAGCAGTCTCACTTTTCATGCCATGATGAAGATTGAGTCATACCCTAGAACAGATTGACTGATGTGTTTGCGGTCAGACATTTTCCTCAACTGCACTTAATTTCTTATTAACCCATTTACTATGGTGTGTGTGTGTGTGTGTGTGTGTGTGTGTGTACAAACAAGCACATGCACATGTCCAGTGAAACTTATTTGTGTATCTGAAGTCAAATTTCAGTCCTCTGTTCCCTCCTTGTATTATGTGAGTTTTAGAATCAATTATTGGTTTCCAGGCTTGGCAGCAAGTCCCTGTACCTGCTGAGACATCTCAGCACTCCCTTATTCCTTCTGATAAAGAACATACATTGGGATATTTTCAGTATTTTTAGGTAAATAATGCTTTCTGCTTAGACTGTATAAACATGACCATCAATATATTACCCAAGTACTGAAAAATAACTGAAACTTTAATGCTTCAAAGTGTCTTGCTTTCTGCTTCTTGCTATATCTGTGAAACTTATTGATAGTGCCATTTTAAAACTTTTTTCCCACATTAGTAGTTCCTGAAATAAGTAACACATAACTTGAGCCTGTGGAATTCTAGAATGCTTTACTATTTGCTAAGAGTATTTCTCCAAGAATTTTTTATTCAATTTATCTATTTACACAGTCCACAGCACAATATCACGCCCCTTCCCAGGAACCGCTCATACAGATTATACCCTATTCCACCCTCCCCTTCTCCTCTGCGAATGGACAACCCATATCTGTGTATTAAACCCCCACACTACCCTCTTCTCGAACATCAAGTCTCTGTATGACTAGTAGCTGCTCACATGCTACATTTGTGCCCTGGGCTTATGTCTAGCATATGTTCATTCTCTGGTTGGTGATTCAGGCTCTGGGAACCCCCAAGGGTCTAAGTTGGTTGACATTTTTTGTCTTCCATTGGAGTTCCTGTCCTTTTCAGGTTCCTTGGTCCTTCTCTGAACTCTTCCATAAGGTTCCCAGAGTTCCATCTAATGTTTGGCTGAGGGTCTCTGTATCTCTTTTCATTGACTGCTGGGTGTTAGTCTCTCAATAGAGGTCCTGTCTACAAGTATAGCGAAGTATCAGTAATAGTGTCAGGAACAGGTTATTCCCCATGGGATATGTCTCAATTTAGTTCAGTCATTGCTTGACTATACCCTCAGCCTTTATCTTTGCCCCTGAACTTCTAGGCAGGAAACATTTTTGGGTCAAAGGTTTTGAGGGTAACTTACCATCCTTATCCCTCCACTGGGAGTCCTGCTTGACTAGAGGAAGTGGCCGCATCTAGATCCATATCCCCAATAGCTAAGTATCTCAGGTAGAAAAAAAAATTTCTATCTGGGAGGTGGTGGTACATGTCATTAATCCCAGCATTCGGGAACAGAGGCAGGTGGAACTAAGTGAATTTGAGGATAGCCAAGACTACACAGAGAGACCATGCCTCAGGAAAACAAATTTCTCAATAAAAATAAGGATTTCACAGTATTGTCTATTCTTGGCGTTCCAACTTAGATTAAAACAGATGATGGTACTGGATATTTATTACAGTCATCAAATATTTGAGATGTTTTTAACAATTTAATTCTTTAAAATTCTTAAGGACTAGATATTGTGGAACCTTAAAACAGTATCTTCTAAATAAAAAACAAAAAAGAGGGAAAAATAAAGATTTCTCTTATTATTATTGTAAACTTTTAAAAATATTATTCTTTTAATATTTATTTTAGAGACACACTAATGTAATCAAAGTAATATATTTACCTTATTTTTTTGTGATCTGTAGTTTTAAATGTTTGTGCACATTTCTTTTCTTTTCTTTTTTTTTTTTTCCTTTCCAAAATTGGGTATTCTTTTTTGTTTACATTTCAAATGTTATCCCCTTTCCAGGTTTCTACTCTGCAGCCCCCTTATCCTATCTCCCCTTATCCTGCTTCTATAAGGTTACTCCCCCACCTATCCACTCACTCCTGCCTCACTGTCCTAGCATTTTTCTACACTGGGGCATCAAGCCTTCACAGGACCAAGGGCCTCCCCTCCTATTGATGCCAGATAAGGCCCCTTCAGCTTCTTCAGTCCTTCCCCTAACTCCTCCATTGGGGTCCCTGTGCTCAGTCCAATGGTTGGCTGTGAGCATCCACATCTGTATTGGTCAGGATCTGGCAGAACCTGGAGACAGCTGCATCAGGCTTCTGTCAGCATAAACAAGAGGAGACATTTTCACCTTTTGTTGGGTGACCCATTGACTGGACATTATATTAGTAAATAAATGTACTTGATTTATCAATTTTGTCTTTAAAATACATAAGATCAGTATCTATGAATTAGTTACTAAAAACCATGACTCAGATCTTAAATGACAGTATATCATTTATCAAGTACAGCATTCAAACTCTTATTCAATCTCTAATGGTAGATATAGTATGTATAATGAGAAGAAAACTGAAACTTTGTGAACATAAACTCCATTAATTTAAACAAAGTGACCCGTTCTCGGGCGCAGACGGAAGCCCCAACAGGCCGTGTCCCAAGTGATGTTATATTGGGGAGAGAGAGCCTGGGGTACCTGTCTCTTCAGCTCAGTCTGCGGGAACAGAGGTCGCGGAAGGAAAGCTGGTAGGCTCCCTCCCAGTGCGGGGTCCCTCTGCCAGGCAGAAGTCCCACAGCAGAGCTGGCGCGCTGGTTACTACAGATCAGCCCAGCACTTGGGAGCCGCACACACACAAGCCACCCAAGACCCAAGCGATATTAAGCCTGTCTGTCTCAGAACCTGGCTGTCCCAACTTCCCAGTCACTGGAGCAAAGATGGCGGCAACCAACTAACTGGGAAATGATCTTTACCAACCTTACATCCGACAGAGGGCTAATATCCAATATATACAAAGAACTCAAGAAGTTAAACTCCAGAGAGGCAAGGAACCCTATTAAAAAATGGGGTACAGAGCTAAACGAAGAGTTCTCACCTGAAGAATATCTAATGGCTGAGAAGCACCTAAAGAGATGTTCATCATCCTTAGTCATTAGGGAAATGCAAATCAAAACAACCCTGAGATTCCATCTCACACCAGTCAGGATGGCTAAGATCAAAAACACAGGAGACAGCAATTGTTGGCGAGGATGTGGAGAAAGAGGAACACTCCTCCACTGCTGGTGGAATTGCAGGCTGGTACAACCACTCTGGAAAGCAGTCTGGCGGTTCCTCAGAAAACTGGGCATGACACTCCCGGAGGATCCGGCTATACCACTCCTGGGCATATACCCAGAGGATTTACCTGCATGCAATAAGGACACAAGCTCCACTATGTTCATAGCAGCCTTATTTATAATAGCCAGAAGCTGGAAAGAACCCAGATGTCCCTCAACGGAGGAATGGATTCAGAAGATGTGGTATATCTACACAATGGAATACTACTCTGCAATTAAAAACAAGGAATTCACGAAATTCCTAGGCAAATGGTCAGATCTTGAAAATATCATCCTTAGTGAGGTAACCCAATCACAAAAGAACACACATGGTATGCAATCACTGATAAGGGGATATTGACCCAGAATCTCGGAATACCCTAGACACAATCCGCATATCAATAGATTTCTAAGAAGATGGAAGGAGAGACCCCTGGTCCTGGAAAGACTGGATGTAGGGGAACGCCAGGACAGAGTAACGAGAGGGGGTTGAATGGAGAAAAGAGGGAGGGAAGGGGGCTTATGGGACTTTCGGGGAGGGAGGAAACGGGAAAGGGGAAGTGATTTGGAATGTAAATTAAAAAAATAAAATAAAATAAATAATAAAAAAAAATTTAAACAAAGTGAACCTCTCAAACTGACATTTCCAAAAGAAAAATAAAAGCGATCATACAAAGTTTATTTTATATTACCAAGCTATCTCTGTGTTAAAATTATGACAGATCTCTGATGAAAGCTTTTAAACAAGACTTGCATGCTTTAGGGCAGTAATGCTGAATAGTATGACTGTCAGGGTAAATATTCATAAAACCAGGAAGTAGGCTTCACAAATAGGTTCTTCGGGATTTGAGGTGCTTGTGTTGGTTCTCAGTCACTCCCATTAAGCTACACAGTCTGAGATTTCCTAGCCAGAAACCGACCTTGGCAATGAATCAGGTTAAAAACCCAACAGCCATGAAAACAATTCCAAATGGCAGGTCCATCAGAAAGGAAATATCAAAATACAGGGTTTTTTTACAGCCAGTGGGGAACAAGAGAAAAGCAAGTTCTGGAGCCGAGAAGATACCTAGAGTAACACATTTGTCCTGGATTCATTCAGTTCCCCTCTGAAAGAATAACTATAGTAAACCATCCCTCTTCAAGTATTATTTTATGGGACGAAGTACAAATAGGATTTATCTAGAAAATGTCTGTGTAAAGTGACAGGAATTGAATGTATGTTACACTGAGGGCACTCCCATTCCTTAGGTAGGGCACGTCATGTGAAAACCTGACAGGTGAGAACACGTCTCTGTTAAGATATAAAAGCTAATGAAAAGACATAAAAATGGCACTCAGTATTTACCTTACTTCAAGCCAAAGTTCTCTGTCAGAGCACATTCCTTAACTGCTCTCAGAGACTGTAATGTATGAAGTAAAGTGATATCAGGAACTAACTACCTGAATTAGAAAAAGATTTTCTAATAAAATTTTAGGGACGGTAAAGTCTATTCATAATTAGTATCCTCCCAGATGTCAGTATGGACAGTGGTCTAAAATTTTAATGATTTTAGAGAATTTAAAATACCAAATTTTAGGCATTGATAATCACTAAAAATAAATAAATAAATAAATAAATAAATAAATAAATAAATAAATAAGATAAATCTCCCCTTAGTTTGGGATTAGAAAAGACAACCAGAGAGAATATATTTTCTAACAAAGAAATCCAACATGTTTTATATATAAGCAATGTTTATGAAAATTGAAACAGTAATGTCTATGGGGAAAGAGGAAAGGTAGAAAAATACATTTTTTTCTATAATTCTCTCTGTGCATATACTATATAGATATAGTAGTATCTGCTTCAGATATTTTCCATATCTTGTGCTCTAAATGAAAAGTATGCCATGTCAGTATATTAAATAATAAATAGTTTGAACTAGGAGTCCACACAGTAGAAAAATTACAAATTATTCTAAAATTTTATTTTATATTAAAGTTCTTAATTAATGCAAATGTCAGACAATTTTCTTCTGTTTGGGTTTTTGTGGTTGTTGTCGTTTGTTTATTGTATTGTTTCATTTTGTTTTGAGACTGATATTTACTCTGAAGCCAGAGCTAACCCAAAACTCACTGTGCAACACAGGTAGGGGCCTGGATCAAAAAACAATCCTCTTGTCTCTGGCTCTCTACTGCTTAGAGGGAGGTGTGAACACCTGAACCCCATTATTAAAAAATAAAATGCATTTCATGTATCTTATAACATTACCTTTCATTACCCTTCATCAGCTGCAGTGGGATAAACAGACCCACCAGGAAGAAGGAAGAGAGGGCAAACATCAATAGTGCCTTCCTTCAGATAAGATTCATGGCTGCGTAGGGTACTGCTCTCTCTCCAGACAAGTCTTCTCCCCTGACATGTCAAGGTCCTCATAGACCCTTCCAGGAATTGTCAAACCAATCACATGATTCATCTTAATGATCAGTCAGAATTGTGTTTTCCTAACACTGTAATCCCTATTTTATTTCCAAGCCTCCTTGTTCCCAATAAAGGAACTACTCCTCCTCATAATAATGTTATAAGATACATGAAAGGCAATAAGGGTATGAAGCTGAAGCAGCTGCTTCATTGGGTTTTTAATATGCATTGGAGAAGGAAAGGAAGCTCTCTGGAAATCAACCATGATTTCAACGTCATAGTGGGGCTTCTGAGGCATCCAGGGTTACGTAGCAGGCAAAGGTCACTATTGGATGGTCCATCCACTCCTTAAAAGGCTTCCCAGAAAGTTATTTTCACATATATATATATATATATATATATATATATATATATATATATATATATGTATACTGATTATATTGCCTTTTTCCCATTTTAAGAACCACATTAGAAGAGTATATTAAAATAATTTTAAGTTGCAAAAGAAAATACATTTAGAATAAATAAAAACAGTATTAATAAATTGATATTATGATCAAATAAAATGAATACTAAAATATTAGACATAAAATATAGTCTAAAAGTAAGTTCTTCTATGAAGTAGTCTTGCATGTTTTCTAAAGATAATAAGACAGTAAAGAAGAAATAGAAAATAGCAAATAAATGAATATTTTAAACTCCATATATTTATAGTTAGTGGAAAATGAACTTGTGATTTTTCTTTGGTAGTTTTTATAAATGCGCTAATGCTGTAGTTGAAAGGTGATTTCAGCTTGGTTAGTGTACATGGTTTAAAAGTGTATTGTGGTCATAGAGGCATATCCAGAACACAACTACCAAAATAATGCTTCCTTTAAAATATATCCCGACTCATTTCATAGGGCAATTATCATCTGTAGAATGAAGTAAATTACTTAAGATTGTGTGTAGACTACTCCATGATTATCTTCAACACATGGTAAAATTAACTTTATGTGCTTCTGATTATATTCTTCAAACTTTGTAGATTATATAAAAACAAGCATACGATGTTTTGTATAATATAACATGTTGATCTGATTCACTAGGTGATAGATCACTGTATAAGCAAATATAATAAGGTTAAATACCCAAGAGAATTTGTTTCTAAGTGCACTTTCCGTATTAAATTTCTATAAGTTCTTGTATGTTTCTGTGCATTTCCCTATATTTTAATATATTAATTCAGGCCCCTGAGGGCCTAGTTTCAGAATGAATTTGTCTAGTCTTGATCAGGTATTTTTCCCATCATTAAGGACTTCTCTCTATTTCCTCTGACTTTGAAGAAAATATTATTTTCATCATCTTTGGAGAAAATAGTTTAAAACATAGCAGGGAAAATTACTGAGTAAAGGCCAGAATGGCTTTTAAAAGAACAGTGGAAAATTATTTTACTCAGATTTAAAGTATAGAAAAATTGAGTTCTAATTTTGAAATAAATTGGTTTTACAAAAAAATATTTAAAATATAGCAACATGTTAAAGTGATTTTGAGATTTTTGAATGTTTTAAATTCTAGAACTTAAATAAGCGTACTCATTTTTCCCATTTGCTGATCTAATAATTAGTGATATATAATGTGTGTCATTTAATGTACATCTCTCCCTGTGGTCAGGTTTGCTGTCATCTATATTCATAAGGTACTGATTCATTACAAATATTTTATTTTCATAACATAGGCTAATATTAGGAGTGTTTAAACACTATAGAATTTTCAGAAGCCAATTATTTTGCATTATAAATATAAGTAAACAAATTATATTTATATTCTAATTATACATAATATGATAGGAAGGCAGGAAAATAGTAGACTATATTTTGAAATAGAATGACTTTAAATACATCGGATTCCTGTGGCTCTAGTTACTTCCATGGGTGTCAGTGAATTCCATCAATCTGTGGTCTTTCACATTCCGTTCACAAACTGTGGAAAGGTGAATCCCTTAGTTATTCCAAAAGTCTGAATGTCATTAAGTAAAGAAAGTGAGTTTATATCTTCACTCATACATTCCTTTTATCGCTGCTCTGAAATAGAACATCACTGAATCATAGCCCTCTATAGTTAAGGTTTTCTTAAAGTTTTCATTCAGGTACAAAAAAGCATCATTGATATGGAGTAATCTAAGGAGATCTCTGATTCTTAGCTACTGATGCCTGCGACTTACCTCATTTCCTCTGATAGAGTATGAAAGAATATGTGAAAATGGAGGAAATTTTGATATTTGACTGTCACCACATACCTATTAAAAACCAGTTAAAAGAGGCGAGGTATATTTTGGTAGGTAGCTTCAGGAAACATGGTATAGCACTGTGGCAAAGTAGAGAGTTGAGGTAGTTCTCTGTCTTGAGTGGTGGGAACATGATGTACAAACTCTCCACTTGTGTTGTGTTTTTAGGACTTTCAGGTTTATGCTGTTAGATGCAATTTGGGTTTTGCAATTTAGATGCTCTCGATTTATTAATTTATTCCTATCATATTTCTACATTTTAAAATTGTTTTTAATCAATCATTGCCATTTTTGTCTAATATCTATCCCTTTTCTCTAGCATTTGATTTTGTAACATGTTGTCTCATCATGAGTATAAATATATTTATTAATATTGTTGAATGCACAGAAATATGAATGTAATATATGTGAAAATGTAGGAAACATGTCTACACATGTGGCTCCATTACTTCTGACATTACCACAAATAGGAAGCTATAAAATAGTATATTTAACATATAAAATTACTTTAAGAGGTTTGGGGTGATATATAACATTGTGAGAACTATCTTAGCTACAATTATATAAAATTATTGTAATCATTATCCTAAAAGGGTATGACTTTATTGAAACTATAATTTTCATTATCAGTACCTAAGACATTTTATGGCTTGATTTCTAAGTATTTATTCAGTGAAGAAAACCACCCAATATTTGATGTGAATTCTTTAGTTAATACCTCAGACAACAGAACAATCATAAAACAGGAAATAAACTAACACTTGTACCTACAAATTATTGAACTCTCACTAACTGCATGCATTTATTTTTGCTAATTGTTATGACAAATACCTTACTAGAAATGGAAGAGTTCATCTCGGCTCACAATTTGAGCATATTGTCCATCATGACATGGAAGTCTGGTTGCATCAAGCTGCTGGGTCATATTGTTGACACTATCAGGAGGAAAAGAGCAAGGCACATTAGTCTTCCGCAAGTTTCTCATTTTCTTGTAGTCTGGGTCCCTCACTCATAAATGATGAAGCTCCCTAGGGTGAGAGTCCTCAACTTATTCAAATTAACTCCTCCTAGAAATGCTCATATGATTGTCTCTGATGATTTCAGCTATGGTAAAATTCATGTACAACTTTAGAGATTACTATTACACATATAACCTAAATTTTTAAATGTAAATCAACTTACCAATTTCCATTTTATGAAAAATAGAGATTAGTCAAGTAATGCATTTTTAGATGTTTCAGTATTTGTAGAGGATTTATTGGCTTCTATGTTTGAAGTAAATAGGATAATTTACATGCATGAAAATCTAATGCAAGCTTCCATGATACTATTAAAAGCCAAAAATAAAGTATCAGAATAGATGTTACAGGGCTCTTATTTGTTTTATTTGGTTGTTAATAATTAAATCTCAAGAGCAATGAGATCATTTCATTATTTCAAAGATGGCTACACTGAAGTTAGTAAACATATATCTCTCTCATATTTATAAAGATAACACTTTCTGGTTAGTCAAAACAGAGACATATGGAACTGGAGAATTGGTTCAGTTGCTATGAGAACTAACTGTACTTTCAGAAGACGTGGTTCTAGCTTCAAGCAACCACATTGTGGCTTTTGTATCAGTGGACAACAGGCACTCATGTTATATACATGTAGGAAAAAACACTAATACACATAAAACAAAGGTAAAAATTTTAAAAGGAGTAATACAATATCACTATAATTAAATAGCTCCTTTTTCATTTTTGAAAATGCCATAATTAGCTCTACACCAATGTATAAAACAGCTTATTCTTGTTGGCGTTATGTAGTAAATTAATAAACACATACAGAGCTAGACCAGTGAGTTGATGTAATATTTTGGGTAGAATGTATAGGAGAAAAGTCAATTCATTTGTTCAGTAAAGGCCATACAGTGTGTTTGCACTGTAGGAAAGCTATGAATCAAGTCAGACAAACACTTTGTTTTTATGAAGCTTAAGCCCAAGTGGGGGCAGGGACCATAAACAGAAAATATGTCATTTGTCAAGTGGGATAACTGCCTGCAGGAAAACACAGGAGAGTAAAGGAGACGAACGTGCTGATAGTGGAAAGTGCCCTATCACAGGAAATAGAGGAGAGCTGTCTCAGAAGGTGAGACACCCGCACAAGTCAGAAAGAAGTGAAACACTCACTTGTCAGGACAAAGGGCTTATCCAACGAGAGTGGGAAAAGATGGCAGGGAGATAATTAAGATAAGTGTCTACCCTTATGTTTTACTGCTTGGAAAAATATGCCTTTTGTTTACGCGAACTCGTGGCACTTACTGATAATAAGACACGATAATGCCAAGATGAATCTTACAAAGCAAGGTACCTGATGATCAGGTTGCAATAAGAGTGATGGTTTATGACCAAGATTAACCTCAAGTGAGCAAACATTAAGGCACATCAGTGAAAATCACTTATTAGATAAATTCTTACACATTTTACAAAACGTGTATAGATAACACAAAGTGGTTTTAGTCTCCAAGTAGTTTTCAGAAACATTTCCATTTCCTGTGAACTGTACTTTTCCTTGAACTAGAGACTAGGTAATTATTTTTCCTTTATTTATTATTTTTTTATCCCTAATGAGAAAGTAAAATACTACAATTATTTAGTGCTCAAATCCTGTAATTCACCCAACAAGATGTGTATGCTATCTGTATCTTACTTCCATAGTCCTGCTACAAGTACAATTTTAATAACATAAACCCACAATAATTATTATGTAATATAATTGTATAAATATATTGCATAAATTTGTTTAAATTAAATATACTTATTTAAACTTTTATTTACTCTAATGTTTTCTTAAAAATATATATATATATAAATATGCTACATATATTTACCAGACTGCTGATTGATTTTTCAGGCTTTTCTACTTCCTGGTTCTCAGTTAGAATTTTTGAAATGTTAGTGATTCAGAGATAGTTTAGTTTTCTTTAAATTTTAATTATTGTGTATGTATGTGGTATTTATAAATGAGGTGTCTCATTAAATTTATACAATTTATAACAACTTAGGTGAAACACAAACTAATAGAATGATTAAACTTTTACAAAAACTACTTAAAACAGAAAACATTTAAATCTCAGTATCTTTCGATTCATTGCCTTAAATAACCATCTTAACTTTGAATCTTAAACTACCTGTTAAATGTTGAAGTTATATAGAGTTAGAACAGAATTGGCTCAGATTAGAGGAGGGTTTTCTCACCTCAAGATCTGGATCAAATATTTGTCGTCCTACCTCAGTGATCCAGATGCTAACTTGATCTTCCCATGTCAAATTAAGCAAAATTCCTTCACAGGTGTGCCCTCCATTCTTGGGTTATAATTATTTTCTTGTGTAGTCAGGGTGAGAATCAATAATAGCCATCATATTCATTTCATAAAAACTGTTGTTAACTTATTAAAAATATTGCATCATTCTGCCAATTTGATTATGAAACTGGGATTTGTGATAATAAAAAGTAATCTGATATTTGCATATCTGCTTTAAATCAGAACATTTTTCTTTTGTATTTTGTGTGCATTGAAACAGAACAATGCTCTCTGCAAATACAATAATAGTTCCTTACAGCTAATTATGGAATAACTACCTATTCAAGTTTGAATAAATTAAACAAATATTTTATTGTTCGTAAAGAAATTTAACTTTAACATAAGATATTTTGGTTTAGTAACATATCAAATTATAAAATTCAGAATGAACAAAATATAATGACTTCAGACTTTATTCACATATTCTATAACCCATAAATGGTGCTTTATAAAAGAATTAAGTAAGTAATAAAATAGATATTAAAGTTTTTGTGGAATGCTAAGCTTAAGGAAATACATATTGATCATTAAAAATAAATACTGAAAAAAAATCTTAAAATATTTAAGAAAAAAATGTATCTTTGCATACATATATATACATCTATAATGTACAAATAAATGACTTAATGTGTTCTAGCAACAATAACCAAATATCTTAAAGACTTGTAAATTTATCAATGATAGTTTCAAAACAGATATGAGCCCCGTTGTACACAAGAAATTACATGAGGTGTACACAAAAATATACTCATTATTCCCTTGTGCACAAAACTCAGAAAGACATGACACACACCTAAACATTTATTCATACTTTAATTTTAAATGTAAATGTATGAAAGAGAGAACCGAAATTTGAGCTGCATTGGGCCATCTGTTCTGTTGAAAAAGCACCATTCTGTGAAAAGCAGTATGTGGTAGACATCAGTTCTTACCTTGAGCCAAGTGAGTTTTTCCTTGTTGGCTTAGGACCAGTGGTAAGTAATGTGAAAATTTATAGGTTGGAAAATTTCAAATGTCCTCTAAAACATTAAATATAGAAGGTTGTAATCAGTCTATTTTTCTAATTAACAAATGGATCTTAGTAATTTAATAATTTGGTAAGGATCATTTGTAAATTCCCAAGATATGGCTTTCAGTGTACATAGACTAGATTTATGTAATTACTGATCTGCAGTAGAGACTATTCTTTACAGTAGAGCTAACTCTTGATGTTCATTGCTATGGGATGATTGGATATGTTACATTATAAGAGCACTCTTTCACATAGTCTTTATTAATAATGTAGGGATTCCTAATGTAATTCATGTTTCTCTGATTTCTATTTAATTCATTTTCTCCTTAGACCGAAACTTTCTAATATATGTAATGCACACACAATTATGCAAGGTCAATCCCTTTGGGAATTGTCATTCAAGTAACAAAATCATTTTTAGCCTCTTGGCTTCTATTAGAGAGGCAGATGGTATAGAATAAGAAAAATAATAAATGATAAAGAGAGGCAAAAGTAGACGATGTTAAATATATGGTAAAACAGTGGCAGTTCAAGAAAAAATAATGATGCCAAATTCAAAATAAGATAACTCTTCTTTGCAGAAAATTTGAATTTAAGTGATCTTAGCTGACCACAGAGGTGATTTTCTCTACTGTTATGGTTTCCCATCTACTCTATCAAGCTGCAGTACCACAATGTCTGAAACTGAGAAGTGTTAAACAGAATTAATTAAAGGCAAAGTTTGACAAATTTAAATACATAATAAATGAATAAATAGAAAAGGTTTGAGAAAAGTGTCAATGATGTCAGTTTTTACAAATGTGTTGGTAAAAGAAATATCAAAGACAGTTAGACCCTTAAGTAGGTGTTTCATTGGCTAAACTCAGTGCATAATTTTCCAACTACAATGTTGAAAACAGAGTATTTCACTCTATGTGGTCCCACATTTATGGCCTGTCAGTATTGGAACTAGATTGAAATGTATTTAGAGACAATGTCATGATTTATTATTCTAACTAGAAGGACCGCAATATATTTAATAATATGAGAATCACAAAAAGTTATAATACTTATTCCAAAGTATATATGCAATAATGGCCTACAGAAAAGTGAAAAGTAGAAACAGAGGAGACAGAAGATTAGAAAGTACTGCCAAGCCAGGGAAAGTTGTTGATCTCACTCTTATTTCATCCAGTGGTATATTTGAAGTTGGCCATGTCCAACTTGATTAATTGGGCGTGTTTCTTAGATCTTCAGTTCTAAGGATGGCTCTTGGAAGAATCTGTTCCTACATAAAATACAGTACTAAGAATATTATATCATTAACTAAATAAACATTTGATACGTGACCATTCAGAGTTTCCTCTTACATGGTTTCCAGAAAAAGAAATATCAATTAATCCAATATTTCATGAGGAAGACTAAAAGTATCTGGTAGTAATGTGTTGTATTACAAAGTTTCTAGTGGGACACACAAAAAAATCTCTATTCATCTTAGAGAATCAAAAGCATATCATAGTGAGAATAGCCCTAAAATCCAGCTTTTTGAATCAATATAATTTATTGCGGTTACTCAGGAAATATGAGTGAGTGATTACACACAAGAGAACAAATGACTCGAATACAGCTTCATCACCAAAAGTCCACCCAACCAATACTTTAGAAAATTTTACTCCAGCACTTTGTATGTCTACTGTTAATGATTTCTACCCTGGGAGTAATGGATTCTAATCCTCTCTAACTACAAAGTCTAAAATTAAAGGATTTCTTTTATAAATTACCTTGATCATTATCTCTCTTTGCAACTACAGACAAATAAGACCACTGAGTTAATTTTTAATTTTCTCTTATTTTTAGTTTGTAAAATCTATGGTACTCTTCATAACTATTATCAAAGTCTGTGTTTTCTTCTTGAATACATGTTCTATTAATTGGCAAAAGAAATATTATCTTTGTTTTCATATTAAATCTGTGATTTTCATGTAAGATTATCAATTTTTAGAGATTATTTTTATTAAAACAATCCAGTTTCCCTAAATTCATTTTGTTAAAGAAAACTCATCTCTGCTCATCTATTCCAGATGACCCTTTGATCTTCATGTAAGTATATTAAGCTAGATATGTAAATATTCCATAACAATATTTCTCATCTTGCCTGGATATCAATATTAAGACAAACCTAAAGGTTTGAAAATGCAGAACATCTGGATACATTTTGTAATTTAAAGGTGATATGACCTATTATGAGCTTCCCATCTGGTATGCTGTTAAGTGTTTGCTCTAAGAATTTTCAGAATTAGAATAGTATGGGGACACTAGAGAACTCAAAATTAAGCAGTATACAAGGAGCATGAAAGCCATAATAATTTTGACACTGGAATTAATATAGAAGAAATTAAATAAATAAATTAAACGTTGAAATAGTCCATGTGGTCTTATATTCATGCTTAAATAAAAGCCTTTGAGCTCAGATTTTGAAATGAGTGAAAAAATAAATGATTAGTTAATAATTATATTATTATTTCTTTTACTTTTAATATCTCAGAATAGATTTAGCCATTAACAGTTTTCAAAAATTAAAACCACAAACACTTAAGACTGAAAGTTTTTACTTATGAAAGTGTATGGTAGTTTAATTTTGTTTAATCACTGGTTGTTCTAACTAAAATTTTAAATGTTATTTTCAAATGTAAGAAATTTTCTTGGGACTATGAGAATACATATCTACTCATTCCAGTTAGGGCATAAGTTACAGCCCTATGTCATGGTTACTTTCAAACCTAATTTGGTCAGCTAGAGTTTATTGGAATTACAGAGAAATCAGTGAGTAATTACTCATTGTTACATGGGATAGTCCAATAGAATTATATTATTTGACCCTAGAATAGATGGAAATTTTTCTATAACTGCACATTTTGACGATAGTCCCAAGCATTCATTAAAATTATATTTTCTGCTCTCCCTAGTCATACAGGTGACGATATGTAACTGGAGAATTGCATATTTTAACACTGTCAAGTAAAAGACAAAATTTATGCACAGACTCTTTAGTTGGAAGAAATAGTCCTTGAAGATCAATGACTGTGAAAACATAAACAACAAAGACAAAATTTGAAGCGAGATTAATTCATTTTAATATTTTGTTTTATTGTTCTTTCTATTAAATGTTATTCATTTTAGTTAATTTTATCTCAGTAGTAAAAATAGTTCAGCATATATTAATAAATATTACAATAATATCCTATAAAATGATGATGAGTTTAGGGCTCTTGATATTTATAAATTAGTTGGAGAAGATTTTAAATAAAAAGAATGTGATATGAGGTCAGGCCCTCACTATTTTGACTTTATTTTGATCTGTGTGACCCAAATCATGGTGAGAGAAAATAGATTCCTACAATCAGTCTGTTGACCACAGCACATGTGTGTTTACAGGTTCTAACAAATATACACTTCCAGACTCACTCAGAGAAATAGCAAAGAAGGTGTGACAGAAAGAAAGAAAAGTGAAGAACAAAAAGAAGAAAAAAAGAAGAAGAAAATCTAATTTGTATTTTTCATTGCATTCCACTGAAATCAAAATTAGTATCATACAAAATTATTATAAAACATATATAAAATTAATAGAATGTATTGTTAAAAAAATTATTGGCCATGTGGCTGAGAAAATGAACCATGACATGAATATAATCAACAGAATAGAGAGTAAAAACAAACCACAAACCCAATAAAGCTGCAAAATGTAATGTTAGCAGTTATCTGGAAATAGTAATGAGAAATACAAACTTTATATCATATTTTGACATAAAGTGCAAAATAAAATCAGAAAATATAATATTAAAGTCTATAAGATGAAGTAACTTACTTGTTAGAGACAAAGGGACAAAGTTAATAAATTGTGAATTTATTGAAGGAGAAATTTCATGCTTTTATAATATACTCACTAATCTATTAATACAACAGAATAAAAATCTGGTTACTCCATAAAGGAAACCAAATGTTGTTTGTTTACCTCTCTACTCTCATGATTGAAAACTATGCAACCTATGTTTATATGGATCCTGGCAAGTTATATAACATGATTCTTTTAAAAGAATTTACTCTATTTTAAACACATGTACATACCAAAAATGACCTAATATATGACATCAACATTAATTTGTTTGAAGTGAATTCATGTTCCTACTTGGGCACACGTCTTAGAATTTCTATCATATTTTAACATTTCTATCATTGTCACATAAGGATATTCAAAAATAACTAATAAATGATCAAAAACATTTATTCTTCTATACAAAGCATCCTTTTATACATAGGCTTGTAATTGGACAATAGAGTTCTACACCTGCTATTTTGAGCCTCCGGGTGAAGATTTTCTTTCAGAATCATGACATGGCTCTGAGTCTTACTAGACCCATGTTCCTCTTAGTTCATGCTTTAACTTTTATCTGCCCCCATAACAAGGAAAGGCATCCATTATAATATAATTTATGTATTTAGAGCAAAATGTGTCACCTTTGTTATTTTTGTACATATCTTGGAAAATTATCCTAATGTTAGAGTCTTTGCAGAGTCTAAAAAAGTCAGAAATTAATGTATAAAAATTTAGAGTTTTAAATATAAAAAAATAAATAACATTTAATACAGGAGGAACAAACATATTATATACATACACATCTGAGGGTACAAAGTCAATCACACATTCTAAAAGTTTACTACTTCCTATAAAATAAATATTAATGTTTATGATTCATTCCTCCATTCTACCCAAGTACATTCCCCATAGTATGTAATTTCCATAACATCATTGGGCTTAAGAAATATTATTAATCATCTCAGTTAGCAATAACTTTACACTTTTGATCCAGGTACTAAATTAAAGCATTGTAATATGATAAGTAGAATCTCCTCACCAGATGGCTGCTCTCTCAGGGAGCAAAGCCCTGTCTACAAAATTAGCAGAGCCGACAATTTCTCTTTTCTTTGACCTCAGTTAATATACTCTTGCTTCAACCTACTTTAAAACTTTGAAGACAAAAAAAACTTTTCCAAATATTTCTCTTCCATTACTTCTCAGTCTGCAGAGTCTATTCATGCTAAATTAGGTTCTTTCGTTTAATGGGTTGAAGAAGTCAGCTTATTTGCTCACACCAATTTTATAGCTTCGAGTTCAATAGCTTTAATCTCTTAAAATATACAAGAAGCAATAAGAGCTCCTATTCCTCTTGATTGTCATCTCCCACAGCATTAAAGACATGGTGACATGGAGAGCATTCTGGGTCAGGATTCTGAGAAATGGAGTCATCGAGAATGTTAAGCCTACATTAGAGATAATGACACTTACTCTTCGGTCAATGCAGAGTGTGAACAATGTTTCCAGACTAAATTCATATTCTACATTTAAGACAAGTATTTTCACAACTCTAGTAAACATTTCTGAAGTACCTTTTTCAGTATAATCTAAAAACTTTAAAAGAAATTATAAATGTAGTAAGAGAAAAACTATAATAAGAGGAAATGTTGCTGAGATGTCATCACGTGCTTTCAATTGCCTCTTATATAATTTTAAGTTGTAATTTGTATTTTAGTTGCATATCCAGTTCAATTTTTACTCACCTAAGGTTCAATATCAAATCCATCTCCAAACATGATATACATAGATATCATCTGTCATGCATGTACATTCATTTGCATCTACATATATTTCTTTTTGCATGTATATTATGTAATATATGTATACATATTTTTACTAAAATTAATTTTAAATAGTATGTTTTCACTCCATCATTTAGAAACTGCTTTTCAGTTCCCTTTGAACATTCAAAATTTTATATATTTACATGTGTATGTGACATACATTTTATCATTGATACTGCATTATGAACAAATTTAATCAGTAAACTATTATTAAAGTGCCATTTCAGTTATCCCTCAACTTAGAAATAACTGTACACTTACACTTTGTCTGTACATGTCTAGATTTGTCAATAAACAAAATATCAAGGAAGGCCTTCACTACTGAACTATTGATTATTAATGAATATTAGGTATGGGAAGATGCTGCCTTCAGTTTTATACCCACTCATGAGGCTACCAAGTTACAGTGTGTACTTCCACACTTAGGTTCTCATAATTAGTCCTATTTAACTCAGTACATAAGAAAAGAAAAGAAAAGAAAGACATACTTGTAGGAAAAAATCAGTAGATTAAATTGATGGGAAGAACTAAAGAGAAGATAAGTGTACATGTTAAGAAATTATATTTAATATTTGTATAAAATTAAGGAACAAATATATAATTTATTAATAGAAAACAAAGAAATATTATATATTAATATATCAAAAATGATGAATTAGAATAGCAGAGGAAGATAGGCCTTGGCATCTCCTAACTTCTACTCACATACAAATGGGTTAGTTTATCCACATATATGTGTATGCACACACGTACCAAATAACATGCTATTTGTGGTTCATTGTGTTTCTGGGATGAATACCGTGATCAAAGAAACATACAAGGTTGTCTTAGTTATTTTTTAATTGGTTTACAGAGACACCATCACTTTATAGAAGAAAGAGTTTACAGAGGTCTTTGAGTTCTAGATGGTTAAGTCCATGACCATCATGGAAGCGAGAATGGCAGCAGGCAAGCTGGCATTTCCCTAGAACAGAATCTGAGACCTTACATCCCAACAAAAGGCATAAGGCATAAGCAGCTATCAATGGGTGGGCTTTGGAAAACTCAAATACTATCTACAGTGTTACATCCTCCTACCAAATGCTACATGTTCTAATCATTCCCAAGCAATTCTGCCAACTGGGGACTAAGTATTCAAGCATGAGCTTATGGGACCATTCTCCTTTAAACTAACATACAACATGATCTCTGCCCTGTAGCCTTGTGACAATATCATAATTCAAAATACACTTAGTCTAACTTCAAAAGTCCCCAAAGCCTTTTAGTCTCTACACTGATTAAAAGTACAGACTCTTCTGAGATATAAGACAACCTTTTGATTAAAACACACTGCAAAATCAATATGGAAATTATATGCTAACTACATACAATGGCATAGAATATACACTACCATTCTAAAATGGAAAAAAAAATGTGGTATAGTGAAGATACACAGGACCAAAGTAAAACTAAAATCCAGTAGGGAAACTCCAAATACTATAACGTCATTTCTATTGTCAATGGACTCAGATGGTCCCACTCTTTTGTGCCTCACATCCTGGCAAACATCCTTTGGTTCTCGCATCTCCAACAACTTGGTGTCTCCGATGCAATTCAACCTTCATCTTTACGGTATCAGTCACTGGCCTCTGCATGCCTCTATGCATGGACTCCCTTTCACAAGACTGGCCTCATAAGCTTTCCTTAACTACAGAAGTATTCTTCCCAACGCCTTAAACCAGTATCCTTCATCACTCTAAAACCAGAACAACGTGGCTGGTACTGCCACCTTCTTTTGCTTGTTCTCAGTGGAACCTGTACTTTAGTTAAAGTTGCATAAGATTTTATTTGTTGACTTTCATTTCTGCGTGAGCTTCTTTCTAATTCTTTGGGTATTGTGTGGTTTTCATGTCAGACTCTTAGTTAAATGGGTTCCTGCTCTGAGGTCATCAGTCCCTCGATTTCACTCTATATTAAATCTCTCCTAATCTTTTGCAGCTTAAGCTTTGACACTTCAAATTTATTGGTGCTTTTTTTGTTCCCAACTGTATATTTTGTAACTATTTTGTCCCTGCTTGCTCTTTTTCATTATAGATCTGAAAACTGGTGATTGCTAATAGTGTCAACAGAGTCAATTTTAGGCTCTCTTGAAATATCCTTCATAAAAAGAATTAGTTAAAAACTTTTGTTTTTAATCTCAATATATTATTAAGACAAGAGCAAAAACCAGCCACACTTTTTGTCTAAATATTAAAAGAATAATCTCTAGCATAGCTGCTTATGCTGTTCCCATATCAAAATCTCTTAAACCATGCCTTAACAGTTCACATAGCTCTTAGCTTTGCTGTCTGTCATGCTCCCACTGTAGTAGACTATTAAGTACTTCTTATAGAATTCAAGTGCTTTCCTATTCCAAAGTTTCAAAGTCTTCTACATTTCTAAAGAACAAAATAGCAGGAGCAGCAGCAGCAGCAACAACTACAACAACAGCAACAACAACAACCAAAATGGCATGGCCAGGGCTATCATAGAAATAACCTACTACCTGTTTTCTTATTTACTATTTTCTTGCTATGAAGAGATATCATGCCCAAGGCAACTGATATAGAACGTGTTTCTAGTGATCTTAGAGTTTCAGAGGGTTAGACTCCATGACTGTCATAGCAGGAAATATGGCACAAAGCAGGCAACCCTTGTCCTGGATTAGTATCTGAGATCACATATCTTACCCACAGGCACAGGGCAAAGAGAGAACCAACAGGAAATTGCGTGGGCTTTTAAACCTCAAAGGCCATTCCGAATGCTATATCTTTTCCAACAAATTCACACTTCTTCGAATGAGGTACCACATTATTTTGTTTTAAACAGTTCCACTAAAGAAGGACCAAGCAATTAAACATATAAGTTTATGGATAGTATTCTCATTCAGACAATGATGTGTGGAGTATTTATTTGACTTTATTTGCTGGTCATAGTATATCTTTGGGAAACAAAGACACTGGAACAGGAACTTGAAGTCAAAATCATGAAGAATTTTTTTTCTTGCTATTTCATTAGTCATACTTAACTAAAGTTATTATATAGCCTGAGATTAGCTTCCCAATAAATGTCCCCACATTGGGCACTGTCCTATAGATATTCCTTAAGGAGAATCTGATCCAACCAATCTCCTAAATGAGATTTCCTTCTTAATTTAATCTAGGCTGTATCAAGATGACAGTCAAGGCTAACTAGAACTCTCCAATCTCATGAACTTGTCCAGCAAACACAGTGCTTTAAACCATATCTCATGAATTCCTTGTCCCCAAAATTTCATGGTAATATTATAAAATAGGGTACAATTATGAAATTTCATTTGTTTATAAAAATTCCAAAAAATTAAAACATGAAGATCTCTTTGTAAATACCAAAATCTTTTAGCAAGTGGTCCTGTTAGAAATCAAGTTACATACTTAATTTCAAAATGGGAGTGTCTCTTATAGAGCATAAACAACCACACTTTAGCAAAACAAAAATATAGTAGTGTAACGTTGCTTTAACTCAGTGACCATAATCTGAGACTCACTTATCATGCTGTGTTCTTGTTCTAAAGCTTTGACCGACAACCACAGAGCATGTCTTATATGTTTAGATCAGTTCAACTTTATGCCTGTCAACATCATGGTGGAAATCTCATGATCCTGCAGTCTCCAATATTCTGGAGTCTCTACTATGACAAATGTAGTACCTTCACAGTGGTCTGCTTGGCCTCCTTTTAAGGGCTCTGACACTGACACATATTGTCAACCCTTAGTCATTCTCCATGATATCTTAAATTGTGAAAAGCTCATGTCCTTAAAACCATTACCACTAAGATCTATTATACATTGCCAATTTCAGTTGTCAGTTTGAGATTTTGGTGCCCTTGGACGACAGTTTGATGTGTCAAACCTGAAGAAGTATTTTCCTATTGTCCCAATGAATTACAGAATATTTCAAATAAATGGTGTTAATCTTTTATAAATCACAGCTATTCCTCAACTCCCACTGACCAGCGCATCAATGTCTTGATGAGGTATAAAAGGTTTTACTTCACCGATGTTAATCACCTGTTAATAACAGCTGATTCTTCAGGCTTCACTGATCAGCACACACTAATTCCTAAACAAAAATATTACACATGTTGGCATAACCCTAAATCTTGAGAACACATATACTTTACCCTGTTGCCTATAAAACTAATCCTCCACTGTTTCTTTATCTTCTAATACTGCACAGAATAGCCCATAAAGGTCTGTACACTCAAGAATTTTCATAGCTCAAAATCCAAAATTCTTTGCAATCCTCTAAAAAAGAGTACAAAGGCATAAAAGTCCTCATGTTCATGTCCATCCAATAAACACTTTATTCTTGAGACCTATTTTTATTCTAGTATTACTCTACTGCTGTGGTGAGTGCCATGAGCAAGTCAACCTAGTAAAGTGCCTTAGTTAGGGTTTCTATTGCTGTGGTAAACATCATGACCAGAAGCAACTTGGAAAGGAAAGGGTTTATTTCTTCTTATTGTTGCTCAAGGCAAATAATCTCTGAGAAAACACAATGCCAGATCTCAAACAGAGCAGAAACCTGGAGGAGCAGACTGATGAAGAGGACGTGTAGAGCTGTGCTTATTGACTGACCTGCTCTTTGCTTACACAGATTGATTTACACATTATACATTCATAACCACCAGATAAGGAGCTATCTATTAGACTGAAGTTGGTCCTCACATCTGACACTGCATGGGGGACCAGAAATCAGGGAATAGAGATAAAAAACATTTGGAAAAATGTCAATGAACTAATTCCTAATGATATTTCACTACACCCATACACCAGAACCTAATATAGTCATCATCAGAGAGGCTTCATCCTATCTACTGACTGATAGGAGCAGATGCCGAGATCCACAGTCAAACATTAGACAGTCCCGGAAACCCCACAGAATATAGGGAGGAAAGATTGTAGGAGCCAGAGGAATCAACGATACCACAAGGACAAACCTATCCAAATAAACTAGCCAGATCTCATAGGGGCTCTTGAAACTGAAGCTAATATCGAGGGCCCTATATAGGTCAGGTCTAGGTCCTTTACATAAGTTATGGCTGTGTAATTTGGTGCTCTTGTGGGACTTCCAACAGTAGGAGTGTGACTCTTTCCCCTGTTTTTTGGAACCCTTTTCCTCCCATTCATTCGCCCCTTCCAGACTCGGTATGAGATAAGTGCCTAGTCTTATTGTAACTTGTTATGATATGTTTGGATGTTTTCATTGAGAAGCCTGCTCTTTTCTGATGGGAAACCAAGGGGGAGTGGATCATGGATCTGGTTATCAGGGAAGTGATGGGAGAGAGACTTGGAGGAGGGGAGAAAAAGAAAACTGTAGTTAAGATATAATATATCAGAAAATTAATTAATTAATTAATTAATTGAAATTCCCAAAATCTTTCCCAAAGTTTTAAGCCTCTCTAAAATTCAAAAGTTTCTGTAGCCAACTTTATCAAATATCATCTCCCATAAAATCAAAGTTGAGTTAAACATTTTCTTTCTATAAGAGGAAAGAACCAGGGCACTTTTATAATAAAATCTACACAATACCTGAGTCTAGCAGTGCAAAGCTCAGAGTCAGACACAGAATTCTGAGACTCACAATCTTCTAGTTTCTATATGGTTTCCCATAACTCATAGAGAATGTTTGGAGGCACAGAGTGGTTCCATTCCAAAACAGCCACAGTTCTTAGTGGTCCTCCCATGATGTTAACATCTCGAAAACGCAACGGTTTCCACTATGACCAGACTGTTTCTTGACCAGTTGCAGGGCTTTGATCCTGACTCTGCAAAACCTTAATCATTCTTGTTCTTTATGATCCCTTAAGTCCTTGGACTACTATTACAACTGAAGCTGCATTTTTTTCCAAAATAATTGATTGGTCTGAATTCAGAGATTCTAGCTCTGTCACGCTAGACTAAGCATCATCAGGTCTTCATGGCTTCAAACCAGTATTGCCTGGGTAACTCTTAAATTTTTCTAAGTTTGGCTACCAGCATGAGATGCACCCTTGGCACCTAATGAACCATAGCATCTGTTTGCTTTCAATGAGGAAATATTCTCAAGTTTCACCTCAATTATACTGGTCCCTTAATCAAGGCAGAATCTTTAGCCTCAAATGGCCAGTATTAATTGCCCTAGTAGAGCAAAAGTTTCCCTTTAGAAGGTCTTAATTAAATACACCACACAAATGGCCTTGATAGTCTTTGAGAAAAGACTTCACTATACCCTTCACAATTCAGTCCTTCCTATGTGCATTGATGTTAGCTAATACTCATCTTTCATGTCCCTACAACAACCATTGATCTTTGAGCACTCAATAGTTTTTCTAACCCAAAGTTCCACATTCTTTATATACTCCCACCCCAAACAAGTCTGTCACAAATGTATCTTTTCTTTGGGTGTGATGAAACAACAGAACAAAAAGCAACTTGATGAGGAAAGAATTTAATTCTATTTGTAATTCCACATAACACCATCATCGAGAAATGATGAGAAAATGCTAAACTATGCTAAAACACTCAATGCTAAAGTAAAAGACAGCAGGAACAGGGAGGCAGAATCTTATGCAGAGGTCACAGAAGCTTACTGAATGCTGGTTTGCTCCCCATAGCTTCTTCAGACAATTTTCCTATAGCACCCAATACTGCTACAAAAGAACTGACATATGTTTTGATATCTCATAAAACCAGCATAAAACCAGACAGTAAAAGGAGAAGGAATTTATTTAGCAAAAACTTGCAAGTTACATTCCATCATGGATGAAACTCAAGCTGAAACTCAAGCAGAAACGTGAAGGACAAACCATGGAAGAATACAGTTTCCTAGATTGTTCAGTTTCATATTTGGCTGGTTTGTACTGCACCAGATCACATGACTAGAAAACACTGTTTTCCAAAGTAGGCTGGGATCTCTTTTATCAGTAAATGAGTAAGAAACTTCCCCTTGGATGCAACTATAAGATAGTCTAATCTGGGCAACCTCACAGCTGAGATTCTCTTATTATCAGACTGTAGGCTATGTACAGCACAAACATAACTAAGGCACATTCACACACTCCCATACTTATATTTGTCTAACAAGCAATTTCAAAAGTCTTTAAAATGTTTAATCTAGAAAGATCCAAATCTTTAATATTTAAGAGGACTTAGATTAGTGTAGCCGACCTGTAGCCTGCGGCTACATTCCAATGGGTTACTGGGTTCCCTGGAAGGAAAGCTGGAGATAGAAATGGGGTGACAAGAGAAACATGGAGCCAAGACAAGATTTCCTGCTCAATGCTCAAAGTTTATTGGGGTTCTCTAAATATATAGGCGGGAGAAGAAAACCTTTTCTCCCAAAGGCTGTGAACCGGTCTGCAGAACTAGTTTGGCTGTTCACTAGGTGTTGGCTCTACACCTGGGGCAGCTGGGCGGTTGACCTGCTTAATTCAGGAATTCTTAGACCTGGAGGAACAATGAACTTCACCTTCACTCCACCCTAGGTAGAGCAGGCTTATGGCTAGCACAGGAATTCCAGCTCACAGGCTGGGAGGAGGGTACAGATTAGAATAACTGTATTTTTATTCTGATTGGTTAGTATTCTCTATGGTAATAACAATTTCTTACTATGCCATGGTATTGATTATGCAAACAATATCAAGGAAGAGTGATAAAGGTTACTAATAAATTTCTGACATTTGCCTGAATATTTATGCTTCATTTAAATGTTGAATAAAACTTACACCCATATTGTGTCTTATTTCCAAGAGATGGCTTTCGGTTGTCCTGAGTCCTGATCCCAAGTATTGATTTCCATATTCTATAAGTTCAAATAATTGACATATAAGTAGTTCTCTCAGTATAATCCAAAATAATACAGTTTTCTTATATTCTGTCTATTCAAGGACTTGTTTAGATTTGTTTAATTTTGGTAGGTAACACTTATAGAAAGAGCTTTCAATGTCACAAATTATCAAATGTAAATAGTATTAACCCAAATAAGGCACATGAATCAGGAAGTAAACAGAGTTATTTTATCTCAATGATAACAGCTATGTAAGTTATAACAAAATAATTCTTAATCTATAACAAATTTGGTCCATGATTTATTTTAGTTATGTTGCTAAAACAAAAAATAAATAAGACATGACATAAAAATTAGATTCCATCAGCTTTGCCAACTTCTAACTTACTCATAAGCTAGGAAACTTGATCTCCTCAGGGTTCAGCTTGACACAGGAATTATATAATAAGGATAGGGAAGGAGTTTCACTGCCCATCTATTATTTTTAAAGACCAATATTTCTGCCAAATGCCTCACTTTCACAGTGAGAGTCTGCAGAGGGACATTGATCAGCATGCCAGAGACAGGTATATGACCCAGGAATACAAAGGAGAATTGTTCTGTTTGATTGTTCTATTTTGTTTGTTTGTTTTAATAATTTTATCATAACTAAAATATTCCCTTACCCTAAAATATAGTTTATGTGTTTAAAAATAAACCTACTTATTAATACATGCATTCTGTGAGTGTGTCATTCTTTGTGCAAATATGGCCCAGGAAAGACATTTAAGAATACTTGACAAATAATAATTTAAAAATTTTTATTATATAATCACTAATCATAGCAAAGAAGACAGAAAGCTTGCTAACAGCTATAAAATTTTCTAGGACTGTGCAAGTGAAAATATTTACAAGAATTTTAAAAAATGGTATTTTTTGATACATATTATAAAAGGAAATAGTTTGGAATTTTATAAAAATTTTAAAAACATATCATAACTTTACAACACCATAAAACGTTTAAGAATATATCACATTAATATAATAAATTATGAATTTGACCTTATAATTAAGATTCAGTTACCTCATGGCTCCATATCAGCCAGTATTTCTGCAGACTTAGAGATATTAAGGATATAAATTTTATTTATCTGTTCTTATCAGTATTGACAAATTTAGACTGATATAATGACACCATATTTTCCAAGCATATATATGTGTAGTGTGAATACATGTTATTGTCATTCCCAGTGTATGGGCAAGTGAATTTTTGCAAATGTTTTTGTATATGTATGAATGTTCTTAAGAGATGAGAGAATGACATAGGGTGCTTATCTCAGTAGTTCATCACTGTGTCTATTGAGTGTAGTCTTAGTAATACCTACAGCAAACTTATTCCACAATGAAGCTACCCAGATTTCTCCAAGCATCCTTTGTTTTCTTCCAAAGTTACAGGTGTGCCACCATGTCCATACAACGTTTATATGGGATATGAACTCTGGTTCTTAAGTTTGCATGAAAATTCCTTCCCCATTGAGCCATATAACTAGCCATGATTTTGTAAGCATTATGTAAAAGCCTTCAATTTGTTCCCCAAGTAATGGTTCCCCTGGTTTTTCAATGACTTGAATCCTTACAACATTTTTATGAGTCAATTGATATTTCTTCAACTTCTTTATAACCACTGAAATTTTGAAATTTTAAGAGTTCAGTATTTTTATACTTAATTACTTTGGGATGTTCAAGAACATCAGAGATATAAATTTTTTTAAATTAATTTGTCCAAATATTAGGCTATTATCAAATAAAGTATTTACAATAGGAAAAGAATAAATATACCAAATAGAAAACATCAGCAGATGGACAAAGTTTAAAATACTTCCTTGCAATGTAAATTGCCCAGCAGGATAAACCACTTAACAAAATAAAATAAAATATACAAAATCTTTTTTTTAAGATATATTTATTTATGGAAGTACACTGTAGCTGTCTTCGAACACACCAGAAGAAGGCATCAGATCTCATTACAGATGGTTGTGAGTCATCATGTGGTTCCTGGGATTTGAACTCAGGACCTTCGGAAGAGCAATCAGTGCTCTTAACCTCTGAGTCATCTCTCCAGCCCACACAAAATCTTCTAAAATAATGCAGAAAATGTATCTCATAAAATTCATTTGTCAATTTATGGAAACAAACCTTAACTAATTAACATAACAGCAACATGGTTCAATATAACAAAAGGTAATTTTCAATACATCACTATTTGTAGACGGCACAATTCTATTTGTAATAAAACAAACAAAAGAGAAAATGAATGTCAGACTTGTAACAAAATAATAATAATTAATAATCCAATATAATGATAATAGTAATAATAATAACAGAAGTCAAACAATCAAATTCATTGAAGTTACACAATACAATAGCAATGTCACAAAATCAGTGGACATACTGCATGGAAAAATTTTCATCAGATTTCTACTGTTTCTTTTTTTTAATCATTTATTTTTTCAAACTTTTTTTTCAAATTTTACATCCCAATATCATAATGCTCTCTCCTCCCAGTAGCCCCTCACGTAGATCTTCCCCCATTCTTCCTTTCCCTTCTCCTTTGAGAAGGGGGCTCCCCCTTCTGGGTTTCACCCCCATCCCCACCCTCTTTTATGGCTCCTGAACACCAACAACACAATGCGATCAACATTTGACAAATGAGGGTTCATAAAAGTAAAAGGCATCTACATGACAAAAAACACAATAAACTAGTTGAACAGGCACCATCCTGAGAGGGGAAAATTTTTTAGATATTCATCTGACAGAAAGTTTTGTCTAGACTATTCACACAATTAAAAATAATCTCATCTAAAATAAATACTAAGACAACAACACTAATTCAAATGGGTTGTGCCATTACATACACACACACACACACACACACACACACACGATATATATATATATCAATCACGATATATATATATATATATATATATATATATATATATATCAATCAAAAGGTGAAATGTTTATAGTAGAAATAATTAAATAAATTAAATAAATAAATAATAAATAAATAAATAAATAAATAAATAATAAATAAATAATAAATAAATAAAATAGTAGAAATAATTAAAATACCCAAGAAACATAAGAACTAAAGTACCCATGAGTTGATCAATGCTAATTTTGATGAATTAATTCAATAGAAAAACAGGGCTTCCCAGGAATGAGTGAAATCCTATCTTTTTTTTTCAAACAGAAATAGGACCCTAAATCATTACACTATCACATATAGACTAGAAATGTGGGGGGAGGAGCTTTTGTGTGGAACAGAGAAAAGCAAGTCTAGAGACTTTAAATAATGTATGTAAGAGGAGAGTGAGCAGAGATGACCACAGTTGTACTGATTTCTATTTTTCAAACATAAGAAACCTTAAAATGTGCTAGTAGATTGGGGTGAATACAGATAAAATAATTTTCAGTGTAATTTTAATAGCTACAGATTTATTTATTTTCCCCTCATTAAAAATTGATTATTTTCTCATACAATATATCTGGATTGCGGTTTCCCTTCCCTCTTTTTCTCCCAGTTCCTAACTTCCTCCTCTTTAATCTGAATCCACTCTGTTCTGTATTTCATTCAAAAAGAAAAGGCTTCTAAAAAATAACAACCAGACATGAGAATTGAAATATACATTAATAATAACCCATCTCATTGAAGATGGACAAAGCAAAACAACAGAAGTAAGTTAACTCCAAGAGAAGGCACATGAGTCAGAGCACTGCTCATTAATACAATCAGGAGACTTTATAAATACTAAATTGAAATCTATGTTATATGCACAGGGGACCTAAAGCATACCTGTGTGGGCCCAGTGTATGCTAATTCTGTCTTTGCGAGTTCATATGAGCCTGAATCCATTGTCTTAGAAGGTCTTGTTGTCCTTGTATATCTTCTCTCCTGTCATTCATGTTCATTCTGCTTCCTCAAATGTGGAATTCCCTGAGTTCTGTTGACTACCTGCCTATTGTATTTATTTTTATTACATAAAGAAATTAGCAGATATACTGAATTTTATCCCTACATTTTAATTTTAGCTAATGTGAATGCTAATACATACATATATATGATATATATGTACATATATATCATATATATGCACATACATACATATATATCATATATACATACATACATATATACATGTGTGTGTGTGTGTGTATGTCAGTGCTCAATGGAATTATCCATTTACCTAGTCAAATGAAATGAATGTCAACAGTTTTGTGTTTGACAATTTGTCGTGTTTGAAGAAGACAACAGAAAAAATAAATTCATAAGATTTGTATGAATTCAAAAATAAATCTAAAGAGAAGTTTTAAAAATATGCATAGCATTAAATAGAGATTAAGTTGTCAGGGTAATTGAAATACATTCATATGAGCACGTTTTTCTGCCTATTTTGGCATGATAGGTCTTTTTAGTACTCGTATTAACAAAAAGCACACTGATCCTTACAATTAAAATAAGACCGTGGTGAAATTCCAGGTCACAGGGTTTATGGAATGCAGATGGGTATTGCCATGTGGATGTGCAGGGAAGTGCTGGTTCCATCAGAGTCCTTAGATGCTCATCTCTGGGGCCATCTGCTGTTGTTTTTCAGATGCACCTCCAAGGACACATCAGAAGTTTAAAACTGTATCTCCTTTACTTACGACTCAACTGGCTGAAATAGATCCTTTTGTTATTTCTGCATCTAAAATTTTCTAAGATATATTTCTCAGAGATAAAATAGGGTTTATGTTTCTTTTACAAGAAATAGTATTAATCATTGATATCATATTAGGTTGTCTCTGTTAAATGTAGTGCCCATAAGATATTATCACTGAAATTAATAATAAAAAAATTATCAGCAGGAGATTAAAGATTAATCCATATGTTTATATGTGCATGTTGTACAAGAGAATATACACATTTTATGTCACACTTTTAGATAATCAGGAATTATCTGAATATGCACTATGAGACAAAACAGAAGTTTTGGGGAAGATTAAACTAATATACTTTTGAGAATCATTTTCCCTCCCTTTAAATTCTATAATAATATAAGAAAAATTGATATTTTACTTTTTAAACAAAACTGTAATGTTATTTAAGAAAAAAAAAGATAAAGTAGGTGATCCATAGAACTAAGTGTCCCACTCTTTACCCAGAGAGATTTTCCAGAATTTGGAAAAGGAATGCACTCATTTAAGACCGCAGTTGTCTTTCTGACTTGCAGACAAAGGGAACAGATTGTGGTCAGATTTCGTTTGCTTGAACTCACAGTAGAATTCACAAATGATGCAAATATGCAGACAACAAGCTCCAGAATTACAAATGGGGTTATGTGAGTTTGTACTGAATGAAATATTCATGGGGGAAATTTGGACATTTTTTAAAATTGGGCAGAAGCTCAGTAAAACCCAATAAAGCTAGGGAGGCATTGAATAGAAATCTATAAACTTAGCATTTTTGGATTCTACACATTGCTTCCAGAACTCCAATTCCACTTATTTCAGTGTAGAACCATTATAACATGCATCATCAGGTCAAAAGTATTCTGCATTTTTTTTAAAAACTCTACTCAATAGAAATATCCGTTCTTATAATAGGTAAATTTCAAATGAAAACAACTTTTTTAGATTTTGTTTAGATTACTCAATGATTAAAAATGGAGATGGGAGAGAGCAACATAAAGAATGTGTCAACAGAAGTATTGGAAGTAAATATAGAATTGGATTATTCAACTATAAGAAAGAACACTAATAGATTAGATACAATAAATGATGAGTGCAATATACAAATAGCATACTTACCTTAAGCACAGAGGAAAGCTAAAAGTACAAAACAGAAAGCACAATGAAATACAAAGCTATGGGATTCGGAGAATTATGTGCAGCAATTGTCAAAAATGGGAAAAAAGAATATGTGAGTGAATAATGAATAAATATCACCCCTTATCCTTTTTCAGTAGTCTGTAGGCTCGAATTCTAAAAGCTTGTTGAAATGTAAGTATGATAAACGAGCAAAGTGTACCCAAAGTCATAATAATTAAATCATGGAAGAAATTAAGTGAAAAAAAACCACAATATTATAATGCCCTCTTTGCTTCGAGTTATGTACCCCCTATTATTCTCACATTGTGCCTGTCTACATTTTACGAATCAATTCTTGAGCATTGAAGGAATGGTTTGATAAATCACCAGATTTAAAGATGAGTGTTTAAAGTCTTTACTCTTTACACTGACTGACTAGTAACAGTGGCAGCAAGCAAAAGAATAACCTGCACAAACTCAAACCACACAAAATCACAGCACTAAGAAAAGAAAGTGGATCTAAAGTCTACTTGTAGTCAAATAGCTATTTACAACTGACAGATGCTGGGAAGTTTTCTTTAAAGGAATGTCAATATGTGTGTCATGGAAATTGCAGGGCAGCCTCATACCCAGGAGTAGTTGGTCAAAATAAAATGGAATCAAAGATTTATTGTTCTAAGTTTGTTGGAGTATTTTTGTCATATTATTTTTACATATTGTTAGTCCATGTTGAATTTGTTTTTGATACGCATTGATAATAGATACAGAGGTAATAGATAAAAGATAGAAGGATGATAGATAATATATTGATAGATGCATAGATAAATGATAGATAATTGATGATAGATTGATAGATAATAGATAGATGGATAGGTAGATAGATAGATAGATAGATAGATAGATAGATAGATAGATAGATAGATAGATAGATAGATAGATAAAATAATTTTGGTTGGGTAGTGAGGTTGGGAAAATACAGGAAAAATAGGAAAGGAAAAAATAATAAATTAGAATAAAGTGTATCAAATTCTAAAAATATAAATATAAAAATCAATATACAATAATATCTAGTGATAAGAAAAAAGGTATCAATCAAAACGAATAATTGAGTATAATAAATATGTGAAAAATGAAAGTTAAGAAAATATTCTCACAGAAACTACATTATTAAATAGGATAGAGAATGAAGAGCACAATATTAAGCTGGGCAGTGGTGGCGCACGCCTGTAATCCCAGCACTTGGGAGGCAGAGACGGGCAGATTTCTGAGTTCAAGACCAGCCTGGTCTACAGAGTGAGTTCCAGGACATTCAGGGCTATACAGAGAAACCCTGTCTCAAATAAATAAATAAATAAATAAATAAATAAATAAATAAAATAAATAAAAAGAAAGAAAGAAAAGCACAATATTTGAAACTATGAAAAAACACTGGGAAGTAGCAGCAATAGTGTGAAGTGTCACAGTTCTGGAGATTCTGAATTCTTCTAAATATGAACCTTCAATTACTGCTACATTTTGTTAATGGTACTTAACACTATTGTCATGCCTGGGTATTTTTGAGTCCATCATCGTTGCTTCTGAAATAGTTGGTATCCTTACTGGCAAAGCTTGTAAGACGATTGCTATCAAAATGGATTTTACTGTTAGATTTTCATAGATTTGGCTGACACTACTTCACAACAAGTAACACATTGTGTTTTCACAATTACTGCTATAATCATTGAGGTAAAGCCATATTGAAAAAAATCCTCACTATTTTTCATATTGTTTTCTTCTCTGTGCATTTCCTTGTAGTGGAATGGAATTTCAAATAAAAATAATATATAACAATGACCTTGAAAATACAAAAGATAATACATTAAACTATAACTTATCAAAAATATTGAAAGGTAAATTATTTTCAAATATTTTTGATTTATTCTTGAATTTCAGAATTTGCTATGCTGGGATACATAGTTTGAACTCGGTATAATTCATGTCCTACCACAAATGTAGGGAAATTATTTATAAATCTTTTAAATGACTAGTATAAATATATCTTTAATTTGCTATGTATATCTAACTTATTTTTATTCAATATAGACTGTGTGTACGTGTGTTTCTGTATGTGTGTATGTGTGTATATGTGTATATGTGTGTGTGAGTGTGTGTGTATGTGTGTGAGTGTGTGTGTCTGTGTGTTTGTGTATGTGTGTGAGTATGCTGCATTCCAATAAATTATTCTTTCCTCCCAACCATCTCTTCACGCATTTACTTGACTATTATTTTTTTCCTTTCATTTTTCCATTTTGCAGCTGTGCATTCATTAACTATAAGGAGACTTATGAAGATCTGGAATACACAGTAACAATCTCAAACTGATGAAGCATGTTTTCTATGTATTGGTAGTAAATGCATAAATTCATCATTCTTATTATCTTTATATTTCCTTTTAGCTTGAGTAAGTGATGCTCTTATTACAATTAAAACGCATCCAAGTTTGATGCTTAAGTTTTATGTCCACAGGTTCATATTTCACAGAGGAGGGCTTTCTGATTAGTACATGAAACAGAGGTGTGTCAATTTTTCAGCTACGCATAAAGTAATTCCTTGCTAATTAGGAAATGGATTTTTAGAGAATGTCACTCATAGATAGATTGTGTTTAACAAACACATTGAGGCATTAGAAGAAATAGCCACTATGAGGTCATGCTTCTGAATCTTTACAATCTCTCCTCATGTATTCAGTATTCCATACCGTACTGAAACTTGGCTTCTGTAGGCACATTGTTTTATTTGTTCTGGAATTATACACAAATGAAACCATTTAGTGTCTGGAGTTTATTCTTTTAACTTCTTTGGATCCTTAATTCAGTTTTGGACAGAAAACAGTAGAAGAAATTATTCCTTAAAATGCCTCTTCGTTGTGATTTATTCATGAAAACTAAATTTGGCCAGTGAAGTTAATCTAGGGAATTATGGTGATTTAAATATTTAAACTTAATGAAATGTCTAAAGTGAGCTATTTAGGCAAATATACCACTAGTATTTTCTGTATTCATGCTATTTTGACATAGTAACTTCCAGAATATGACAATAAAGTTTTGTATTCAATGGGGAGATAATTTAAACTACACATTTAGTAAAATACATTAAATTTTTTTTAATTCTGAAAATTTTAAGAAATATACACACATATGTGTATGTATACATGTATGAATACATACATATATTACTTTTTTGCTCCTGCCCATTCATTTTTCTTCTTTTAATTAACCGTTATTTTTTATAATTTATATTAAAAGTTAGTAAACAAGGACGGTAACTACTTTTAAAGTCCATCATTTTTCACACATTTAAACTTCCAGCTAAATTATTAGCAGGAGCTACAGAAATGTAATGCGCTGTTATTTATATTAGGATTATTTAAAAGAATGTCTTCTCAAGTCTTTTGAACTTTTCCATACAGAAACATGTCATGAATTCTTTAACAATTTCAAACACATGTAATATTATATTTCCTTTATTATTTTGGGTACGTCCACTGCATCCTTGCAGTCTTCCGGTAGATGAGAAGAGGGAATCAAATCCTCCAGGACTAGAGTTAAAGTTTGGGAGCTCGAGGTCCAAACCTGGGGCTCTGGAAGAAGAACAAGTAATTACACTTAACTACTAAGCTATTGTTCTACCCAAATATTTTTGTTTCTTTGTTTTAAACTCCAGATTTTATTCCTTTCCCGATCCACTCTCTGACTGTTCCACATCTCATACCCTCTTCCCATCCCCTGTCTTCACGAGGATTTTCCTCCCCCAGCCCCAACCCACCAGATTGTTTATTTTTTGCTTGAATCACAAGTACCTCAGGCTTATTTCAAATTCCTCGGAAACCTGGTCACTCAGTGGTAGATTGTGGTAAGCTTACATTTTGTTTATCTCATTCAGAAGGAACTGTGTTTGATTTATAGAATGAATCTTTACACTTTCTTAGTTATTTTTATTAATAATTATGAATATTTCACAAACAAATAAAATTATTTTTCCTTGCTTCTTTTATTAGGAGTCCTTGATTTTTAGAAGCTTTGACTCAGTTTTGATAGAGAAAAACCTTCCCATCATATTAAAATTTAATGACCTTTCCCTAGTTTGGGGAATTATTCTATGAACTTGTTGAAGATCTGGTATATATTATTGACAAGGAATATATCTTCTTTGCATATTTCTATAAGTTTAAGATTAGATGTTTTAATTTTGCCCCATTTCTCCAATGGTGCTTTCATATATCTTTGAATCTATCTAGTTCTGTCTAATTTGCCTATCTTTAACTCTAAAGATAGATAAATTAGATAGATCTACTCCAAAAGATAGAGCTAATCTAAAAAATAGATCTATCATCTGATTGATAACTTCTATTTAAAGATTTCCCTTGAGTTTTCTAATTTTATTATTGAAATTTTTCAGCTCTATCTTCATTTCCGCTGTAATTGTTTCCCATATTTCTATTTCTTTATTGGTTAGTTTTATTTCTCATTATCCAGCTATTTATTTGTGGGTTTGGATGAAAGAGTTAGATATTTATGGCTATTATATTTAGTTCATTGAACAGTTTATATATTTTTAAAAAACTCATGTTCTTGAATGAATTTTGATTATTCCTTTGAGTTTTCTGTTCTAGTGTTTATCAAGGTAGTACTCACTTGGCGATATTTCTAAACAACTGCTGTATTAATGTGTTATAGATTTTTCATACGGTATTTTGTGTTGAGACTAGGCATGTGACCCTCTGTTGGTCTGGGGCCCAAACAATGATTTTAGCCAGCCTCAGGCTAGACAAATGTACGTCCTATATTGTTTGGTGCCTGAGAAGATATTCTAGGAATTCACCAGGGTAGATGGTTTAATAAATGTGTAATCTAGGCTAAGACTGGATAATGGATACACATAAGTGGGTTAGGGTATAGAGGAGGGAAAATTATAAGACCAGATCTATCCACACCAAGGAAATGATGACTAGTATGGGAAAACTGCACAACAGCTAGGAATTAGTGAGAACATGGATCTGAGAGAAGAGCCTACTACCATCACATAACTAAATCAGAATTACCAAATCTCATTTATATATTTATATGTTTACACAAAGAAGCAGATTTCAAATAGACATTTGAGGGAATCATGAAAGAGGTCGTTCCAAAGTGAATGGAAATATGAAGTAACTAAATTTTAATAATCATAAAAATAGAACTGGGAAAAATTAATGAATAAATAAATAAACTTTGACACTATGTCATTGTGTGCATTAAGCTATTGAGTTCTAGAAAAAAAGCTATAAAATTTCATCATTTTTAACACAATATTCATTTGAATTAGATTTAACAATTATGAAAATATACATTGTAGTATACATCATTCTCTATATTATTCATATTTCTTGCTTTTTTATTTCTATTTATTAGGGTTTTAATAATGTTGATGTTATTGTGTTTTTTATTTGTAGCTATTATGTTCTTTTATCTCTGCCTCCCTCCCAACACTTATTCCAACCTAATCCCTTTCAAGAAAGATATTGGGTAAAGGGGGCTTAGACATCTCTTGTCTACTTCCTGTTGATTAGGACTATGAGTTCTGTGGGACAAGTCAAACATTCTCCTCAGGATATCTGCAACTCCTTCTTTGCCTCTCTTTGCTCATGAATACTTGACAAACCGCAACAACAGGGACCAGCACCAGGAGCAAGAGCAACCACTATAGACTCTCTCAGGGGTCTCATTTAAACTCTCTCAAGAGTTCTCAGAATCAAACAACAGCATGTGGAAAAAAAATCACTGCCCTGCTATTGCAATAGGCAAATCATAATCACCTGCTGTGAAGCATCCTCATCTCCCACACCTGAGAGTAAAACAAACACATATTCACATAATGTAACTGGGTTTTTAAAAAACAAAACCCTCATTAAAAAATGAGTAGTTAGATTGCTTCATAGTTTTCTATTTTATTTCTCCTTTTAATTATTGAAGTATAGTAATTCAAAATTGATGCTTTATTATCTATTTTCTGTGCAACTTACATGATTTCTTCCTCGTCATTTCTGAATACTTGTTCTAACATTTTTCTGATATTTATTGATGAGTCTGGAATAAAACTTGCTTTTTGATATATCCAAATGGACAGTGATTTCTTACAATTTTTTATTTCATTTCCATCTAAATATGAACATAGTTTTATTGTGAGACTGAACTATATTCTGATTATCTACTATGTATTTATTCAGTATCTAGGCTGATTCCATTTTCCAATGATTGTGGATAGGATAACAATGAATATGAATCTGCACCCATCTTTATTACACTGGAAAATATTACGCAAAATCAGATAAACAAGGTCTAGAAAGACAAATATTCTATGATTCTCATCCTTTGTTCATTCTGGAATAAATAATTGGACATTTTTTCTAAGTGAGAGTTGTAGCAGTAGAGTCCAGGAAAGAAGAAATGAGCCATGTGTAGGAAAGGGAAAGGACTGAACCAAGAATAGAAAGAATGATGTTATAGAGAGAGTGGCTCAAACATGTGTAAAAGAGATAAAGAGATGGGTAAGGCAATGGTGGAGAAGGAAGAAAAAACCCATAGAAGTGATATATGAGAACACATGTGTGAATTTTCTATATTATATACTAACTTTACAGTAAAAGGCAGAAGAAAAATAGGAGTCTGTATTGAAAAAGTGCCATAGATATAATTCATAAACAAACTGCAGTATCCATTCTAATATCGAATAAAATCGACTTTCAACCTAAAGTTATCAAAAAAGATAAGGAAGGACACTTCATATTCATCAAAGGAAAAATTTATCAAGTAGAACTCTCAATTCTGAACATATTTTGGATATTATCCCTATGTATGATATGCCATCAGTGAAGATCTTTTCTTATTCATTAAGTTGCCATTTTGTCCTATTGATGGTGTTATTGTTGTTGTTGTTGTTGCTGTTTTTATTTGCTGTATTGAAGTTTTGGCTTCAGATGTTCCATTTATTAATTGTTGAACTTAGTGCTTATGCTATTGGTTTCATGTTGAGGTCTGTGATTCACTTGGACTTGCGTTTGTGCAGAGTGATAGATATGAATCTATTTGCATTATTCTATATGCTGACATCCAGTCAGACCAGCACCACTTGTTGTGATTTCCCATTGTGTATGCTGGGAGGTGGTGAAACACACATTTAATCCAAATATTCTAGAGTCTGAGTCAGGCTGATCCCAGTGAATAAAAGAACATCCTGGTTTACAGAAATAGATCCAAAACTGCAAGGGCTACAGAAAGAAATCTTGTCTCAAAAAACTAACTAATTAACAAGCAAGGGGACAGTGACTCATGCTTTTAGTTCCAGCACCCAGGAGGTAGAGGCAAGTGAACTTCTGAATTTGAGGCCATCCTGTTTTATAGAACAAGTAAGCTACAGACTCAACAACTTCTTAAAATATCATTTTCCTCCCCTCTGAACTCCATTACTTCTAATGATACATGGCCCTGTAAATATTTTATTATCTTCTTTCATTAAGTTGGTATTATATGTTTTGGCTATAATTAAAGTATTATGTGTCTCAGTATGAATATATTGTCCTCATTTTACCTGACATTTACATATTGTAATATTTTTTCAATAGTGAAAGGAAAACATGCTCAATTTTCTTTAGAAAAAAAATTCTTTAGGTCAAATTCTAGACCTTAGAATTATGTTTGTTTTTCCAAAGACAATTATGCCAAAAATATTAATATCTTGGCATTCTGTATCTATTTTAATCCTTGTTTAAATGTTCTTTATGTTGGATTGTATCATGTATTCAACATGGTAAGTCTAGACTTTTCATTAATATTAATGATAATATGTTTTAACTGTAAACACCTTTAATATTAAACATGTATTATTATCTATGTTAAGTTATGTATGTCTTTCTACTGATCACCTCCTTCACATTTATAATTTTATCTTGATTTACTAATTATAAATTCAATGTATGAATCCTTGGGAATAAACAGAATAGGAATGCTAGCATTCCCTGCTGTTTAGACATTTCCATTTCTATTAAATACTTTTTTTCTACTAATATTCTATAAATAATACAATAATGAACTTTACACTGGTCAGTTTATTTGACATTGTGTGTGATATGTGTGATGCCCATACTAATATGCTGTAAACCATTATAGCCACGTTTATTTGCCTTCAGAACTCTTTGCAGTACTATTCTATTGGTTTTTGTCCACTTTCAAATGCCACTGGTGATCTCATTATCTGTCACAATTATTTCTGTCACAAATTATATTTCACAATTATTCCATGAAGTATGAGCAAAGAAATATGATTAATTTTCTATTATTTGTTAGATTTTGCCTCCACTATATTAGTCTTAAATATTAATTTTAATGTATATATACAACAACTCAGTATAACATCCAAAATAATATTGGGTAGTGAAAATCAGTGTGGAAGATAATGAACACTAAAGTTTATAACAAGAAATAACTATTTTGCAGATTTTGGGTATATACATTTCTGTTAGTTTTCTTTATATATTATGTTATGTTTTACATTAGATGTCATTTCACCTTTAATCATACTAATAATCTATCTTAACTTTGAATATGAGTTATAGCAGTACCAATTATACTAAATTATTAATGGTAATTACAACTATAATATATTAATAAATTTACTACAAATACATGCATTCATGCATATGCTTTATAAGATATGCAAAAATGCCACACTTCTATATTTGCATTTAGGAATCTCAAACTGATTTAGCATGAAATTTGTTGTGCTAAATACCCAGAAAAGAGAAGACCTTGAAATTGACTTGACATGTTAATATCATAGTTTATAGTGGGTCACATTACAGCTAAATGAGAATTTTATTGTAACTAGATATGGTGCATTTGCCTTCTGAAACCACTTTTGCTTTAAACAATTATATGGGGTTGTTATCAGCTTTGTGAAGAGGGTTGTTTGAAAGCTGCTAAAGTTTCTGGGGTTTACATATGTTCAAATTTGTAAGGCCTTTGTGCTCCAGTCTTCGTAGTATGTAGTAAGAATAAAAATTTAAAGAAAGGAGAGAATGGGAAAGCAAGTATATATGCAAGATTACTATCATAAAATTTGAACTTTTTTTGAAACTATACTGAGCATTTACTTTATATGTTTGTTTCCTAAATAAGAGCTGAAACAATAGATAATTTCCAAACAGAAACATCTGGCCACTGATAAAATTAATCATTTTCTTCCATCTTAACAATGTAGAACATTTGCCATATATTTCACAAATATGTTTCTTCTGAAGTCAAGCTTCAATCAATATTTTAAAGGTAGCTGTAATATTTTAGAGCATTGAACTACATTATAAACAAGTGTTAACATTATGTTTATTAGTTAGGAAACAATTATTGGTTACAGTTGGCATCATAAGAAAGGTTACATCTTTTAAAACAATTCCTATGCTCATAATTAGAACCATGTAAATAATGTTGACAGCTAGGTTTAATGCCTTTTGACTTGATTTTAATGGGCTTATCTTTAAGAACAAAGTGAAGATCAAGATCTAATAATTTTGTTTAGGTCATAAATTGATTTATACATGGTCTTGATGATGAGACAAAAAATCCAGTCTTAATATTTCTTATTAACTCTCCCTAACCCTTTGTATATCTTTCAAATTCTGTTCATATTTACTCACAACAAGATGAACTTTTCTATAAGGTTTGTATAGATTTTTGGCTGATTTCTTCAAAAATGTGCTTGACTGTAATAATGAATCTTAAGCAGAACACTTCAAGGCCTTACAAAATTGTTGTAAATAAATACTAACTGCAAAGTTTTGTCTTCACAAAGTCAGTTAATTGGTAGTTTATTAATAAGCCAAATATATGGTATAATGATTACAACATTAGCTTTGCCAAATAGTCTAGATTAAATAAAAACAAGAATTTGGCCCTGAAAATTTCTTTCAGAGTAAGAAATTACTTACTTATTAATAAATGCTCCAGTTTTGCCTACTTTGTGTATGTATGTATGTATGCACATAAAACTATATATGTTTTATATAATATACATACAAACTTTGCATACATTTGAATCTTTTTTTAATTTATTTTTTTATTATTTATTTTATTTTATTTTTTTAATTTACATTCCAAATCACTTCCCCTTTCCCGTTTCCTCCCTCCCCGAAAGATCTATCAGATGATAGATCTATTTTTTAGATTAGCTCTATCTTTTGGAGTAGATCTATCTAATTTATCTATCTTTAGAGTTAAAGATAGGTAAATTAGACAGAACTAGATAGATTCAAAGAATGTGAAAGTAAAATTTAAGATATATGAAAGCACCACTGGAGAAATGGGACAAAATTAAAACATCTAATCTTTTTTTTTAATTATTTATTTTATTTTTTTAATTTACATTCCAAATCATTTCCCCTTTCCCGTTTCCTCCCTCCCCGAAAGTCCCATAAGCCCCCTTCCCTCCCTCTTTTCTCCATTCAACCCCCTCTCGTTACTCTGTCCTGGCGTTCCCCTACATCCAGTCTTTCCAGGACCAGGGGTCTCTCCTTCCATCTTCTTAGAAATCTATTGATATGCGGATTGTGTCTAGGGTATTCCGAGTCTTAATTACATGTGTTAATATGTACTAATGGTTATATAAGTTTATCTTGAATTAGAAGTTAGTTTTCACAAAGGGCAGAGAATGTTGTCTAGGACTGCTATCTTGTTATTAATTACAATATTTTGAAATAAATTTATCAGATATAATGTCTTATCTTCTTATTAACCTTTACATTTTATTCAGAGCATCTTCCATAAACAATTTATTATCTATACTATTTTTAAATCACCCATTATGCACATACTGATTCTTTTTATTTTTATTTTATTTCACATATTTTTATTATTATAATTGTAGAGAGTTTCTTACAGTGTATTTGGATCATATTAACGTTCTCCTTCAACATTACCCATATCCAACAAACCCCTTTCCTTTTTTAGACTCACCAAGATAATTTAGTGTTGTGAAGGTGTACTCAGTTGTATGGTTTTCCACTGTAGTTGGGTTGACTTACCAGGATCTACACTGAGAGAAAACTATTTCTCAATAGCACAGCATCTAACTGTAGTATGGGCTGTTTAATGTTTCTGGTCCTTTAAATGATCCTATGTTCTTCAGTGACAGTTGTTTCTTGGACTTTTGGGAAAAGGAAAGGATATAAAAACAAGCAGAGATTGAGAGTTAGGAGTGGAGAGATAAAAAGCTGGAAAGAGAAGTAGTAGGAAACAGAGAGTAGTATGCTGGGGAGTAGGAAGAAGTAGGGTCCAGGATGAAGAAGATAAGGGTTCAGTGAAGAGAGTTGATGCAGGAAGAAAGAAGGTTGAGTAGGGCCAGAGAAGAGAAGAAAAAAACAGGAGAAGAAAAGAGAGGAGAGGAGAAGATGAAAAGAGAGAGAGAGGAGAAGAAAAAGAAGAGAATTTTTTCATTTTTATTGGTTATTTTATTTATTTATATTTAAAGTGTTATGCCCTCTCCAAGTTTCCCCTCCACAATCCCCCTATCCCCTCTGCCTCTATGAGGGTGCACCCACACCTGCCTACCCACTCCTGCCTCAGCGCCCTAGCATTCCCCTACACTTGGTCATCAAGCTTCCACAGTACTGAGGGGTTGCCCTCCCAGTGATGCCCAGTACAGTCATCCTCTGCTACATATGTGGCTGGAGTCATGGGTCCCTTCGTGTGTACTCTTTGGTTGGTGGTTTAGTTCCTGTGAGCTTTAAGGAGTCTGGTTGGTTGATATTATTGTTCTTCCTATGGGGTTAGAAACCCCTTCTTCTCCTTCAATACTTACCCTAACTTCTCCATTGTGGTCCCCGTGCTCAGGCTGATGTTTGACTCTGTGCATCTGCCTCTGTATTGGTCAGGCTCTCAAGGGAGAACTATATCAGGCTTCTGTCCGAAAATAAAAGAATGTTGAACGTGAATGGGGCTAGCAGAAGAAGGCAGTTAGTGACAGTTGAGCCAGACATTGAACTGAGCCAGAAAAGTATTGTTTTTTTTGTTTTTTTTTTATTTTATTTTTTTAATTTACATTCCAAATCACTTCCCCTTTCCCGTTTCCTCCCTCCCCGAAAGTCCCATAAGCCCCCTTCCCTCCCTCTTTTCTCCATTCAACCCCCTCTCATTACTCTGTCCTGGCGTTCCCCTACATCCAGTCTTTCCAGGACCAGGGGTCTCTCCTTCCATCTTTTTAGAAATCTATTGATATGGTGATTGTGTCTAGGGTATTCTGAGATTCTGGGTCAATATCCCCTTATCAGTGACTGCATACCATGTGTGATCTTTTGTGATTGGGTTACCTCACTAAGGATGATATTTTCAAGTTCTGACCATTTGCCTAGGAATTTCGTGAATTCATTGTTTTTAATTGCAGAGTAGTATTCCATTGTGTAAATATACCACATCTTCTGAATCCATTCCTCCGTTGAGGGACATCTGGGTTCTTTCCAGCTTCTGGCTATTATAAATAAGGCTGCTATGAATATAGTGGAGCATGTGTCCTTAAACAACCCTGAGATTCCATCTCACACCAGTCAGGATGGCTAAGATCAAAAACACAGGAGACAGCAGTTGTTGGCGAGGATGTGGAGAAAGAGGAACACTCCTCCACTGCTGGTGGAATTGCAGGCTGGTACAACCACTCTGGAAAGCAGTCTGGCGGTTCCTCAGAAAACTGGGCATGACACTTCCGGAGGATCCGGCTATACCACTCCTGGGCATATACCCAGAGACTTTACCTGCATGCAATAAGGACACAGAAAAGTATTGTTAAGAGAAAGATAATGAAGAACCCGACAAATAAACAAAGTAGCAATAAATTTCAAAGAAAAAGAATTAAAGAACAAAAAGAAACATTTACAAAAAGCTACATCAAACATTGAAAATAGTCCCATGGGGTTGAGGTGTCACGCCCAATTGCCCTCCCCATGCTCTTAGTTTGTGGCTTAAGCTTTCATGGCTCTGTGTGAATTCTACTAACCTTGTGGGTTGTGCAACTGACCTACAGTGTTCAGAGATACAGTTTACTTGCAGTCATACCTGATCTCTGGCACTCATACACATTCTGGATCCTCTTCTGCAATTTTCTGTAAGGCTTGGGAGGAGAATAGGTTTTAGTTCCTTTGGATTTTTGTCTTATTTTTTCAGAAAACAACATTCCTTTTTTCAAACTTTACTTGGTACGTGTTTACTTCCAGTATATGGTGATTAATAAACACACAAAACTGGCCCGGGTACAGAGATTTGTGTTCTTTTTGGCAGTGCAAATTCGTTTTTTTTATTATTTTCTATATTTTTTTATTTACAATACAAATGATTTCCCCATTCCCGTTTCCTCCCTCCCCGAAAGTCCCATAAGCCCCCTTCCCTCCCCATTCAACCCCCTCTCACTTCTCTGTCCTGGTATTCCCCTACATCCAGTCTTTCCAGGAACAGGGGTCTCTCCTTCCATCTTCTTGGAAATCTATTGATATGTGAATTGTGTCTTGGGTATTCTGAGATTCTGGCTTAATATCACCTTATCAGTGACTGCATACCATGTGTGTTCTTTTGTGATTGGGTTACCTCACTAAGGATGATATTTTCAAGTTCTGACCATTTGCCTAGGAATTTTGTGAGTTCATTGTTTTTAATTGCAGAGTAGTATTCCATTGTGTAAATATACCACATCTTCTGAATCCATTCCTCCATTGAGGGACATCTGGGTTCTTTCCAGCTTCTGGCTATTATAAATAAGGCTGCTATGAACATAGTGGAGCATGTGTCCTTATTGCATGCAGGTAAACCCTCTGGGTATATGCCCAGGAGTGGTATAGCAGGATCCTCCGGGAGTGTCATGCCCAATTTCCTGAGGAACCGCCAGACTGCTTTCCAGAGTGGTTGTACCAACTTGCAATCCCACCAGCAGTGGAGGAGTGTTCCTCTTTCTCCATATCCTCGCCAACAACTGCTGTCTCCTGTGTTTGTGATCTTAGCCATTCTGACTGGTGTGAGGTGGAATCTCAGGGTTGTTTTGATTTGCATTTCCCTATTGACTAAGGATGTTGAACATTTCTTTAGGTGCTTCTCAGCCATTAGATATTCCTCAAGTGAGAACTCTTTGTTTAGCTCTGTACCCCATTTTTAATAGGGTTATTTGGCTCTCTGAAGTCTAACTTTTTGAGTTCTTCATATATATCGGATATTAGCTCTCTGTTGGATGTAGGGTTGGTTAAGATCTTTTCCCAGTTTGTTGGTTGCCACTTTATCCTTTTGACAATGTCCTTTGCCTTCTAGAAACTTTGTAATTTTATGAGGTCCCATTTGTCAATTCTTGATCTCAGAGCATAAGCTATTGGTGTTCTGTTCAGGAAATTTTCCCCTGTGCCCATATGTTCAAGGTTCTTCTCTAGTTTCCTTTCTATTAGTTTCATTGTATCTGGTTTTATGTGGAGGTCCTTGATCCACTTGGAATTGAGCTTAGTGCAAGAGTGCAAATTCTTTAAGTGTACATTTAGTCATGGATACATTTTTCTAAATTACTATTAGAATATAATAATATTGTAGATTCCGACTCAGGAAAGATGGAAAATGCAAATACTGTTTCAAGCAAATTTAGGATGTAAATGAGATCACTCTTAAACACTAAAAAATAATGCTCTATGTGGCTATATTTTTCTGTACGGAAGGCTGGCATTGAAGCTAACGAAATACTGACATTGGGAAGAAGTGAGCGTGATGCTCAAAGCCTGTTTGCTGTGAAAAACAGAAAACAGCATCTAGCCACAGGAAGTCAGCTAAAGGACCAAAGAGACACTGTACAGATCAAACTACTAAATACAAAAACAGTATTTTATGTACACTTATTTTCATTCTAAAAATAGTCATTCAGCATTTTTAAGAACCTGTGGAGTAAAATATTACAAAGCATATTCAAATTATTCCTTGAAGAAGATCATGCTGAGTAAAACTTTGTGAATATACATTTCTATTTCTTGATATTCATAACCCACTATTAAGCAACACTCATAAAGTAGGAATATGCTAGGCAATACAACCATGAGTGTGAACCTTAAGAACACTTATTTCAGCCTCTCTCTCTCTCTCTCTCTCTCTCTCTCTCTCTCTCTCTCTCTCTCTCTCTCTCTCTCAAAAATGCTTAGATGTAAGGAATACTAAAGTAATAAAACAATTTTCCTGGCTTTAGTATTTTTATGACACATTAGAAAATGGCTCAAATTTGTATTGGGTGTTTTAAGGTAATCAGTATAAATGTAAAATATATTTTTTAATGGTGTAATTATATGTGGCAAAATAGAAAAGAAGTCCAGTTTAGATCTCTTGTGAAAATAAAATGAAGGTAAGAAAGTAAAAGCAGCATTTATGAAATTCTGTTATTATTTTCAGGTTTATATTCATCATTTCAAGTTAAATACATTGTGATGTCAGATCATCAATGCTTTATTATGTAAGAAAGAAATATTATTATTGTACTTCTAAGAACCTTCGCATTTAATGCATCCATCCAATAGGTGCAATAGTATTGCAAGAGTAAGGGTTCTCTAAAAAGAGAACTGTTATATCAAATATACACTACAAAGGGAATTTTTAAAATTATTATAGACTGCCTACTCCAGACAAGGTCAGTCTGCAAAGACAAGTGCTGAAACCCAGAATCTCCTCAGCATACAAAGACAGAACCTACAAAAGCCTAATTCTAACTCTGAAGGCCATAAAGACAATTGATGTGACTTCAGTCTTTAGCCTACATTGGTAGAATAGACAAGATGGTTTCAAAGTCTGAGGAATTGTAGCCAACAAAAACAGAGTGAATTGCTCACAAGCAAAGAATAAAAAAGTATGTTGGGAAAAGCAGCTGTTCCCTTAGACTTCTTTCTATGAATCATAGTTAAAAGGTTCTGTTCATTCTAAGAAAATCTTGATAGCTCAGTTATTCCAGACACTCAATGATAAAACAAAACCTATCTCTCTTCTTCATAATTTTCATCCCTACTAAGGTCAAAACCAAAACCAAACATTACAGATGGATAAATTAATCAATGTTGGCCATTAAGTGCAAGAATTTTTAATCTATTCTGCAAAATTTGTTGCAGATACTTTTGGGATTTCTAAAATTTTGAATTTTAAAAATATGTTTTATTTTTGAGAATCTTTTTTTTCTCACTGTGTCTTCTGTTTATTTATTTATTTATTAGATATATGCTCTATTTACATTTCAAATGATTTCCTATTTCCTGGTTTTCCCTCCCCAAAAGTCCCATAAGTCCTCTCCCCTCACCCTGATCCCCAATCAACCCCCTCCTTCTTCCCTGTCCTGGTATCCCCTACACTTCTGCATCAAGCCTTTCCAGGACCAGGGGCCTCTCCTTCCTTCTTCTTGGGCATCATTTGATATGTGAATTGTGTCTTGGGTATTTCGAGCTTCTGGGCTAATATCCACTTATCAGTGAGTGCATACCATGTATGTTCTTTTGTAATTGGGTTACCTTACCTAGGATGATATTTTCCAGTTCCACCCATTTGCCTGAGAATTTCATGAATTCATTGTTTTTAATAGCTGAGTAGTATTTCATAGTGTAAATATACCACATTTTCTGTATCCATTCCTCTGTTGAGGGACATCTTGGTTCTTTCCAGCTTTTGGCTATTATAAATAGGACTCTTATGAACATAGTGGAGCATGTGTCCTTATTACATGCTGGGGAATCCCCTGGGTATATGCCCAGGAGTGGTATAGCAGGGTCCTATGGTAGTGTCATGCCCAATTTTCTGAGGAACTACCATACTGATTTCCAGAGTGGTTGTACCAGCTTGCAATTCCACCAGCAGTGGAGGAGTGTACCTCTTTCTCCACATCCTCGCCAACAACTGCTGTCTCCTGTGTTTTTGATCTTAGCCATTCTGACTGGTGTGAGATGGAATCTCAGGGTTGTTTTGATTTGCATTTTCCTGATGACTAAGGATTTTGAACGTATCTTTAGGTTCTTCTCAGCCATTCAATATTCTTCAAGTGAAAATTCTTTGTTTAGCTCTGTACCCCATTTTTAATAGGGTTATATGGCTCTCTGGAGTCTATCTTCTTGACTTTTTGTATATATTGGATATTAGCCCTCTGTTGGATGTAGGGTTGGTAAAAATCTTTTCCCAATTTGTTGGTTGCCATTTTGTCCTATTGACAGTGTCCTTTGCCTTACAGAAACTTTGTAATTTTATAAGGTCCCATTTGTCAGTTCTTGATCTTAGAGCATAAGCTATTGGTGTTCTGTTCAGGAAATTTTCCCCTGTGCCCATGTATTCAAGGCTCTTCCCCAGTTTCTTTTCTTTTCTTTTTTCTTTTTTAAAGTACAATTTAAACCTTTAATGTGATGGGTTTGATTTTTTTTTACTGCCAGTAATTAAGATAACTTTACATATTTTACACGTTTACATCTGTAAGTGAAACATTCACCCATAATCATTTTTTTCCTTTAAGAGTGTATTAAATTTCTCCAGCATAAGAAGGGTTTCTAGATTTACTCCATATTCAGCATTTCACATTTTCCATAAAAGGAAAAGTCCAACAGTCAAAGTTAACTAATCACCTCTGCCTCAGAGAAAAAATAAGACTCTTCCAGCCACCTGGTGGCAGTATACTCTGTTCCGTTTCAAGGGGTGAAATGCTTCTTTCTACTTGCCATGCTGTTTCATGATCTTCTTTTTTTTTTTTTTTAATTTAATTTTATTTTATTTTTTTAATTTACATTCCAAATCACTTCCCCTTTCCCGTTTCCTCCCTCCCCGAAAGTCCCATAAGCCCCCTTCCCTCCCTCTTTTCTCTGTTCAACCCCCTCTCATTACTCTGTCCTGGCGTTCCCCTACATCCAGTCTTTCCAGGACCAGGGGTCTCTCCTTCCATCTTTTTAGAAATCTATTGATATGCTGATTGTGTCTAGGGTATTCTGAGATTCTGGGTCAATATCCCCTTATCAGTGACTTCATACCACCCAGTTTCTTTTCTATTAGTTTCAGTGTGTCTGGTTTTATATGGAGGTCTTTGATCCACTTGTAGTTGAGCTTAGTATAAGGAGATAAGAATGTATCGATTTGCATTCTTCTGCATGCTGGCCACCAGTCGAACTAGCACCATTTGTTGAAAAGGCTATCTTTTTCCTCTGTATGTTTTTTGCTCCCTTGTCAAAGATCAAGTGACCATAAGTGTGTGGGTTCATTTCTGGGTCTTGAATTTTATTCCATTGATCTACCTGCCTGTCTCTGGACCAATACCACGCAGTTTTTAATATTATTGCTCTATGGTACTGCTTGAGGTCCGGGATACTGATTTCCTTAGAAGTTCTTTTACTGTTGAGAATAGTTTTATCTATCGGGGGTTCCACCAATATTCTTCAAACTCGTCCACATAATAGAAGCAGAAGGAACACTATCCAACATGTTCTATGAAGCCACAATTTCACTGATACCAAAACCACACAAAGATCTAACAAAGAAAGCAAACTTTAGACCAATTTCCCTTATGAATATCGATGCAAAAATACTCAATAAAATTCTTGCCAACCGAATCCAAGAACACATCAAAACTGTCATTCACCATGATCAAGTAGGCTTTATCCCAGGGATGCAGGAATGGTTCAATATACGGAAATCCATCAATTAATCCACTACATAAACAAACTAAAAGAAAAAAGCACATAGTCATTTCATTAGATGCTGAAAAGAATTTGACAAAATTCAGCATCCTTTCATGTTAAAAGTCTTGGAAAGAACAGGAATTCAAGGCCTATACCTAAACATAGTAAAAGCAATATACAGCAAACGAGTAGCCAACATCAAACTAAATGGAGAGAAACTTGAAGCAATCCGAAAAAAATCAGGGACTAGGCATAGACCCTCTCTCTCCATATTTATTCAATGTAGTACTTGAAGATCAGGCCAGAGAAATTAGACAACATAAGGAGGTAAAAGGGATACTAATTGGAAAGGAAGAAATCAAATTATCACTATATGCAGACGATATGATAGTATACTTAAGCGACCCAAAGAACTCCACCAGAGAACTCCTACAGCTGATAAAGAACATCAGCAAAGTGGCTGGATATAAAATTAACTCAAGAAAATCAGTAGCCTTCCTATACTCAAAGGATAAACAGGCTGAGAAAGAAATTAGGGAAATGACACCGTTCACAATAGCCACAAACAATATAAAGTATCTTGTTACTCTAACCAAACAAGTGAAAGATCTGTATGACAAGAACTTCAAGTCTCTGAAAAAGAAATTGAAGAAGACCTCAGAAGATGGAAAAAATTTCCATTCTCTGCAGGGTTAATATAGTAAAAATGGCCATCTTGCCAAAAGCAATCTACAGATTCAATGCAATCCTCATCAAAATTCCAACTCAGTTCTTCATAGATTTAGAAAGAGCAATTCTCAAATTCATCTGGAATATTTCTGAGAATCTTATGCACTGTATTTAGAGCTCATACTATGCCTGTCCCTCAAATCTTCCCATATAAAACTTCATACCTACTCAATGTGCCACGTAGTGTTGATACTTCATTGTCTTATTCTCCACCCTTTAGCCAGTTATGTGTCTCTGTAATCATCATCTACCACAGACACAAGCTGCTCACATGAGGGTTTAGAGACTCACTCTTAGATGGTTACAATAACAAGTCACTGAAGTCAGTTTAATACTATGTTTATTTAGTAGCATAGCTTAGTTTATCTTTTGAGAACAATGTTCAAACCTAGGTAGTTGCTGCCTGCCTAGCCAGCCATTTTATGCTTTTACTAATATTACAAGGAACCTTACTCATAAACTGATTTTCCTATTAGAAGGAAACTTGATCACGTACCTTAGCTAAAAAATTTTCCCATGCCTGAATTGGTTGCATATTGTCTTATGGTCTATGCTTTGGTGTTCCTGGAAACCAATCACAATAGAGGTCATTTAGAATTGCTCTGTATACTTAGACACAATATGCTTAGACCTGAACCAACCATCCAGCAATGCTTCCTTCACCTCTGTATGTGCTTTTACTGGTTTTGTCTTTATTAGCTGTCTCCTGGATGGACTCCAACAAATGAGAGACAACTGTAGCAATATAAGAAGTCATTTGGAATAAGTCTTTTATTTGGAGTACTTGACTAGTAAAGTTTTAAGTTCGCAATACTTCCCTGGGAATTGATATCTTACTTGACAGATGAATAACTGACATCCTGGTTTTCAAGTTAAGACATGAATGTGAGGCAAGACAAGTCATGCACCACATTTGAATAACCCAACCAGTGGGAGCAGGATAAATGTCCAACAAAAGCATGTTCCTGTGGATTTCCCTATCCCTAAATCGTGATTGGTGTAATAACTTGGCGCAGATGTTTGTGTATGGCAGGCTTTAAAGCTCTGTAGGATTCTGGCTTGTTATTGCAGTCAGCTCTTCACTCTGGTATGCAGTCCTGTTCTCTCAGTCCTGGGGTGAATGCCCAATGAATTGTCCCTGTTTGAGTGAGATCAGTGTTCATGTGATTTGTGAGGCAACTCCTGAACGCCAGCCCTCTGTTCAGATTTGCAATCAATTTTAATTGGATTGTTTATTTTTGATTTTTATTATATTTTTCTTTTATAATCTGAATATTAACCCATCAGGTACTTAGCTGACAAATATTCTTTCCCTCTCAACGGACTTCCTTCTGACCATATTGATTATTTCCTTTGATCTACAAAATCATTTACTTTTCAAGAGACCTGACTTATCAATTGTTGTTAATTCCTAAGCATAGAGTACTTCTCCCCAAATCACATGATAATCTTAAATATCTTCCCTAATGTATTTACTCTCTAAAAATCACATTCTATGATGAAGAATACAATTACTCATTAAAAATAATATTCTGGCATGGAGATAAAATGACTGCTTAAAACTGTGTGCTATCATAGAGAAAAGCAACAAGAGTTTGATACAAGTCCGAAAGTTCCTACTGAAGATTCTTCATGTCTCATTCTTTTTGTCCTGTGACAACAGCTTTATTGGGCTTGCATAAAGCCCTGTTTCTCTCATGAAGTTTTCTCAGTACTTCATGTCTGCCTGGTTAGCATTAATTACCAACCTGATCTGGCTTAGAATCATCTGAGAGTAATCTTCAATTTAGGAGTGGCTTGGCTATGATTTGTCTGTCAGCATCACTGTGGAGAATTGCTTTAATTATTAATTGATCCTGTAGGGCCTGGCATAGCACTGTAATATATAAGAAAACTAACTAAGCATGAGACTGGAAGCCACACAGACAATGAGGCTTGCATGGATACTATTCTTAGGTTTCTACCTTGAGTTCTTACACTGTATTTCCCAAATGATACATTGTATCTGGAAGTATAAGATAAGTAAATCCTTTTCTCCTCAAGCTGATTTTATTCAGAGAGGTTTATCAGAGCAACAGAGTAAAACTAGGACATTGCATTTCTTCTACTATCTTTGGCTCTCTTCTATTCATGGGAATATCAAGGAAGAATAGTCTAATCTTTCTAATAGTTCTTATGTGGTGTTCTACAGGAAACTAATTTTCCTCTGTATTACACAGGATATTGTCTCTAGGACTATGATAGTAATATTATTTATTTTCTCATCATGCACATTGTTAAAGTTTATAGTGTGTTTCACAACATCACAAGCCAGAATTTTTTTTTTTTTTTTTTTTTTTTTTTGGTTTTCGAGACAGGGTTTCTCTGTGTAGTCCTGGCTGTCCTGGAACTCACTTTGTAGACCAGGCTGGCCTCGAACTCAGAAATCCTCCTGCCTCTGCCTCCCAAGTGCTGGGATTAAAGGCGTGCGCCACCACCGCCCGGCACACAAGCCAGAATCTAAGAAGCTCTGCCATTCTTTGTCATCGTTGCCTCAAATTCAACATGTTTAGGTGCTGCATATTTCCTGATCAACATAGTTTCCTGCCCTTGGTCACTATTAAGGACCCAATGTGTCTGTTGAAACAAATATTTCTTTGCTTTTGTACTAAAGGGAAAATGTAAATACTATTGTCTATAAATTTTATATCACACTCTCCCACTATACTCTCCAGTTTATCGAGTAAGATTTCTTGTTTGAATCCGAGAAGAGCTCTTTATTCCAGGTCTAACTTTCATTCTTTTTTCACTGCATTGTGCCAAGTGTAAGCCATACTAAACCAACAACCCTACTTCATCTTCTATAGTACTCATATGTCCTTTTCCCTATAATTCCCTTAAATAGATGTCTTCTATCCTTACTGGTGTTGACAAATATTAATACAGCAATATGGTTTCTCTGGCAATGGAGAACATTCTAGGTCTGTATGATACAGCTGGGATGCAGGCATGCCCTGTATAGCAGTATGATCTTGTTAGAATGCAAATATGAGAGAATTAATATGAGAATAAATCTCTATGTAATTTGAAATATTATAGAAGGAAATGGGACAATGTATAACCAAGGGACAGAGAGGTAATGAATATTTCAAGCATGTGTATTAAAAATGTGGTGAGTACTGAGTTGGGGAGGATCTGAGAGGAGTTTGGGGAAGATTCTTGGGTAAGATAAAATGTAATGCATGACATATGAGAGAATTAATATGAGAATAAATCTCTATGTAATTTGAAATATTATGGAAGGAAATGGGACAATGCACAACCAAGGGACAGAGAGGTAATTCTGTGTTTAGAGGAACATACTGCTATTACAGAGGCCGCATACAAGAAAGCTTGCAACCAGCTGTAACCCCAGTTCAACCTTCTTCAAGCCTTCATGAGCACATTAGCTCACTAAATCATTCTACCGCCCATCATACACACGTACACAGAGTTAAATATAAATTAAAATCGTATGAATCATAGCTCTTCAGAAACTTTAGGAACTTAAGGTATGAGCTGAGAAAGATTTTAAAAACATGATCCTGGTAATGTTCAGAATAATTATAAATGAAATATTCTGTTTGGTAGATTTGGCTTTGCTCCTTTTCATTATTTCCTCCAAAGGGTCTTTTCTGTTTTCACTGCTTTTCCTTTACTGTTCCTCAGACATGTTGGATTTTTCTACTGTGAATTATCTGTTTAATTCTATACCCGATTTTTTAATTGGATTTTTGGTTGTTTATATTTAATTCCATGAGTATTTTATATGTTTTGCCTATTATTCCTCTATTAGATATGAAGATGGTAAAAATATTTTCCCATTCAGAGTGTTCTTTTGTCCTAATGACAGTGACCTTTACCTTAGAGAATCTTTTCAGTTGTGTGAGGTCACATTTATTCGTTGCTGTTCAAATGCCTGTGCAAAGTGTATTCAGGAAGTCTCTGTGCCAATGAGTTCGAGGGTATTTCTCATATTTTTCTATCAGGTTCAGTATGTCTGGCTTGCTGTTGGGTTTTTTGATCAATTTGGGGTTGAGTTTTATGAAGGATAGTAAGTATGGATCTATTTACCTTTTCTACATGCAGATATTCTGTCTGTACAGTTTGTTGAACATGCTTTCATTTTTCCAGTGTATATATCTGACTTCTTTATAAAAATTAGGTGTTCATATGTGTGTGGATTTGTGTCCTAAAATTCAATTTCATTGATCAACATGTCTGTTTTTATGCCAATACCATGTGTTTCTTCCTATTACAGCCCTGTAATACAACCTGATATCAGGAATGATAAAATTGTATATATATTTTATTACTCAAAATTGTTTCAGTTATCCTGGGACTTTGCATTTTCATACAAAGTTGAGAATTTTTCTTTAAAAGTCTGTGAAGAATTGTGTTGGGATTTTGAGGGGGGGGTTTGCACTGAATCTGTAACCTGCTTTTCATAGGATGGTTTACTGATTCATGAGGATAGGAGATCTTTTTCTCTTCAGGCATATAATTTTTACTTTATTTCTTCTTAGACTTAGTCTTTCACTTTCTTTTAAGAGTTACCCCAAAATATTTTATATTATTCGAGAAAATTGTGAACTGTATTGTTTCCCTGTTTTCTCAGTTCACTTTTCATTGGTATATTGGAGGGTTACCAATTGTTTACTTTATTTTGTATTCTGCTACTTTGCTGAATTTGTTTATCAGCTGCAGGATTTCCATATTTGAATGTTTAGGGTCTCTTATGTATACAATCATATCATCTTCAAATTATGATATTTTCATTTTTTCACTTTAAATTTGTGTATGCTTAATCTCCCATAGTCTTATTGCTCTAAGACTTCCAGTACTATATTGAATAGATATTGAGGAAATAGTATATTGTCTTTTTCCTGATCTTGCTTGGAGTTATTAAATTGGTTAAAATTTGTTACTGTATATAGAATTATTGTAAATGACTTTACTGTCTTTGGCATGTCCTTTGTAGTTTTCTAGGACTTTTATCATGAAGGCCTGATAGATTTTGTTAAAGTCCTTTTTTGCATCTAATGAGGTATCATGTGTTTTTGTTTTTCCATTTCAATTTGTTTATGTGGCAGAGTAAATTTAGTAATTTTTGGACATTGAACAAACCCTACATTTTTGGGATGAAGGCTTCTTGATCATGATGGAATTTTTTTTTATATGTGTTCTTGGATTTGGTTTGTAATATTTTATTGAGTATTTTTGCATCTGTGTTCATAAAGGACATTTCACTGTAATTCTCTTTCTTGTGTCTTTATATGGTTAAGTATCAGGGTAACTCTGGCCTCATAAAATAAATTTGCCAGTATTCCTTCTCTTTATATTTGATGGAATAATTTGAGGAGTATTGGTATTAGTTCTTTGAATGTCTGGTAGAATTCTCTGATAAAACCAATTGGTCCTAATTGTTTTTGTTTGTTTGTTTTGTTTGTTTTTGGATTTTTTGTTCTTTTTTGTTTGGGTTTGTTGTTGTTGTTGTTGTTTTTAATTTGGAAGATTTTAATGACTGCTTCCGTTTCAGTAGGGGTAATAGGCCCATCTAGTTGTTTATCTGCCTTAGAGTTTTTTCCATGATAATCTTCAATTTTATCAGAAAATGTTTATAATTTCACTTTCAATCAACTTAGAAATATTTTTATGCCTACCATTTTATCTGTATAATTTTCCATGATAATCTTCAATTTTAATGTTTTTCCATATTTTTTTTCAATTTTATCAGAAATATTTTCCATGTAAGTCTTCAATTTTATCAGAAAATGTTTATAATTCTACTTTCAATCAACTTAAGAATATTTTAATTCCTACCAATTTATCTATATAAGTTTCTTCAATTTATCAGAGATATTTTCCATGTAAATCTTCAAATTTATCAGAAAATGTTTTTACTTCTACTTTCAATTAACTTAGGAATATTTTTATGCCTACTATCTTATCTGTATAATTTTTCATGAAATAGTCAGTTTTAACATGTTTTTCTATATATTTCTTGAGTTTTATCAGAAATATTTTCCTTGTAGATTTTCAATTTTATCAGAAAATATTTATAATTGCACTGTCAATCAACTTAGGAATATTTTTATGTCTACCTTTTTAATCTGTATAATTTTTCCAAGAAATAGTCAATCTTAATGTGTTTTTCTATATATTTTGGTATGATTTTAAAGAAAATATTTTGTGCACTTTTGAGCTAGGAATCTTCTCATTTCTCTATTTCTCATTACTTTTAGGATTGATCTTTACATAGTGTCCCAGATTCCCTGGATATTTTATGTCAAAAGATTATTTTACTTAACATTTTCTAATCAATGTATCCTTTTCTTCTATTATATCTTCAACACCTGGGATTCTCCATTTCACCTTTTGTTTTCTGTGACAAAGCTTGTCTTTGTAGTTTTTCATCAAATTCCTAATTCTTTTTCATTTCTAGAATTTCCTGTTTTTTGCTATTTTTTACTTTCTTTTTCTAAAGTTACTCATTTACTTTATAGACTGAACCCAGCTTTCCTTCCTTCTTCTCCTTCCAATCCTTCCTACTTCATCTCCTTCATTCTCCCAATTCATTTTTTTCCATTCTCTTCAAAAACAGGAAGCTTCCAATGGATATCAATCAGCCTTGGTATATCAAGTTGCAGTAGGAAAAGGAGCATCTTCTCCTTTTATCACTAGTGGAGGCACCCAATAGGGGGAGAGGGTCCCCAAAACAGGCAACAGAGAAAGAGACATCTCCTGCTGATCCTATTTTTATTTGTTTTGAACAGGTTTTCAACAGATTTATTCACTTCCTTCCACTGTTTGTGCTTTCTTGGATTTCTTTAAGGGATTTATTAATTTTTCTCTTTAAGAACATCTATCTTCCTCATTTAGGCTTTCTTTTTTTTATTATTTATTTTATTTTATTTTTTTAATTTACATTCCAAATCACTTCCCCTTTCCCGTTTCCTCCCTCCCCGAAAGTCCCATAAGCCCCCTTCCCTCCCTCTTTTCTCCATTCAACCCCCTCTCGTTACTCTGTCCTGGCGTTCCCCTACATCCAGTCTTTCCAGGACCAGGGGTCTCTCCTTCCATCTTTTTAGAAATCTATTGATATGCGGATTGTGTCTAGGGTATTCTGAGATTCTGGGTCAATATCCCCTTATCAGTGACTGCATACCATGTGTGTTCTTTTGCGATTGGGTTACCTCACTGAGGATGATATTTTCAAGATCTGACCATTTGCCTAGGAATTTCGTGAATTCATTGTTTCTAATTTCAGAGTAGTATTCCATTGTGTAGATATACCACATCTTCTGAATCCATTCAAATTGTGGTGTGTGTGTGTGTGTGTGTGTGTGTGTGTGTGTTTCAGTTTAATTGATATGCCATGACTTGCTGTGGTAGGATTGCTGGGCTCTCGGTGGAGATGTGTTGCCCTGACTGTTATTCATTGTATTTTTATGATGGTGTCTACTCGTCTGTTGTTGGGATGATTATAGGACTCAGTGCTAATTTCTGATTTTTGTTTTTGTTAAGCGAATGTTTTTTTTTTTTGTCCTTGATTTCTGTTTCCTCTCTGAAAGTCTGAGTGTCTGATAAGTGTTTCTGTTGCCTGGTGGGAACTTTCCATCAGACTTAATAATTTTAGTTTCTGGGGTTTCCTGATACCATGAGTTTCTGGGTATTGGGAACCAATTCTTTGGAGTGGAAATAGGCTAGGGGAATTGAAAGTATTGAAAGGAGGGAAGAAAGCAGATTTTTCAATCAAAATCTGCTTAGTTTACTCCCTATGTTGCAGGGAAACAGTGAAGAAGAGTTACTCAGAGGATCTGAGTAACTACTTTAGGATGATACTGTGCACTTGCATCTAGAGGAACATAAAAAGGGAATGGAAGCCTTTCTGCCTACTGACAGCCTAACTGCTTCCCTGGCAGGAGTGGTCTGCTGGAGCTAAGGGCTAAGATAAAGCAACAAGTAGAAAGGAGAAGGTTAGTAGGGAAAAGTCTATGGAATCCATAGTAAATATGGTCAGAGAAGGAAGAAAAGTTGCAGCAGGTATTCTATGTCAGAGATAAGAATGGATTCAGGGAATTGTGCTTGGCGCAGAGGTGGGAGCAAGGATGGTCTCTAGTTGGCTTACCTGTTTTCCTGGCATGCTCAGCACGTATGCTCCCTGTGAATGACTACTGGTTTCAGATGTTGGGATGCTGAGTTTGAAGAGATTATCTTGTTGGAGAAGATCTTTGTCACCCTTTGGTAATAGAGTCAGGAAATGGATGACACCAAATTTTCTGCTACAGAGTGGCAATGAGGCTTCTGGCAGAGAATTTTGCCAGAACAACTAAATATGTGTCTATCTCCACTGCTCTTCGTTTCTGACCAAGGCTTTTCAAATTAGGCTTAGGAATGGAGAGTGAGGGAGTTCCATTTGGAATTCTCATTTGGTTAAAGTCACATTCCTCGAGGTAAGAGTTAGAAGCATGCATTCTTTGTGCTTCCACAACCATGGAAAAACCTCTTTATAAGAAGGAGTTTTTTTGTTTTTTTGGTTTTTTTTTTACAAGAAGATCTGTGTATTCCAGTGGTTAAGGTGTTTTGTTTCTTGAACCAGAATGCTGTTTGTACATCATTTAATTTTGTTTACCTATGCAAATATTTCAACTCTCAAAGTTTAATTTTCCATATACTTTATCTGGAGTTTTATTTTTCTCCTCATTTTATGTAATCCCTTTAAAATTGTCATCTTCCATCCTAGAATTCCTCTATAGTTATTATTTATAACATAAAATTTTGGATTCAGTATGTAAAACATGAGTGACATATTATTGCTTTCTTACAGATATTTCTTAAATAATAAGTAGATTATTTTGTTTGTAATTACAGCATACATAAATGAGTGTCCATTAACATCCAGCAAGACTAGAACTAATAAACGTTTACAGAGAGAGAGAGACAGAATCATGAGTGAAAATGTCTAATATGATTAGTTTTGGTTTATGATTAAGGATATTTTAATAGCAACTGGGTCATTTTAAACTTCAATTTTCAACTGTGTTGAAGCAGAGTTCCAAAGAGCCATTTATTGTAAAAGAAGAAGACACAGTTTTCACCAAATATTCTTTTCTAAACCAAAGGGCACTACACATTTCAGCTATGATCTCATTGCAAAGACTTTTGAATACACAGGCTTTCAGTGCAGATGATGGATGATAATACTTCTGATGCAGTGAAGATGTAATCTGTTTCTTGTTCAAAGGGAATGCCAAGACTACTAATAAATCCCCTACCACTAGAGAAAAGGGCCTGTGCATGTAGACAGTTAGACATAAAAAAAAATAGATTTTACTCTTAGCTTGCTAAAGGACAGGTCCAAAATCCCTTACCCATAAAGAACTTCTATAAGATTTGTACCAGTTTCATTTGACAGCAAGACCTCATGTGAATTAATAGAAATATAATGTTGAATATAGTCACTATATTATAGACAACAAATGATACCATTTTTTAGACTGCTAGAAATTTATTCTAATTCATACTTTAGATACTTTATATATGTGGGGGTATGTGCGCATGCATGTATGTGTGTGTGTGTGTGTGTGTGTATGTGTGTGTTTGTGTGTCGCTAAATTCATCTTAGAAGGTAAAAACAGAATGGGAATTACCAGTAGTTCAGGTTGATATAGAGACTCATTTGTTAATTGACCCAGATTTCAATTAAATTAGAGGAAAAGTTTAAGAGTCCTGTATATTTTATAACATGGTGACAAAACTCAGTGGTTACTGTGTCAATTCATGAAATATACAAATTTGTTAAAAGACTAGTTTATCTGATATAGTGATATTAGTGATATGTAAGGTAAACGACCTGGATAATTTTAGACTCTGTGAATCACTTAAATAAATGCCATGACTTTCTCTTCTTTTATTAAATAAATAAATGTTTTTATAAATAAAAGTAGTACATTTAATTTTTCATCTCCAGCATTTCTTTTTAAGTTTTCTTGTATTTCTGTAAGGCAAAGGACACTGTCAAAAGGACAAAACAGCAACCAACAAATTGGGAAAAGATCTTTACCAACCTTACATCCGACAGAGGGCTAATATCCAAGATATACAAAGAACTCAAGAAGGTAGACTCCAGAGAGCCAAATAACCCTATTAAAAAATGGGGTACAGCACTAAACAAAGAATTTTCACCTGAGGAATATCAAATGGCTGAGAAGCACAAAAAGAATTGTTCAACATTCTTAGCCATCAGGGAAATGCAAATCAAAACAGCCCTGAGATTTCACCTTACACCAGTCAGAATGGCTAAGATCAAAATCTCAGAAGACAGCAATTGCTGGAGAGGATGTGCTAGTGGGATTGCAAGCTGGTACAGCCACTCTGGAAATCCATCTGGCCATTCGTCAGAAAACTCGGCATAATACTACCAGAGAATCCAGCTATACCACTTCTGGGCATAATACCAAGAGGATTCTCCAGCATGCAATAGGGATACATGCTCCACTATGTTCATAGCAGCCTTATTTATAATAGCCAGAAGCTGGAAAGAACCCAGATGTCCCTCAATGGAATAATGGATACAGAAAATGTGGTATATTCACACTATAGAATACTACACAGCTATTAAAAACAATGAATTCTTGAAATTCTTAGGCAAATGGGTGGAACTAGAGAATGTCATCCTGAGTGAGGAGACCCGTTCACAAAAGAACACACATGGTATGCACTCACTGATAAGCGGATATTAGCCCAGAAGCTTGGAATACCCAAGAAACAATTCACATATCAAATGATGCCCAAGAAGGAGGAAGTAGAGGCCCCTGGTCCTGGAAAGGCTCAATGCAGCAGTGTAGGGGAATACCAGCACAGGGAAGGGGGAATGGGTTGATTGGGGAACAGGGGGAGGGAAGAGGGCTTATGGGTCTTTTAGGGAGCGGGGGATCCAGGAAAGGGGAAATCATTTGAAATGTAAATAAAGAATATATCAGATAAAAAAATAGAAGTTAGAAAAAAGAAAGAAAAATTTCAGAATATATATATATAAATGCATCTTTTTTTCATTTTCTTTCTTCCCTCCAAATCAGCCCATATATTTCTCCTTGTTCTATGTCAAATTTGTGGTGCAAATTTTGTATTTTAATTATATAAATACACGTAGGGATTTATTTTTATTAAGTATGTAAAACATATTGCCACACACACAAACACACACACACACACACACACACATACCACAAACACACCTGCCTAGTGTATACAATGTTATTCATATGTATTCATTCTGTTCTGAACATTTGGAATTGGTAACTAATTAGTATTTTCTTCCCTGGGGAAGATTATTTCTACCACTATCCACATTCCTTAGTTGCCTGTATTTTTTTTAGTAAGTTTGAGACCATGTGCACATTTTTTCCCCGTCTAGTGTAGCTACTGTGGCATGTATTTTGCTGTTGTCCAACTTAGGTTTATCTTTATTATTTTTCCCAGAATAGAAATATTCTAGTACCATGATAAAATTTGTCTTGTATATTGTAATAAATAGATGCATGGTATTTAAAGGAAATTCTGTACACATTGATACATAATAGTTGATTAGTATCTTAGATCAGCAACCTTTTCATATCCACACACACACAATAAACATACATACTTTTCATATATGTATATAAATATACATATATTTATATCCTATATAGTCTAAGTAAATTGATTGGTAAATTGATACATAAATAGGTAGATTGACAGATATACATAAAGATATACTTAGTTAGCATATATAGTTAGGTGATTAATATTGCACATTAACCATGGATTTAGTGATCATCTTTTAAAATTGTTTATTATATGTGCTACAGTATTTTATTAAATGTTGATTTTCTAATGTAAGAGAGGGAACAAAAGTGTCTGAATATGGATGGCTAAAGAGGAGTGATGATCTTTGGAAGAGATGAGGGAAGGAAAACAATAATCAGAATATATTGTACAAAAAAACTATTTTCAACCATGAAAATTATAAAATAATTGTTAAACAATACATTATATTAAAATTCTTCATTTGTTTTTAATATGTGTTTTGGAATTCCAGCATTAGCTGCAATCAAATATTCACTAGTAAGTATTTCTGGTTTTTAGCATAAAAATGTAACATTTATCTAAAATAACTTAGTTGAAATGCTCACTGTAATAGGGTGAAAGCTGTAATTTTCTAACCTATTCATTTAAGTCTTTGTACTCTGAATATACAATAAAATTTCTCATGCAACACCATGCCACTTTGTCCTCTATTTCTTTTATTTTAAATTCATGATGATTAGAGAAAAAATTCTATTTTGTGAATTTTTCCTGTAGAGAACAACAGATATTAACTTACTTCAGCTAGGATACCAAAGGTAAAATAAAATAAATGGTTCATCCCAAGTTCAGTTTCATCAATGACCATGTAAAATGTGTGAATTATTACAAAAATAAAGGGAAAAAACACATATTGGACCAGCAACTATTACCTGTCCACCAGTTTTTGGTAGGAGCTCCACTCTGCTCCCTAACAAAAGTTAATGTTTCAAGTATGATTCAGGACTTCAGGTAATCACAACTGATATTAAGGACAATGCCCATTTCATGCCTAAGATCAGAATTCCCCGAACCTCCTATAGTTGTGTTCATACATCAAGATTGTAATCAATTTTATTTTTAACCTGGGAGTTCATGTTTTATGGACAAGGAGACCAGAAGACTACTTTTCAAGAGTTTTTCACTCCTTTTATGTTTTTTGTGAAGTTGAATCATTCTTGTTTTTTTTTTTTTTTGTATTTCTGTGGTGCTTACTCCAGAAGAGCTGACAAAGGACTTCTGGTACATTCACCTATTTTCCCTTCAATGTGATAGAGGAGTGCTCAGAATATTAATATTTTTGCCCTTTAATTGTTTTTAAGATATTAACAAAGTAGATAATTTTATCCTCGCTTGAATTAACTTAGAAATATTGCCAATACATATGAAATTAAAGAAACTACAACTTATCCTGGTAAAAAATATAAAGATTTAGTAGTTTGTAATATGATAAACATGTATCCTAGCAGTGTGATTTTTGTTAATCCCTTAACTTTATTTAGTGCTATTCCTACTATTAGATATATAAACAGTCAATTTATAAATATAAAGATACATAAGTGTCTGTCCATTTGGTCCAACATTGTTTTTAAAGTTGCCTATCTCTTTTTTTCCCCCCATGGTGATTGCTCCAGAATGTGTGTTTTTGCATGTGGATGTATGTGCTTGTGTTTTTATGTTAGCACACTCTTCAATTCTTTGCCAAATTTGAAATAAATGGTGGAGCCCTACTGTCATCAGAAATGCAGTGCATTCTCTAGATTTACTCTGTATTCTATAGACAATTGCATGTTTGTTATGGATTATTAACTTTAGAAACAGAGAATTTCTCTATATTGCAGGTGATTGTGTCATCTATCATTCATATATATATATCAGAATAATTTTATATAAATGATTATTGTAATATTTTTAAGTTTTATTTCTATTTCTGTAGCTGTGTTTCTTTGTGTTATGGAGTGTAGAGATAGGATTTAAGGCACATGTATGAAGCTCTGTGGTAGACAGACAAGAGTAAAGGATGACCTGGAACTCATGTTTCAGAGATTTGTGAACCGGGAAAGAGGGAGTGAAGAGCTGGCCCTTTGAAAGAACAGCAAGCACTCTTACCCACTGAACATTATCCAGCTCCTATTACTGTGTTTAAAAGAAGTATGTGCATCATGTCACTGGATAAATTTAGCAATTAAACTGATTTCTAATATCTATAATAACACAGATATATTGGACACAGATATGCAATGATTACAATTTGTAAGATTTTCCAAATAATTTAAGAAAATATTAACACAATTTATACTTGAGTCATTTAAATATAAAATTTTATAGTGAATATTTGTCCTTGAGAACACCTGCATTCCTGGATTTCCTAAGGTTAAGATTTAAAATCCAAGATTTCTTTTTCCTAAAACTATTTTGAATTGAGTTGTCAGATAACCAGAATTGTTCTAAGTCAAGTGTGTATACACCTGTGGAAAACTTCATAATTACTATAAACACATGATTTTCCATCCAAGATAAGATGTTCTTGAAAATAAATGGGTTTTGGTAACCTATACCTAAAACCAAGCATAAACCCAAGCAGGTCAGGGAAACCTTGAACGCCTGTCGTATTACCTGCAATAAACATAATCAACTCTAAATTGACAGTGACACATTATGAAGTTTACTCTGACAATAGCATTGTACAGCTAAAGTGCAGCTAAGAATATGTAGAATTTCCATAATTTGCCAAAGATGGCTTCAAGTGAACTTAGAAATGATGCACACGCATCATTTAACTGTAATATATATGTAACTGAATTATTTGTCACCCATCTTTAAAATTCATGTCAGCATCCAACTTATGATTTATAAACCTCAGTGACTGTGTAAATCCAGATGAGTTTTATGGAACTCTGGATATTGTACAAGCAGAATCTTGTCACACACTGAGTTATCATATATGCAAATTTTTTAAAAAATTACCAAAAAAATTGTTAATCGAGAAAATAATTATTCTGAAATTAAACAAAAGCTGTAAATTATTTAATATACATATATAGGTATAAAAGCAAATATAATTTGAAATGATTTTAAAAATAATAAAGAAACATTGATAAGTAAAAGCTTTTTACCTTTTAGAGCACAAAATCAACAGCTAACACTTTTTCAAAAATTCAAACATGCTAGAGGAATTTAATTTTTTACAAGGTAACAAATAATACAAGTTGAAAAGCAAAGATTTCTAATTATGCTGACTTGATCATTTCACATAATGCACATGCATCAATGTGTTACATACTAAATGAATATATCAATTTAACCATGAGTCAGTTTTAAAGTATTAATTTTGTGCTAGGTGTCTTTCTACTGACTTTATATCAGGACATGGTAATATATACTTTAATCCCAGCAAGTGGAGGCTAGTATGTAGGGATCATGACTTTCAGGTTAACATGGATTACAAACTGGGAAAAGATCTTTACCAACCTTACATCCGACAGAGGGCTAATATCCAATACATACAAAGAATTCAAGAAGTTAAACTCCAGAGAGGCAAGTAACCCTATTAAAAAATGGGGTGTAGAGCTAAACAAAGAGTTCTCACCTGAAGAATATCTAATATCTGAGAAGCACCTAAAGAGATGTTCATCATCCTTAGTCATTAGGGAAATGCAAATCAAAACAACCCTGAGATTCCACCTCACACCAGTCAGAATGGCTAAGATCAAAAACACAGGAGACAGCAGTTGTTGGCGAGGATGTGGAGAAAGAGGAACACTCCTCCACGGCTGGTGGGATTGCAAGCTGGTACAACCACTCTGGAAAGCAGTCTGGCGGTTCCTCAGAAAACTGGGCATGACACTCCCAGAGGATCCGGCTATACCACTCCTGGGCATATACCCAGAGGTTTTACCTGCATGCAATAAGGACACATGCTTCTCTATGTTCATAGCAGCCTTATTTATAATAGCCAGAAGCTGGAAAGAACCCAGATGTCCCTCAACAGAGGAATGGATACAGAAGATGTGGTATATCTACACAATGGAATACTACTCTGCAATTAAAAACAATGAACTCATGAAATTCCTAGGCAAATGGTCAGAACTTGAAAATATCATCCTTAGTGAGGTAACCCAATCACAAAAGAACACACATGGTATGCAGTCACTGATAAGGGGATATTAACCCAGAATCTCGGAATACCCTAGACACAATTGGCATATCAATAGATTTCCAAGAAGATGGAAGGAAAGACCCCCTGGTCCTGGAAAGACTGGATGTAGGGGAATGCCAGGACAGAGAAGCAAGTGAGAGGGGGTTGAATGGGGAAAGGAGGGAGGGAAGGGGGCTTATGGGACTTTTGGGGAGGGAGGAAACGGGAAAGGGGAAATGATTTTGAATGTAAATAAAAACAACTTATAAAATAAAATAAAATTAAAAAAAAATCAAAAAAACAAAACTTCCCAGTATAGGGGAAGGCCAGGACAGGGAATTAGGTGTGGGTGGGTTGGTGAGCAGAGGGAGGGAGAATGCGTAGGGGGATTTTGGAGGGGAAACCGGGAAAGAGAATAATATTTGAAATGTAAATAAAGCAAATATCTAATAAAACATGCTTCTGAATTGATCCAAACTGACCTGAACAGAACCAAACATAAGTCTTCCTTTCAGCGCCCCTGCTACTCTTTAAGGAGCCTACCTACCTTATCTTTCCTTATGTTCTCATGAGAGTTGAGCATAGCCTATTTCTCACTCCTTTATCAAATCTTTCTCTGATTCATCACTTTGTCTGCTCCTCCATTAGATATTATTGTTTGGGATCAAAGGTGTGTTTTATACTCAGGGTGTGCCTGTACTCCATCAGGATCATATTCTTATGAACCTTATATCACTTACTAGAGCAGCCAGGTTGCTGGATTAAAATTCCTCAATAACTCATGTTATCAGAATGTTAACCTTTCTACTTTATAATACTATAAGAAATAAATGAAAAAAATAATAAAATGCTTCTTTATATTTTCTGCTTTTTACAGAGTTTTAGACTCATTAGTATGTAGATATACACTACAGACTATCTCTTCTTCCTAAAATGTCACTACTCAATCAACATTTATTCCAGAACTAAAACAGATTCCTTGACGTTGGTGCATGAAAACTTTTCTCTAAAACATGTGGATTTCGGATTTTTAACTGTGAATTTTGGATTTTTAACTGGATATTAATTAGCTTGTAAGATTCCCTACCTAAAACTTATTAACTAACACATACAGTCTGTGATTCATTTTAAAGACACACAAATACTTGGCTATTTTTTTCTTTCCTAATATATTTTAGAAATAGATTATTGACAATTTACTTTATTACACTTTGTCAAGTTCCTCACTGACTATAATTTCTTAGATATTCACTGCAATGCAGACAGAGTGAATAGGAATAAATAAATTTATAAATTTGGTTATGGTTTAGAAGTATTAGGGACAAAGTGTAATTTACAAAGAAATGTCTTTTTGATCATCTTAATTTTGATGTGACTAATAATATTAAAAATCAAGATACATGCTATTTTTATTACAAACCATGTAATACTATATTTCAACATTACTATAAAACTTCAGCAGCATAGAAATAGGCAAACTGTTCAAATATCCTTATCGTCATAATATGGAATAACAGTCAGAACATATTTTCACTTTTTTGTATTTTATTAACTGTTAAATATGAAATGTTGAATTGAACTTGTGAAAATTATCTAGAACAACTTTTTCATTCATTAAGAACACAATCTACACATTGGTAGACATTTGTTAAAATTAAATTACTTATGAACCAAGTATAATATAAATTGTAGGTTTTATTTATTATTTTATTATTTATTTATTTATAGGTGGATTAAAATATTATTTTGTTTTTAAATATTAATATAATTTCCTAGTCATTGTCTTATACCTTCATCCGTTCATTTATTTATGTATGATAAATACATATGTTTCTATCTTTTCCTATAAAACGTATTGTGTCTGTCTGCATGTATATATGTGCACTGTATCTGCAGGTAAAGTAAGTACAAGTTTATGTAATAGTCAAAATATATAATATAATCTCCATCAAATGGAGAACTCTCTGTGGCTTGAAGATGGTCTATGTTGTTAGAGTACTGGTTGTTCTTGAAAGGTCCTAGATTGGCATCCTAAACCTCCTACTAGACTGAACAGTGATTTGCTACACCAGTCCCAGAAAAAGCTCATCTCCCATCTCTCTTCTGTGTTCACCAAGCAAACGCATGTTCCACATATATACATTTAAGCAAGACACTTATCCTTTAAAATAAAATAATAAATATAAAAATATTTAAATTATTAAATAAATTAAACCTAAATTTAAATATATACATATATGTTATATATTATTTGTAGTAATGTATATTATATAAAATAAATATACTTTAAGAAATAATAATGAATTTGAATAAGACTTTGGGGTCAAGTGGACAGTTGAAGTAAGTTTTTGAGAGTATAAATGATGTGTTGTCTTAGTCAGGGTTTATATTCCTGCACAAAATACCATAACCAAGAAACAAGTTGGGGAAAAGGGGTTTATTCAGCTTATATTTCCACATTTTTGTTCATCACCAAAAGAAATCAGGACTAGAATGCAAGCAAGTCAAGAAGCAGGAGCTGATGCAGAGGCCATGGAGAGATGTTACTTACTGGCTTGCTTCCCCTGGCTTGCTCAGCTTGCTTTCTTATAGGCTACTAGCCCATGAATAGCACCACCTACAAAAGTGCCTTACATCTGGATCTCCTAAAGGCATTTCCTCAAGGGAGGTTCCTGTTTCTGTGATAACTCCAGCACATGCCAATTTGACAAACAAAACCAGCCAGTAACTCTTTATAGAGCACTCATATATGCTATCTTCAGAAAGATTAAGTCTTAAAGCAAATAACAAGCAAAAAAAAATTTTGGTTAATATAAAAGAAGTAAAGAGATTGAAGCATGAAAGGATACATGGTTACAAAAGTTTTGCAAGGAACTTTTTTTTAATTGTCATGTGCTTAAAGCACTTTTAACTCAAGACAAACACAGAAATTAAATATGTTGAAATAAAAACAGCGAGAGCTGCAAAGAATATTTTCTACTCACTCAACAGTCACCTAGTACTTAGCCATCATTTATACTTTTTTCTAATCTATGCTTCTGTTTTTCCTGATGAATTCTTACTAAATGGGTAAAAATTACTTAATTCATTTCACTGTTAATGGAGATGTATTTATTTTTTCAACATATTTTTATGTAAACGTAGTTGTTTTGGTTAACATCTGCACTTAATTATTGATGAGATTACTTCATCTTGACAATAAATGGATGGTATTGATCTAATATTTAAACTGTTCTTTGTTTAATGGTTAATTGTCTATGACTGTCAGTATTTTTATTAAATTGGTACAATGTATTTAAAATGGATTCAATTCTTCCTGATTATTTCTAGCTCTAGGATCAAATTTTCAGTATTTAATGAAGTCTACAAGGTTATAGCATCATGCTACAATTTCATTAATGCAAGAGAATAAACCATACTTAGGTCGTTATCATAACCAGTGAATAATTTAATTGGCTTATTTCATAAGAGTCATTGACTCCATGGCTGGCTTAATCTCAAGCCTCTAATACTCTGTAGAAACTCACAGGGATATTACATAATGTAATTGGACTTGTATTAAGTTAGCTTATAAATATGTTTCTTTTTCTATTTTTCCTTTAACTATTTTTAAAAAATTGAAAAATCAAATTTGTATCTTTTCTTCTCAACTCTGCTACCTTAAAGTGCATTTTAATACATTTACTTAGGCCAGTTTCGAAGCATAGGTATTTTTTCAGAAGTGAACATGGAATGAATCATGGAAAAGGATCTATAGATAAGTGTGCACACTCATAGGCCACCAGGCTGATCACAAATTTAAGGCAATTTTGTTCTATGTGCCTAGATCCTGTAGCTGAAGACTAGTAAGGACAGTGTAAATTCTATGAGTGGCAGAATTCACAGAAAACAAAATTAAAAGAGACAATAGACTAAGACACAGGTTTATGTGAGAAATACTTCATAATACAAAATCATATATTTTTGTATATGTATGTGTGTGTAGCATATGTATGCATGCATGAGTTTTGGCATGTTTGTGAGATTATGTATGTGTGTGATTTACATGCCCATGTGTGAGCATAGATGTGGCTTGGAGAAGTAGATATCTAGTATCTTTTTTGTTCTCTCTTTTTTGGTTCCAGAAGCAGGATCTCTTACTGAATTTAGAGCTTGTCAATTAGTCTAATCTGGCTTTCCAGCTTTCCCCACAAATCTCCTGTCCCCATCTCCTGGTTTTACAGATTGTTCAGTAGTGGACCTTTCAACCCTAGCTCTCCTTGTGTTGCTTGTACATGTTTTTATTGAACTATCTCTTCAGCCTGAAAGAACATGTATCTTCTAAATGAGAGAACTTTAAGGGTCAAAATCATGAAGAAAATGGGAGAAGCACTGTAAAAAATATGTGCTTACACTCAATATTAATAATGTTCTGATGAGTACTACTGCTGTTAATGGTTTTTCAACCTTTCTTATATGAAACTATGACCATAGCAACATAACTGCAACAACAAATTCTCCCAAGTGGCTTCATTATAGCGTAAATGCTTACTTTTCAAAGTCTTGCAAGTACTATCTAATGGTATTTGTTCAGGGTCACCAAATAAATCAAAATGTATATTTGAAAATCAAACAATAGATTGAGCCATGTCTACTTATATTTAAAAGCATTCATTTTATTATAGACACATATCTATCTAAACTAGAGAGCATAAAAAGATAAAAGTGCATTACATCTTTAAATGAAACACATTATAAACATATTTTGGAGCCACAGTTTTTACATCGACTATATTTCAATAGCTTCATTTAAGCCTATAATTTCAAATGTTTCTTTAAAGTATCCAATAGATACAAAAATAAAGGAGTAAGTGTTATATGTATGCACATGGGAAAAAATACAATTTTTCTTCTGAAAACAGTCTAAGAGTTAAAACACATGGGACTGAAATGTATGAAAAGAAGGCAAGTGTTGATTAGCCTGTGATTTGGCACAGCTCACAGAGGACCATATGTGACAAAAGGAAAGATGTGAATATATAAAGATTAGAAGTATATTGTTGAATCAAGGAGAGGATGTAGTTTTCTCAATTATCAAAAACTTTACAAAATCGCTGAACTAGAGTGATAACAAAGTATCTTTTAGTGACCTAGTAAATATTCTCTTTTAAATGCTAATCATAACAAAGAAATTCCTGTGCATAAACAAAATAAAGACCTTTAAGGCTCTTGTTTTTATTCTATATAAAAATCAGTCAATGAATCAGAAGCATTCTCTTCATCGATGATATTTAATTAAACCAACATACGTTTTTTTTTTTTAGATAGAGTGTCTTTTTTTCTATGTATGCCTGTGAGTTCTGGAATGCAATATAGACCTGCTAACCTCAATTTTATAAAGATTCATGAGACTCTTCCTTTGGAGTACTGGTACTAAAGTTGTATACTACTGTGCCTGGCAAAGCCAATATTCTGTTAACTAACTTTCACTTTCTCGAATGCTAATAATAACAATGAATAAATACTCTACATATAATATTTAGTATAGATTGATGGTTTCAAAGAAGCACACAGTTTAACTGAGGAGATGAACCATGTGTGGGCTATTTCTTCGCAGTGTAATACAGGATCTTTATGTATATACCCCTGACATAAGCCACCCAGTGAGTACATACCATGCATGTCCTTTTGGGTCTGAGTTACCTCACTCAGGATGAAATTTTCTTGTTCCATACATTTGCCTGTCAAACTCAGGATGTACTCATTCTTAATAGCTGAGTAGTATTCCATTGTGAAAATGAACTACATTTTCTGTATCCATTCTTCTGTCATGGGAGATCTGGGTTGTTTCCAGCTTCTGGCTATCACAAATAAGGCTGCTATGAACATAGTGGAACACATGCCTCTCTGGCATGGTGGGACATCTTTTGGGTATATTTCCAAGAGTATCTCTGTCTCTACTGGTAACATAATCACACAAATAATTATTTTTGTGATAAATTTTCAGCTAAATATTCATTCAAAACCATGAAGTTTAATTTTAATACTTTGACTTACTATATGAATGATTCTGTGTATGATTTGATTGATCATTTCTTTTCCAGTTTTTCTTGATATTTTCTACATGTTTATTATTATATGCAGAAGTAATGTAACTCATTATACCAATTTTATGAACCTGGGAACTCTATTTGTGTCTATGTCTCTCACCATATAGGTTCTTCTTTGTCTCTTACTTTTACCTGGTGGGATTGCAAACTGGGACAACCAACTATGGAAATCAATCTGGTGATTCCTCAGAAAATTGGAAACAAGTCTACCTGAAGATCCAGCAATATCACTCTTGGAAATATACCCAAAAGATGGCCTACCATGCCACAGGGGCACATGTTCCACTATGTTCATAGCAGCCTTATTTGTGATAGCCAAGAGCTGGAAACAACCTAGATGTCCTTCAACAGAGGAAATAATACAGAAAATGTCATACATTTACACAGTGGAGTACTACTCAGCTATTAAGAATGAGGACATCCTGTGTTTTACAGGCAAATGTATGGAACTAGAAAATATCATCCTGAGTGAGGGAACTCAGACCCAAAATGATGTGCATGGTATGTACTCATTGGGTGTCTTCACTGGAGCAGATCCACTAGGAGTCTGCCCCAGCAGAAAGGACCAGGTGGAAAGGTTATTTTATACATTTAACCTATGACTGGTATCTTCATATGTTTGAATTATAGAATCTTATTTAAACACATTTCTTTAGATTTAAGAAGCAGAGATGCTCTATGGTTGCCAGATGATTTCCTTATTTGTAGTGTATGAGGATAGGTCTGACATCTGTTTGGTTCTATTTACATATTTGTTTTCTCACTGTGTTTTGTTTTCCCTTGGGATAACATACCTTATTTTGTGTTCTGCTCATTTTCTTGTTCTACAACATATAGGAATTCCCAAAATCCTAGTTTGAAGATGTGAGAGCTGTCTTCCTAAGAAAAGAATTTGCATCTGTCCCTGTCAAACCCTTGAAACACTAAAATACAAAACAGTGTCTAACCAACCATATGTATGAATTTTGTTGATATTATGAATGACATTTTTTATTCTCTTTACATTGGCTAGTATTTCAGTAGGCAAAAATATGTATAGCTATACAATAAATAACCACACGTGAAGTACCTAAATTCAAACTGTCACCTAAAATGATTCATTTCTGTATAATTTTTAGAACTATATCTCAAGTATTCTAGACTGTCATCAAACTCTCTATGAAGCCAGACAATGATCTTATAACATTTGCATATTATCTAGATGAGCTTTGTGCCATTTCCTATAAAAATATTGTTGGAAATAAAACAGAAGGCTTTATGCAAGCTTCAAAACACTACTAGCTGAGCTACATTCAGATTCTTAGTGGGATTCTTGACTATTATACTTAAGATATTTGTTATGGAATACTGCACAACAACACAACAACACAACATGATCATTTGCCTCTTGAACTGTAAGCAACTACTAGAAATAGATTTGAATGAGATTGAGAGCATTACTTTTCTATCACAGAGTAGAGAGAGATCCCGGAGGTCTCTTTTTTCTGAAGGATAATTATACATATACATATACATATACATATACATATATATTGTGTATGTATATGTATATATTGTATATGCATTGTATATATAATTTGTATATACATTATATACAAATTTATTATTATATAATTGTATATACATTATATATATATATATATATATATATATAATTTATTGGTTAACAGTAACTAAAAACAAGTACAGCTAAGTTATCAGAAGGCAGAGAATACTAAGTAGCAAACTCTGCATGGTAGGATTTGACACTGTAGTATGGACTTTCTTGTTTTTTCTCCAGTAGTAATTGCATGATTCATGGTATTAATTTAAGGAGATCAAAGCAAGGTTTCTGCAGAAATCTCAAGGAGGCCTTCTTCATTCCTGTGATATAAAATGATAGTCCTTCTTGATGAAAAAAATTACCATGTTATTATCATGAGTATGAAAAATGATCGATAGAAAAATGGAAAAGGAAATATATTACAATTCCTGCATATTGATAAATAAGTTGAAATTATAACCAAGTCTAGTGTCAATTAAGTGGCCTTTGCTCTATGAAAAAAGCAATGAAACTGATGTGTGCCAATAACCCTAAAAGGACTTGCCTTTTGCCTAAGTTACATTTCTGCTATTATTTTATGCGAAGAGACATAAAAATCTAGGTCACTGGGGGCTTACAGGTCATAGTGTTGTCCATGAATATCATTTTGTAGAGCATGTGAGCAGACAGGCAGGCACGGTGCTAGAGTAGTAGACTAGAGATTGCTTCCTGATTCACAAACAAGGGGTTAAGAAGATATCTTATTGGGAATACTATCATCTTATGAAAATCTTAAACCCTCATCCCCATTGAATCATCTCCTTCAGAAAGGCTATATTTCCTAATCCTTCCCAAACAGTTATACCAGCTGGGAACCAAACATTCAAATATATAGGTCTAGGAGGACTAGTCTCATTAAAAACGTTCCATCTATGTAAGGAAGGCATTATAATTAGAAAAAGGCAAGGGAGGCTTTCTTCTACTTTAGCCTCTCAAGTGACAGGGAAAGAAAAGAATGAGATAAAATGGCTGCTTTCCATTTCTTACAAAATATGGGACAAAGAAGAAAAATACTGTGTATGTTAAATATCCGTTCCTGAGAACCCTAATCTTGCAGGCATCATGCAATTGATCAGACAGTAAAATTGGATTATCTGTGAGGTAGAAGTCACAAATTTCCATAGGGCATATTTTAGAAAGAAAGAGAAAGATCTATGGTACAGCATAAACATGGGCTATTTAGTAAATGGCTCAGCACACAAAATTGATTATCAGAAGACATTCTGCTTTTGAACTGTTTGAGTTTGTAATACCTTTGTTAAATTAGAGTATCATACTGGGGTACAATGCACTATGATCACATTTGCATTAAATAATCTTCTATTAGTCACTAACAAAGCCCACCAACATTCTTCTTGGCAATTTGTCCCCCTCCTTCACTTTATTCATAGAGTGTGTTTTCATAAGTTAAATGCTAATGTAATATCCAGGGCACAGTTCTCCACTGAACCCTTACTCATTCTTTGGCTCAACATTTCTGTCTCATCTATTGTAATTATTCTTAGGCCTGGGAAGGAATATCTTGATGTCCTACTTAGGGCTAAACACAGAACCATGTATTCTCGGCAGATGGCATAGAACATTCCAACACAGAACATCAATCACTAGTAAAGGCTCCTTTAATCAAGATCGAAAGCTACCTATATCTAGGGAATGACCATTTCATCACACACCTCTTTGGCAAAGCATCAATGGTCTTCTTCTAATGGTCCATAGACCTCCTCAAATACGTTGTTGTTATTTTCTGTAGCAAACGACTGCGAATTCTGTCAAGAATTTGGCTTCAAATCCAATCCAATATCAGTTGGTTAATCCCAGAATTATGTTATATTGCAACACTGAACATATTATAACCTGCTGTTCAGTGATCTAGCATTCAGCATTTAGAACTGTATGAGATTGATGGCATTTCTCTCCACAACTTAGATAGAAATACTTACAGCAGTATGATCATTAGTCAGTATAGAGGATGCTCCAAGGTCAGTATCAGCTTGCTTCATCTGGGTCTTGTATCCAGGGTGTGTGCTCTATTCAGCAGCTGGGAATTACTGTCTGATTCTGAAAGATATTCAAAGCATCAGAACCTCCTGATGTTGTTCTGGGAACCTCTAGAAATATTTAAACCTCAAACAATAGCTTAATAATTCTATGAATGATAGAGCAGCCCAAACACAAACAATAAGATTATCCCAGAGGTGGAGTACATATTTATTCCCAGACAGATATTTCATTTATCTGTGTTGGTATACCTACCAATACATTTCCCATGTTCCTGTGAGCATACCCTCACCCATATTCTCCTAAGGTACCCTAACTATACTTATTACAGTTCTCACACTGAACTGAATAGGGGTGTTTGTTTGGTCTATAATTTGTGCCTTATCTGAAGTAGATTCCTGTTCTTCTCCAAAGGAAGAAGCTGCATAGCACTGCTAAGCTCCCATTTCTTTACTGAATGGATATAATTTTAAGAATATTTTTAAAATGATATAAAAAATACATCTAATATAGTTAAAAAATTGTATCAATTTAAATGCCACAAATTGGTTTCAGTTGAAATAACTTCTGTATATAAGATTTTGATTTGATATTGTTTAAATACAATATGTTTTTCTATTATTTTTCAAGTAATGTCATTTTAATTACACACATCTGCAGTCTCTATTCAAATATTATTTCAGAGACAATTTATTTGGTTTTGTTTATCCTATAGTGCCTAAAAATATGTATTTCAAGTTTCTTCTGTGTATTCCTTAAATCCAACAACCTAATTAAATTTAGATATTGCTTTTTACTTTTTGTGGTGGTTATTATGGTTTAGGCTTGTTATCAATACAACTTTTACCACCTCAAAATATGCAAGACTCCTTGAGTTTTGCTTTAAAAACTTGCCTTGGAAAACAAAAAGGAATGGATTATTTATTCAAATAGATACCACTCACTAATGTTAAGGAATGATCAAATGACTATCGACACTCTGATGCCTGAACCACACAAAGATTCAATATAGAAAGGCTAATTTTGTTCAGAAACATAAATGCAAAGTAACTCAATAAACTATTCACAAACTGAATCCCAGAAAACAATTAAAAGACCATCTACCATAGTCAAGTGGATTTCATTCTAGAGATGCAGGGCTGGTTCAATATCCAAAAATCATTAACTACAACCCACCAACTAACCATAATGATAGAAAACAAAAACCAGAAACAAAATGTATGGCCAAATTGTATTTTAAATGATTGTTTCTTAGTCTCCCTTGTAGCTCTGCTTGTCCTTAGACTAACGCTGGCAATCTCTTCTAATCATCTGGATTCTTCTCATTCTCTAACTCATTCTGCCTTTACCTGTAAACTTTCTCTGTAAAAATGTACCATTAAATCTCTCTCTCTCTCTCTCTCTCTCTCTCTCTCTCTCTCTCTCTCTCTCTCTCTCTCTCTCTCTCTCTCTCTCCCTCTCCCCCTCCCCCTCCCCCTCCCCCTCCCCCTCTCCTCTCCTCTCCTCTCCTCTCCTCTCCTCTCCTCTCCTCTCCTCTCCTCTCCTCTCCTCTCCTCTCCTCTCCTCTCCTCTCCTCTCCTCTTTCTCCTTTCTGTGCAACTCTCTTAAGTCATTGTTCTTTCCTATTGTTCTTGTGAGAGTTGAGTATATCCTATCTCTATCTATCACTCATCCCATCAAACCTTTCTATGATTCTTCACTTTGTCCTCAATTAAACGCCATTTTTATACATACCTTCTTTTCTCCAAAATCTAACTTTACCTTCATTGTTTGGGACTAAATGTAGGTACTAAGCCTTGTCTGTGTTACAGCCAAATAGATTAAGGTGTGTGGTATGTGTGCATTCCAGCTGTATCATACAGTCCTAGAAGTCTTTGGATGTGATCCCTTGCCAGAGCAGCTATGTTGCTGGATTAAAATTTCTCTACACAAATATTTATTAATTTATTAAATGTTATTTAGTGTATGAACACAAGATCTTAATGTAATGTTTTGCAGTGAAGACTTTTATACAATTGAAAAGAGTCACCATTACTTGAGATCATAATAATTATATGAAAAATTCATGACAGCATTTTAGAAATTTTTAGGAAAGAATGATATGTTTGTTAATAATGGTGCATTTATTTATTACACAGTGTTATTGATATTGGAATAAAATGTGTGTGAGTGTGTGTGTGTGTGTGTGTGTGTGTGTGTGTGTGTGTGTGTGTATTGTGTGTTTGGATCTTTATGGTCTGCATTCTTACTTGTTAATTTACTGAAAACAATGAACTAATGGATTCTAAATACATATTCCTACTTATGGAATAATAAAAAATCACACTCAGAGAATAGTGATTTTCAAAGAAGCATATACATACTTTTCAAAGAAGATAAAATACCCTGAATGTTCTTCTTCAGATTTGTTAAACCTATGTAGATTAAAAAAAAACCTGTATACTTTTTTGTGAATGTTCCATGAGTTCATACATTGTATGTTGGTGATATCCACCCACCATCACCTCCCTCCAAGTTCTCCTAGTGCCTGATCCCATCACCATCCCAAGTTCATGTCCTCCTTCACTTTTTGGTATTAGTAAATCTATTTCTTTAAATAAAAATGACAAAATTTTGAAAAGAAAAATGATTAAATAAGGAAGAAAAGCACTTTCATCAAATATATGTTCCTTAAAATCTAATGATTTAATTTCACATTCACTTAGTAATATATTATTGGGACTGGAGAGATAGCTCAGTAGGTACAATATTTTAGGATCTGTAACATTGATGACCTGATTTCAAATCATTCAGATATTGTGTAAGTCTGATATGGTAACACAGGTTTGGTAAAGCAATAAAATATGAGAGAGACAATAATGTACCTGGAAATTTTCTGGGCATCAGATCTGCTATTTTCACCATAAAACAACAGGAAAAAAATCAATAAAATGAGGCCTGAACAATAGTAGATATGGAAAAAAATGAAGGGAGCTCTTTCTAAAAATCTTCTGGCTAATTTCTCAGCCTGAAATTATGAATTGACATGATGTCCATACCATTGAAATTTTAAGAAAGTAAATTCTTGAGGGATGATAAGCTTGGGTGTCATTGACACTGGAAAAATAAATATGGCAATACTCAAGACCACTAGCAATTTCAATTGAGTTTTCTGGCTGAAAAACTTTTGTTGATGACTACAAATCAATTACAGTTAACTTATTTCTCCCTACTGTTCAAAGATTGACTTGAACAGCAAGGGGCTTGTTTCTAAGAACAGAGGGTATCACAAACAATTGAGAGAGTTACTTTCTCAGTTGGGAACATTCGCAAATTGAAATAGTACAAAAACAACAACAAAAAAAGACTTGAGGAAATTTCTGGAGATTTTATTTCCACAGAGATGTAGTCTTGTCTTGAAGTAGTTATGGGTTAACTACAACTTTAAAGAATTCAATAATATACTATTTCATATTGCATATATGAATATAGTACTATAGGGTATAATGTATATTTCCGAGTCAATTTTGAGTATCAGAAATTCATTCATTCATTCTACATAGAAACCTTAAAACATGCCAGCATTTTACTACCATCAGCATAAAAAATATGTCAGAAACACTCTTGGTTACTTTGATAATCCTAGTAAATACTATTACTATAAGGCTTGAGAATAGATCAACTCCTCAAATAGTCCAAGTTTCAGTCAATAATATCAATTGCATTATATGTGTATTGCTCATGAAAATAGATGCACTTTTTTTGTTATGGAGGTTGACAAACTAAGATCTGTAAAAACAGGTGCTTATGAAACAAATATAAACATTAATAACTATCTGCACATGGAACAATAAGCACAAATGTAGTCATTTTTCAATACCATAGAAATATCAGAGTTAAGAAAATTATACTTTAAGTGGGTCATGAACAAAATTGATAAATATAAAAGCTAAATTAATCATTGTGCTGTAAAAGTTTAATTTACTTAAAAAATTGAAGAAAACCAAATTATTAGATAATTTGTGAATAGTATAATACAAGTATCATATTGGTTATGTAAGACTTATTTAGATATATGAAAATAATTCATATGATTAAAAAACTCTAAGTAATTACATAAATATTTTCAGTTAGTATCTACTTTATAATGTTACTGCTTTCACATATTTTCACAAAATTCTCCTTGTTCAAAGAGCAGAGTAATTTTATAAAACATGTTGTCAAATTATTTAATAAAATTTATTAATTTCAAAGAACATAAATGTAAATACATATAAAATTATGTTGATAGAGATATGGAGGCAAAGAAATAAAGAACTATGCTTCATTTCTCATGGTACATTTTGTAACAAGATTAAATTAATTTGAACTATGTAATAGGCCTAATAATCATCACACCTATCTATGCAAAACTAGAACACATATGATAATATTTTTCTGACTAACTTTCTGTAGAAATAATATGTAATTCAGTATATACTATTAGATATAGCTTACTATTATTTTGTCCTTGAATTGAATGTAAATCACCTGATAAAATGTTATTATTTATGTCATTTATATATAGCAGATAGTGACAATGTTTTTAAGGTTGATTACTAAAATAATTTTATTTTTTAAATAAATAAATGATTTATAATTATTGAATATAATTCTAGTCATAACATCCTTTTGGAAAAGGCATGTCTTTGGTGTTTTCCTTGGATACCAGAAGTAAATTTAATATATAAGTAGCTATTATCTGACAGTAGAAAGTTCAAAAGATCTTATTTATAAATGCAGAAAGATTAGTTGCATTTGTTTGAAATAACAGTCTGCCTGGCAGTTAGTATTGAATATCCCAGATCTTGGTATTTTCTTAACAAGGAGCTTTATGAACAATGGACATTGTTTTGTTCAAATGCGAAGGGTAACTATGGTTAATTAAGCTGTTCATATGTCTACAATGAGATGAAATAAAACACAAATGATTAGGAGGAAACAATAACACACATCACCCATAAAGTTCACAGAACCACTGCTTAGTAATAAGGCCAAGGCTAATCTTTACCCATTATTTTCTTGAAAAAAAATATGACAAGATAAAACAAGATGTGAAGGCTAAAATGTAGACATCTTTCATTATCTATAAAACTGAAACCTGGGAATTTTTATTTGTTCATTTTTTTCACAGTTTCACATGTGCATGACTGTTCTGTTTATGTCTCCAATATTCATTCAATCTGAGAAATCTCTTTCATCTGTAAAGAATAATGTTTCTGTGTTTACTACTATTACCTATATATTTTTACATTCTTCCTAGGCTACATGGTTAATGAAAATTTCTTTAATGATTTTTATGTATATTCTTGCTCCTAATAAATTCCATTCCACTTAAGGGTTTTTTATTTTAAAAATTAAAACATCATGATTTTTGTGTGGATATTACTCAAGTCAAAGAAGATGTAGTTCTAAGAAAATGTTATATTTGGCTTATAATATCTTTCAAAAATATGGGAACTTCTAGTCATGCCTTCTTCAAATAGTCACTGTACTGTGAGTTCTGTTATCTTTCTGTAATTACATATTTTCATATTTTAATATATTAGTGTCCTATTGTACATTGGGATTTTTTTCTAGTATTTAAATTTTTTTCCTTTGAATTAAAATTCTCATTTGACTTTGTTGATGTTTTCCAAGCCTACTCTGCATTACTATATCTTCATAATCTGATTTTACAAAGAAACATTTCATTTGTTGTAGTTGGAGCCATTTCCTAATACATCATTTTCCTGATAAAATTTACCTCTCTATTTCCATTTATTGTTAACTGAAGTATCTTTAAACTCTTAAATTTTTCTCAAAGTTTGAAAACTGGTTTGTTTGATCAGATTCTCCATCTAAGCTACTTCATCTACTTATCAAACTGGTGCATAATTTCCTTTTCCTCTATATACGATGTTCTTTTTTATTTCAACATCCATCCAAATAATTATGCATACTGAAATACATATATATATATATATACATATATATATATATATATATATATATATATATATATATATATATATATATATCCATGAATTTGAAAGAGAGCAAGGAGTGAATGGGCAAGGTCAGCAAGCAAAAAAAATAATGTAGTTTGTAATTTCAATACTTTGATATAGTATACACAGGCATAAGTTGTCATCTAGAGGCTCCACCCAGCAGCTGACTCCAGTAAATACAGACAACTACAGCGGAAGGTTGACAGAGCTTGGGGACTATTATTGAAGCATAGGAGGAAGGCTTGCAGGCTCAAATGGATTAGGAGCTCCACAGGAAGAACATCAGATTCAATAAACCTGGATCTCAGACTCTGAGTGTCTGAACCACAAACCAAAGAATATACTTAGGCTGGACTTAGGCCTCCCCGCACATATGTAGCAGGTGTGCAGTTTGGTCTTCATGTGGGTTCCAAACAACTGGAACGTGGGCTATCACAAAAACTGTTGCCTATATGTAGGATATGTTCTTCCAGCTGGACGGGCTTGTCTCGCTTCAAGGGGAAAGGACACATCTAGCTTCACAGAGATTTGAAGTGCCAAATTGGGGGGATACCCGGGGGAACACCAACATGCTCAGAAGAAAAAAGGTGGAGAAGCTGGGGAAAGGACTGTGAGAGTGGTAACCAAATGGAAGGCAGTGAAAAGTAAACAAAACAAAACCAAAACAAAAACAAAACATAAAATTAAGTTAAAGTGTAAAAAAATCTAAAACATAAATAAATAATAAATAGTTTATAACATAATAATAACAGTCCTTTTCTTTCTAAAATGTCTTAAGATTTTTTATACGCTTTGTGAATGTCTCTGCTAATTTTATTTAGAGCATAGATACATAATTTTAGACTTGGGAAGTGGCACATTTTCTTACTATGATCCTGTAAGCTTTTCTTTGTGTAGCATGCTTGAGCAGTAGGAGAGATGCACTTAAATGATCTCTTTGAGATTCTCTTTCAGGAAGCAGGAGGCATCAAGTATGCCAACTCCACACATAAAACTGTCCAAAGGCATTTCCCCAAAGTCAAAATGCTGGATGCATTTTCTACTCTTTAACTCTCTTGTGAGAAAAATGTAAAGTGAGACTATTCCTACTGTGCCAAACTGTTTCAGCTTCCTTCTGAGTTTTAACAAGTTCACTACTAGTTAATGAACTTATTCTTGCTCTCAGGGGTAGTTGAATATCTCAGGCTATTCAAACTGTCCAGTTCAACCTGAGAATTGAATCAAGAAGCCAAAAATTCAAGTACTAGGGTCAGAATTCTCTGTTCAGACCATCACCCTTACACATACATACACACACACATACATACATACATACATACATACATGTATATATATATTTGTACACATAGAATATATCATATATTAATATATATTACACTTTACATAGCATCCATGTATTCATAAGACTTTTGAACTATCTATAATTCTGTTATTGCCTCTTATGAACAGTGAGTTTAGGTCATTCATATTCAACTCTTTGATCAATATTATTTACCATTATTTGATATTGAAAATAATCAAGAATTTAAATACAACATCTCAACAAACCACGATGAAAGTGCTGATTTGCAGAGATCATAAATCTGAACTCCTGTCTTACACATTAAAAATAATCATCTTTTAAAAATAAAATTAAAGCTATTGGAAGAATTATATGATACTACTTCATTCAGAGTAAAGTGAAGTGTTTTGAAACATGACAGCAAAAGTAGTATAAAAAGAATTCCATAATTAAAATTGTCTTAAAATTAAAGAAATTACCTTAGTAAACATGCATTTAAAATACTAAAATATCTGCTATTCATAAATATTTTGAGAAATAGATGGATGATATATCTGATTTTTTAACCTCTTACAATAATATTTCATAATAAATCCAAACAGATTCCTTATATACCTCTACCCATTACATGCTTTTGCCCTTGTATGGTTTTGGCTTCCAGAACTTGACTACAAGACCTTATTGCTAAGTACAGACATGTTTGAGTTACAGAACATGGAGATATCATGATGCTAATAACTTTGAAGCTTCATATCATTGTCTAACTATCCACTGGTGGTCATCAGTGGCTAGGTATCCTCCTGTCTGAAACTAGAGAATTACAGTTTTGTATTTATACTTCTAGAGTATAAAGTAATCATCACTGACACCCAGCTATTAATTCTGAGCTACAGTAATGACTGGCCTGGAATGACATGCTAGCTTGTGAAATACTGGCAGGAACATAATAGAAATAAACATCCATGTTGTAATGGGAATTAAGTTACAGTCCATAGGATAATACCCATAAATGGTATCATTACGAGACTAAGAATTTGTGAGTATATATGTCATAGACCCTGGGAAGGGAAACTATTATCATTTTTCTTCTAATTATACATAGCAACAATTGAACTCTATATATGTATCATTACACATACAGTTCAGTGCATCTACTCATGAATTTTAAGTGACTCAATTTATTAACTAACCTTATAAGGAAAGTTATAATGGGCCCATAATTATTATCACTCAGAAAACTTGTGTATATCTCCATGTGTGCATACATATATACACATATATAAATAGGTGTTAGTGTGTACAAATTGACATGGGACCCAATGTGCATACCACTGGGGCTCAAAGGATAGCCTCATGTGCTGTTTCCTCTTCAGATGTCATTCATCTTGATATTTTGATACAGGGTCTCTCTCATTGGCCATATCACTGATCAATCAGATTAGTCCAGGTGGCCATCAGTGGCTAGGAATCCTTCTGTCTTTAACTTCCCAGATCTGTGAATTACTGAATTTTTACATCAGTCCTAGCAATTTAAGATCTCATATTTGTAAGGTTAATTTCTGTTTGGACTAAAGATTCCCTTAAGATCCTAGATTGAATGTTTGAATAATAAACAACATCAGGAAATTCACAAAGCTTTTTTTCTGAGAAGGTAAATTTTTAGGGAGTTAATTTTTAATCATATCTTTCACTACTGAGAAAATTTAAATTTGTTTAAAAATGAATTATCAAATACTGTTATATATTTGTTTAAGTTTAAAAATATATATGCATGTATATATAGAGAGACATTTGCAATTTATTTAAAGATTTGAAATTTTAGTAATCCAACTGATTAGTTACATAAATATAATATGAATCGAATTTTAATAAGTAAAATTGAGAAACTGTGTGTTTACCAATTTCAAATGCAGGATTGTAACACTGAAGAAAACATAAGGTTTAGCCTACTATTTTAAATTTATATGAGTTCTTTAACTATTCAGAAGGTTTTATTTGCTAATTAGACAATTGGAATACTTAAAATGAAATTGAATATATTAAATTTATGAGTGCAGCTTAAAATGTTGAAGGTGTTTAATTAACCATTTGTAAATGGTACCAAACATTACTCAAAAACCTATTAAAATAGGTGTAAAAACTTATAAGATTTAGAAATATAATATTCATATGTAGAGCTTAAAAGCTTAAGGAAGAACTAGTTTCAGGATTTGTAACTTTAATAAATTGAATATTAATTTTTAAAACCAAAGTAAACTCTAAATAAACCTTTGGAACATAAAAACCTCCTTTGAGAGCATAATGAATTTCACAGCTATTCACAGTGTTTTGTTTGGCTAATACACAGCATGGTAGTTTTCTATAGGGATCAGTTTTTTCCTATTCCTTCCTTCCTAGTGCACTTCTATTCTGTCAATGAGTAACAAATCTTAGCATTTTATTGTAGATGTGCATCTTGATTCTTCCCAGAGGACCTAATGCTCTCCTTCCTTAAGTTTAACCAAATTAATCAAATAAAGCTTTCTTGTTTATGTTACTCAAGATTATTAGGAAAGGCTGGGTGAGATTAGGTAAAAGACAGCTACCTACCATTTTATTATGAAGGCTCCCTGATTCAGTAATGAAGGCTCAGTCCATAAAGTTTGTATTAGTAAACTAGAATCTCAGATTACATAATATCATATATCTAGTCTAAACCTGAGACTCTCAACACCTGGGGAGCTAGTATGTGAATTACAACCCCAGAATCGGGGATGCATAAACAACACTGGTCTCCAAAACCCTAGGTCCCCAAACAAACACTTAAGTCTACATTCTGGAGAGGATGGAATGCCAGCACTGATCTATAGAGCAAAAGTTTCAATTATTTTTTTCTGTTCTACTCACAGCAGCAAGAAAATGGAATCATGGCAGACTACAATAAAAAAAGAACAGACATGAAAATGTGCTACATATTTAAAATGAAAACTTATTGAACTATAAAACCTTTAATCATGAAATTTACAGTAAAACATGTAGATATGTATAGTCATGTGAAAGGAGTTAATACTGTCCCATAAAAGAAAGTCATATGAAGGTCTTATATTTTGAAAAAAATTATGTGTGTGTGTGTGTGTGTGTGTGTGTGTGTGTGTGTGTATACACACACACACACACACACATATTTGCCATAAAACCATAAATGCACCATGAGAGGGGCAAATTGTTTTAATTGAAAGATATTGAGGCAATATTATGCATGTAATATGAAGCATGAAAAAGGAAAGGGTCTAATGGTGGAATAGTTGGAACATTCATGTGCAAAGACATTTGGAAGATGTGTAGGTGAGAAGTGTCTCCAAGACCAAAGTATGCATAAAAAGAGCATTATGAAATGTATTATTTTGGATGTATATTAGAAAAAGCAAATTAAACTCTACAAAATATTTTGAGTAAACTGCTCAGACATTTCTTTAATAAATATTCTACAAGTGATGTCCTTGAATAAACTCCCCTGAATATTTCTTAAATTTCTGCATTTATTTGACTTATTTTATTTTGAAATTTTGGAGAACTCTGAGTATATGTCTTTCCTGCTCATCCTTTCTGAACGTTTTTGGCTTATTTCAATCTCCATTTCAGTGTGATGAGTCTTTTGGTTATTTTTGGTTATTTATAAAGGAAAACCTTGATGCTTAAATTGTCAGAAACAAGACCATGAATGTATGCCAAAATAATACAAAAAAAAAAAAGTAAATATCTCCAGAGTTGAATTGAACCTTCTCATATGCATATGGATCATGCAATGGGGAACAGGCAGCCTTTGACTTCAGCTATCTATTTGAATTTGACACTTCCTCCACCAGAAGCCATAGAAATTGAAGTTTGAACTGTGGCACCACATATTGGTATAATTCATTAATCCTAGAAGACACTGGTAAGTAAGTGAAAATTTCAGTCCCCCACACACATTTAAAACCAAATATTTATTTGTAAGAAAGGCACACAAATAATATAGGCGCCCATAAGTAAGTAGATGCTAAGACCCTATTACTGATGACATCATTTGCTTTGGTTACAGGTAATAGCTAAATTAATCTAGGACTGATGAGATGGCTCAGTGATTAAAAACATTGGCTGCTTTTTCATAGGACTGATATTTTATACCAAGTACTTAAAAGGAGGCTCACAATAGTGTTAGTGTTTGGTGACTGTTTATAGGATGAATTTCCAGGTAGGACAGTCTATGGATGGTCTTTCCTTCAGTCTCTGCCCCATATTTTGTCTCCATAATTGCTCCTATGAGTATTTTGTTCTCTTTCTCAAAAAAACCAAAGCACCCACACAGGCCAGAGCCTTACAGATACAGAGACAGATGCTAGCAGCCAATCATTGGGCTGAGCATGAGGTCCCCAATGAAGGAGTTGGAGGGAGGACTGGAAGAGCTAGAGGGGTTTGCAGCCTCATGGGAAGAAAGATGATGCCAGCCTACCAGATCCCCCAGGGCTCCCAAGGAGTAAGGAATCAACCAAGTGGTACACATGGTTCCTACTGCAATTGTGACAGAGGAATGCCTTGTTGGGCATCGGTGGGAGGAGAGGTCCTTGGTCCTATGAAGGCTTGATAGATGCCCCAGTGTGGGGAAATCGAGGGGGGAGGGTAGGTGGGAGTGGGTTGGGTGGAGGGGCATACTCATGGAGGCAGGGAGAGGGAGGATGGGTTGGGGGTTTTCTGGGGGGGGGAACCCTAAAAGGAATAACATTTGAAATGTAATGAAGAATATATTCAGTTAAAAATATAAAAGAGGTTCAAAACCACCTTTCTTTTCAGTTCACAGTGACCACTGCCCTCTCTGGGCCTCTGAAGATATGGCATGAACTGGATAGACAAGTATGCATGCCAAGAAAATATTCATGCACGTTAAAGTTTTTTATTAAATTGAGAAAAATTCAATCAAATTTGAACTGACCAGGAAAAAGTAGCTAGCGTGGCTAGCTTTAGAAGATCTGGAAGGTAGTATGAAAGTTCCTAAAATATAAATTGTTTTATTCAGCAATGGATCTAGTACTGGCCTACATGGCAAGAATGCAAATCCACTGATGCAATAGTGGCAGGATTTTATAGAGGCAATAGAATCAATGCCTGGTATTGTAAACATGTTCAAAGCTAGGATTTAAGCTATTGATATTGTTTTGCTAAATGATCATGTTTTAGAATTACCATTTTGTAAATATTCCCACTTATATTCATACTTTTTTTTTCTATTCTCAATCTTGCTCAGAAACTTCCCATTGGAGATAATACATAGACACATAACTGTTTAAAGTGCTAAGAATAAGTGACTGTGATATCTCAGAAGGGACATCCGTCTCCATCATTCTCCCCCAACATACAGACACTTGCCAAGATTTAGAGAACCCTGTAGAAGAGAAGAGAGAAGTAAGAACCAGAAACCAGGAAGCCCTTTTTTCTTGGAAGGGCTTGGCTTTTGTACATAAGATTTCACAACATTTTTGGCTGTCTGCAAAATGTATGAGTAAGTTCAAGCCAGTTAAAAATTACACTAATAAGATCGAAGATACTGCTGAGTCCTTCCAATAGCTGAGAATTTCACCTTTCAAATTATTATCTGATGAATGAACTCTAAAAAATTTTTGTCTCAGATTATTATAAAGTTAAAATTTATAAGACAACAAATATGTGTGTATTATTACATATTGCCTTTTATATCTTACTTCTTTATGCACAGAGTTCACCAGTATTAAAAAAGAATAAAGAATAGGAGTATGAGGAGAAAAAGGGCAAGGAGGGAGAGAATTAGAGACAAAAGATTGTTTTCCCTTGTATCCCCTAACTTTCTACTGCTCTAAATTTCTACACTATAGAACTCTTTAAGTGTCACTTCTGACATTTGCCATGCACCTTCGCTTTGGCATTTCCTCTTCAAAACTTCCATAGTTGTTTGCTAGCCTCATGAAGCATGAGACTTCCTAATTTCTTATCAAGAAACTATTGAAGTAGCTCTCATAGTATTCAGACTTTTTCATTGTTCCGAGCTTAGCTATTCACTGGTAGTTCTTTATTCTAACCTACTCACAGATGACATACTGTATTCCCTTACCCCCACAAGATACCACTCACTATTCTTGAATCATCTATAGAACAAGGATTTTTGAACAGCATTTCCTGATGCTAATTTTTTTATGTTTTGATGTTCTAATTTTTTTATGTTTTTGATGTTCTAATTTTTTTAGTTAAATTGAAGACAGAGCTGCAAACATCAATTCCTGTGTTAGGTTAGAAAACTTCCAAGTTCCCCCTCCCTACTGTCAGCACCCCATCCAAGGTCCCTCCCTCTTGGTTCTGTGAGTCTCTCACCTCCCAGGTCTCTGGTGCATTCTGGAGGGTCCCCCAACCTCCTATCTCCTGAGATTGCCTGTTTCCATTCTTTCTGATGACCCTCAGGGCTTCAGTCCTTTTCTCTCCCCCAATGTCAGATCAAGTTCCCCTCTACTCCCTCTCCTCCCTCTCCTCTTCTCCACAGCTCTGTTTACTTTCCATCCCAGGTTCCTCACTTGTGATTGCTTTCTTCTCCCTACCAAGAGGGACTGAGGTGTCCTCACTTGGACATTTCAGCTTGTTGACCTTTTTGAGTTCTGTAGACTGTATCTCTGGTATTCTGTACTTTTAGGCTAATATCCACTTCATAGTGAGTACATACCATGCATGTCCTTTTGGTCTGTGTTACCTCACTCAGGATGATACTTTCTAGTTCCATCCATTTGCCCACAAAACTCAGGATGTCCTCATTCTTAATAGGAGAATAGTATTCCATTGTGTAAATGAACCACATTTTCTGTATCCATTCTTCTGTCATGGGATATCTAGGTTGTTTCTAGTTTCTGGCTATCACAAATAAGGCTGCTAAGAACATAGTTGACCACATGCCCCTGTGGCATGGTGGGGCATCTATTGGGTATTTTCCCATGAGTGGTATAGCTGGGTCTTCAGGAAGATCTATTTCCAATTTTCCGAGGAACCTCCAGATTGATTTTCAGAGTGTTTGTACCAGTTTGCAATCCCACCAGCAATGGAGGAGTGTTCCTCTTTGTCCACATCCACTCCAACATGTGTTGTCACCTGACATTTGATCTTAGCCATTCTGATTGGTGTAAGGTGGAATCTCAGGGTTGTTTTGATTTGCATTTCTCTGATCACTAAGGACTTTGAACAATTTTTAAGTGCTTCTCAAGCCTGGCTCCAGCAGGAAGACAAGGCATCAAATGAGGTGGGGGGGTCATCTCACAGTCACAAGTCTGATCCATAATTGTTCCTGTCTGAGAGAAACACAGGGATGGAAATGGAGAGGAGTCTGAGGAAAAGAAGGTCTGGTGACAGGCTCAAAGTGGGATCCAGCGCAAGGGGAGGTACCAAGGCCTGACACTATTACTACTAAGGCTCTGGAGTGCTCACAAAAAGGGACCTAGCATGACAGCATTCTGGACGACCCAATGGGCAGCTGAAAGAGTCAGATTCAGATGTTTGTACCCAACCGGTGGACAAAGGCAGCTGACCCTGCTGTTGAATTAGGGGAATGCTGAATGTAGCTGAGGGCAACTCTGTGGGAAGACCAGCAGTTTCAAGTGGTCTGGAACCCTGAGATCTCTCAAACACTGAACCACCAGACAGGCAGCATACACCAGCTAATATGAGGCCCCTAGCACACATGCAGCGGAGGACTGGTAGTTCTGTGCTCATTCAGAGATGAAGCACCTAACCCTTTGGAGACTGGAGGCCACAGGGAGTTTGGAGGTCAGGTGGGATGGGGGGAAGGGACAGACACATGGAGACATGGGGGAGGGGAGGAGGTATGTGATATGGAGGAGGTATGTGAAGGTGGACAGAGGTTGGCATTGTGGGGAATAAAATGTGGAGTATATAAAAATAATTAATAAAAATATAACTAAAAATAGGAAAACTTCCAAGTTTATCTTTCTTATAAAATGGTTCATTCAGTCCAGTCTAGGATGTACTTTTTATTTATCCTAACATAATTCAACGTACAGTGTTAATGCACAGTACAGTTACTTATGGGATTTGATAAGTGAGTACATAAATATTACTCTTGAAAGCTGAACAAGAAAGACCGTTATTATTGGGGATACATTGCAAAGCTATAAAAATATTTAAAATGTATTTCCCACTGAGAGACTGGACACATCTATGTTCTTAAGTCCAATTTGGTGACACATATTAGAGACTATTAGAGTTCAGACACAGAGAGAGAATGGTATAGTTAGCTGTCTCTGAACAATAAGTTTGAGAACTTTTCCTGCCTTCATTCCTAGATCTAAACAGCTTCCTTCACATGCTTACTGATTTGTGCTCAAAATAAGTACACATTCTAGAAGGAACATGGAAAAGTAAAATATCCTAATAAGAAAAATGAAATGTTTGAATGTATTTAAAGGTATCAGTGTCATCCATACCTAAAACCATCTATAGTTCTGAATTAGTTCTGATTTAATATTCATGAATATTTATATAGGCTTATTTCCATTTTATTCTCCCTCTAGACATGAATCCATATAATTTGAATAAAGCATGATTTCACTAAAAGTTACATAGGCCTAAACAACAGGATAAAATAAATTTCTTAATAACTTATATAAATTAAGAAATTGTGATCATATGAACAGATTGAACATGAACAGTTACAATAAGGCATGAAAAAATTTTCTTATCACAGCTGTTAGGAAAATAAAAATTTAAATTGCAGAAAGCATATCTTTCTACCTTTCAGTTCTGTTTATTTGCATATGACATGGATTTCTACCAGAATATTTTTAGAGCAAAAATAATTTGATTGCTTTTGTTACAAATTCTTTTCAATTAATATGAATTTCTGTCTTGATAAGGATGTTGTAGTTTAAAAAGAGCTTTTGAGGAAAGGGGGTGATGTGTGTGATAGAACACATGTGACAGGAAATCAGGAATGGGTCTAGTTGAGATCAAAAGTACAATAGGGAGATAATGGTAATAGAGAATGGGCAGAGAAGAATCAATGAACTAGATTATGTATGAAAATGTCATACATGAAAATGTCATACATGAAAATGACACCTATCACTCATATCATAAATCAAAGTGACATTGTTAAGAAAATATAAGACAAATTGTGTTTAATATGTATGGTTTACCAAATAGATAAGAAAATTACCTACCCAATACATGCTTAGAACCTATAAATTACCTGTAATTGGGTTAAGTGTCTAGTAGAATGTCTATATTACAGGGTTGGATACTGAGTGTAATTTATCAGATAACATGTTGGAAGCCCAGTAAAGAAGTTTGATTACGTAAAAATCTAAAAAAGAGATTTTGATAGCTATAAATTAACTACGACTTTACCCTAAAGAAGAGATATATGATCCGAAGCACTGAAGAACACTGAACAAATTAAGTTCCAGGTAAAAAGTCTGCATAGTCTAAACTCTGAGGTTTGGCTCACTGTGATATTCATATATTTAAGTATTGACAGATGAATGTATGAAGTAATTACACATGCAATATTCATTTGAAGGTCAGAGAAAAAGATGTCAACATACGCACATGATATAGTAGTTGTATTGCCACCAACAAGAGATTAAACCTCACCACACATGGCCATGAAATGGAGAAAACAGAAGCAACTTACCTTTTTAATAAGTGGCAACAGACATGGAAACCACTCAGTATTTTTCTAAATGTCTAAAGATTAGGGATTGAAAAAGTAAAACTTAAAAAAAGAAAGACAATGAAACAAAACAAAACAAAAAAAAAAGAAATTTCCAGGAATAAGAGAGAAAATAAATCAGTCAGATAAAATACTCAATATGAAGAAAGTGATTAAAAAAATCACTAAAATAATTTACACAAATATTATAAACTTGTTTGATAATATCAACATATTAAAGAGAGACACACATGCATGCAACACCCACTCAAATAGTTCCAAAATGTGAGGCCACATGTTGTTAAAAATTTGACTTCTCTGTTACTTTATTTTTATTTTTGAGATTGTATTTTAGTTACACCATTTCTCCTTTCTCTTTCCTCCCTCCATACTCTCTGTATTATTACACCTACTCTCCTTAAAATTCATGATCTCTCATTTTGTCAATTGTCATTGCATGCAAATATAGGACTATAATATATACATATATAATATATATATGCATTGGAATATGTAATATATATAGGATACATATGTACATAAATATATTTATTTATTCCACCATGTAAATTATTGAGTCAATATAATGTTACTAGTTATAGGAGATTGATCTTCACTTAAAATCAGAAATAAATAAGTTATAAGAAGGCAGCCTAGAATAATAATCTGATAGTATTCTAAAATAGACTATAGCCTGACATCTTAATGTAGTTCTATGATTCCTAGTAGAAGAAAAGCTGAGATAGATTTGCTGTGAGTTTCAGGCAAATTTTGCTTATACAGTGACTTCATGGCCTAACAGAGCCTAAAAAGAAGTTCTTATATTAAAAACTAATATTATACTTTATAATATTATACTTTAAAAATTATATATATATATATACATATATACGTGTGTGTTTGGAAATTGCATAATCAGTAAAATTACATAGAAGATATAAATATGAATATATATTTATTGTCAAACAGACAATATAAAATAATATATAATATAATAATATATATTTATTGTCAAATAGACACCAATTTTTCATATGAAATTATTTAACATCAATCTTTCTAGAAGAGTATTAATCAAAATTCATTTAACTTTCACTAATAGAGGATTACACAACAAAAAAGATCAGATTTTCCTTTACAAAATTAAATTTATATTTCTTTTTTAAAATAAAACTGGTTTATTTTTTGCTCAATAAAATGATACAAAACCAAGGAAACAAACTTAACTGAGTTAATGATTCTTTCTGCTCCTCCAGAAATTATTAGTTCTCTCAAAGTGTCTTTTGTACATTTTGTTTTTTAATGTATTTTTATTAGATATATTCTTTATTTACATTTCAAATATTGTCCCCTTCCCTGGTCGTCCCCCAAAGTAGCCCATCTCCCCTCCCCCTATGCCCCAAACAACCCTCTCCTGTTTCCCTGTCCTGGTATTCCCCTACACTAAGGCATTGAACCTTCCCAAGACCAGGGGCCTCTCCTCCCTCTGATGTCCAACAAGGTCATCCTCTGCTGCCTATGTGACTGGACCCATGGGTAACTCCATGTGTACTCTTTGGTTGATGGTTTTATTCATAGAAGCTCTTTGAGTAAAGGGTGGGTCATATTGTTGTTCCTCCCATGGTGCTGCAATCTCCTTCAGCTCATTGGGTCCTTTCTCTAGCTCCTCCATTGGGGACCCTGTGCTCAGTTCAATGGCTGGCTGAGAGTGGCCCCCTCTGTATTTGTCATGCCCTAGCAGAGCCTTCCAGGTGACAGCTATATTTTCCAGGTAACAGCTATATCCAGCTTCTGTAGGCAAGCACTTGTTGGCTTCCAAAATAGTGTCTGTGTTTTGTAGCTATATATGGGATGGATCCCTAGGTGGGACAGTCTCGGAATGGTCTTTCCCTCAGACTTCTCCACACTTTTTCTCTGTATCTCCTTTTGTGGGTATTTTGTTCCCCCTTCTAAGAAGGTTCAGAGTATCCATATTGGATTTGATGTGATGATTTGATGAAGACATACTATGTTCAATGATTGGATGAACATTCAGTTAAATAATGGATCTTAAATACCATAAATAACTTTCCATCTTTGTGGAGTCAAATGTGATACTTTATATATTTAAAGTGTGCCACCCAAAACTTAAAAAAATGGTTATAGATGACAAGAAAATAAGACATTCTAATTACATATATCATCTATCAATAAGAAATTAAAAATTAAATATTTTAAATGCAAATTGATTTTGAAACAAAATCCAAGGTAATGCCATAAAATAAGTGTTATTAAATTTTTAATGAATATAGTATTAAAAATGTCTTCTGTGAAATATGAAATTAGATTAGTTGTTAACTGAAAGATATAATATATATATACATATATATATATATATATCCAAAAAGAAAAAGATTTGGAAGCTAAATAATGTAGCTGAAAGTTTATATTTTAATACAGATATAGAAATTATCATCTAAGTGAAAATGCATGGAGACATTCTTTAAACATTTAGAAGATGATTATAATATTCAATACATAAACTATAGATTTAAAAATTGTCTCATAATCTGGCCTTATATTCTAAATTAATAATTGAAACATGGAGAATATCTTAACAAAGTAAAATAAAGACAATTATAAATATCAGAATATGTTTACTTTTGAGATTATAATATAACCATTTCTCATTTTCCATTCCTCCTTCAAAACTTCTGTTACCAGAATTTCAAAAGAATAGTAAAATTGGCACATGTTGGATACAGGTAAAAATTCATGAACACCTAGAAAAATTGGATGGGAAGAAGAGGGCACATTATGTTAACATTGTAAAACTAAAACTGTTCAAACAGATATAATCCCATAAGAATTAAAACAAAGAGAAAAATGTTGAACAAATGAAACTAATGATTTCAAAAACTAAGATAAATGAATATATTCATTATTAGTTAATCTAATATTCTTATTCAAGGAAAAATAAATCTCAAATAATTCTATTTCTCTAAAGTTCTCAATGTAGAGTATTATTATTGTATTAATAATCAGAAACCTCTAAAATTCACACGTCAGAATGAAGGGAATTAAATAGAAAGGATAAAAATCTAAAACATTCATAAAACACACACATACACATAAAAATAGGGGGATAAATGAAGTACTTTATTGAAATATGAATATATAGATACCATATAAGCAATCAATTCAGCATTTCTATTCATTAACTTTTATTTATTTTATTATTGTTTATTTATTTACAATCCAGGCACTCTACCCTCTCCCAGTATCCCTCCTACAGATTACTTATCCCATTCCTTATCTGCCCCTGTCTCTGAGAGCATGTTCCCCACCCAGATTTCCACCCTCTCTGAGTCTCAAGTCTCTGAATGATTAAGCTCCTCTTCAGAAATTTGCAGTCTCAGGGGTAGGGAGCTGGGGGGACCCTCTAGAAAGTGAGAGACTCTCAGGACTCACTGATGGTGATCTTAGCCAAAATGTCCAAAATGGGAGAGGTAACTCTAAGAGTCCACCTCCAGTAAATAGACAGGGTCCCAAGAGAGGAATGGGATTACCAAGCCACAGTTAAATTTTCTGACCCAAATTTGCTTCTGTCTAAAAGAACTGCAGGGGCAAAAATGGAGAAGAGACTGAAGGAAAGGTGGTCCAACTTCAGATCCATCTCATGGGGAGCACCAAGGCTTGACATCTTAATACTATTTCTCAAATTTTTAAGTTTTTAATTTTTATTTAAATTTTCAAATTTAAAGTATTAAATTTCGCTAGAAATTATAATTTTACTGAGGAGTAAACCACATCTTGCTATTCCACATTGACAACAAAGTTTAAAGCTATTTTTATATTTTATTAAATCTTTGAGATTTTATATAATGTATTCTGATGATACTGACTCTGCTCCTACCTCTCTACTCAACCCACTCTCCACCCACATTTCTCTCTAACACCATCTTTGCATTTTTCTTCTCTTCCTCCTTCTTCTCTTCCTCCTCCTGTTTCTCCTACTCTTATTCCTACCCCTCCTCTTCCTCCTCCTTTTCTCATTGATTATCTAGAGTGTTTATTTGTCCTGGATTGTGGCTGACCTACTAGGAGTCACACCATTAAATGAAACTGTAAACTAAGTGTGATGGTTTGTTTAGGCTTGGTCCAGGGAGTGGCACTGTTAGAACCTGTGGCCCTGTTGGAGTAGGTGTGTCATTATTGGTATGGGATATAAGACCCTCCGAACCCAGATACTACTATTGATGCCAACAGTGCTTGCTAACAAGAGCCTGATATAGCTGTCTCCTGAGAGACTCTGGCTGTACCTGACAAATACAGAGGTGGGTGCTCTCAGTCAACCATTGGACTGAGCACAAGGCCCCCAATGGATGAGCTAGGGAATGGTCCCAAGGAGCTAAAGGAGCTTGTAGCCCCATAGCAGCAACAACATGAATCAATCAGTACCCCAGAGCTCCCAGGGACTAAACTACCAACCAAAGAGTATACATGGAGGGACCCATGGCTCCAGCTGCATATGTAGCTGAGTCTGGCCTTGTTGGTCATCAAAGGGAGGGGAGGTCCTTGATCCTGAGAAGGCTTGATGCCCCAGTATAGGGGAATACCAGGACAGGGAAGCGGGAGTGGGTGGGTTGGTGAGCAGGGGGAGGGGAGATGGGATAGGGTGTTTTCGGAAGGGAAACCAGGAAAGGATATAACATTTGAAATGTAAATAAAGAAAATATCCAATAAAAATTTGGTTTTTTTCAAAAAAATTCTCATTCTAGCTGCCTGGAAGCCAATATTATGGTAGCAGCCTTTAGTTGAGGGTCTAGAACCCTCAGCTCTTCCTGAATGATGCCTGCCTGAACGTTGCCACGCTCCTGCCTTGATGATAATAGCCTGAACCTCTGAACCTGTAATCCAACCCCAATTAAATGTTGTCCTTCTTAAGACATGTCATGGTCATGATGTCTATTCACAACAGTAAAACCTTAACTAATACTCTAAGCTCCACCTATCAAATGTCAACAACTCCACAGTTAATAGTGCGATTCCTTGGTCATTGTTGTTCCATATTGTGAATTTGTCTGGTACAAGTTTGTACAAATCTTATACATGCAGTCACAATTAGTGTAGCTCACATGTGCAATGAATTTCCCTATTGATACTCATGGTAAAAAGCTGTTTCCCAGTGATTTACTGTTTTACACATAGCTGAAGGAATCTGTCAACATTCATCAGAGAATCCCCTTGTGGTAAATTACAACTAAAACAGAGACCCTCAGCTTGCCATTGTCCAGAGAGTAAAATACTATGGAGTGATCATTCTGAAACAAAGGAACATATCACATCCTTATCCCTAGAATCAAGAATCTTCTCAGAAGACTGGTGGATGAACCACTCTGGTAAGCAGTCTGGCGGTTCCTCCGAAAACTGGGCATGACACTCCCGGAGGATCCGGCTATACCACTCCTGGGCATATACCCAGAGGCTTTACCTGCATGCAATAAGGACACATGCTCCACTATGTTCATAGCAGCCTTATTTATAATAGCCAGAAGCTGGAAAGAACCCAGATGTCCCTCAACGGAGGAATGGATTCAGAAGATGTGGTATATTTACACAATGGAAATACTACTCTGCAATTAAAAACAATGAATTCACGAAATTCCTAGGCAAATGGTCAGAACTTGAAAATATCATCCTTAGTGAGGTAACCCAATCACAAAAGAACACACATGGTATGCAGTCACTGATAAGGGGATATTAACCCAGAATCTCGGAATACCCTAGACACAATTCTCATATCAATAGATTTCTAAAAAGATGGAAGGAGAGACCCCTGGTCCTGGAAAGACTGGATGTAGGGGAACGCCAGGACAGAGAAATGAGAGGGGGTTGAATGGAGAAAAGAGGGAGGGAAGGGGGCTTATGGGACTTTCGGGGAGGGAGGAAACGGGAAAGGGGAAATGATTTGGAATGTAAATTAAAAAAAAAAATAATAAAATAAAAACAACAGAGATCCGGCTAAGAAAAAAAAAAAAAGAAAAGAAGACTGATGGAAAGGATGTGAGAGCCAGAAGTGTTTGATGACTTCAGGTGTTAAGTTTTTATTTATATTATTCCAAATTTCATTGTCTTGTGAACAAGACAAGAAGTAGATGTAAAAATATTTCATGTCATTTTGAGGGTATATTAGTTAATGTAAATTATATAGACAGTGAGTTATTACAAAACTGACTGATTACATAAGACTTACATAAGGTGAATGAAGTAGTAGAGTAGTAACATAACCGAAGTATATTATTCTAAATTTCATGGGAAACACTGCATTAGATTAGTACAGATCACATCTGCAAATTATATTACCCAAAACAATGTTAAAAGTAAACTAAAATGTTAAAAGTAAAATTGTGGTTTAGAGACTATTTTTTGTTTTCTGAAGGTCATCTTTTAAAATTTTCACTAAAGTCTTACATTTATTGAAAAGGAAGGTCCCTTTGATTAAAATGAAATTACTGAAATAAATTCCATTCTCTACATCTTAAATTATTTTAAGCATAAAATAAACAAAAGCACACTTTAAAGTACTTAGTAACTACTGATATTCTTCTTTCAGTCACATATTACATTGCTTTGATAAAACAGTGATAAATGCTGCAAAAATTCATTTTCAGGCTCAAATAAAATTGGCAGTAAAGATTAAACTTACATTACACTGTAAAGTCAGGGGATTTCAAGTTGAGCCTCAAGCAACTAGAAGTTCTTGTTAGAAATGTGTCAGTAAGATTAAGTAGTTCTGGCTTTTGTCTGGAAAGTGTGGACAAGACAGAATTTTCAAAAATGCTTTATTGCACCAGACTTGTACTTGATATAGGAAAGTAATTTTCATTTAACAAACATTAATCAGCCCTTATTGTGTGTTAGAAGCAGTTCTAGATCTAGAATATAGCTAGCAAAACATATAAAAAAAGTCTTCCATTCAAATGTTTATAACTGAGCAAACTTCAATATTTCCCTTAAAGACATAAACATTTTCAATATATGACATATACCTGATTCTGTTCCCCCTTTCCCCTCCCTCTTATCTCTTCAACCCAGGTCTCTCCCTCCCTCTACTTCCCTTTATTACTTCTTTTCCCCTGCTAAGTGGAATTGAAACATATTAATTTAGGCTTTTCTAATTGTTATACTTCTTATGGTCTGTGGGTTGTGTCCTAGGTATTTGTACATTTTGGCTATATCCACTAATCAGTGACTACATACTATATATGTCCTTTTGGGTCTGAGTTACCACAGGCAGGAACAGGAATTTTCTAGTTCCATCAATTTGCAAAATTCATGATGCTCTCATTTATAACAGCTGAAATTCATTCCATTATGCAAATGAACCTCATTTTCTCTATTCATTCTTAATTTGACTTTTGGGTTGTTTCTAGCTTCTGGCTATCATATACAAGGTTGCTATGAACATGGTTGAGCAAATGTCCTTGTGATATGGTGGAGCATCTTTTGAGTATATGCCCAATAGTGGTATAGCTATGTCTTCAGGTAGAACTATTTCCAGTTTTTTTCAGGAACCACCAGATTGATTTTTAGAGTAGCTGTGCCTGTTTGCAATCCCACCGGCAATGGAGGAGTGTTCCCCTTTCTCCATATTCTTGCCAACATCTGCTGCCTCTTGAGTTTTTGATCTTAGCCATTCTGATTGGTCTGAAGTGAAATCTTATGGTCATTTTTATTTCCATTTCTCTGTTACTAAGGAATTTGAACATTTTGTTAAGAGCTTCTTGGCCATTCGAGAGTCTTCTGTTGGGAATTCTCTTTATAACTCAGTACCTACTTTTTAATTGGGTTTTGTGGTTTTTGGGGGGTTAACTTCTTGAATTCTTTATATATATATTGGATATTAGTCCACTGCCAGATGGAAGGTTAAAGAAGAGATTGCCGGTTTGTCATATTGATGGTGTCTTTTGTCTTACAGAAGCTTTACAGTCTCATAAGGTCCTATTTATTGTTGATCTTATAGCCTGAGTCACTGGTGTTCTCTTTAGGAAATATCCCCCCTGTGCCAAAGAGTTTGAGGCTCTTTCTCACTTTCTCTTTTATTTGATCAAATGTTTCTGTTTTTGCGCTGAGGTCTTTGATCCACTTGGACTTGATCTTTGTGAAATGTGATAAATACGGATCTATTTTCATTCTTCTACATACAGACCACCAGTTAGATTGGCACCACTTATTGAAGATGTCTTCTTTTTTATACTGTATATTTTTACTTCATTTTTAATGATCAAGGGTACATAGGTATGTGCGTTCTGGGCCTTTGATTCTATTCCATTGATTAACCTGTCTGTTTGTGTGCCATTTCCATGTGTTTGCTTTGTAACTTGAGGTTAGAAATGGTGATTCTTTGGTTGATGATTTTGTCCTTGGGAGCTCCAGGAGTACTGGGTGACTCATAATGTTGTTCCTCCTGTGGCACTGCAAACCCCTTCAGCTCCTTGGGTCCTTTCTCTAGCTTCCCCACCCCCCATGGCTCCAGACTCATAGGCAGCAGAGGATGGTCTTGTTAGATACCAAAGAGAGGAGAGACCCTTGGTTCTGGAAAGACTTGATGCCCTAGTGAAGAGAAATACCAGGACAGGGAAGTAGGGGAGGGTTGATTAGGGAAAGGGAGATGGCTTATAGGATTCTCAGGGGAAGAGGGAACCAGGAAATGGGCCAACATTTGAAATGTAAATAGAGAATATACCTAATAAAAAATTAAAAATTTAAAAACAAACAAAAATGAAGCTCTTTCTTGATATGTAAATAAAGAATATATCCAATAAAAAAAAAAAAGAAAGAAATGGTGATTCTCCCAAAAGTTCTTTTATTGTTGATAATGGTTTTGGTTATCTTGTTTTTTTGTTGTTCTTTCCATATGAAGTTGAGAATTACTATTTCCATGTCTGCGAAGGATTGTGTTGGAATTTTGATCAGGATTGCATTGAATCTGTTAATTGCTTTTGGTATGATGGCCACTTTCACTATGTTATTCCTACAAGTCCATGAGTATGGGACATCTTTCTATCTTCTAAGGTCTTCTTCAATTTCTTTTTCAGATATTTACAGTTCTTGTCATATTAGACCTCTCACTTGCTTGGTATAAGTTACACCAAGATATTTTATACTATTTGTGGCTATTATGGATGGAATGCAGTGACCAGCCCAAGGTGGGATCCAGCTCACGGGGAAGCTCCAAAGCCTGACACTATTACTGATGCTATGGTGTGCTTACAGATAGGAGCCTAGCATGGCTGTCCTCTGAGAGGCTCAACAAGCAGCTGATTGAGACTGACAGGCCCAACAAGCAGTTGACTGAGACAGATGTAGATACTTGGACCCAACCATTATACTGAAGTCAGGGACCCCTGTGGTTGAATTAGGGAAAGGCTTAAAGAAACTGAGGAGGAGGGCAACACCATAGAAGATGAGCAGTCTCAACTAACACAGATTCATGAGATCTCTCAGACACTGAGCTGCCTTATTTATAATAGCCAAAAACTGGTAACAACCAGATGTCCCTTACAGGAAGGAAGGATACAGAAAATGTGGTACATTTAACAATAGCAAATTGCACATCTATTAAAAAGGAAAACTTCTCAAATTTTGCAGGAAAATGGATGGAACTAGAAATATCATCCTGAGTGAGGTAATTCAGACCCAAAATGACGTACATGGTATGTACTCACTAATAAGTGGATATTAACCTAAAAGCTCAGAATATCTATGATACAATTCACAGACAAAATGAAGCATAACAAGAAGGAAGGCCAATGTCTTTATACTTCAATCCCACTCAGAAGAGGGAAGAAAATAATCATGAAAGATAGAGGGAGGGAGGGGCCTGGGTGGGGGTGAGGGTGAGGGGGAAAAGGAGGGGGACATGATCAAGTACAGGAGAGACAGGAGAGAAATCCAGAGGGATAGGAGAATGAATAGAAACATGTAGCAGGGGGTAGGGGGAATACAGGTGGAATCACTAGAAAGTCCCATATTCCAGGGATGAAAGATGCTCTCAGGATCCAATGGGGATAGTATTAGGCTAAATACCCTACAGTGGGTTGTTAGAACCTGAAAATAACACCTCCAGTAGTTAGACATATCCCTGAGTTGAGGAATGGGACTATCCACCAATCTAAAAATCTTTAACCCAGAATTGTTCCTGTCTTAATGAAATGCAGGGACAAAAAAAATGGAGCAGAGACTGAAGGAAAGGGCATCCAGATACTGCCCAACCTTGGGATCCATCCCATCTGCAGACACCAAGTCTGGACACTATTGCTGATGCCATAAAGTGCTTGCAGACAGGAGCATGATATAACTGTCCTCTGAGAGATTTGGCCAGCACCTAAGACAGATGCAGATACTCAGAGTCAACTATTGGACTAAGGTGGAGGACCCCAATGGAATAGTTAGGGAAAGGACTGGAGGAGCTGAAGGGATTGCAAGCCCATATGAAGAACAATAATATCAATTAACCGGACCCCTCAGAGCTCTCAGGAATTAAACTACCATCCAGAGTATACACTCTTAGGTCCATAAGAGTAGGGATGTGCTTGGTCCTCTAGAGGCTTGATGTCCTAGAGCAGGGGGATGCTAGAGGGGTGAGACAGGGGTGGGTGGATGGGTAGGGAATATCCTCTTAGAGGCAAACAGGAAGGAAGATGATGTGGGGAGCTTGTGCAGTGGAGACTGGTAAGGAATCAACATTTGCAATGAAAATAATTAACTAAAACATTCTGTAAGTAATTTATTATAATTTACATATGATTTACTGAATAGCAGATTTCTAATAACATCAGAACCTGTACCAGGAAGTTTCATCAACATGACCGCACAAATAAAAAGTCAATGGTCAATTTCAGTTGCAAAGAATGACACCAATAGGTGTAGTAAATTGGATAGGGAAAAGCTCATGGAGACTCAACTCAACAACAAAACAAGGCAACTGAGTAACTGTGATGGTTTGTATGTGTTTGGCCCAGGGAGTGGTACTCTTTGAAGGTGTGGCCTTCTTGGAGAAGGAGTGATGCTCATCATAGTTGTCTGGGAGTCAGTATTCTGATAGCAGCTAGTCAGATGAAGAGGTAGAAATCTAGGCTCTGCCTAGACTATGACTGCCTTGATGCTGCCATGTTCCCACCATGACAGTAATGGACTGAACCTCTGAACTGGTAAGCCAACCCCAATCAAATGTTGTCCTTTATAGCCTGACACAGAGCTGAAATCAACCAAATAGAAAAAAAAAAGAAAACAATTTAAAGGATCAACAAAACCAGAAGTTGGTTCTTTGTGAGAATCAACAAGAATAGATAAACCACTATCCAAACTAACTAAAGGGAGGAGAGGCAGTATCCAAATTAACAAAATCAGAAATGGAAAGGGAAACATAACAACATAAATGGAAGAAATTCCAAAAATCATCAGATATTACTGTAAAAGCCTATACTAAACAAAACTGAAAAATCTAGATGAAATGGATGGGTTTCTAGACAGATACCAAATACCAAAGTTAGATCAAGAGCAGGTAAACTATATAAACAGGCCTATATAACAAAAGGAAATAGAAGTCATTAAAAACCTTCCAACCAACAAAAGTCCAGGGCCAGATGGATTTAGTGCAGAATTCTACCAGACCTACAAAGAAGATCTGATACCAATTTTCCTCAAACTATTCCATAAAATAGAAAGAGAAGAAACACCACCTAACCCATTCTATGAAGCCACAATTACTCTAATACCTAAACCAACCAAAAAAGAGAACTTCAGACCAATCTCGATTATGATTATCAATGAGAAAATACTAAATGAAATTCTTGCAAACCAAATCCAAGAACACATCAAAACTATCATTCACCAAGATCAAGTAAGCTTCATGCCAGGAATGCAAGGTTGGTTCAATATGTAAAAATGCATTAATATAATGTACTATATAAACAAACTCAAAGAAAAAAATCACATGATTATCTCCTTAGATGCAGAAAAAGCATTTGACAAAATACAACATGAAGATCTTAAAAATACTGGAGAGATAAGGAATTCCATGCCCATACCTAAACATGATAAAAGCTATTTACAGCAAACCAATAACCAATATCAAATTAAATGGAGATATACTTGAAGCAATCCCACTGAAACCCTGGACAAGACATGGATTGTCACTCTCCCCATTTCTATTTAATATAGTACTCGAAGTGGTAGCTAGAACAATAAGACAACATAAAGAAATCAAGAGGATACAAATGGACAAATAGGAAACAAAGGTATCACTATTTGAAGATGATATGATAGTATATATAAGTAGCCCAAAAAATTCTACCAGAGGACTTCTCTAGCTGATGAACAAATTCAGCAAAGTGGTCGAATATAAAATTAGCTCAAATAAATCAGTAGCTTTCCTTTATGCAAATGATAAACAGGTTGAGAAAGAAATTTGGGAAACAACTCCCTTTTAGATAAGCCACAAATAATATAAAATATCTTGGGGTAACTCTAAGTAAACAAGTGAAAGACCTATATGACAATACCTTCAAGTCTCTCAAGAAAGAAATCTAAGAAGATCTCAGAAAATGGAGAAATATCCCATGCTCATGGATTGGCAGAATTAAAATAGTAAAAGTGGCCAGGCTACCAAAGGCAATCTATAGATTCAATGCAATCCCCAGCAAAATCCCAACACAATTCTTCAAAGACATGGAAATAACAATCTCAAACTCATCTGGAAAGGAAAAAAAACACAAATAAAAACAGAACAACTAAAACAATTCTTAACAATAAAAGAATAGTTGGGGGGAATAGCCATTCCTGACTTCAAGCTTTACTAATGAGCAATAGTGATAAAAATTGAATTGTATGGGTACAGGGAAAAGCATGTTGATCAAAGGAATAGAATTGAAGACAGGAATAAAACCACATACTTACTGACAATTGATCTTTGACAAAGAAGCCAAAAATATACAGTGGAAAAATGAAAGCATCTTCAATAAATGGTGTTGGTCTAACTGCCTGTCTATGTGTAGAAAAATGAGAATAAACCCATATTTGTAACCTTGCACAAAACTTAAGTCCAAGTGGATCAAGGACCTCAATATAACCAGATAAACTGAATCTAACAGAAGAGAAAATAGGAAAGAGCATTGAACTCATTGGCACAGGGGGAAAATTCCTAAACAGATTTCCAACGGCTCATGCTCTAAGATCAAGAATTGATAAATTAAACCTCATGAAACTGGAAAGCTTCTGTAAGGCAAAAGAAATAAATAGTCAATAAGATAAATTAGGAACCCTCAGATTGGGAAAAAATCTTCACTAATCCCATATCTGATAGAGGCTTAACATCTAAAACATGTAAAGGACTCAAGAAGCTAATCACAAAAAAACAAACAACCAAATCAAAAAATGGGGTATATAACTAAACTGAGATTTCACAACTGAGGAATCTTGAATGGCTGAGAAGTACCTAAAGAAATGTCCAAAGTCCTTAGTGATCAGAGAATGCAAATAAAAACAACACTAAGATTCCAACTTACATCAATCAGAATGGCTCAGATCAAAAGCTCAGGTGACAACACATGTTGAAGCATATGTGGTGAAAGAGTAACACTCCTCCATTGCTGGTGGGATTGAAACTTGGCACAACCACTCTGGAAATCAATCTGGAGGGTCCTCAGAAAATTGGAAGTAGAACTACCTGAAGACCCAGTTAGACCACTATTGGGAATATACCCAAAAGATAATCCACCATGCCACAGGTGCACATGTTCTACTATGTTCATCGTGGCCTTATTTGTGATAGCCAGAAGCTGGAAACAACCTAGATGTCCCAAGACAGAAGAATGGATACCGAAAATTGGTTCATTTACACAATGGAATACTATTCAGCTATTAAGATAAAGGACCTCCTGAGTTTTTCAGGCAAATGGATGGAACTAGAAAATATCATCCTGAGAGAGTTAACTCAGACCCAACAGGATATGCGTGGTATGTACAACTGATAGGTGGATATTAGCCAAAAAATAAAAAATAAATAAAAATAAAAAAGTACAAAATACCCAAGATACAGTCCACAGAACTCAAAAATTTCAACAAACTGAAGTGCCCAATTGAGGATGACTCGGTCCTACTTGGGAGGGAGAACAAAGCAATCACAAGTGGGGAGGGAAAGAAGGAACTGGCTGGGAATTTTGACAAGGGAGGGGGAGTCAGGGGGAGAGGGGAACCTAATATGGTATTGGGTAAGGGAAAAGGGCTAAAGCCCTGAGGCCCAGGAGAAAGAATGAAAACAGGAAACCTCAGGAGATAGGAGGTTGGGGGGACCCTTAAGAAAGTGTCAGAGACCTGGGAAGTGAGAGACTCTCAGGACTCAAAGGAAGAGACCTTAAATGAAGTGCCTGACAGTATGGAGAGGAAATTTATAGAGCCCACCTTCAGCAGGAAGACAGGTTATCAAATGAGAGATGGGGGGCATCCCACAGTTACAACTCTGACCCATAAGTGTTCCTGTCTGAAAGAATTACAGGGATGGAAATGGAGAGGAGTCTGAGGAAAAGAAGATCCAGTGACAGACCTAAAGTGGGATGGAGCTCAAGGAGAGGTCCCAAGGCCTGACACTATTACTGAGGCTATGGAGCTTTCACAGAGAGGATTCTAGCAAGAGCTCACACTGCAAGACCAAACAAGCAGCTGAAATGGTCACATGCAGATATATGCACCCAACCAATGGACAGAATCTGCTGACCCCATTTGTTGAATTAGGGAAGGATGAAAGAAGCTGAGAAAGGAGACCCTGTAGAGGGACCAGCAGTCTCAATCTGGATCCTTGAGATCTCTCAAGCACTGGACCACCAAACAGGCAGCATACACCAGCTGATATGAGACCCCCAACACACATACAACAGAAGACTGCATGGTCTGTGTTCATTCAGAGATGAAGAACATAACCTCAAGAGATGGGAGGCCCCAGGGAGCTTAGAGTTCAGGTGAGGTGGGAAGTGGGGACAACCACATGGAGAGAGGAGGGTGGGGAGGAGGTATGGGATGTGGAATAGTTGGAGGTTGGACTGGGGGTGGGAGATAAAATATGTAACGTAAAAAGATAATTTAAATAATTTAAAAAAGAAAAGAAAGAAAAGAGTTGTCTTGGTCATGGTGTCTGCTCTCAGCAGTAAAACCCTAACTAAAGCAGTAACTGATGCAGGCTGGAAGCCAAAGACCTGGTCTTGCCCAGGGAAGAACTCAATTAGTTGTTCAGTGCCAGAGTCAGTTCTGAAAAAACTATGAATATATAAACTTAACAGATTGTATTTAGAAACATATATATACATATGTATATGTGCATCCATATACATGTAAGTATGAATAATGATTAATGAAAATGAGACAATGAATTTAATGGAGGATTGGAATGGGAGCATTTGGAATGTTAAAAGGGAAGGCAGAAAATTGTAATTATAGTATAATCTTCAAAGATATTTAAAAAATATTCACCAGATATTAGATTACAGAAGAACATAATAAGGATAGCATAAAGTTCACAATTTCTATATTACATAGTCAATATTTTGGTAGTAGTTCATTTTCTTTTTCTGCCACATTTTAATTGAAATGTAGTGTTTTATTTTGCTTAATTATTAATTCTAATAATTAATGAACATCAGTTGTTATTCCAAGCAAGGTATAACTCAAAGAATATTTAATTTACATATAGAGTTCAAACTAACGATGACAAAATTAATTATTAAAGTAATTTATGGAAATATAGTTTAGATATTTAAATAAAGTTTCATAATCATAGTTGTCTTTGTTTAATCATAGTCATCTTTGTTTGTAAAAGTTATGATAATTTCTCATATCCCAAATCTGAAGTATTGAAATTGAAAATTGTAAATTTTTTAAGACCACATATAAGGAAACTATAATTCAGCAGAAAAATCCATGTCATTTGTAATTGTCATTAGGGGTAATACATTGTGTGTAATAGCAAGGCATGCTAATATGGCCTCCAGCAGATTAAAACTAATTCAAATGAGTATTTCAAAAAAGATAGAAATATAATTTCATAAGCTACATAGATACAGATATGAAGATAAATACGAGAGTCATAATGTTTAAAGATCACATAGTGTTGTGACTATTTTTTGTGATAAATGAGAGTTTATTTTTTAAAACCTTTCTCTGTTAACTGCTACACATAATAGTGGACACTCAGGTTAACTCTACACTTCCTTCTTTGATGGGTTTCTCATTAGAATTTCAACATAAATTTAGCACACTCCTTTTGGTTCAGTACCTTCTTCCTAAGTAGATTGGAGTCCCCATGGGCTCAATGCAAGAACCACTAAAACTTTCCTTCAGGGATAATCTCTTGTTAAGTGTGAATTGTGTAGTAAATGCTTACTTATTTATGGCTGATATAGTCTTGTGTCAAACTCACATAAAATTGAAGTTATAGTTAATAACCTGCCACTTGATATTATACCTGCATTTTTGCTCTCTTACAGTTAAGGTTGTTTGAGTATTTCCATTAAAAATTGATTTTCTTGGGTTTGTAATGTAACTGAAAATGATCTGTCCATAAGAGATGAAAACTGATATATGAGTGCATCCCTTAGGAGCCAACGCATAATTAAATCTGCATGGCTGCTTCAATGTTAAATCACTGCAGGTGAAGGGTTACATAAAGAAGCCATGGGTTTAGGGGAACATTGTAAATTAAATTTAGATTAGAATTTTTCCATTTTAATTAGCAAATATTATTAATTTAAATACTCATTTTAATTTCATAGAAATTATAAAATACTAAAGTACATAATATGGTCTCTTTAAATATTTACAAGTTCACCAATTGATTGTTTAGATCAATTGTTAGCATCTATATGCATTAAGAGAATTCTATAGGTATCTTTTGTGGTTTTCCTTTTTCTAGTCATTTGGTATTAATGTATTCCATTATCTGATGTAAAAAATAATTGACTAAGTTGTTTCAGCAAATTACTCTGATAGTTTTGTATTCAGCGGATGCTCACTAGCTAATTATGGTTCTCAAATGGGTGAGACCCTATCCCACCTGTGAGAATAAGCAGACACATAGATAATACACTAGTATGAACCAATGTTTACATTATAAAATTCCTCAGAATACAGACAGATGAAGAAAGTGATGGAAGCTGAAGGATAAAATAGCAAACTGTATGCCGATGAAAGAACTGAAATTAGAAAGAAGATCTCCAGTAAACACAAGTGAATTCACACTTGATTTTCATCATTGATGGGGTAATGTAAGAAAAACTTTAGGCTCAAATTCACAATTTTAAATAGAACACTACAATTACTTCATGAAAATCACTGTTACATATATCAGAATATTTGACAATGAATCTGAAAATAAAATGTAATATGGAATATTGCACTATGGTTTGCTACTTTCCTTTGTAGAACTTTCAGTTATTCATTTACCAGGCTAATAGACTGTATTATTCATGAATTAAAAGAATCATAAATTTCCAGTTAGTGCTGTTCTTCTAACATCCCAAAGTACACTGTCTAGGATGAATACCTTTTCATTGAATATATGCTAATAATGTGTAAATCATTTGTAGCTGTGTAAATATGAGTACCATGTATGTTAGGGATTGATATATCCAGCCATCAACTGGATCAGCTGGAAAGACTGAAACACCTTCACTCTAACAAAGGAGAGTCACATTTTGTTTGAGATGACCCTCTGTGGTAATTTTCCTATATTTCATTTGGAGAGCAAATATATATATATATATATATATATATATATATATATAACTTTGTGAACTTTAAAGTCTGTCTCTAATTTACAGAATATTTAAAATAGAAATGTCAGGATAAGGTAATATATTCTTTTGTGGTGATGGAAGTATTAATGATTTAAGACGTTTGTACATAGCATCATTTATAAATATGTAATGACTAGCCACTAGTATTATTTGACTTACTAAATAGGAAGAAATATTAACATACAAAACAAATAGTATGGAAGTCAATAATGCTATTGATAGTAAATAGCTGATATAATTGAATGAGGGTTTTAATAAGCAAGAATCAAAATTAAATTAAGAATGTAATATAAAAAGAAAAAAACCTGAAGACAAAAATAAATGAGATTTGGGACCTGATCTGAGTATTAAAGGAAGCAGAGTTAAAATAAGTAATTTCAGGTTTCAAGAATAGAAAACTGTGAAGTAGATAGTAGTCTGATAATCATAAAAGTGTGTTATTAGTAATCATTTTGTGATATGAAATTCAAATTAAACTTTAAATAGTTGATTTTATATGATAAATCAATTTCCCTTCAAAGATAGTTTTAGCTACAATAAGATTAGAGAGCTTAGTCCAAAAATCTCCTCAAGACAAACTGGAACAACCCAAATTTACTCTAAAAGATAAGAAGATGCATGAATGCCATTTTCTCTCCCCCTTACATTGATTCATAAAAAACTAATAATAGACAAGCATAAGTAAAATTGTTATAAAAACAAGAGCACAGATAATTGCACAAAACATTTGCCATGAAAAATATTTTTGTTTATAGTATACTAATTTTGCTGAATGAAATAATATAAGTAACAATAAATTTTGAGAAAGGTCAGTTATATTATTAAAATAGAAGTAAACAAAATAAAGACATACTCAAAATGACATGAAAAATGCCATATAATTATTTTATAAATTATTTATACATGTGTCTATAAAATCATAGTCAAACATATAAATATATAGAAATAAATTATATTCTTGAATCCAATGATCTGAATATATCTGAGTTATTTTTTAAAATTCTTCTTGAATTCATGATTATTGCTGTCAATAATAGTGCTATTTCTTTAAATATCAAATACAAACCTCAGCCATTGTAATTACTATGATTTATTTTCTGATACTAGGTTTTTGTGACTGTTTAAAATAAATTGAAAACATTCCCACCAATTATAAAAATGAATTCATCGTTATGCCAGCTAACATGTTTTAAATATTTCACATTTAGAGTTCTTATAGGTAGTTTAGAATTTATTGTCTACATTACTAAAATATTTTTTTACATTTATCCTGTAGTATACTGATACAATATAAAATTTCTTTCATATGTAGATGTTTACTAAATTAAAATCTATAATTTTTAAATTTCAGATTTATTATTTATATTTATTTATATTTCAGATCATTTAACAAATACATATAATGTATTTACTCTCTCCATATGTTCTTTCTTATAGCTCTTCCTTCCCTGTCATATCTCACTCATCAATATAAACCCCATGATCAGACTACTTTTCTTTTCATCATAAAATATTCTTTCTTTTTAATTTTTGAGAATTTCACTTATCTATTTAACATATTGTCGTCGTATAATTTTTCAATCCTACTTACTGCTCTGCATGGAACTTACCAAGCCCTCTCAGCCCCAATTAACGCTCTCTTTCATTATTATTATAATTTTTAATTGCTCTCTGAGTTGTTAGTGGTGTATATGATCATCATGATCATGAGTAAAAATTTGATAATCTTTGTGAACATTATTTTTAAAGTTTCTTATTTAAGACATATGAGGTTATCTGTTGGTATATATTAGTAATTAATGCCCTTCTATCTCTCATAATCTATCAGTAGGCACTAATTCTGCAGTAAGAATCTGTCATCTGTCACCAGGGTGTTTCTTCTCCAGTAAGCGGAAATTTCCACAGCTACTATCAGTTCATGATTGCAATTGTGTCATAACCAGGGTGAGGATGCTTTACACTCCTTCTCTATATTTCTCAGCACATATATTTTTTCTGATTCTTCCTCTATTGTACTCCCTGAGCATTAATATGCATCATATTGTATCATGTTGAGTGGATTCTGGATTGCTCTTAGTAATGTAATGAGGTAGAGTCTTATTCACCACTATTTAAAGAACAAAATGTATTCTTTGATTAAGCATGAAGGTACCATTTTGTTCTAAGTATATACTCAAAAAAAAAAATCAAGTAACTTGTTGTCATGGTAATTTACAGAAACAAAAGTATTATATTTCTCCTTAGGGCCAAGGTCACACCTTATATCTAATAGACCAGGCTTACAGTATCAGGCATTACTTTCTTGATGTGGGGAAAGCCTTAAATCCAATTTGATTATAGTTGGCTACTTCCACAACAGTCATTTGAGACTTCACAAATATATACTTTATGATTATCAGGTTCACATTTTATATGGATAATAATAATTCATAATAACACAATATAAAGAATAGAAGGATATGAGACACTAGAAAGTTGAAATGTTTGTTCTGTCATATTTTTCTTGAAATTATAACAGTATTTGATACAGTTATTTTTAATTGTCAACTTGAACCAATTAGATTTACCTCAGAAGGGTGTTTTAATGAGACATTGTTCATATAGGCTGTTTTATGGGCAAATCTGTGAGATTTTAGCAGAATGACCTACCTAATTTGGTGGCATTATTTCCTGTTCAGGAGACACTGGATTGCTTCGGCATTGAGGAAGTGATTTGAGTACTACAGCAGGCATATGGATTCATTATTACCTGCTATTCATTGTGGGTATGACATGGTCAGTTGAGTCAACTGCCTGCAGCAATGATTTCATACAATGATTGACTGTATCTTAAAATTCTGAGTCAAATAAACCAGTGTAGCTCAACTTTCTTTGTCAGATTATTTTATAACAGCAACTGAAGAGAAAAGTAAGACATAGTTATGAAACAGTAATCATATAAGTAAAAGAGTGAATTAATTCCCCTTTCAATAGAAAATAACAAATAAAATGACAGGTCAATTTACCTAAAATTATAATAGGGAATTATATGTGTAGCAGCTTCCATTCTATCTCCCATTTCTCTATTTTTAGTTTGCTTGTTAATTATCACAGAAAACAATGGATTTCATTATGGTGTTCCTCAACCTCTCCTCGACTCCACTACATTCATTGGTTATGCGCTTCCTTTCCCCAATATTCTCTATCCACATTTTTGTTACAAGTATTTTATTACCATTTTCCTCTGCCCTCTTCCTGAAGAACTCTTTAATACCTTTGGGTATCCCTTTTGAGTTTCATGACACAAAATCCTCATCCATAAACACATATAAAATATAATTAAAAATATATTACTTACATATATATGATATTTTATGCTATATTCATATTTCAGAATATGTAAAAGTTTATTTAAAGAATCAAGAAAAAAAGAAGACTTTAACAACCCAAAGGATCAATATAAGAATAATATGAAAGTAAAGAAATTATTACAATCCCACAACGTCACTTCCTTAGGTTTAAGATATAGGTTTATCTTTTTGTTTTGTTTTCTGTCTTCCTGTTCCATAAATGACAATGAAGGAAGAATCATGTGTACAAGGCTGAGAGGTTTTAGATCACTGAGCCACCATCAAAAGAGTTTCTTGCTCACTTTTGAGTTCTCTAAAGATCACTGGCTATCTGCCACATTTCAAAAGTATCAAGCAGGTAAGAAAGTAAGCCAGGCAGTGGTGGTGCATGCTTTAATCCCAGCACTAGGGAGGCAGAGGCAGGTAGAGGCAGGTGGATTTCTGAGTTTGAGGCCAGCCTGGTCTACAGGGTGAGTTCTAGGACAGCCAGGGATATACAGAGAAACCCATCCTCAAAGAGAGAGAGAGAGAGAGAGAGAGAGAGAGAGAGAGAGAGAGAGAGAGAGAGAGAGAGAGAGAGAGATATGATGTTTGAGAGATTGGTAACTACCAATGAGACTGAAATATAGAGATGCTCCTAAGATTTCTAGTATAGTCATAGGAAGAAGAAAAGGCACACTTTATTATGAGATTAGACATAATGACATCAAAAGTTTAGTTTAGCCTTTAAGAGAAAAACTATTTCAATCACTTTATTAGGAATTTTGTAATCTATTAGAAGTTCTCTGGTTACAAACTAATATTAATATGAGCTGTGCAGAAAAATTAAACTATTCTCTTGGTATTGATATTTTTCTCCCTTGAACTACTAAGATCAATTCATCAAATAAACATTTTTATTCATAAAAACATTAAAATAATGGGCAAGACTATAACCCCTAAGAGTTTGGCACTGATTTTAATCAATTTTAATAAATCATGATATAAAAATATTAAAAAACTAAAGTAGTTAATGTCACATGTCATTGATTACAGTTGTAATTTATAAAGTCATCATGGACAAATACATTTATTTCAATTAATATGAATATTCAGAGAGTTTTCTTCATAAAAGTTGCCAGGGATAATAGATTCTGTTTATTGAAGAAAATATGGTAGTTATTTCTTAAAATTTGCTTGTCTTTTGTGATCTTCATTATGAAATTTTTCTAATATATATGGTTTAAACTACGTTTTAAAATCAAAGAGCCAATTGGGAAACATTTTCTTTTCTAAATACAAATCTGGTACATCTATGTTTTAAACTTTTTTTTAGAAAATAGTCATGTTGTGTACATATATATCATATGCAACATTTTATAAAATTAGTCATTCTGCTTTAAAATATGTCCATGCATCTCTACTAGACCCCTCCTTCTCTTTACTTCACCTCCCTGGGTCTAGCAATTATAGCATGGTTTTCATTTACTTAAGAGCTAACACACAACAATGTGTTGCAGCTATAAGAGTACATAATGTATTTGTCTTTATAGGTTTGGGTTACTTCACTCAGGACAAGTCTTTACAAGTTCCATCCATTTGTCTAAAATTTAATGGTGTCATATTTGAACAGAACTTGCCATTATGCAAACAAATACTTTCTTTATCCATTATTTAATTAAGGCATATCTAGGTTTTTTTCTATTTTCTGGATATATGAATAATACTCCAATGCACATCATTGAATAAATGTTATCATGTTAGGATGAAGCACCCTTTGGGTGTATATACAGGAGTAGTATACATCATTCTTGAAATATATCCTTTCCCAATTTTCTGAAGAATCACCCTATTGATTTCCACTGTGCCTCTACAAGTTTGCACTTCCACTAGCAATAGATAAGTGTTTACCTTACTCCATATCACTGCCAGCATGAACAGTCATTGTGCTATTCACCTTAAGCCATTCTAACAGGTTTAAAATGGAATCATAAAGTAGTCAAGAGATATAGTTAGAACAACATAATACTGGAGAAAAAAGTCAATAAAAATTTTTGTAAGGATATTCTGTTATCTAGTAGGTCAGCACCTTGTCCAGTCATCATCAGAGTGACTTCCTGAAGCAGCAAGTGAGAACCCATGCAGAGGCCCATAGCCAGACATGGTATAGAGAGAAAGACTTAAACTGTAGGTCTCCAATGGTTTCCTCTCCTAGGAGATCAGGGAACACGTCAGAAGATGGAGAGGAAATACTCTAGGAGTTAGAGAGGATGGAAACCACCAAGAGCACATAGACCACTGACTTAACTAAGCTGGGCTTATATGGTCATACAGAGAGTGAAGTATCAAGCACCGTTCCAATGTTTTGTACCAGGTCCTATGTGTGTGTGATGTATCTGTCACCTTGGAGTATTGTGGGGCTCCTACAAGGGGTAGCAGTCATATCTCTGACTCTTTTCCCTATTCTTGAGACTCTTTTCCTACTCTTGGATTGCCTTGTCCAGCCTGGATATGAGGGTTTTTGCCTTGTATTATTGTACCTTGTCTTGTTAGTTATCTCTTGGAGGCCTGCTTTATTCTGAAGGAAATTCAAGGGAGACTGGATCTTGGAGAGAGGAGATGTGGACGTGGAAATTGTGATCAAGATGTGTTGTATGAGAGAAGAATCTATCCTCAGTAAAAAATGCCAGGAAAGTTGATTAATATATATTAACATGCTTATTTATTTACTATTTATTTTTGTGTATTGAATGTATGATTTAATGTGAACCACTTGTTTACTAGTGTAGGAGAGGCTAGGAAAAAAATTTTGATCCTAGGGAACTAGAGTCACATCAGGCTGTGAGCACCTTGGTATGGGACCTGGGTGCTGAGCCCAGATTTTTTTTTTTTTAATTTTTAAAAAAGAAAAAATTGTTAATAAGCAAATTCTTTAGATGTCAATATATCTTACCTCAAACTTTGACTCACAGAGCTAAGACAAGAGTGCAAGTTTTTGTTTTGTTTTGTTCTGTTTTGTCTTCTTTTACTGATAGTGTCTGACTAATTGCCTGAAAGGAAACAATATGGGGATCCATTCCATATGCAGAAACCCAGACACTTTCTGATGCCAAGAAGTGCTTGCTGACAGGAGCCTGATATGGTTGCCTCCTGAGAGGCTTGGCCACAGCCTTACCATACAGATGGGGATGCTTATAGCCAACCATCGGACTGACCCCAGTGGAGGAGTTAGGAGAAAGAGCTGAAGGGGTTTTCAGCCCCATGGAAAGAACAACAATATCAACCAACCAGAGTCCCCAGAGCTCCCTGGGACTAAACCACCAATCAAGGAGTACACATGGAAGGACCCATGGCTCCAGCTGCATAAGTAGTAGAGGATGTCCTTGTCTGGTATCAAATGGAGTGGAGGACTTTGGTCCTGTGAAGACTTGATACCCTAGCATACGGGAATGCTAAGGCATTTGATCAGGAGTGAGCAGGTAGGTAGGGGAACACACTTGTGGAGGCTGGGGGAGGGGGTTTGAATGAGGGGATTTCTAGAGGGAAAGAGGGAATGGGGATAAAATTTAAATGTAATTAAACAAATAATCATTATTTTTTAAAAAAATATGAATTTGAATTGCAATCTTGTCAATTGTTTATTATATCTGTGTCCTAGCAGCATATTTTCTTTCAATTTTTGCTTGAAAATATTTTATATGTTTACAAATTTTCTGTACAATTAAAGATCATAGGAAATAAAATATTTTCTCAGATTTATTCATTTTTGAATAATTATTTTAACTGCATGTTTATATGTGTACCACTTGCTTGCTTATTTCTCAGAGAAATCAGAAGAGGAAATCAAATAGTTGGGAAGTAAATCAATGCATGGTTGTAAAACATCATGTCAATTCTGGGAAATAGAACTCTTGTAAAAGATAAACAAGTGTTCCTGACTGCTAGATATCATTCAGGCCTAGAATAAAATATTACATATGATGCATTGTATTTGTAAGTTTTCAACTTTGCGAGACACATATATCATTTTAGTAATTGTCAGTAGGCAATTTAATTTTCTCAATTTCTAAATCTACCAATTCCTTCTTCCATCATACACACACACACAAACACACACATAGCACACATGCACACACACATAAAAACACACACACACCACACACCACACACGCACACAAACACTGTAAACTCTTTCCTGTGTTAGACTGACATGAAAAGAATTTCACAGAAGATCACAGACTACAAGTGCAAGGCAAGTGAAAGTGTGTGTATGTGAAGACACATATGTGTACATGTATGTACATATGTATATAGATATATGTGCATATATATTCTGTATATTTGTGCTATACCATCATGAAATGCATCATGAAAATTCCAATTTTTCTTTGGAATTTTATGCAGATCATTTTGTCCTGTAGTATTATGTATTTTCATTCTGTCCCCCCCATCTTAGTTGTCATGTCTGTATTTTTATTTAAATTAGAAGTAAAGACAGTCGTGTCTAAATCTGAAGTGTTCCATAAAGTCTAATATCAGGTTCTGACACTACACAGAGATTAGCATGAACGTAATAGTTTCTTTCTTCAGAGTTTCCTTAGATTTTACTTCAAGAAGTAAGAGATGTTGTTTTTACTTTGATCCTTCACTGCTCTTTCCATATACATTTACCCTTTGGACATAACTACTAGTAACTAAAATGCTTCAAGTGGTAAAGAATTGGTTGTTTTGGAATAATCTCTAAATTTTACCTCATATTGATTTACCTTCCTGTAAAATAGGTAATCATATTTCACTAACTTACATGGCTGCCAGGCTTCTCTGACTTTGTGAGATTCTTTGAGGCACTTGAATGGAAAAAGAAATTGAAATCCAGGACATTATTACTGTTGTTATGTAGAAAAATGATATTAAAATACAGCTGTATCTGTATGCTTCCCTTGGGCCATTGTCCTTTCTGTTTTCACGTTATTCACTCTCTTCTGTGTTAGACTGCTATGAATATAAATTTCATAGGAGATCAAAGGCTACCAGTACAATGCAAGTGCTTGAAACACTCCCTGTAAGGCAAGAATTAGTTAAGCTCTGTGGTCTCCTCCTTCTAAATTTATATAAGGGTCTATTCCTTCGGTAAGTATATTTTCTTTTCATGGAAGTATGACTTGGTTGGCCTATGTATAACTAGATGGAGATTCTGAATGTGTTTGAAATCTAAAATACATTAGCTTAAAGTCTAATTTTTCACATGAATTACTTGCCTTAGTAGATTGGATAGTGCCTTAAGTCATGCATGACATAATTTTATTTTCTCTTTTCAGCCATCTACAATAAATGTTTTGTCTTGTAATGGTTTTGATGTCAGCTTTCCAAGTTGAAAATGCAGTTTTAAAAACATATCAGTGAACAGAAAGTTTATGGATGTGCATATTTTCAGATTGTACTTTAAGACACATTTTCTGGAGCTAAATCCGAACTCCATGTTGTGTTTCTGACATTCATAATTTTTTTGTTAATTTATTTAATTATGTGTATAGAAACAATGTGTGTATATATAAAATCCATTGGCTTGCTCCATGGGTTAATCACAATTTCTTCACCTCCTGAGATTTTCATAAAAGTTTAACATACACCACAAATGTTAGAAGCATGTTTCCAAATTAGGAAAGAAAATCAAGATAGCAAAATATGTCAAAATGTTTCTTAGTTACCAACACTAGTGTTACAATGCAATTTATTTTGAATACTGAAATTTTCACAAATTATGATGAATTTGAAATCTGATGTGTTATATAACTTAGCCTATAGTCATTGCACATGTACTTATGATTATATGTTTTGGGTTTGGTGCTGAAAATGTAACCGTCTTCACACAAATCAAGCTGTTGTTTTAATTTAAATGGAGTGTTAAGCAAACCAGTACCACTTATTCGACATTTAATGATTTGAAAACAGGAAAATGATATTCCCTGTTCCCTTCAAATGTGCTGTAGAAATGTGCAATGAACAAAAATAATAAATAAATAAAAGTTATAAAAAGAAATGTGCAATGAATCAGCAATGAATGAGAGGTGAAATTCTCAGATTTGTTTCAGTCTTGAGGGCTCCTTCTTCATGAAGGAACCAATATCTCTGAACAATGCATTATGTACAAAGGGATCCTTAGAGTTTTATCTTCCATCCTTGTCTTGCATCTCTCTTGCTTCCTCCCTACATCCCATCCCATCACTTGCCTCTCCTCTGTTGCACTAGTGACTTTTTTGATTCCATGAGTTGAAACAAAAATATGACGCTATCTCTAGATGATACATCCAAACTCTTGGAGCTTTCAAATCACTAGAATTGTGAAAAAATGTTAACATGTTACTTAGTATGTAGTATTTATTTCTCAGTGATACACAGACTTGCCTGTATGTCATTTATTTAACATTCAACTTGGAGAGAAAAATACTACCAACCACATTTTTTTTATTATTTATTTTATTTTATTTTTTTAATTTACATTCCAAATCACTTCCCCTTTCCCGTTTCCTCCCTCCCCGAAAGTCCCATAAGCCCCCTTCCCTCCCTCTTTTCTCCATTCAACCCCCTCTCGTTACTCTGTCCTGGCGTTCCCCTACATCCAGTCTTTCCAGGACCAGGGGTCTCTCCTACCATCTTTTTAGAAATCTATTGATATGCGGATTGTGTCTAGGGTATTCCGAGATTCTGGGTCAATATCCCCTTATCAGTGACTGCATACCATGTGTGTTCTTTTGTGATTGGGTTACCTCACTAAGGATGATATTTTCAAGATCTGACCATTTGCCTAGGAATTTCGTGAATTCATTGTTTTTAATTGCAGAGTAGTATTCCATTGTGTAGATATACCACATCTTCTGAATCCATTCCTCCGTTGAGGGACATCTGGGTTCTTTCCAGATTCTGGCTATTATAAATAAGGCTGCTATGAACATAGTGGAGCATGTGTCCTTATTGCATGCAGGTAAAGTCTCTGGGTATATGCCCAGGAGTGGTATAGCCGGATCCTCCGGGAGTGTCATGCCCAGTTTTCTGAGGAACCGCCAGATTGCTTTCCAGAGTGGTTGTACCAGCTTGCAATTCCACCAGCAGTGGAGGAGTGTTCCTCTTTCTCCATATCCTCGCCAACAACTGCTGTCTCCTGTGTTTTTGATCTTAGCCATCCTGACTGGTGTGAGATGGAATCTCAGGGTTGTTTTGATTTGCATTTCCCTAATGACTAAGGATGATGAACATCTCTTTAGGTGCTTCTCAGCCATTAGATATTCTTCAGGTGAGAACTCTTTGTGTAGCTCTGTACCCCATTTTTTAATAGGGTTATTTGCCTCTCTGGAGTTTAACTTCTTGAGTTCTTTGTATATGTTGGATATTAGCCCTCTGTCGGATGTAACGTTGGTAAAGATCATTTCCCAGTTAGTTGGTTGCCGCTTTGTCTTTTTGACAGTGTCTTTTGCCTTGCAAAAACTTTGTAATTTAATGAGGTCCCATTTGTCTATTCTTGATCTTAGAGCATAAGCTATTGGAGTTCTGTTCAGGAAATTCTCCCCTGTGCCCATATGTTCAAGGTTCTTCCCTAGTTTCCCTTCTATTAGTTTCAGTGTGTCTGGTTTTATGTGGAGATCTTTGATCCACTTAGAATTGAGCTTAGTGCAAGGAGATAAGGATGGGTTAATTTGCATTCTTCTGCATGTTGACCTCCAGCTGAGCCAGCACCATTTGTTGACAAGGCTATCTATTTCCACTGGATGGTTTTAGCTCCTTTGTCAAAGATCAAGTGACCATAGGAGTGTGGATTCATTTCTGGGTCTTCAATTCTGTTCCATTGATCTACATGTCTGTTACTGTACCAATACCATGCAGTTTTTAACACTATTGCTCTGTAGTACAGCTTGAGGTCCGGGATACTGATTCCCCCAGAGGTTCTTTTACTCTTGAGAATAGTTTTAGCTATTCTGGGTTTTCTGTTATTCCAGATGAATTTTTGAATTGCTCTTTCTAACTCTATGAAGAATTGAGTTGGGATTTTGATGGGGATTGCATTGAATCTGTGTATTACTTTTGGTAAGATGCTCATTTTTACTATATTAATCCTGCCAATCCATGAGCATGGCAGATTTTTCCATCTTCTGAGGTCTTCTTCAATTTCTTTCTTCAGAGACTTGAAGTTCTTGTCATACAGATCTTTCACTTGTTTGGTTAGAGTCACGCCAAGATACTTAATATGGTTTGTGGCTATCGTGAAAGGTATTATTTCTATTACTTCTTTCTCAGCCTGCTTATCCTTTGAGTATAGGAAGGCTTCTGACTTGCTTGAGTTGATTTTATATCCGGCCACTTTGCTGAAGTCGTTTATCAGCTGTAGGAGTTCTCTGGTGGAGTTCTTTGGGTCGCTTAAGTATACTATCATATCGTCTGCAAATAGTGATAGTTTGACTTCTTCCTTTCCAATTTGTATCCCTTTGACCTCTTTTTGTTGTCTAATTGCTCTAGCTAGAACTTCAAGTACTATATTGAAAAGATATGGAGAGAGAGGGCAGCCTTGTCTAGTCCCTGAATTTAGTGGGATTGCTTCAAGTTTCTCTCCATTTAGATTGATGCTGGCTACCGGTTTGCTGTAAATTTCTTTTACTATGTTTAGATATGGGCCTTGAATTCCTGATCTTTCCAAGACCTTTAGCATGAAAGGATGCTGAATTTTGTCAAATGCTTTCTCAGCATCTAATGAGATGACCATGTGGTTTTTTTCTTTGAGATTGTTTATGTAGTGGATTACATTGATGGATTTCCTTATATTGAACCATCCCTGCATCCCTGGGATGAAGCCTACTTGATCGTGGTGGATGATCGTTTTGATGTGTTCTTGGATTCGGTTGGCAAGAATTTTATTGAGTATTTTTGCATCGATATTCATAAGAGAGATTGGCCTGAGATTCTCTTTCTTTGTCGGATCTTTGTGTGCTTTCGGTATTAGTGTAATTGTGGCTTCATAGAACGAGTTGGGTAGTGTTCCTTCTGTTTCTATTTTGTGGAACAGTTTGAAGAGTATTGGTGTTAGGTCTTCTTTGAAGGTCTGATAGAATTCTGCACTAAAACCATCTGGACCTGTGCTTTTTTTGGTTGGAAGACTTCCAATGACAACTTCTATTTCTTCAGGGGTTATAGGACAGTTTAGATGGTCTATTTGATCCTGATTTAATTTTGGTACTTGGTATCTGTCAAGGAAATTGTCCATTTCCTCAAGATTTTCTAGTTGTGTTGAATACAGGTTTTTGTAGTAGGATCTGATGATTTTTTGAATTTCCTCAGTTTCTGTTGTTATCTCTCCCTTTTCGTTTCTGATTTTATTAATTTGGATACTATCTCTGTGCTTTCTGGTTAGTCTGGCTAAGGGCTTATCTATCTTGTTGATTTTCTCAAAGAACCAACTCCTCGTTTTGTTGATTCTTTCCATGGTTTTATTTGTTTCTACTTGATTGATTTCAGCCCTGAGTTTGATGATTTCCTGCCTTCTACTCCTCTTTGCTGTATTTGCTTCTTTTTGTTCCAGGGCTTTCAGGTGTGCCATTAAGCTGTTAGTGTATGCTGTCTCCCGTTTCTTTTCGGCGGCACTCAGGGCTATGAATTTTCCTCTTAGCACTGCTTTCATTGTGTCCCATAAATTAGGGTATGTTGTGCCTTCATTTTCATTAACTTTCAAAAAGTCTTTGATTTCTTTCTTTATTTCCACCTTGACCAAGTTATCATTGAGTAGAGCATTGTTCAGCCTCCATGTGTATGTGGGTTTTCTTTTGTTTTTGTTGCCATTGAAGACCACCCTTATTCCATAGTGATCTGATAGGAGGCATGGGATTATTTCTATCTTCTTGTATCTGTTGAGGTCTGATTTGTGACCAATTATATGGTCAGTTTTGGAGAAGGTACCATGAGGAGCTGAGAAGAAGGTGTATTCTTTAGCTCTAGGATGAAATGTTCTATATATATATCTGTTAGTTCCATTTGGTCCAAGGCTTCAATTAGATTCACTGTGTCCCTGTTTAGTTTCTGCTTTCCTGAACGATCCATTTCTGAGAGCGGGGTTTTGAAGTCACCCACTATTATTGTGTGCGGTGCGATGTGTGCTTTGAGTTTTAGTAAAGTTTCTTTTACGAATGAGGGTGCCCTTGCATTTGGAGCATAGATATTCAGAATTGAGAGTTCTTGATGGTGGATTTTTCCCTTGATCAGTATGTAGTGTCCTTCTGTGTCTTTTTTGATGACTTTAGGTTGAAAATCAATTTTATCCGATATTAGGATGGCTACTCCACCTCGTTTCTTGGGGCCATTTGCTTGTAAAATTGTTTTCCAGTCTTTTACTCTGAGGTAGTGTTTGTCTTTGACACTGAGGTGCGTTTCCTGCATGCAGCAAAATGCTGGGTCCTGTTTACGTATCCAGTCTGCTAGTCTATGTCTTTTAATTGGGGAATTGAGACCATTGATATTAAGAGAACCACATTTTAAAAAAATTGTTAAACCTTAAGAACTTCATTCAAATACTTTGACCATATTCATTCTCTGTAAAGTATTTTTGTATTTGATGCAATTTTGGATGCTTATTGCTGAATAAGATCACACTTCCTAATTTTTCTGAATTCTGGTTTGCTAGTTCAACACAGCTCTTCTGGCCAAAACTCCTTGAAAAGCTGACTGATCCAATCTGACTTTCCTCAGGTTCTTACTGAGTTGCTCTACTTAAACTCAAACTCTGCCAATCTGTTCTAATCATCTGGCTCCTCCTCATTCTCTGACACATTCTATATTCACCTGTGTCTAGCTTGTTCTCTCTGTAACCTGGCCCTATAAAACTCTTCCTGTAAAAACTTCCTGTGAACTTCATAAACTGAATTGCCAGGAATTCAATTCCACTGGACTTCTTCTCAACTCACACTAAACTGAACTCAACTCCTCTCAGCTGAACTAACTGAACTGACTCCCAACTCACTTAACTGACAAACTGAACACTACTCTCTCCCTGTTCTCCTCTTAAGTAGCTTCCTTTTACTCTGTCTTGAGGTCTGGACATATCCTATCTTTTCAAATCTTTTTCTGATTCATTATTGTTAGGGATTAAAGGTGTACACTAAGGACATGTCTCTATTACAGCCAATTCACACAGACCTAGGTCTTTGTATGTAGTCACAGGAAACATGTTCCCGAATAAAAATTTCTCTATAATTCTCTCCTTATTGTCCAAATGACTTTCTTATAAATCTCGATTTCCTACTTTCTTTTTTATCTGTCTGTCTGTCTGTCTATAATTTATCTATCTGCCATGCATCTATTATATATATATATATATATATATATATATATATATATATATATATATATATATGTCTATTCATTTTGAACAAAATACCCTACAGCAAAGATTCTGTTTCTGGCTCTTATAATTTTTTCTTTCACCTTTTCTGTGATGCTCACTGAGAATTTGTGATGCATTTGTATGAATTAGAAACAGTCACCCTACAGTCATATTCTTTATTTTGACCAATTATATCTTTTCATAATGATCTGCATTTTCATCAGAAGAAACTTTTTTGGTGTATGTCAGAGCTATCCACAGGTAAGTATAGATATAAAGATAATTATTTAGAAGTCAATCAAAAATGTTATCTTTTAGGGAAGTATCAGAAGTAAATATGGTTTGGTTCAAAATATAGAGAAGGATTGAAACTGTGATCTTCAGTTACATTATAACTAAGCTATGCAAAATGTTGAAACTATGATATAAAAGTTACTCAATTCAAAGAGAAGGGCAGGACAATCAGATTCATTTGTGAAGTAGGGAAGAAAAAAATTAATATGTACATAAAAATATTGTAAAATCACTTAATTACTCAATCTCTCAATATTCTCTTTGGGAGAAAATAAAGTAGGCACAGTCTTTATCAACTTTGGTTTGTAACTTTGTTAACCATATCAAAATTCACTTTATCTACTTCAGGCATTTGTAAATTAAAAGGTGAATGGCATTCACTCATTCCAAGATGTACTGAGCATATATTCTCCACATCATTGTTCTGGGAAATGCAAATAGAAAATGTGTCAAGGAACAGCATGGGCCATCATTTGACTATTATCAACAGATGAAAAATTAAAACAAAATAAAATTCTTAAATAAAAATAAAGGATAGAACAAATTGCAGGGAAGAAACAGAACCTTTTCTCACTGGTTATGTATTGTCTTAACTCATTTAAGGAGGACTGAAATAACATAACCCAGAAAAGTTTAGAAGAATCATGACACATGTTAATGAGTAGTATATAGAATAAATATTACAAGAATCAAACTGTATAACCTGTTAAATCTATTCTGAAGGAAGATATTTTGCAACCATAATGAAAGGTATGATAATATAAATATAAATATAATCTAAAGCTATGAACAAATGGTCAGTTATAGTATAAATTAATATTAATTTTGATAGAAAAAAATACTTTGTATTGCATGAAGGAAACAAGTAATATTAAACTTAAATATTGCAACAAACTTAATCAGCTCTTGATTTAAACTGATAGGATTGTGTTAATAATAATTAAATTATTAGTGGACACCAAACATCATTTATGAATGATTCTACCTCAGCTTGAAATTACTTTAAAGTAGTCCTTGGAGCCTTTCATTGATTTTCTTTTTGTTTTTATTCGATATATTCTTTATTTACATTTCAAATGATTTCCCCTTTCCTGGTTCTCCCCTCTCCAAAAGTCCTATAAGCCTTCTTCCCTCTCCCAAACCACCCCCTCCGGCTTCTCTGTCCTGGTATTCCCCTACATTGCTGCATTGTGCCTTTTCAGGACCAGGGGCCTCTCTTTCCTTCTTCTTGGGCATCATTTGATATGTGAATTGTGTCTTGGTATTCCCGAGCTTCTAGGCTAATAATCACTTATCAGTGTGTATATACCATGTGTGTTCTTTTGTGATTGGCTAAGAATTTCATGAATTCACTGTTTTTAATAGCTGAGTAGTATTCCATTGTGTAAATATACCACATTTTCTGTATCCATTCCTCCGTTGAGGGACATCTGGGTTCTTTCCAGCTTCTGGCTATTATAAATAAGGCTGCTATGAACATAGTGGAGCATGTGTCTTTATTACATGCTGGGGAATCTTCTCACTTGAAGAATATCGAATGACTGAGAAGCACCTAAAGAAATGTTCAGCATCCTCAGTCATTAGGGAAATGCAAATCAAAACAACCCTGAGATTCCACCTCACACCAGTCAAAATGGCTAAGATCAATAACACAGGAGACAGCAGTTGTTGGGGAGGATGTGGAGAAAGAGAAACACTCCTCCACTGCTGGTGGGATTGCAAGCTGGTACAACCACTCTGGAAATCATTCTGGTGATTCTTCAGAAAACTGGGCATGATACTACCGGAGAATCCTGTTATACCTTTCATTGATTTTCAAAAATATTTTGAGAAAGTAGAATTAGGGTTCTTTCACATACTAGTCAATGAAATATGAAAATATTATCGATAATTATTAAGAAAATGTAATGAAACCCTACCCCACTCGTAAGGATAGATTGCTCTCTCCCACTACTTTGACCTTCATCAAGCCACTCAAGCATGAGCATCCGCATGTTTGTCTACACTTCGCTCCATCATATTGGTCGTTTGCCACTATTTCTTTACTTGCTTGGAGGCATTATTCTAAGTGAGTACATTCTGTGGATAGAAGAATCCTCACTCATCAAGGCTGTCAAATTCACCACTTCTTCTTTTAGTTATTCCTGTTAGTTGTGCTGCCTCTTACTACTTTTTTTTAAACTTAAGACATGCCACTCACTCCGCTGACGCACTGACAGATATTTGACTGACATGAAAATTTTTTCACAGGAAAGAAAAGAACATTTTTGTTCTGATGTTTTATTTTTATCTATATGTGCCGTCTTTACTTGACAGATTAAAAAGCCATATTCATATTAGAAGCATTTTTAAATAAAGGGCAATTTGCCATATCAATATTTTCTTTCCACTTCTTTTATTTCTATTGCCTTAGAAGGTTCAGTGAAAAGATTTCTCACATGTAGTGACAGCAATATCCAGGATATTGAATAGCATTATTATATTATTATTATTATTATTATTATTATTTATCATCCTCATTCTCATCATCATTACTAGTAGTCGTAGTATTTACAAACACAAGCATAAATTGTGCTGTCTTATACTGTGAAGACAATAGATTTGCAGATGTTCTAATTTTTCATTCCTAAATGCTCTCAGATATCAAAAATGTCAGATAAAGTAAAATAATGAAGGGATTCACCTGAGGACAGGTGGTACAGAGGAACAATTTGCATGCTACTTTATGTAGGACTGAACTTTTTTGTGAATGACAAAAGGAATATAGCTTGTTGTATTTAAAAGGACTATGTTAGATTTTTGGGGGGTTTTTGGTTTGGTTTGGTTTTTTTTTTTTTTTTTTTTTTTTTTTTTTTTTTTTTTTTTTTGCTTTTAGGCATTGATTTTTCAGAGCCAAGCTAAGACTTAGGTGAAAAACATTTTGAGAAATATTTTAGAACAAAGTTAATGGACTTATGAATATACAGAATATTATTTATCAAGAAATTGTCTGATTCATGTAAACCATTCTTATTTTTAACTGATTAGAAACCTATTTATTTAACTGAAAATATGAGAATGATGTAGAAAGCAAATAATATGTTTATCCTCTCCTGCTTTATTGTTCAAATTTTCCTTACGATTCTAGTTTGCAAATAGATAACTTCACAATAAATATATCATAACTAGCCATCTTTTTAAATAATTCCACAAGTCTACATTTTAGTTATTTCTTATATACTGCAAACTTTTCTTAGCTTTCATTAAAATACAGAAATCTGTAGATATTTTTATAATTTAATAGGTTGCTTTTTCTTTTCTATATTTTTCTTTAACTCTACTCCTAGAAATTTCATTGGAATTTTTATTTTATAGTTTTATTTTTAAAGATTATTAAATTCATATATAATATTTTTCTATAAAAGTAAAACTTCTCGCACAATCAGCATATGATATATAATATCCTTTGTTTCTTTCACAGACAAAATTTCAATTTCATAGTCTAGACCAATTTTAAGAACAATATTTAATGTGTCCATTGAATTTATTTTCCCAATCTTGAAGCTTTTTGTGTCATCCTGAGACAGAGACCTATATGAATCCTTTGACTCTCCCAATAATGAGCCCATTTCTCGGTTTGTCTGACACAGCATGATTAGCCTTGATAGCGTACAAATTCACAATCAGGAGATTATATTTATTTATATATATATATGTATTAATAATATGTAATAATAATATAATAATATTATAATAATATAATAGTGATAATAATATAATAGTAATAATAATAATATGTATATTATATATATATACACACATACACACACACACACAGATGTATATGTAAGAAATACAATTACGAGGAAATGAGATTGGTGAAGGGAGTGGCTAGAAAAACCAAACCAAACCAAACGAAACCAAACAAAAGCATTTTAATATAAAAATAAAACAATTTTTAACATTGTAAATTCTCTTTTGGAAACAAATATAAGTAGAAGTTTATTTTATTAATATTTAACTTCATGCAATTTATTTCACTAAACACATTATTATTTAACCTGATTACATATTTACTGGGCATAAAGTCAAAGACTGTAAGTAAAGTTAAAGTTCTGTGATATGTATTAGAAGTCAAAGGATATTTTACAGCTTTTGCTGCCTTAAACCATATATAACATTGGTACTATACTTTGTGATACTTTGTTTTCTAATAGTTTGATTGAAGTTCTGAATTACTAAGCTGTGTCTGAAATGTGAGATATCACCTCCTCAAAATGAAAATGGCTGGAAAGACTGGATGTAGGGGAACGCCAAGACAGAGAAGCGAGAGTGGGTTGAATGGGGAAAAGAGGGAGGGAAGGGGGCTTATGGGACTTTCGGGGAGAGAGGAAACGGGAAAGGGGAAAGGATTTTGAATGTAAATAAAAAAAAAACTTAGAAAATAAAAAAAAGAAAAAAGAAAATGGCATTATAATGCATTGTTGTAAAAAGAAATTATTTCTTAAAATAAGTGAGTAAGTTGAAACCAAGGACTCAGAATTTTTCCCCAGAGTGAGTAATCTATCTTTTAAGAAGTAGACATACCCAGAATCTCAGAATACCCTAGACACAATTCGCATATCAATAGATTTCCAAGAAGATGGAAGGAGAGACCCCTGGTCCTGGAAAGACTGGATGTAGGGGAATGCCAAGACAGAGAAGTGAGAGCGGATTGAATGGGTAAAAAAGGGAGGGAAGGGGGCTTATGGGTCTTTCAGGGAGGGAGGAAACGGGAAAGGGGAAATGATTTTGAATGTAAATAAAAAAAAAACTTAGACAAAAAAAAACAAAAAAGAAGTAGACATACTATATAGCCAAACCAGACACCTTGCCTTTTTTTTGTATATGCTAACTATGCCACAGCATTTGTTGAACTACTGAACTCTGTGTGTGTGTGTGTTTGTGTGTGTATGTGCATGTGAGTATATGTTAAAGTTTTTCTAGAATGGTACCCAATCTTCCTGGGCTACTTGGTTGTCATAAGTCCATAGGCAAAAACAAAAACAAACAAACAAACAAACAAAATCCAACTTACTCTTTTGTACACCTGTTCAATCTGAATCTGGACCCACATTATGGAACAATGAAAAAGGGTGGATTCCTTTACATATACAGTCGTCTTATTATCTTCTGTAAGTACATATTTTTTAACATTGTCAAACAATTGCTTTGGGTTTTGTGAATGATGACTTGTTTTGAAAATTTTATTTTTTCCTTTTATTAAAGTTTACATTATTTGTATTTATATCAAACATTCATAAATGGCATATGGAATTTAAATATAGAAACACTGAGAAACTATGTAAAAATAAACAGTATCATGTGTCTGGTAAACTATACTATATCCCAGTAATTCAATACATATTATGAAATTTCATTAAAGAACAAAATATTACTCATTAAGTTTCTTGTTTCTGTTTTTATATTTTAATTTTACTATTTAATTGTTAGGTACATATTAAAATAATACAGATATAATACACATAATCACAAGTGTGTGGGTACATAAATTAATCCATTTTGTTCGAGGATGCTTAATTAATTTAAAAGTAATATTGTACTAAATATTTGTAAATGTTCATTTCTTCCATTTAAATGGATATTACATCAATGAATATTTTAATCTTGTCTTAATAGATTCATGTTGTTGATGGAATGGAATTTATAATGTTTAATAGTCATTTTTAACATTAATGGATTGACAGTTAAGAAAGAGATGGACCTCTGCATATTTCTTTGATGGTATTTCCAACAATATTTCACTACAGAGAGAAGAGCATCCTTTGGATGAGGTCTGCTACCAAATCTAAAGGTAAAATAGAGAAAACAAGTTGAATACCAGCATTCATTGCTCTCTGCTTCTTGAGAGTGACCAACTAAGTCATGGGACTACTAAGGACGTGTTGTCCTTCCAACTGGGGTGGACTTTAATTCCTCAATGCATATGCCAAATTATGATATCTTTCCTTTGAATTGATTTTATCAAATATTTGACACAATCAGAAAAAACTATTGGTAAAAGTAGAGTATATCTTAACCATTTCTAATAGGATACATTCAAAGTACTTAAATATACATTTTACTTTTTATCTATATTACAGTTAATACACAATAATGCAAAATAAATAAATTTCATGATTCCTTTAGGAGTTTATAAGGAGTTGAAACTCAGCACTAAGAATATACCTTGGGGCAAATGAATGACAGCCTACCACTCTACCAGAACACAATAACCACATCTCTCTCATATTTGCTAATTACTTCAAGTAGAATTTCACTGAATTGCACAGTGAGACCTTGAACTCATTATATATTTTATTTTATGCAGAACATAAGCTTACAATTCTCATATCTTAGAAGGAGCTGCAATGACAGAGATTTATCGTGTAGCTGTATCAAAGAATATTTATTTTGCTGAAATAAGGAAAATATTATTTCATATGTAAAGGAGCACTAATAGATATTTATGGGAAAGGTTCATATTTCTGAATTTTAGTTAAGATTAATGAAAATGACAAGATATATAAATACTATTTATACTCTAAAGTTAGCCTTAGTGATTAATTGCACAAACCTTTAAAGGATTTCAAAAGTCTTTATATAAAAAGATATGCTTTCAATTTGTAATTTTCTTAAATATAAAATTAAGTAGGAAAACCATATGTCAACTAAGAAGCTTTTTCTATCTATCTGAAGATAATAAAAATGTTATTTTTGACTTTTCCACTAGTAACCTCTCCTCAGCAGATGGCTTTCTTCAGTTTGTACCAAACCAGGCCATCATTTTAAATCTTTTTAATTGAATATATTTTTAGAAATGCCTTTTTGGGAATTTCAAATGATAAGGCTTGTCAATAATATTAAATGCCTGATACGTATTAAAGATATTCAGAATTAAGGGAAAAGAGTTAAACAATAGATATTACCTGGAATTTTATAAGTTGTCTTTGACAGTGCCTCAGGCTATCTGAATATTAGAAAAACTTTCATTTTCAAATTTTATCCAGAATTTTTATATCTATATTTCATATAAACTTACAGAGATGAATTCATATAATTTTATTCTTGACATCAAAACTCTTTATATAGAAATTAAGATCATTACTATAAGGTATGATGTCAGTATTATATTTCTGTCTATTTGTGAATTCAGAAAAAGTTGGTCTATAAAAGCACCAAAAGATAGAAAAAAACCCATGTTTTCATGATAATTAAGTTTCCAGTATTGTAATGAATTTTCTTGGAGGGTAAAATGGAAAAATAAAAACAAGCTACTTATTTATTGAATATATATTATATACTCACATTAAATATTTTTAATTATATCAGTTTTCCAGTGCCTCCTATATAAATGTTTATTGCAGAAATGTTCTAGAATTATTTACAACCTCTTAATCAGCCGTGGTCTCATTCTAAAGTAAAACTTTCCAGGCCAAAACGAAAACCAGGATGTCTATAGTTCATTTGCCAGAGTTTCTGAATGTGTATCCAGGATTGACAAAGGATTGATACTGTCAGTCAGCTTTCTAATTAAGGGATGGAACAATGTGAGAAGAAAAGTTACTCATGGAACTTTTTTACTTTCAAAGTTTTAAATATGGATTCTTGTTATGGAGTGATGTGAAAGACAGAGAAGGAGATGATTATGAAAAAAACATTCAACCTTTCCACCCAATATTTCAAGTCTTTGGACTAACAGCTGTCAGTTGGAATCCACATGCTTAGGTTTGAGCCCTAACAAGTCTTTCACATGGAAGTAACTTTTTTATTTTATTTTATAGAAAAACTTAACTATATAATTTTCTCTGTGGGATACAAGATTTCCAGATTAAAATAAAGACTCATGAATATAAATGTCAGTTTCATTAACATGAGATGTATTTGTTAATTATTCTTGGAGGTATATTATTGCTTTATATTATAATGGTTTTTATATATTTTCCCCTATTCCAATGAAATCACAACATCAAAATATGTACTCACTCAATTTACAACTAGTTAGCAAAATATATACATTATTTTAAATAAATTATTCAGATTTATGTAGATTTCCCATAAAGAAATGCTTAGCTTAAAGTTTTGTCATATACAGGTCATTAGATCTAAGTAGGGAAAACACATACCATGTATAAATAAAATAGTTCATAAAAAGCTAAAATATTTATGGTACTGACTAAAATATTTAATGAAGTTTATTAGACTTCAATTTGATAAAATTCTTTGGTCATTATCTAATATCTATTTTACTGTTAATGGTATCATGATACCACATGGAAATATCCAAATTTCTTCCTTCTAGAAATCATTCGTATGTTGTCATCCAGGCTGTGAAGGCAGATGTGCACCTGAGCTTATCAAACAAAAAGCTAATTGTGATAATAAAGATAACGAAATGATATATAGCTAAATGTTTGTGAATTCAAATGATAGAGTGTCATGAAAATAATTAGTTTGATAAAGAATTTAGGAGTTGTAAGAGCACCATAATCACCCTCTTTATCTGTACAGAGCTGAAACTTACCTGGTAAAACACAAACTAAAATGAGAAATTATTCAAGTTTACAGAATGAAAGCTCAAAGGATTTGAGCCAATGTTGGTCTAGTAATATTTAAAGCACAAAACTGCATGCTTCACAAACAATGCTCAAGCACACGTAGACAGCAAGTAACTCTCACGGGTCACATGTTTTGGGTAAATTTAGCCCCTGATCAGGTGTTTGCAAGATGTTATAAAACCAACAAGGAACCTGACCTTAAGCAGAACTCTAATGTTTCTTCTGTGATATTTCTTATAGGGAAGGTGATAGGAATCTGTGCAAGCCCTGATAAAATAACGAAACGTTTAGCATTTGATATAGAAACTTCAGCCAAAGCTCTTGAGACTGAGTTGCCTTGAATGAAAGGGTTTATGAAGTTGTTAAAGATACTAGCAATGAAAGAACAGGTCCAGGGGCGAGTTCTACAACAATCAGCAGCTAGACTAGATAACAGCCCGAAATAGACCTGCTCTGACTGATACACAAAAGGATTTTTGTTATGCCGATTGGGCAAAGAAAGAATAAATAATTTACATGGAACCAACTCTCTTGTAGATTAAAGGGATGGACTATATAGGAAGCCAGGAAAGTTTGGAGTATGAGAGTCCATAAGACTCAACAATTTTTATTTCTGAATTAACTACAATTAGCAATACAGAATATTTATCCAAAGACCCTGGTAGGAGTTACATGGTTTAAAGACTGTGGAGCATTGGATTTTGTTGTTGGTTTGGACGGCAACTCTAAACATTATCTCTCCTCTTTCCTTCCCTCCTTGCCCACCTTCTTGTTCTTGAAATAAAATTTAGATCATCTCAATATTTATATTTTCCTTTATTTGCTTTATTTTACATGTATGAATATTTTGCATATGTGTGTGTGTGTGTGTGTGTGTGTGTGTGTGTGTGTATGTGTGTGTATGTATTCCTGGTTCCTGCAGAGGTCAGAAGACAGAGTCAGATCACCTAGAACTGGATATATTTATGGTTGCGAGAAAATTGTGCATGCATAGAAACAAACCTTGATCCTGTAGACAAAATACATCTACCCTTACCTTCAGAGACTCTGTCTAATCTCCCAGTAATTTTCTTTTCTCAGAAAGACACATATATAAGAATAGAAGCAGCACATATTGGCAAGTAATTTATGGCTTTCCCTTGGTTTGCAAATTTTTTAAAAAATTAAGAAAATGCTTAAAGGATTAAAATAGTATGTTCTTAAATTATTATGAAAATTTTTTTTGATTTTATATTTTTTTAATTGTTGTCTTGTGCAGATAGTCAGAGCTGCTGTGTTCATTAAAGCAATGGTCAAGACAATGTTTCATAGATCTCCCTCAACTTCCAGCTTTCAATGGTTTTTCACCTTCTTTTTCTGCAACAATTTTTAGGCCTTCAAGGGGATTATATAAACATTCCATTAAGAGCTGAGAATGTAGCAGTCATTTCAAGCTTTCTTAAGCTGCACAATAAATGGCTATCATCTGTACTCTGCATTAAAATAAAGTACCATACTCCATTCTTACTCAATTCTCCTTTCTCCCCACTGTCTTATTTTCTCAATCCTGCAATAAAAACTGTTCCCCATTCAACTTTTCTGAGACCCCCCCCAGTTTAGATTCTACACTGTGATAATATATTATTGTTCTTCTGCGCCTGCCTCAGTTCACTAAATATGACTTCTTGCTCAATAATGTTATCACAAACAACACAATTTCATTTGTTTCAATTGTATTTCTGTTATTGTAGCCATCTTGTTTGGGAATGGTGGTTTGCTTTGTCACTTATGCCTCAGATGAGGTGTACCAATATCTGTGACTAGTCATTTGTTACACCATTCAACTAGAACTAATTACGACTAATTGAGTCCTCTATCCCTGAAATAGTTGAGTGTACCATACTGTACCTTAAAGGTTTTCTTAAATTTACTTTGTTTATATAAAACCCTGGTCACTTTATACAGACTGTTCATGGCTGCTAAGTGAGCTTGTAGTCATTAACTTGGTTGTAGTTGGAGGAAGTTACTCTAAGATAGGAGTGCATTTTAGGATCATCGATAAAATTCTATTTATTAAAATTGAATTTTAGTGTGTAAGTGTGTCATTGTGTGTGTGTTCCTGAACGCAGGCTTATCAGCATTTTATGAACAGATGTAGGCAGGCTCCTGCGTATTATGATATGTGCATGCATAGTTCAAAGGACAAACTCAGGTTTCACTTTGACATTTTCAACCTTGTTTAACAAAGGGCATTTAGTGTTGTTCTGCAATGTATAGCAAGCTGCCTATTCTAGAAGACTCTTTGCATTCTTCTATATCTGCCTCCCTTTTTCCTTTATGATGGCAGAACTTACAGACATCCATAGTATGTATTCATCTTAATGTACACTTCAGGAATTTAAACACAGATTTTTCAACCTTGTATAACAAGAGTTTCCACACTTGGATCTATGTCTCTAGCCAACTTTCTAAGTGAAGAAAGAGAGTAAATATCTAGAAATAATTTCTATACCCCATGAAAATTTGGTGATATAGTTGATGTGTATAGGCCAAATCTGATATTTTTTGTGAAATATTTTAGATATTCAAGACCATTCTCTGACCATTTGGCTATTTTTGTCTTATCATTTTCATCACATGAAACGGAACATTTTACAGAGCATCTATGAACAAATTCATTTTTAACATAGAAATGTAAATGTGAATCAACACTCAGTCACTACTTTACTATTAATTATGTGTCATCAATATGATTCTTGTTCTAATTTTTGATATCAGCTGATTCTCCTCCGTGATCTTGTGTGAATTTGCCACAGGTTATTCGGTATATTACATGTATTATTTTCCTAAAGATTTTTCAAGTTATGTTGATAGAGGACCAGTACTATTAGGTTTTTGTAGCTAAAATAATTAGTACTTTTTCTGAATTTCTTAGTTAATACAGTATTTAAAACTTACTTAAATACAAAAATCAACTAATCAGTGTTAATTGGTTGATTGATTTGTATTTGTTCTTATGAATCCCATATAATCAATTTTTCCTTTTTAGTTCTGATATTTTATTATACACATATGGTCTATGTTCTCATCCAGAAATAAGAACTAAGATTGTTCTATAAATTGAATGTATTACATTAAGAAAAGTAAATACAAAAATTATCAAAATCATATATTTGTAGTAAATGAATAATAGAAAGTATCACATTTTTACTACCAATAGACGGCAGAGTGCTGACAGGGTAGGAACTTACTATGCATGTTGTTTATAAATGATATGATGTATATATTTAATGTATTTACATTTTTTTTTACTAAAACCAAATTTTCTATTTAAGAATAAGATTTTTATTTGTAAAATTTGTATTAAGAACAAGGCCTTTAACTTTTGTCTTCTTATAAAGCACTTAAATATAATGATTATATTTAATTCAAATAATCCAACAAAAGCTTCAAAAATGAATTAATGAGTTAAAGCCATCACTTTAGCTTTTAGATATTTTTGTGCATTGCTTTTTAAATTATTTCTTTGAAGAGTTCATGCAATGTAATTTGATCATATTTATTCTCATTTCCATCCCACAACTCTCAGGTCCACCACCACCACTGGACATAGGCAATTTCCTATTCTTTTCTTCTATTTAATAATACATTAATTCACATTGGTGCTATCCATGTACTTCTGGATGTTTAGAAACCCACTGGAGAACATACCCAAAGTTACACCATTAAGGAAATCTGTTCTTCCTAGCTGAAAAACCATATCTATCTCTAGCTCCTCAGTTAGGAGTGGAGATCATGAACCCCATCCTACTACATTCTACAATATTAACTAAATTGAATTACCGGGAGTCTTGTGCAAGCAACTAGAGCTACCATGAGTTCATGAGTGCAGTTGTTTTGCTATGTCCAGAAGACATGTTTGCTTTGTTTTTTTTTTCTGCCATCTTGTTCTTATAATTTCTCTCCATGCTTTTTCAAAATTTTCATTGTTCATAAAAGAGAAAATGTCTATGAGTCTTACAAAACCAGAAAGGTCATTAATATCCTTCTCTAAAGCAAACATTGATGGCTTGGTATTTTTACTGGAATCAAAACCTTAAATTCTTTTATATGTTTTATTAGCACTTTGAAAAAAATTACTATATACGTTGATTATATTAAAATGTTTTCTGAGCTTCACTCAGCTCTATACCCATTTTTCTCTGTCCACAAAATTTTGTACTTATTAATTAATTAATTTATATTTTACCCATCATGTCCAATCGGAGCTATTCATACATTCTCGCTTGTGTGTGTCTTCCACTGGAGTATGTTTGACTTACCAGGGGCAACGTTTAAAGAAGACCAACTCTCTCTATTTCAGCAATTACCAATAGCCTGTACCAGATGCCACAGACAAAATTAAAGAAAACAAATAAAACAAAACAAAAAATAAAGTCCAGTACAAGAACATATTACCAATTTTGAATTGATTATTAGAGAGTTTCTACATATGCCCAGACATCTTCATGACGTTGCTGCTGGATACTGTCCAGTATACCATTATCAGGCCTCTTTGATGAAGACACCACATGAAATGGAAATATCAAACTGAAGCTTAGAATTCTCATCACCACAGTATACTTTCTGTAGTATTAGGAGATATTGGGCACATTTATGGATGAGAAAATTAATCATAAGTCTTGCTCAGCTTTGAACACTGTGAACTCCAATAACACAGCCTGGCAAGACATGTCTACTGGTGAAGTAGTGACTCAGTCCCAAGGAGACCCATCAGCAACTAGAGCAACCACACATAGGAGATCACAGCAGTTTGTCACAGTGTGCAGAACCTCCATGTCCGCTCAAGTAAGACCAAACCCCATTGTAGGGAGGAGAGGAGGACTCGCAGTTTCAACACTAGCCAAGAAGCTATCAGCAATTGATAGATACTTGAAAAGGAATTTAACTGTTGATTTATATGCATTACTGCTTCAGTGTAATTTAACTGCTCTACTCACTAGCACGACACAACTCTGTCGAAGCACTGACTTTAGATCATCTTTACTCTATCAGGTTTTCACAATTGATCCTTTCTTATCTATCATTAACGTTCAATATGTCCTCAATCATGTAATTAACATGACAACATAATTACAGGTGAGGAATGATAGAAGTTATTTTTAGGTTATCTCATTCTTAATATATGAGAATTGTAAAATATTGTCACATTAATTTTATTATATAATATGTGAAACTTTCATTTTTCAATTGGGATAATTTCTTTAGTCCATAACTTTTCTAAAATAGATTGTACTCTCTATTTTTAATACAGAACAATAAATTTGGGGTGATTTTAATCACTTTTCAGTGAATTAGCATTATCTAAGATATAAAGGCAAACATTTTTATTTTTATTCTCTGCATATATAATCACAATTTTATCCATTAATTAAAATTTCCAACTACAAATTTGTAAAAAAGTGAAGTAAGATATTTTAGCATTCCAATTATGATGATTCAGAGAAATTGAATAGGAATTTATATTTACAATGATTTTTAAACTAATATTTCCCTGTGTATCAAAATGTTGTCAAAAATCAAACTCATAGATTTAGTACTAGCTTGAAAAAGAAGGAAGGAAAGAAAGAAAGAAAGAAAGAAAGAAAGAAAGAAAGAAAGAAAGAAAGAAAGAAAGAAAGAAAGAAAGAAAGAAGAGAAAGAGAAAGAAACATTTCAAATTACATTTTAACCCAACAATACTTATTTATATTAACTTACATCAATTTAATGGTTTTTAAAGGTTTTTTTTTTCCTCCAACTTCCCATTAAACCCAAAAGAAACAATACACAAAGTAACACAATTATAACATGTCAAATCTTAAGGGGAAACACCCACAAAGCACCATTAAGAGATTTCAAAAGTACTGAGACCGGCTCAGGTTAACCTGCCAACTGTCCTATTTGCAAGTAAAATGTGCCCTCTTTCCTAATCAGCGGCTGGAGAGCTGATTATTTCCCATTTATGTAATGCTATCTGCCAGCCTCTCAAATGTTTTAGTCCTTACTTTAGGAGGATCTCAGACTCATTAGCCTTCTATCTGACAGAGTCAATGAGACTCTCCGACAGCCAGAGACTAGGAAGAGTCAGGCCTCTGAGAGGAAAGATCTTTTCTTGGAAAGTTATTTAAAAATAAAAAATTAACTATGCATACCCTATATTTAATTACAAATTTATAAATAAAATTAACAAAGCCAAATAGTCTATATTAATGTTCATAAACCTGTGAAGTTCTTTTATTTTTAATACAACCAGAATTATATATATATTTTTTTATTTTTGATAAATATTGAACCAATAACCTTTCTGAAATTTTCAGTTTCTTTTTGTCATCAGGCTGGCTTCTTTAATTATATCTAGCTAATAATAAAAACATCATTTGACCATGACCAAAAACCAAATAGTGTTTTCTTAAATTTTTTAACTAGAGACTGTGTATAATTATTTCTATTGGAACAATTTATTAGTTTACATGTGTAAATAAATTTGAAGTCACAGTTTGAAATTGAAGCTTTTATTTAAAAAACAACTAGTTTAAATGTGTCTGGGAATTAAAATGAATTCAGTAACCTAAACTATTAAGAACTTAATAATCAAGGACAGTTTTTTAAAGTCTGTTATCAGTTATAAGATAAATTAAGTGTGCAAGTAATTTAAATATGAGTTAGTTTGAACAAATAAGCTATGTGGTGAGGGAATTTCAAAGAGTGTTACATGGTAGGTGTAAGTCTACAGAAATCAGCTTGCACTAGTATCATATGATATTTAAGTCATCTCTCTGGAAAATCCAAGTTTGCCAGTCTATTTTGATTTTGAGGCAAGTAAATCAATTGGAAGGACATAGAATCATACAATGTGTCATAAATTTACATAAAAGAGCTATAAAATCTTCAAGGCTTCATGATTTCTCTGCTAGGCACACTAAGACCAATTATATAGTAATTTGGAAGCATTATAGAACTGGTCTGGGGTCACAGGGTTAATGCTCACACCTGAATTAGAATTGGATAATTCCTTAAACTGTGGTTATTCCTGTTTCTTTTACTATATTTTTAACCATCCCATTGTGTATATTTCTACAGTGATTTTTTTTCATTCATACTATTATTGCTAAAGATCGAAAGTAGAAACAAAATGGCAACTTATCTCTGACATTGATAGAATGGCTTTAAATGATTTCAAATAAATACTATTTTAAAAAAAAACACTTTAAATGTTACATTGCAAATTTGTATTAGCACTATATATTTTCCAAAAAGTGGACGGTCATTATAATGTCATTATTTATACATACATAGATAAGAATAATTCATTGTAACGTAAATCGTGGACCATATGCTAATTCAATGGTATGTGGTGTGCGTGTGTGTGTGTGTGTTTATGTGTATGTGTTTATATATGTCCAAGTGTCCATGTGAAAGGTTGAAGCCAGAAAAGAACTTCAAGCATTTTCCTCTATATCTCCCAAAATTTTTTTTGAGAAAAGTTTTTTGGTTTGTTTGTTTTTGTTTTTGTTTTTCAAGACAGGGTTTCTCTGTGTAGCCCTGGCTGTCCTGGAACTCACTCTGTAGACCAGGTTGGCCTTGAACTAAGAAATCTGCCTGCCTCTGCCTCCCAAGTACTAGGATTAAAGGCATGTGCCACTACCGCCCAGTGAGATAAGGTTTTCTTGCTGCACTAGAAATCACCTAGTAAGCTAAGCTGTTTGGCCCTTGGGCTCTGGGTATTTACATGTCTCTGTGTCTTCATAAATAGGATAACAATCCCTCTCTAATGTATTTGACAGTTTTAAGATGGCTTTTTTGAATCAACTTCACAGCCCCCAGGTTGTGGAACAAATAATTTACTTACGAAACTATCTCAGATGACCAGCAAGTGATGCATTGATTTATAATTTCAATGACTACATAAAAATCACTGGTTTCAACATGTGCAGTGGTTTCTCATAAAACGAAAACTAGTATTACCATATAACTCAGCTAAAGCAGTCCTAGAGATATAGCTAAAGGACTCAATATCCTACCACAGAGAGAGTTACACACACATGTTTATTGCTGATCAATTCATAAAAGCCAGGAGATGGAATTAACTGAGATATCCAACAATAGATCAGTTATTAGAATCTTGCTCATATAACCCACTGAACCTTACTCATATTTAAAGAAAAATTACGAATGAGGGTGCCCTTGCATTTGGAGCATAGATATTCAGAATTGAGAGTTCTTGATGGTGGATTTTTCCCTTGATCAGTATGTAGTGTCCTTCTGTGTCTTTTTTGATGACTTTAGGTTGAAAATCAATTTTATCTGATATTAGGATGGCTACTCCACCTCGTTTCTTGGGGCCATTTGCTTGTAAAATTGTTTTCCAGCCTTTTACTCTGAGGTAGTGTTTGTCTTTGACACTGAGGTGCGTTTCCTGCATGCAGCAAAATGCTGGGTCCTGTTTACGTATCCAGTCTGCTAGTCTATGTCTTTTAATTGGGGAATTGAGACCATTGATATTAAGAGAGATTAAGGCATAGTGATTATTGCCATCTGCCATTCTTGACGCTATCTTTATGTTTGAGTGGTTATCTACTTTTGGGTTTGATTCAAGAAGGTTATTATCTCATTTTTTCCTGGGTGTTGTTTCTCTCCCTGTATTGGAGGTTTCCACCTATTATCCGTTGCAGGGCTGGATTTGTGGAAAGATATTGTGAAAATTTGGTTTTATCATGGAATATCAATAGATTTCTAAGAAGATGGAAGGAGAGACCCCTGGTCCTGGAAAGACTGGATGTAGGGGAACGCCAGGACAGAGTAACGAGAGGGGGTTGAATGGAGAAAAGAGGGAGGGAAGGGGGCTTATGGGACTTTCGGGAAGGGAGGAAACGGGAAAGGGGAAATGATTTGGAATGTAAATTAAAAAAAAATAAAATAAAATAAATAATAAAAAAAAGAAAAATTAAACTTTGAAAATGTAGGAAAATGAATATTACTGGATAAAATATGACAGATTTTCACTTATGTGTATCCTAGCATTCAATTTCTAGTGTTTATATATTCCATTTATGAGGAACACTGTATAAAGGCTAGATGGCTAGACATTGATTCATGAGATAAGACAAAATAGATTTTAAGGAAGCAGAAAAGGAGATTTGTAGAACATGTAAGATTAGGAAGTGTTAGAGATGTGTGTGTGTGTGTGTGTGTGTGTGTGTGTGTGTGTGTGTGTGTGTGTAAAATTAAACATTGAACATCTAGGAAAATGAATCTAACTGGAAAGAGAGCTAATACAAGCTCACAAATATAAATAGAATATGTTTTAATTCATATATATATATATATATTCATGTATAAAGGCATGTGTGCACCTGCAGTGTGTGTGCATATGTAATCTGTAGATTAAAGAGGAAAGTAATGATTAAAACACATTTTAATGATGGACTGCAACATGACACATTTTAAGAGAAAGACAGACATCAAGCTCCAGTAATAAATATATGGGTTGTGTGAACATTGATCTTTGTAATAATACTGCCTCAAAATATAATATTTTTACAATATTTGCACTATAAAAATGACAGAAAAATTATCACCTCAGCCTATAAGATATTTTAAAGATAATAATCCAGAGAAATTGTCTCCCAGATGATAAAATCTCAAAAATAAAGCTTTTTTTTGATGATTCTTTTCTACTTTTCTTTTTCTGTTTGTTTTTCATTAATCTTGCCCCTTCTTGTTTCCTGGCATTGCTTAGCATTGCATCATAGTTTTATTTGCCTCCAGTGAACATTATTTACCAACACCAGATTACCTTCCGCTTTTCTTGTTATTTCTTTTGGTCTGCACTAGACCCAAGTGCTAGGTCACAAGCAGGAAACAGAAGGCTGCAGCCAAGCTGGCCTTTCTGCTCCCTGCTCCCTGTGTACATATTATAGATAGGCTTACAGCAAGGTCAGCCAGGGAAGCAGTGACCACCTGCTCTCCCACTGAGAACAAAGTCACCTTCACAGTATGCAGGAAAGTTCTGCCACTCTCTCTGTTCCTCTCTGTAGGGAGAAACCTCTCTGGTGAAACTCTTAACCTGACCTTCCATGCAGGAGAAGACAGTCTTCAGGAGTCCACGCTGTTTTGTGGCTAACACCACTGTTTCACACTGTTTTAGATTTCAACATCTGACCTGCCATACTCCCCTTAAAGTGGAGAAGTTTGGTTTTTATTATAGTATTAGCTTTTCTTCAACTTAGTTCATGTTACATCTTCGGGTTTTCTTGATTTTGGTGATGACATCTTTCACTTCTGTGGACTTGTTTTCCATCTTCAAGTTCATAAAAAGACACATGACCTTATCCTGTTTTGCCTACCATGTACTCCAAATATCCAGATTAAATGCATATCAATTGAACTTTTGGTTTCACTAATGATTGGGTAACAAGAGTCAGACTTACAATTATCTAAAATCAACAAATAACAAAACAAAACAAAATATAATGATAAATAGTGTAGATGACAAGAAAACTTTAATGAACATTTATAATTAGAAACAAATGATGTAAGACCTTGTGTGTATTTCTGCAATACCTAGAAGTTTATATGTAAGCAGAGAAAGTGGGAAAAATGTTTCTGTCTTATCAAAAGGAAGCCATTATTTATTTTTTTTGAAATTATACATTGTTCAATTCCATATTAAAACTTAAAAAATATAATTATCTAGTTCTTTACAAATGGAATCTTCTAGGTCATCATTTCTGTTATGTGAATCCTCAAGACTGAGTAATTCAAACTAAATACAATAAAATGAATAATTATCTGAAACATTTCATGGATTTATATAATTTGGTAAATATGCCAGATTTTATTTATTTTTATTATACTTTGAGAGAAAAATTAAACCATGTTCCTCATTTGCATTGACATTCATAATGAAGAAAAAGATTTTTCAGCATTTTCTGCTTTGTTTAAGAGGAGGAATTACTTCTTGCTTCTACTTAGAATTATTTCATGTCTAATCAAGTAAAAAGTGGAAACTATGTTATACCATTCCTTTACAGTTTTATATCCCTTATTATTTCTCTACATGAGATCACATAAATACATGTTTCTGATTCCATATTCAATTAGGAGCATAGTGATGTACACCTTTGATATTAAAGGAGAAAAATATTGGGAAACCACTATGTTTAATATAGTCATGTACTATAAATATGAAGTATGCCTAATTTGCTTTAATTTATAGTATCATTGAAAATTAAATTAAAATTTTATAAATGAAATCCAAGTAAAGTGAGACAGCAGGGAAACAGATGTACCTTTTGTATATGGACACAGCATTTAACTTTTGTTTCTTATTTGATATTTCAGTTCTTTGATCAGAAAACAGAAATGTGTTCTTAAGTTGATTGCATATTTTAACATCAGTTCCAGATTGATTTATGTGTGTGAGTATAGTTTATTTTATATTTATGGATGTGAATCAAAGTCTTTATAAAATCATAATTAGTATATATATGACACAATAGTGTGACTACTTTTAAGTTACCACCACATAGTGTAAGAATAAAGATAAGAAAAAAAATCATATAAAGTTAACTCAAGTCAGTAATCTTCCTACACTCAAAAGATAAACAGGCTGAGAAAGAAATTAGGGAAATAACAGCCTTCACGATAGCCACAAACGATATAAAATATCTTGGTGTGACTCTAACCAAACAAGTGAAAGATCTGTACGACAAGAACTTCAAGTCTCTGAAAAATGAAATCGAAGACCTCAGAAAATGAAAACATCTCCCATGCTCATGGATTCCAGGATTAATATATTAATGATGGTCATCTTTCCAAAAACAATCTATAGTTTCAATGCAGTCTCCATCAAAGTTCCAACTCGATTCTTCATAGAGTTAGGAAGAGCAATTCTCAAATTCATCTGGAATCACAACAACAACAACAAAAAACAAGACAATGAAAATTATTCTCAACGATAAAAGAACAACTGGGAGAAATTGCCATCCCTGACCTCAAGCTGTACTACAGAGCAATAGTGATAAAAACTGCATGGTCTTGGTACAGGGACAGGGAGGTAGATCAATGGAATAGAATTGAAGACTGAGAAATGAAACCACACACCTATAGTCACTTGATCTTTGACAAAGGACCTAAAACTCTCAAGTGGAAAAAAGATAGCCTTTTCAACAAATGGTGCTGTTTCAACTGGTGGTTAGCATGCACAAGAATGGAAATCAATCCATCCTTATCTTCTTGTACAAAGTTCAAGTCCATGTGGATCAAGGACCTCCACATAAAACCAGACACTCTTAACCTAATAGAAAAGAAAATGGGGAAGAGCCTCAAGCACATGGACACAGGGGAAAATTTCCTAAACAGAACACCAATAGTTTATGCTCTAACATCAAGAATCAACAAGTGAGACCTCATAAAATTGCAAAGCTTCTGTAAGGCAATGGACACTGTGATTAGGACAAAACTGCAACTAAGATATTGGGAAAATATCTTTGCCAATGCTACATCATATAGAGGGCTAATATCCAATATATATGAAGTACTCAAGATGTTAGACTCCAAAGAACCAAATAACCCTATTAAAAATGGGGAAAAGAGATAAACAAAGAATTCTCAACTGAGGAAATTCGAATGGCAGAGACGCAACTAAAGAAGTGTCAACATCCTTCGCCATTAGGGAAATGAAAGTCAAAACGACCCTGAGATTCCAACTCACATCAGTTAGAATGGCTAAGATTAAAAACCCAGGTGGCATCCATGTCTTCTTAAACAACTAACCTGGTGCTTTATGATAGGGGGTAGACAGATTGGACAGTAGCCCTTGGGATTATCTAGTCCCTTTCTCCTAGTGCTGAGTTTACAAACCTGTATCATCATCACCGACATGTTAAAGGGAATTTGGGGTATTGAATTAGCTTCTCATTCATTAAAGCTAAGTGTAGAGAACTATTTCCGTAGCCTGTAATTTTCTTTTTGGTATCTCTACCCGCCCCTTTCATTTTTATTTCCTCTTGTTTTGTTTTATATTGAAGTTGTTGTTTACCCTTTTACTAGATTGCTCTGCAAATAGTGGCTCAACTGCTAGGCTAGCCTAGTAGTCCTAGTATGACTAATAGCTATTGCATCCACAGCTCTGTTGACTCTAATTTTGAATGTAAGGAGAAGGAATGATTTTTCGAAAACCAAATAAAGTATGCTCTGGTTGACTGCTATATCACTGTTCTTCTTCCTCCTCCTCCTCTTCTTCTTCTTCTTCTTCTTCTTCTTCTTCTTCTTCTTCTTCTTCTTCTTCTTCTTCTTCTTCTTCTTCTTCTTCTCCTCCTCCTCCTCCTCCACCTCCTCCTCCTCCTCTTCCTCCTCCCCCTCTTATCCTTCCTCCTCCTGCTCCTCCTCCTTTTCCTCCTCCTTCTTTCTTTGGATTTAGGATCTTCCTACATATGTCTGACTGTCTTGGACTCCAGATTAGGCTCAAACTCCCAGAGATCCATATGCCTCTGTTTCTTCAATTCTGGGCTTAGAGGCCTTTGCTAATATTTGTTGTTGTTATTGTTGTTTGGTTTTGGTTTTTTTTAATCAGTCAAACTTATGATCTGTACTTCTCATGCAAGTTTCAGTGAACTTGTGCATCATCTCATAAACTAGTATAGATGGAAGATGTGTGTCTAATAATTGCAGTTATATTATTGTTAAATGACTCGTAACATCAACCCTTCATGAATGACTCCATCGAATTAAGCTACCTGGTCAGCCGGGGAGCTGTACCTGTTGTGCACAGTGAGATCCAAGACAGCCAGAGACATGGAGGGAGGCAGTATCTTAAAGAAAAAGAAACTGAAGAAAAACCATAATCAAGATATAGCCGTTAACCTGAGCAGACTTTACTTATTTTTCAAGAACTTGAAAGAAATCTGTGTGATAAGATGGACATTTCTCTTTCTAATTTGACTAACATGGAGCATCCTTGAGAAAGCAAAGTCTTGGGCATTAAAGATTGTTTAATATTTTGTATCATCTTCTGTCATATAAACAAAATCAAGCTCCTTTACTAAATCATCTTGACAGTGCAAGTGTCATTTTGCAATACACTGTCTTCCTTCTTTTCCCTGTATTTTGTTTATACAAGAGTCCAGTCTCCCTTTAAATGCACCCCACAAATGTAAGTACTTAAAGTAAAATTTTCTTGTTTATCTTACCTATTCATATGGTTCCTTATCATGTAAAAAATTTCTATATTATAACCATTTATAGTGATCCACATATACTGATTTTTCTCACTTAATGATTGCAGTGAGAGAAACTGTTGTTTTCAAAAGTGATATTGCCATTGACAAGTTTGTAGCAGTAAATGAGCTCCCACAAAACATTGACAGGAAAATCTAATTAAATTCACTGAATCCAATAGCAAACAATAAAAAAATTAAAAATTAAAATAGGAGGAAAGCTTTCCATGAAGAAAGAATAGGGAACAAACACAACTAAATTCTTTATAAAAATGTATGAGCACTTGAAACAACAACAATGAATAAAAATTGTTAAGAAACAGTATCATTTTTTAATGATTGTGAAAATGTTTACAATTGGTCAGAGTAGAGTTTGATTACGATTTATTTTGCTACAATACCTTTTGGTTTGTTAATACTGGCAATAGGATATACAAGGCCATGTAATAATACATTCAAATAAATTTGATGAATGCTTAATATTAATTGCTTAATCAGATTCCACTATTTGGAAATTACTCAGTTAACTTGACATGCTTTATGGCATCATCTAAGTGAAGTTAATGAATGGCCACTTTATTATCATCTACACTAATTAAATACAAATGAAACAGAAAATGAAACACAAGTCTTCTAGTATCCTGCTCCCTTAAAGTTGTTCTACTACAGTAGGAACACCACAGATAAGTCCTCATTAATTTAGATTTTTCTTGTTAAAACCATGAATTATGCTCAACACTTTTGGAACCTGGACTCGTATGTAATTAGAGAAGGTTGTATCTAGATATTTAATAATATGTTTATAAATGAATGGGTAAAATCACAAGTAGAGACAAGAGAGATAATGTGTTTGAGTTTGAGGGATAAAGGGCAGGGTTTGGTGGGAGCACAAGGAAGTGTAAATTATGTAATTAGACAAAATTAAGTTCTAAAACTTTAGAAATACACACAAAGTTTCCTTGTTTTGCACAAAATTGATCACCATTATTTACCACCCCACCTATATAATATAAGGGCATATATTGGACTGTGGTCTGATAGAATGGGATTCTTCCATAAAATGTTAATATAAAAGCTTTGATTTCTTTAGTTCTTAGTTATTGAGGGTGAGCTACAGAGTCCAAAAATTCGAAATTTAAAATGTTTTGAGTTTCAGCAATATATCATATGTAGAAAATTTACCATCTACCCTCATATGATATCAAAACACAGTTACACAAAAAACTGAGGGTGATATTACATGCTATATGCTCTCTGGACAACTGTAGAAAATGAGCTCACAAAATTTTCAGGAAAATGGATTGATTTGGAAGACATTAAGCAAGATGAAACAAACACACCCACAAAAGCCCTGCATGTTTTCTCTCATATATGTGGATTTTGTCCTATAGTATGTGCGCGCACACACACACACACACACACACACACACACACACACACACACACACACACAGTATAATGATTATAAAAGAAACCCAGATAAAGTAATACTATGTAATGAGAAAGGGTAACATTTAGGAAAAAGATAGGAAAAAGGCTTTTGAGTCAGGAAACAAGTTACAAAGATGCTTCCCAACCCCAATTTCAACTAGATCCTAGGTATCCACCCCCTCCCCCATTTTGTTGATAGATACTAAATTCAGTCTTCTGGGTTTTGAAATAGCAAGAATCATAAAAAAGAATAAGTAATTAAGTTATAGTATAAGTGTACTATCTCCAAGCAAAAACCTCATTGCTCCATGGTGGTCATCTACCTGTTTCAATGAGTTACATAGTTATATACTATAGACATATTTCAGGAACTTCCTTAAAGCAGCTGAATAAGTTTGTGTGGATTGATTTGAATAACACATTATTTTTAAAAATAACTGTAATAATGAATAAAAGTATATAAGTGTGTGGCTGTTTAGGATGCACAGACTTTGTATTCTTCTTTCTTTAAGGTAGACCTCAGTAAAACCCACAGATGTCATCCCAGTTCCTCATTCTGGGAAGGTATGCTCTAAGTCAAAATAGATAGGATCAGTGGCAGCCTGTGGCAAGTGTGTCATGTCTGCTCACATTGCTGCAAGGCACCTGAAGTGCTCACTTTGAAATACACTTTTAAAATTCAAAAGGAAAAGCATTTAGAATTAATGTGAAAAGAAAGTTTTGTTTCTGAGAAAAAGCCAAAACTAAAAGCACACACAAACATTTTTTTTTAAGACAAACAAGAAAATCGCTCGTGAATTGGCTTCCTATGGAGAGTGATAGAGCTTATGAAATCTTGGAAGATATACAGTTTACATGTGCTAAATATAAAAACCATCCTATTATTTAGAGAACTAGCACATTAAAATAAAAAGAACATACAGGCTTAGAGGAAACACTCCTGTGTATGTGTGTGAAGCATCCTGCACAGTGATGAAACCCCACTGTTCTGCACCTTGCGGCAGTGATGGGTGTGAAATACCCTAGGACTCACACTGTTAGAACCTAATCTACCGATGCTCACAACAATTTTCAATGCATTGATTCTTTGCCTATGAAGAAAAAGCCACAGTACCCACTTTCCTTGGTAGAACAAAATAAAAATCAAAGAACTCTATAGGGGGTAGACTCTCAGTTCTGACAGATCTGGGATATGTTTGATTTTTTACTTAAACTTTTAATAAGTGGAGATGGAGTAACAGGTGACAGCTGTAACTCAGATAATTAAATGATTTAATCCCTGAGCCTTATACATCAATATTCAGGAAATGTGATAAATCTATTCATAAGGTCAAATTACCTTTTGCTCTCAATGTAAAATTTACTGCTGTTTCACTTCTTATGGTTAAATTGCCACATGTGCAGAAATGATTGTCTTTTGCCTAGAACCAACAAAGTTAAGAACAGATATATATGTAAAATATTTTCTGACAGTCAGAGAATTAACAAGCATAATCCATTTTTATAAAACATTAAAAGTAAGTGTTGAGAGGGCAGAGAACATTCTCTGAAAACTCTAAGAGTAAACCTTAGACTTGGCAAGCCAACCAACACACATACCAATATATTTTTTTTCAAATGTTGGCCCCTTTCCTGGTTCCCCTCGAAAACGCCCTAACCCATTTCCCCTCCCCGTGCTCAACAATCCACCCACTCCTGCTTCCCTGTCCTGTTACTCCCTTATACTGTCTTCTCAGGACCAAGGGCCTCTCCTCCCTTTGATGTCCAACAGGGCCATCCTCTGCTGCATATGCATCTGGAGCTATGGGTACCTCCATGTGTACTCTTTGGTTGGCTGTTTAGTCCCTGGGAGCTCTAGGGGAGTTTATGTTGTTGCTCCTTCTAAGGTGCTGCAAACCCCTTAAGCACCTTGGGTCCTTTCTCTAGCTCCTCCTTCGAGGACCCTGTGCTCAGTTCAATGCTTGGCTGAGAGTGTTCCCCTCTGTATTTGTCATGCACTTGCAGAGCCTCCCAGGTGACAGCTATATTTTTATGTATATAATTTCTGATTGGTAAAAAATAAAGATACTTGATGACACACGGCAAGAAAACAGATACCATACAAATCAAAATAACACAGATAATATAAGTAAATGACAGATGCTTCTCTCTCTCTCTCTCTCACTTTCTCTCTCTCTCTCTCTCTCTCTCTCTCTCTCTCTCTCTCTCTCTCTCTCTCTCTCTCTCTCTCTTTCCCCCAACATACTATCTTTCCCTTCCTCCCTTACTCCATGTGGTTTTGTGTTTTAATAGACTCATACATAACATCATTTCCTAGTTATTTTCAACAATATATGAAACTGAAGGTAAATAAATCCCAATAGCTAGAGTTTAAAAGCAGTTCATACAGAATTATCCAGTTGTGAATTTACAAATCATTGTTGGGAATTGCTATTGTCCTATCTGTGGTTGACTTTTGTCTATTGCGGACATGTGTCATGATACTGGGTTCTATATTTGAGTTGCTCTGGTATTTGAAACATACCTAGTATTTAAAAGGTTGCAGTTCATAGACCACTGAAGCCTGCTATTCCTCTCATTCACTTGCCACAAAACTCATGTACACAAACAAAGTAGTACAATATAATAAAATAAAAGGATTTGTACTGGCTTTATTATATGAACCAAGTATGAAAGGGTTCAAATTTTCCAGTTTAATGATCTTTCAATTTGTAGCATGCCTTTATTCTGTGCAGTTATCTCAATTAAATTTGAATTTATTCAGTAAGTGAAAAAGAAGCCTCTAAAACATTCAATCTACTTTAAGGAATTTTCATTGTGAGATTAATTGCTTAGGCGACTCTGTGAACAATTATATTTTCTAAACAAGTTTACATTCTAGAAAACTTACAACTATTTGAAAATGACTTTCTTACACTTAGTCAAAATATTTAGATTAGAATTAAAATTCAAAATTCAAGTTTATTGTATTTGGTTGGATACAGACCACAGGAGAGAAAATTGTTGTGGAAGGTTTCTCCTCCTAGTGACCTTATATGTTCTGCTGAGTTTAGATGGTATGAGTTCCCTGCTGTTGAAATAAGTATTTTGTTTGATTATCTGCTTGAAACACTGCCTGATGTCTTCCTTATATGATAATCATGAAAAATAAAAGAAAATCTTAAAACATTGTAAGCCCCGCTAATGTTTATAATTGCTGACACCATGTCCTAATTTCAATATGTACATGTTTGGGTTTAGTCCTGCCATCTGCTTCATTTTCTGGCGAGTAAAATGGATCAGCATCCTAACTTTCCTGTTTTTCCTGGCATGGTAGGAGATCTGTCATTACCACATTAAAAGATGGAAAAGGGAATGTTTTTCGGTTAAGATCAATGTAAGTAATTCTTCCAAGGTATGCAGAGGACAGAATGTAGCAAAGATAAGTTTGAATTTTTTAAAATTTTTATTGAAAAATGGATTCTTCTCTCACAGAATAAATTGCAATCATATTTCCTCCTCCCTCCACTCTTTTCAGCTACCTCAACAACACCCACCCTGAAATCTACTCCCCATCTTTTCTTCTTCAGAAAAGAACAGGTCTTGAAGAGAAGACAGCCAAACAGGACAAAACAAAATACAATAAAACAAGCAAAAAGCTGTCTTATCAAGCGTGAATAAGGTAATCCAATAGGAGGAAAAGAGAAGGCAAAAAAGTCAAATATATACCAGAGCCCACTGCTAGGGGTACAATAAAAACACCAAGCTAACAGTCATATCAGATACACAGAGAGTGTGATGCCGCCCCTTGCAGGTCATGAGCCTGCTGCTTCAGTCTTTGTGGGCCCATGGGAGCCCTGGTTAGTAAACTCATTGTGTCAACTTCTTCTGGTGCCCTCTTTCCCCTATTACTTCTAAAATATGTCCTCCCTGTATTCTTAAGTGTCCACCAATATACACTGATTTCCTAATGAAAGTGTTATCTTTGATAGTCCCTAGGAGAATCTATAAACTTTCTCCTTTTACTCACAGATAATGCTGTCTTTGCCCTTTATGATGGAAACTTCTCTTGGCAGCAGAGCTAAATCACTACGGAAAAGTAAAATCAATTAAATTTCAGAACTGTTAAGATCAGAATCAATGGATACATCTAGAAAATACTCTTGCACCTGAGGCTGAGAAACCACAGCAGAAGTTGGGCCAGAAAGATTGTAAGAACCAGAAGAAGGTATTTGCCATGTGATTGTATACCTTCATAATTTCTGACACTTCACTCATGGAGACCTACCAAAATGAAAGGCCAAACAAGAGTTAAACAAAGTTGACACTAATGAACATGCAAAACTGGGCAGAGCCAACCCCATGAGGCCTCAGCCCTACACAGAGAGCTACTGGCAACTGAGGAATGGTGGGAATTTGAGGAGTGCCTTTTTCTGGGAAATAGTACACCAATTGACTATCCACTGCCAAATGATCATCTCTATAAACATACACACAGATAGCATGGTGGAGACTGACTGAATAGTATCTATGTATACATACATATGCATGTACATGTAAATATATTCCTAGTGTAACAATAAAAATAGGTTGTGGATTTGAAAGGTAAAAAGGATATATGCCTGGCTTTGGAAGGCAGAAAGGGAAGAAGAAATGTTACAAGTAAATTATATTCTACAAATATAAAGAAAATAAAACAAGCACATTTATGTAAGATACAATTTTTCTTCTGTAATGAATAATTACTCTAAGTGTGTTTATTCTTTTTCAAGGTTGTGACTCTTGGATATGAAAGGTAAGTCACACCCATAAATCTCACCAACATTGCTGCCTAAGCAAGATTTATAAATTCATATTGGAGTGACAGCACAACTTGGAAATCTTATAGGATTATTCTTCTACTGTAGAGAAAAGGAGAATTAGTCTTTCCCATGAATGTCCCTACTAAATAGTTGCATAACATGAAGTTGTCATCCCTGATCTCATATAAATAGAAGCAAATTTAAAGAAGTTACAAATGTTGTATTTATACAATTCTATATAAATATATACGTGTGTATTTGTGTGTGTATGTGACAACAATTTTATTTTTTTTTTATTTATTTTTTGATTTTTTTGGTTTTACAAGACAGGGTTTCTCTATTTAGCCCTGGCTGTCCTGGAACTCACTCTGTAGACCAGTCTGACCTCAAACTAAGAAATCTGGCTGCCTCTGCTTCCCAAGTGCTGGGCTTAAAGGCATGCTCCACCATTGACCAGCGTTATGTGACAATAATAATTAAAGGTGAAGAATATTAGCGGTTTGGGATGAATTATAAGAAAAGTGGTTAAATGTTATACTGTTCTAACTTAAAAATTAAAACATAATGAAACTACAGTTCAAAAGGGAGAAAAAGTAGTAAAGGAAGTAGAAGAGGGGACGGAGGAAGAGAAAGACAAGGGAAAGAAGAGGTGAAAAAGGAGGAAGAATAGAAGAGGAAGATGACATACTATTCTAGACAACCAGAATTTCCATCTGTTCTTCAAATACAAAACACATGTTCCTGCCGTAGACTTTGGACTTATATTACTATTTGCTTTCCAATTTCTCCACTTGTCCATGTCCTTCATCTCGTTTTTCTGTAGTATTTTGATCAAGACCCAACTTCACTAGAAAGCCTTTCCTGGCTAAGTTTCTTTGATACATACTTGATTTTCTCTACCATGTTCATTTTTAGCCTGTTTGTATTTCATTTTTGTTTGTGCATATACATGTTCATTTACAGTTTCAGGAGTTTACCATTAAATTATTAACCTGAAAGATGCTACATTATTGAGTGAGGTACTCAAAATTTTTGGAATACTTCAGACACATATTTAGCAATAAATAATTTCTAAGTGTATAATGGAACCATTGAGTTGATTAAGCCCAAGCATCAATAGAGATGGCTTTCTTTTTTTTCTATTTTTAATCATTTTATTCATTTACATTTCAAATGATATCCCCCCTCCTGGTTACCCCTCCATAAACCCCACATCCCATCCAATCTCCTCCCTCCCCTTTGACTCTATGAGGTTGCTCCTCCTCCCACTCACTCACTCCCACCTCACCATTCTTGCATCCACTTACACTGGGGCATCAAGCCTCCACAAGACCAAGGGCCTCCTCTTGCATTTTTATTGCCAGATAAAGCCATCTTTGGCTAAATATCTGAAGATATGGCTCCTTCCACGTATACTCTTTGGTTGGTGGTTTAGTCTCTGGGATCTCTAGGTTGTCCAATTAGTCGCTATTGTTCTTCCCATGGGCTTGCAATCCCCTTCAGCTCCTTCATTCCTTCCTCAGCTCTTCCACTGGGAACCATTGGCTCAGGCAGATGATTGACTGTGAAAATCTGCATATGTGTTGGTCAGGTGCTGGTAGAAGCTCTCAAGGAACAACCATACCAGGCTCCTGTCAGCAAGCACTTCTCAGCATCAGCAATAGTGTTGGGATTTAGTGCCTGCACATGGGATTGATCCCTAGTTGAGGTGGTCTCTGGATGGCCTTTCCTTAGATCTCTTTTCTGTTTTGTTTTGTTTTGTTTTTTTCCGTCCCTATGTTTCTTTTAGACAAGAACATTTCTGGGTTAACAATTTTGAGATAGGTGAGTGACCCCATTCCTCAACTGGAGGCCTTGCCTATCTACTGGAGGTAGTCTCTACAGGTTCTTTCTCCCCTTTTTTTGGGTATTTCAGCTAATGTCAGCCCCGTTGGGTCCTGGGTGCCTCTTGTTTCTCTGGAGTCTGGGACTTTCTAGTAGCTACTCCCTAGTTTCACCATCCCCCACTGTTATATATTTATATTTGATTTTCTGACCCTCTGTACTTCTCTCATGTCCTTTCCAATACCTGATTCTACCCCCTTTTTTTCTACCCCCTCCTCTCTCCCTCCTAGGTGTCCTCCCTCCCTGTGATTATTTTGTTCCCCCTTCTATGGAGCATTAAGGAATCCACTCTTTGATCTTCCATCTTCTTAAGCTCCATATGGTTTATGGGTTGTATTATGAATATTCTAAGTTTTGGGGATAATATCCACTTACCAGTGAGTACATACCAGATGTATTTTTGTGTGTATATGGAGGGCTATCTAACTCAGGGTGCTATTTTCTAGTTCCATCCATTTGCCTGCAAATTTCATGAAGTCATTGTTTCCAATACCTTAATAGTATTACATTTTGTAAATGTACTACATTTTCTATATCCTTTCTCTAGTGAAGGGACATCTGGGTTGTTTCCAGCTTCTGGTTATTATAAATAAGGCTGCTATAAACATAGTGGAGCATGTTTTCTTGTTATATGTTGGAGCATCTTTTGGGTATATGCCCAGTAATGGTATAGTTGGTTCTTCAGGTAGAAATATTTCCAATTTTCTGAGGAACTGCCAGATGGCTTTTGTTTAAAAAACTTACCCATTCTTTCTTAACTTTCTCCTTAGGTTAGTAGATGTATTCTTTTTATTCTTATCTGTACTTCTTTTTCTGTTTAACTTAAAAATCTATTTTCAGCATGCCTATCCCTTGTACTTATTTTTTTGTAGTTTCTTCAAATTTTAAAAATAAAAAATATTTTTGACAATTCCCACTAATACATGATTTTCAGTTTTTTATTGTTTACTTTTAGTTTGTCATTTCTGATACTATTGCTTGCTTTTTATGACAAAAAGCTAAGTAATTAATGAGAAAAAAGTGTTCTAAAGCTAAAGCCAGATAAGTAAAATATAGTTTATTACCTTTCCCCCCATTCTCATCCAATATAACCTATTTCACAAATGTTTCAATTACCTTATGTTATTTCCTGACTCAAGATTGCTTCTGACATTAGTCATTTTGGCATGTGTCGACTCACTCATAGTTAGTATTTTTAAAAGGAAAACTGAAAGCATTGCACATAAAAAAAAGCTGTGTCTAGTCCTAAGAAGTCAGAGAAATGATTATTTACTTTAGAGTTAACAATTGTGACTGGTGTGGTGTAAATTGCTTACTGTGTCATAGCTGCCTGACCTGAGGCTGATATCTATTTCCTGTTTACATTTCAATATCCCCTGAAATTGGGTTTTTATTAGAAAACAAAAGTGAATCTTGGGAATATACCTTTGCTGAAAATTAAATTCATAGCTAGTCAAAAGTAGCAAATCTTTCCTCATTTTTCAGTATTATAATCACAAAACATCATAACCAAAAATATACATCATTTTAATTTAATTTGTTTGGTATTACAGTTCAAAAAACTTGATGTCATTGTGTTTGCATTAGTCTCCTTATGTTTAGGAATGAGAGGGAAAGATAAAACAAATTTGGTAGGCTACATGATATGACTATCTCTTGAAAATGAATAATTACGTTAATGTGGAATTTCAGCAATATCAACATGTACGTGACAATGTTTGTGAATATAGATCCACAAAATCATAATAGCAGTAGTGTCTGATTAGACCCTGAAGACAGTGCAGCTAAGGCTTGATAACATTCAGAATATTTTTTTTTTTAGTGCTATACTTCAGTACAAACTTCAACCACAAACCACACAAATTCATTTCCTACAGGCTTAAAGATCAGCCTAATCAAATCACAGAAAAAGTGTGTGCCAAGATATTCTTCAGGTAGCAATGAAGAATCTATCTTTCCTCTATTGTTCCACCTGTTGACTCTCATGTCTTCACATTGGAACTGGGCTTCTTTCCTTATTCTTAGAAAGATATTTGTGATCACATTTGATCCAGGGGGATACTACAAGGCAACATTCCCATCCCTAAGTGCCAGTATGAATGTCTCCTGCATAGCCTAAGTAAAACAGAGTACTATATTGACATTTTTGAAAAAGCCTAAATAAAATTGGAAAATGTACACAGCCATCTGCATATGTGTTATTGTTTTATGTATTATGTATTACTTTTCTTGGGAAACATTGGCATTTTGGGGAAAGTCGGTTAATTACATATAATAGCAACCACTGTCTATTTTCAGAGACATCTACTTGGTAACTGATGTTGTATATTTTTCTTTTTGCCTATGACAGTCACACTGAGACTTTTATTGTTTGTGATGAAACATTTTAATGTTGTATGCTAGGTGCATTGCACAGTCAGACATAGTTGGTCACTGTCTGATATTGATTTAATTTCAGTATATCAAAACTCACAGTGTATTTCATGTCTTAGATTTCAACACTTCGCCATGTTAAAGCCACTTCAACAATCTTGTCATTTCAATTTTTCACACTTCTTCTTTTGTTTGTTATTTTGACAGTCATATGCCATAATGCATACCAATAGGTAATGAATAAAAATATGAAAAACTTAAGGATCAAAGCTGTCAAACCATACAAAATCCCTTAAAATATAAATCCGGGATGTTGCAAAATTATGTGTTTGATGAACTCTTAAATTATTGGACTACATTTCTTTTATGATAGCTTTTGTTAAAGAAAGAGGTATACTTTAAACCCTAATATCAAAATTTATTCCTTATTATGTTATTTAAAGACTTGAATTTAAATAAAACAGGATGATTCTGCCTATTAATATTCATGTAAATGATAAACATGGATATCTTTGGATGATCATGCCAGATTTGAATGTATGCTGCAGAGATCCTCACACACATCAGTAATATTTAGACATGTGCAAAAATTGTGTCTAAGATCATCTATCATATTCCATTATGTGATTTATCATATTTTCTTCATATCTAGTACCAAGAATGTTTTTTTTGTTTCGTTTTGTTTTGTTTTATTTTTAATTGAATATATTCTTTATTTACATTTCAAATATTATACCCCTTCCCGGTTCCCCCCCACCACCCCCGAAAACCCCCAACCCATCCTCCTACCTCCTACCTCCAAGAATATGTTCCTCCACCGAACCCACTCCCATGACCCCCACTCAATTCCCCACACTGGGGCCTCTATTGAGCCTTCACAGGACCAAAGACCTCTCCTCCCACTGATGCCAGACAAGGCACTCCTCTGCCAATCTTTTGGCTGTAACCACATGTACCCCTTGGTTGATGGCTTAGTTCCTGGGAGCCTTGGGGCGTCTGGTTGACCAACATTGTCGTTCTTCCTATGGGGCTGCAACGCCAACCCCTCCAACTCCTCCAGCTTACCCTCCAACTCCTCTATAGTGAACCCCACGGTCAGACCAATGGTTGGCTGCAGGTATTCACTTCTGTATCTGTAAGGCTCTGACTGGGCCCCTCCAAAAGCCAACCATTAATGGCTCCTTTCGGTACACATTTCTTGTCATGCATAGTAGTTTCGGGGTTTGGTGACCGTTTATAGGATGAATCCCCAGGTAGAAAGTCTCTGGGTGGCCTTTCCTTCAGTCTCTGCTCTACTCTTTGTCTCCATAGTTGTTCCTGCGATTATTTTGTTCTCTTTCTCAGAGGAAACAAATCACCCCCACTTTGGTCTACCTTCTTCATGATCTTCCTGTGGTCTGTGAATTTTAACAACACCAGTGGCTTATGCTCTAAGAACAAGAATCGACAAATGGGACCTCATAAAACTGCAAAGCTTCTGTAAGACAAAGGACACTGTCAATAGGACAAAACGGCAACCAATAGATTGGGAAAAGATCTTTAGCAATCCTACACCCAATAGAGGGCTAATATTCAATGTACACAAGGAACTCAAGAAGTTAGACTCCAGAGTGTCAAGTAACCCTATTAAAAATGGGATAAAGAGCTAAACAGGGAATTTTTAACTGAGGAAACTCGAATGGCTCTGAAGCACCTAAAGAAATATTCAGCATCCTTAGTTATTAGGGAAATGCACATCAAAACAACCCTGAGATTCCATCTCACACCAGTCAGAATGGCTAAGATCAAAAATACAGGAGACAGCAGTTGTTGGCGAGGATGTGGAGAAAGAGGAACACTTCTCCACTGCTGGTGGGATTGCAAGCTGGTACAACTACTCTGGAAAGCAGTCTGGTGGTTCCTCAGAAAATTGGACATAGTACTACCTGAGGATCCAGCTATACCACTCCTGGGCATATACCCAGAAGATGCTCCAACATGCAATAAGGACACATGCTCTACTATGTTCATAGCAGCCTTATTGATAATAGTCAGAAGCTGGAAAGAACCCAGATGTCCTTCAACAGAGGAATGTATACAGAAATTGTGGTATATATACACAATGGAGTCCTATTCAGCTATTAAAAATAATGAATTCATGAAATTCTTAGGCAAATGGATGGAACTAGAAAGTATCATCCTGAGTGAGGTAACCAAATCACAAAAGATCATACATGGTATGCACTCACTGATAAGTGGATATTAGCCCAAAACCAAGAATGTTAATAGCGTAACTATTATACATTCCTGAATTTGTCTATATATTAGATTTTTGTTAAGTTAAAGAGAACTCCCATGATTCTTTAGAGTTTTAATGCTAATCAGATATTTTAGGTAATGTACCCCACACACTAATGTTTTAGATGGTTATATAATGTGTGTCTCTGTATGTATGTTCACACATATAACATACATGTATATTTATGTAATATATATATATATACACATATATATATGTATTACATGTATATTTATGTAATATATATATATACACATATATATATGTATATATGTATATATATATATGTCTCTTCCATATCTCACCCTGTATATTGCTACCCATTGCCAACAACAACTTTTAAACTGTGTTATTACTAATACAATCTTTGTAAATTGTGAAATAAATGGTTTCCTTTTTGTATTCTTGAATGATTTTCTTACTGTTCCTATGCTAAAATACAAATGATGAGGATGGCCTGACAGAATGAAATTCATTCTTCTGCCTTTCATATCACGTTCTTTGTTCATTGTAGACAAGGTACACTGCACATCTGATGTTTCCAGGAAAGAGCTAGGTTCGTTTTGCTGTTTGGAGACCTCTTTTTCCCAGTCTTTCAGGTCTCAGTTTTAATATCAGTGAGGAAGCTGTGCTTTCTTTTATTGCTCCAAATACACTGGATCATTATATTGATTTTTCTATAACATCCTTTACTTCACAGCACTTATAATAGCTTATGATATTATTTATATGTGGGTATGCTTATGTTGCATTCAAATACCCAGTAACCTACAAATTCAAAAGAGAATGAAAACAAATTGTTGACTTTATATACTAGTCTACATCTAAGAACTGCAAAAGGAACAATATCTGATAGTCAGGGACTCTATATTTCTTGTTAATTATAAAGCTAGTTGTAGTTATCAGGTATTCAGATTGTGCCATGGCTCATCATCTATTTTCAAAATTATGTTCAGGTCTTTCTTAGGCAAGCTTAATATGGATGTATCATGGGAGAAACTTCTGTAACTCCATTCCCTGGGGATCTGATACCCACTTCAGGAACTACAATCATATGGCTCACAGACATATCCAGGGATAATATCCACATACATAAATCAATTAAATACTTACAATTTAATTGACATACTGATCTTGATATCTAAGAAAGACATTTTAATTGATGTTGCATATTTTTATGTTATACGGAAATCTCACCTTCATCATACCCAGACTATCTAATCGACATTTTTATCCGCCTTTATTTTCTGTTCAGAATAGCATGTAGTACCAGACATGTCCAACTAATGGAACTTGAACTCATGATGTTGTTGCATATTTCTAGTATATTGGCATAGTTCAATTATTGATTTATGTAGTAGTAGTAAGCATAGTGGTGCATGAGTATATATAATTAGAGTGTGTTTGTACATGCTGAATTGTGAATATGAAAACCAAAGGAAAACTTTCAAAGGTGGGTTCTTTCCCTTCACTTTGGTTTGTCTAGAAGACACTGTTTTCCACAATGCATCCAGTTTCACCAATTATTGCAACCTTCTACCCCCTCTTCTGTGTCTTTTTTTCTGGCTGAATTTCAGATATAGAGGTAGCATTGTAGATGTATCACTTGGGATTGGGAAAAAACATGGGTACATTTTCACTACATTTTAACCAATTAGGGATTGTTATAACAGTAACAACACATGGCAAAAAGAAGCTTCTTCAATGAGGGTAAGAGCTACCACTATCTTTGGGAATATATATTTAAAAGACATTTAGATCTTATATTAGTTCAGGCAATTATAAAACTAAGTATTCCTGTACTGACTATTAAATATTAGGTACACATTCCCTCCTTTTTAAAAGGTGTTATATATAGTTAGGCAGCTGTTGATTCCTCTCAAATGTAAGTTCCACAAGTGTACCACTGAACATATCTTTCCAAACCAGATGTTTTTCTTGTTTATAGGTTTTAAAGTTGTATAAGGATTTCAATTGCATTTCTTCCTCAGGAGATTGAATAGCATCTTTAGATGTCATGTGAGTGAGATGGCTCAGCTCTTAAGAACACTGACTGCTCTTCCGGATGTCCTGATTTCAAATCTCAGCAGCCACATGGTGGGTCACAACTATCTGTAATAAGAACTGACACCCTCTTCTGTTGCATCTGAAGACAGCAACAGAGTACTTAGATATAATAATAACTAAATCTGAGAAAGAGAGAGAGAGAGAGAGAGAGAGAGAGAGAGAGAGAGAGAGAGAGAGAGAGAGAAGACTCTTCCAGGCTGGTTCTAGGTGGATTGTTTCAAGTCCTGTACTTGAGATATATGCTGCCTTTGTGATAAGTTCTTACTCTCAAGTTCTGAAAGACAACTAAGGGCAATGCCAATACCCTATATTTATTTGGAAGATGCCTTTATACAACTGACCAGCAACTTGAAGCAGGATTTCCCATGACTGGTATTGAAATGCTGTTGATGTTTGGCTGTTGTTGTGATGGTGGTTGTGGTTGTGGCTTTTAAGATAGGACATGGCCCATAGAGAAAGTACCATCACTATTTGTAGCACAATATCATTGCTTATAATATTTTGTATTACATGTAGTCATATTTATCTATACACAAATGAATACATTTCTAAGTAAATAAGTTCATAAAAACGTTCCTCTGTGGTTTCTTATATATCTTTGTTGTTTTCTTTCTTCTCTTTCCTCATTCTATATTTTCTTCACCCTTCACTCTCTCAAATTATAATGCCCAAAATTTCTCTTATATCTCCCTTTATAGTACTTCCAAGTGTGTTCTACTCTCATTTACTCTAGAACTATTTACAAACAAATGCAGTTTTAGAAAATTTCCAAATCCACACAGTTAGATTAACTGCTCTATGCACTTTTCCCTTCTGAAAGATGGAGAATTAAATACCTCTAGAGACATGTTCCCTAATAGGTTTTCTAATTCTGAATGTGTATCATTTAACACACACACATACACACACACAAACACACACACACACACACACAAGTATGCACTGTTGAGGGGATGTAATAGTTTTTAAATGTGTGTGTATGTGTACAAAGAGGTTATATATTTGAGAGAAGGAAGCATTAGAAGATTTAGAATGGGAAGAGAGAAGGATGAATATAGCAATTGTGTGTAAAATTCTCAAAATTTAATTTAAAATTTTATTCAATACCCAGTAATTTTTTCCTTTTAAACTCGCCTTTAGTTTAGCATTAATGTGTCCATCTTAATTCATCTAAACACCAATTATCAGAGCAAAACTTGTTACTATTTATTTATGTTTATCTAATTTGATTGGTGATGTAGCGCTTCAATTTGAATTCTTATAACAGGGATATAGTGAAAGATTTTCCTCTCATTGAAACAAGTAAAGCACATAAATGGAATAGATTTGAAGTTGCATTTTTCTTTATTAATTGGCAAGTAGCCTACCCTGAGAGGAGTTTTTGTTTTGTTTTGCTTGTTTATTTGTTTTTCTCTCTAGTAAGACCCCTTTTGAGAAAAACTAAGTTTTCATTTGATGTGGTTATCAATTGGAGATAGCTTCTGGGTTAGGGATGGAAGCATGTGCCCCCTTTTAGGACTCCATCTGGCGCAAACATCTTGAAGCCCTGCACAGACTGCCTGAGTCTCTGTGAGTGAATACTTACCCATAGGTTCAGCAATCCCGTTGTATTTAGAAAGCCTTGTTTCATTGGTGTTGTCCATTCTATCTGGCTCTAACCCTCATTCTAGCTCTTCTTCTGTGAAGTTCCCCAAATTTTAAGGGTCTGAATTTGATGCAGATATCTTAATTAATGTTGTGTATTCAAAGTGTCAAACTTGTACAGCCATTAAGGAAAATAGTCTGGTAGTTCCTTGGGAAGTTGAGAACTGATCTATATCAATAACGATCTGTAAAACTCTTAGGTATATGCAGAGGAGTAGTTTTTTTTTTTGCCACAGAATTACTTGATTAACTAATTTCACTGCTGCTCAGTTCATAATAGTAAATAATTAGAGACACTCTAAATGCCTCTCACAAGAAGAATGGATAAAGAAACTTGTACCTTTGCACAATAGGATCTTACTCTGCCATTGAATACAAAAATGACATCACAAAATTTGTGGGCAAATTGAGGAAACTAGAAGAAATAATCCTTATTGAGATATTCCTGACCCAGAAAGAGAAATATGGTATGCATTTTCATAAAAGTGAATACTAGCCATCAGGTCAATGATAGACAACATACAATATGAAGAATCACTGCATTTTGGTATAAAATATAGGACTAAGGGACAAAAGAAAATCTCTCCACAAAACAGATCAGGATCAGCTGCCAACACTGAGAGAAGTGGTTAAAGAGGGATGGAATAGTAGAAAGACAACTGAAAAGGGGTCATTTGAGGGGAAATATGGCAATCTTACACAGCAGAAGCTTCTTAAAATATATACATACAAGAAAATTATCTAAGTGAAATAGCCAAATAACAGAGCCCCAACTATATCCCTTGCACCACATGAAGCTTCTGGTACAATGACTTCTGGTGTAATGGTGATTATTCTTAGCAAACTGATGGCAAGAGCCCAGTCTTAAATAAAATACCTACACAACTCACTGAACATGTGGAAGTAGAACTGTTGTCTACATGAAGCTCATCCCTGTGTACTAGCATTTCCTCAGTACAGGAATGTACCCTGCATGCTACTAAATGAGATCAATAAACAACAAGCCAGATATACAGTCTTTAATGTACAAGTCTGCTGTCCTGTCTGCAAGTTATGAGAATGCAATAGTGAAATCATGCTCATCGAAGTAGTCAACTAATGTCTGATTTGGTGTTAGACCCACTCCATGAGATGGTTCATATCCCAATGATGCTTCGGTGATCAAGGATCTGAGATTAGTTAGCCAAGAGACCTAGAGTAAAATCAAGTGTTCTACTTGAGGAAGATAGCCACAAATAGTAAAATTAATCATCACTTCTAATGCCATTGTGTAATATTCATACATTATTTCTTGCTCAGCCATCATCAGAGATGCTTCATCCTGAATCACACAGCAACAAACAGAGAGAAATACAGACAGATAATAGGCTAAGAGGGAGAGACCTTGAAAAACATTTAATTTTAACTTCTCAGCATATTATCACATGTGTGTTACACAAAGCAGTAACTAGTAAGTTGTGGATAATCTGTATCTTCTTTCCTTAAACCATTTGAATAATTTAACTGTATTACAGTTAATAAGCACTCTGTTGCAAAGAATAAAAGCCTTGGATTGAATGAAAGCAAACATTTCTCAATAATGTTTAGAAACTTCTAGGAGGTTTCCACACTGTTCTGTCCTCTCCATACCATCACCCTAATTTTGGTGGCACATGTGGGTGTATTTGACAAAAATCATGGAAATGGGAAATGTGTATATTTTATTTAAATTGTAATTTAAATTAAATGTCACTGTTTTTTTAATTGTTTATTTAAGAGGAAAGGCAATGACAGTATTTTAAGGTTATTCAAGGTACCTACATCTTAGTAGTTAGGATTATACATAATTTAAGTACTTCCGGGAATTGTAGTGTGAGACTTAATAAATGATTTTAATGCTCCTGACAATTTCAAGAGTATATAATGCCTTGAAATATCCAGGAATATATGCCATGGATTTAAATATATAACTAATATTTCTGAAGAAACTGCCTTAGTTGCATGAAGACTTCCACATATGCCAGTACTGAAATTACCATCAAGAACATCAGGAGGTAGGAAGCAAACCTGAGCCTATAAGAAATTCTGTATGTGTTGCCATGATGGAATTAGAGAAGTACAGTTGTCCAAGCCCTTCAGAGCAGAAAAGATCATGAGGGAGCCCTAGATGTCAAATACTCAGCTACAAGATTTGGAGCTATGTTAATATGCTTTGGCTTATTTTATCACTTGCATCTTCCCTTTTGGAATAAAAAGAATAAAAGTTATTTATGACTTTACAATAGCCAGAATTTTTGAAATTTGAGTCTTTTCAAGAAATATTGAAATTTTCAGACACTGGAAGATTTGAAAGACTGTTACACTATTGCAACTCTTCTGTACATTGTATAATAGTATTCACTGGCAAAATTTCAAACAAAGAAGAATGGAAAGACTATGGTTTAAAATTATGTATTTGTGTGTACAGATTGACAAGGAATGGACTGTGCTATTTAATTTTCATCAACTTGGTGTAGGGGGATGGAATGGTGCTGTTAGTATTCAAATGCTAAATTATGTACCCCAAAACTTGGTTGCTCCAAAATGATTGACTCCTCACTTGTACTAGCTGTTTGTGCCTCCCAAATTTTTCCTGATTGCTTAGGGAAGAGGACTACAGCCTGTAGTTATCTCGAAGAGAAGGAGGTAAGGCTCTACATTTGTTGTTGAGGTACTCAGGCAGGAATAACAAGCGAGAGAGAAAGAAAGGAGAAATTACCATGGGGTAGGTGGATTGTGAGCCCATGGCCCTGAGAGCTTGCCTGTTGGAGGAGTGGCCCAGGAAGAACATAGCACGGAGGGATAATATGTGCCCAGCTCTAACCCTCTTAAGTTTATTATAAATATAAAGACTTTTGTGTCTTTTATTTGGGATCTATATGGTCTAAATGGGGTAAAACCCTCAAAATAATACTTACCCCAACAATGTGACCAAATCTTATATATACTTGAGAAGAGGGAACCTCATATGAGGAAGTGTCCATTCAATTACCATGTGGGCATGTGTTTTTAGATACTTATTAATTTATATTTGTACCAGTATGATTCATTTTTTATTTTCTATTAAGGAGTTATATTTTGAGAATTTCATACATGAGTATTTACATCATTCTCTCAACTCCATACTTCTTCATTCCTCCCCAAACTCTCTCCAATCTCTCTCAAACTTAAGATACACATATTTATATTTACAACTTGCTGAGTGTACTTAGTCTTCCTTGTATGAACATATGTTCAGATCTGGCCACTCAAGACTGTATAAACTAACGGAGAATTTGTTCCAGGAGAAAACTCATTCTCTCTCCTCTCAGTATTCATTGATTTTCTGTAACTCTTCATTTAGCTCATGGGGCCTTGTGACATTTTTCCTATGAACAATGTCATGTTGTTTGGTGTTGTCATCATACAGACCTTGTTTCTAAAACCATATTGTTGATATTTATGTGTGCAGTTTCTTTATATCTATGATACAGTATCTCACAACACATGCCCTCATCATCTAACTTTTACAGTCTTTCTGTCACCTCCGTTATGGGGTTTTCTAAGACTTAAGTGTCAGGAATACAGTTGACCACAACATGATCACTGTATTTTTACCAATTGTGGGTAATTGATAATCTTTTTAATGATTAGAGTGGGGACAAAGCTTTCTGATGAGTGTGAGTTTTATGCTTATTTGTGGACATAAAGATAAATGTTTATAATACAGTTAGAAATTATATTGATTTTGGAAAATAGCCTTAGTGGGCCATCTTCCAAAACTCTCATGCCACAGATAGATATATAGATTTACAGTATCACGAATGAAAGCCCTAACTCTTAGGAAGGCTATAAGTCAATTTAGACTGTTATTGGTTTGTAAAACTTCCACTATTTTACCATGTTGGGTATTTGTCCTGGTCAATATTATTGTTCTTAATAGGCTTCAGGGCTGATTTGCAGTATTGATTATTGTTCTCTTTTGGAAGCTTGTATAGCACCTTTCAATTCTAAGAGAGTTAATCTCCAAGAAGAAGAATCATATGTCAGTTCTTGATTGCTTCTTCAATGCTGGAGCCCAAGCTGTCCATTACCTTCAACCATAGTTCTTATGCTTAAGTTTTTAAGGCAGCCAAGTCTTATTAAAGATCCACATGGAACAGAGGTCTGTGATGCTCCTAATTTCCCAACACATCAGTACTTCTTATATAACAAAATAAATAAGAAAATTATTTACTTATTCACAAGATATTTGACTTACCCCATTAAATAACTATTAAAATTTATTCTTGTATTTTCTTCATGTACACATTGTCTATTTTTTTATGTACCAACGTAGTATGGATTCTATTTAGACTCAAATTTTATTATTTACATGTGCTGTACATTTCTAAAAGAATATAATTTTAATTGATTAATTATAACTTGATGTTTTGCACTTTTATTATGAAATAATATAATAATTAAAATTACTTGGAGTTGGACAGTCAAGATCTCTCAACAGATAAAATATTTAGCTTTACAAGCTAGAGACACTTGAGGTTTGATTATTTATACACACATAAATTTAGAAAGCAAAATTCGGCAGAGTTTCCCTCTGATCATTATACATGTGCTTGAGTTTTTGCATATCTACCACACACATCATGTACATATATGATTACATTAGTGACAGAAAACTCATAAATAACTTTTATTATTATTATTTTTTATTTTCTATATTTTTTTATTTACATTCCAAATGATTTCACCTTTCCCATTTCCTCCCTCCCCGAAAGTCCCATAATCCCTCTTCCCTCCCCCTATTCCTCATTCAACCCCTCTCTCACTTCTCTGTCCTGGTATTCCCCTGCATCCAGTCTTTCCAGGACCAGGGGTCTCTCCTTCCATCTTCTTGGAAATCTATTGATATATGAATTGTGTCTTGGGTATTCCAAGATTTTGGGTTAATATCCCCTTATCAGTGACTGCATACCACGTGTGTTACTTTGTGATTGGGTTACCTCACTAAGGATGACATTTTCCAGTTCTGACCATTTGCCTAAGAATTTCGTGATTTCATTGTTTTTAATTGCAGAGTAGTATTCCATTGTGCAAATATACCACATCTTCTGAATCCATTCCTCCGTTGAGGGACATCTGGGTTCTTTCCAGCTTCTGGCTATTATAAATAAGGCTGCTACGAACAAAGTAGAGAATGTGTCCTTATTGCATGCAGGGGAAGCCTCTGAGTATATGCCCAGGAGAGGTATAACAGGTTCCTACAGGAGTATCATGCCCAGTTTTCTGAGGAACCGCCAGACTGCTTTCCAGAGTGGTTATACCAGCTTGCAATCCCACCAGCAGTTGAGGAGTGTTCCTCTTTCTCCACATCCTCGCCAACAACTGCTGTCTCCTGTGTTTTTGATCTTAGCCATTCTGAATGGTGTGAGGTAGAATCTCAGGGTTGTTTTGATTTGCATTTCCCTAATGACTAAGGATTTTGAACATTTCTTTAGGTGCTTCTCAGCCATTAGATATTCTTCAAGTGAGAACTCTTTGTTTAGCTCTGTAGCCCATTTTTTTTTTAATAGGGTTATTTGGTTCTCTGGAGTCTAACTTCTTGAATACTTTGTATATATTGGATATTAGTCCTCTATCAGATGTAGGGTTGGTAAAGATCTTTTCCCATTTTTTGGCTGCCACTTTGTCCTTTGACAGTGTCCTTTGCCTTACAGAAACTTTGTAATTTTATGAGATCTCATTTGTCAATTCTTGATCTTAGAGCATAAGCTATTGGTGTTGTGTTCAGGAAATTCTCCCCTGTGCCCACATGTTCAAGGTTCTTCCCTAGTTGCCTTTCTATTAGTTTCAGTGTGTCTGGTTTTATGTGGAGGTCCTTGATCCACTTGGAATTGAGCTTAGTACAAAGAGATAAGAATGGATCGATTTGCATTCTTCTCCATGTTGACCTCCAGATGAACCAGCACCATTTGTTGAAAAGGCTATCATTTTTCCACTGGATGGTGTTAGCTGCTTTGGCAAAGATCAAGTGACCATAGGAGTGTGGATTCATTTCTGGGTCTTCAATTCTGTTCCATTGATCTACATGCCTGTCACTGTACCAATACAATGCACTTTTTAACACTATTGCTCTGTAGTACAGCTTGAGGTCCAGGATACTGATTTTCCTAGATGTTCTTTTACTCATGAGAATAGTTTTAGCTATCCTGGGTTTTCTGTTATTCCAGATGAATTTTTGAATTGCTCTTTCTAACTCTATGAAGAATTGAGTTGGTATTTTCATGGGGATTACAATGAATCTTTATATTGCTTTTGTCAAGATGGGCATTTTTACTATATTAATCCTGCAAATCCATGAGCATGGAAGATTTTTCCATCTCCTGAGGTCTTCTTCAATTTCTTTTTTCAGAGACTTGAAGTTCTTGTCATACAGATTTTTCACTTGTTTGGTTAGAGTCACACCAAGATACTTTATATTGTTTGTGGCTATCGTGAAGGGTATCATTTTTCTTATTTCTTTCTCAACCTGCTTATCCTTTGAGTATAGGAAAGCTACTGATTTGCTTGAGTTGATTTTATATCCGGCCATTTTGCTGAAGTTGTTTATCAGCTGTAGGAGTTCTTTATTGGAGTTCTTTGAGTCGCTTAAATATATTATCATATCATCTGCAAATAGGGATAGTTTGACTTCTTCCTTTCCAATTTGTATCCCTTTGACCTCCTTTTGTTGTCTAATTGCTCTAGCTAGAACTTCAAGTACTATATTGAAAAGATATGGAGAGAGAGGGCAGCCTTATCTAGTCCCTGATTTTAGTGGGATTGCTTCAAGTTTATCTCCATTTAGATTGATGTTGGCTACCGGTTTGCTGTGAATTGCTTTCACTATGTTTCGATATGGGTCTCGAATTCCTGATCTTTCCAAGGCCTTTAACATGAAAGGATGCTGAAATTTGTCAAATGCTTTCTCCACATCTAATGAAATGACCATGTGGTTTTTTTCTTTGAGATTGTATATGTAGTGGATTACATTGATGGACTTCCTCATATTAAACCATCCCTGCATCCCTGGGATGAAACCTACTTGATCTCAGTGAATGATCATTTTTATGTGTTCTTCGATTCAGTTGGCAAGAATTTTATTGATTGTTTTTGCATCGATATTCATAAGAGAGATTGGTCTAAAAGTCTCTTTCTTTGTCGGATATTTGCGTGAATTTTGTTTCAGTGTAATTATGGCTTCATAGAACGAGTTGGTTAATGTTCCTTCTGTTTCTATTTTGTGGAATATTTTGAAGAGTATTGGTGTTAGGTCTTCTTTGAAGGTCTGATAGAATTCTGCACTAAAACCATCTGGACCTGTGCTTTTTTTGGTTGGAAGAATTCCAATGACCACTTCTATTTCTTCAGGGGATATAGGACGGTTTAGATGGCCTATTTGATCCTGATTTAATTTTGGTTTTTGGTATCTGTCTAGGAAATTTTCCATTTCCCTGAGATTTTCTAGTTGTGTTGAATACAGTCTTTTGTAGTTGGATCTGATGATTTTTGAATTTCCTCAGTTTCTGTTGTTATATCTCCCTTTTCGTTTCTGATTTTGTTAATTTGGATACTGTCTCTGTGCCCTGTGACTAGTCTGGCTAAGGTCTTATCAATCTTGTTGATTTTCTCAAAGAACGAATTCCTAGTTTTGTTGATTCTGTGTATGGTTTTATTTGTTTCTACTTGATTGATTTCAGCACTGAGTTTGATGATTTCCTGCCTTCTACTCCTCTTGGGTGTATTTGCTTCTTTTTGTTTCAGGGCTTTCAGGTGTACCATTAAGCTGCTAGTGTATGCTCTCTTTCGTTTCGTTTTGGATGCACTCAGGGCTATGAATTATCCTCTTAGCACCGCTTTCATTGTGTCCCATAAATTAGGGCATGTTGTGCCTTCATTTTCATTAAATTTCAAGAAGTCTTTGATTTCTTTCTTTATTTCCATCTTGACCAAGGTATCATTGAGTAGAACATTGTTCAGCTTCCACGTGTATGTGGGCTTTCTGTTGTTTTTGTTGTTATTGAAGATCACCCTTATTCCACAGTGATGTGATAGGAGGCATGGGATTAGTTCGATCTTCTTATATCTGTTGAGATCTGTTTTTTGACTAATTATATGGTCGATTTTGGGGAAGGTACCATGAGATGCTGAGAAGAAGGTATATTCTTTTGCTTTAGGATGAAATGTTTTATATATATATGTATGTATATACTAACAGATGCAAAATGCAAAAAACATGTAACCCAAAACATCCAAGAAATCCAGGACACAATATAAGATTTATGTATAAGATAAATAAATAAATAGTATATATATATATATATATATATATATATATATATATATATATATATATATATATATATATATATATATATATGTTAGTTCCATTTGGTCCAAGGCTTCAATTAGTTTCACTGTGTCCCTGTTTAGATTCTGTTTTCCTGAACAATCCATTTCAGATAGCGGGATGTTGAAGTCACCCACTATTATTGTGTGAGGTGCGATATGTGCTTTGAGCTTTAGTAAAGTTTCTTTTATGAATGAGGTTGCCCTTGCATTTGGAGCATAGATGTTCAGAATTGAGAGTTTTTCTTGGCGGATTTTTCCTTTGACCAGTATGTAGTGTCCTTCTGTGTCTTTTTTGATGACTTTAGGTTGAAAGTCAATTTTATCTGATATTAGGATGGCTACTCTGGCTCGTTTCATAGGACCATTTGCTTGTAAGATTGTTTTACTCTGAGGTAGTGTTTGTCTTTGACACTGAGGTGCGTTTCCTGCAAGCAGCAAAATGCTGGGTCCTGTTTATGTATCCAGTCTTTTAGTCTATGTCTTTTTATTGGGGAATTGAGTCCATTGAGATTAAGAGAGACTAAGGAATAGTGATCATTGCCACCTGCTATTCTTGACGCTAATTTTATGTTTGAGTGGTTATCTACTTTTAGGTTTGATGAAAGAAACTTACTATCTCATTTTTTTCCAGGGTGTAGTTTCTCTCCTTGTATTGCCAATTTCTGCCTATTTTCCTTTGTAGGGCTGGGTTTGTTGAAAGATATTGTGTAAATTTGGTTTTATCATGGAATGTCTTGGTCTCTCCATCTATGGTGATTGAGAGTTTTGCTGGGTATAGTAATCTAGACTGGCATTTGTGTTCTCTTAGAATCTGTATGAGATCTGCCCAGGATCTTCTGGCTTTCATAATCTCTGGTGAGAAGTCTGATGTGATTCGGATAGGTCTTCCTTTATATGTTACTTGGCCTTTTTCTCTTACTGCTTTTCATATTCTTTCTTTGTTTAGTACATTTGGTGTTTTGATTATTATGCTATGGGAGGTATTTCTGTTCTGATCCAGTCTGGTTGGAGTTCTATAGGGTTCTTGTACGTTAATAGGCTTCTCTCTCTTTAGGTTAGGGAAGTTTTCCTCCATAATTTTGTTCAAGATATTTACTGGCCTTTTAAGTTGCAAATCTTCACTCTCATCTATACCTATAATCCTTAGGTTTGTTCTTCTTATTGTGTCCTGGATTTCTTGGATGTTTTGGGTTACATGTTTTTTGCATTTTGCATTTTCTTTGACTGTTGAGTTGATGCTTTCTATGGTATTTTCAGCACCTGAGTTACTTTCTTCCATCTCTTGTATTTTATTGTTGATGTTTGCATCTATGACTCCTGACTTCTTCCCAAGGTTTTCTATCTCCAAAGTTGTCTCCCTTTGTGATTTCTTAGTTGTTTCTACTTCCTTTTTTAGATCTTGGATGGATTTGCTTAGATCCTTCACTTGTTTGTTTGTGTTTTCCTGTATTTCTTTAAGCTATTTTTGCATTTCATCTTTCAGGATTTCTGCCTGTTGACTCAAGTTCTCCTGTATTTCTTTAAGCAAATTTTGTGTTTCCTCTTTATGGTCTTCCATCTGTTGATCCATATTCTTCTGCATTTCTTTAAGCGATTTTTGTGAATCGTTAGTAAGGATATCTACCCGTTGATTCATGTTCTCCTGTATTTCTTTATGAGATTTATTTAAGTCCTTCTTGAAATCCTCTAATAACATCATGAGAAATGATTTTAAATCTAGATCTTGCCTTTCGGGTGTGATGGGGTATCCAGGACTTTCTGCTGTTGGAGAGTTGGGTTTGGATGGTGCCATATTGCCTTGAGTTCTGTTAGTAATGTTCGTACCTTTGCCTTTTGCCTTCTGGTTACCTCTGGTGTTAGTTGGTCCTGCTGTCACTGGCTGTTGGTTGGACCTTCTGTGAGCCTGCAAGGCTATTTCTTCCCTCCTCCCCAAATTACCGGGATTCCCCTGGCATCGATTGTTGAAGGGCTGCCCTGCTCCTGAGTGACTTTGGAGCTCTGATGTGCCTTGCCCCAAGTCATGTTATACTTGGGGGAATCCCTGCATACCTGGAGACTCAGATTAGTCAATCCTGGGAGCAGAGGTGGCTAAGAGGAAGCTGGTGCACTCTCTCCAGGTGCAGGTCCCTCTGCAGGGCAGATGTCCCACAGCAGAGCTGGCGCGTAGGTGACCACAGCACTGCCCAGCTCTTGGGTGCAGGAATCACACAAGCTGGCTGAATCCCAAGTGATATTATGTTTGGCTATCCCTGTGCCTGGAGGTCCCCACTGCTCTTTTGCTGGAACAAAGATGGTGGAGTGCACTATGCACCCTCTCCATGCAGATCACTCTGCAGGGCAGAAGGCCCACAGCAGAGTTGGCGCCCAGATGACCACAAAGCTGCCCTGCCCTTGGGCGCAGATGGAAGCCCAGCAAGATGTGTCCTGAGCGATGTTATATTGGGGAGTCCCTGCATACCTGAATGCTCTGTGTAGTCAATTCCCGGAGCAGAGGTCACCAAGGGGAGGCTGGTGAGCTCCCTCCATGTGCGAGTGTACTCTCTCCCAGTGCAGGTCTCTCTGCAGGGCAGATGTCCCACAGCAGAGCTGGATTAATGACTTTTATTTGCAATGACCTAAAGATAATATAATGCTAAGACTGAAACCCCCGACTGAGGAACAGCAGAAAAATCGAAACAGGCAACATCAGGAAATAGGTGGTTGGGGGGACCTTCCAGAATGCACCCAAAACCTGGTAGGTGAGAGCTGCACAGAACTAAAAGGGAGGGTCCTTAGATGAAATGGCTGACTTAGGGAGAGGGAACTTACAGAGCCTACCTTCAGCAGAAAGACAGGGCTTCAAATGAAGGGAGGGGCTTCCCACAGTCATAACTCTGACCCAACTCTGACTCCTGTTTGAAAGAATTATAGGGATGGAAATGGAGAGGAGCCCAAGGAATAGAAGGTCCAGCAACAGGCTCAAAGTGGGATCCAGCTCAAGGGGAGGTCCCAAGGTCTGACACTATCACTGAGGCAATGGAGTGCTCACAAAAAGGGACCTATCATGACTGCACTCTGGACGACCCAACAAGCAGCTGAAAGAGTCAGATGCAGATATTTGCACCCAACCAATGGACAGAAGCTGTTGACCCCTGCTGTTGAATTAGGGAAGGTTGAATGAAGCTGAGGGTGACCCTGTAGGAGGACCAGCAGTCTCAGTTAATCTGGACCTCCAGGATCTCTCAAACACTGGACCACCAAGCAGGCAGCATGCACCAGCTGATATGAGGCCCCTAACACACATACAATAGAGTACTACTGGGTCTGTGTTCATTCTGAGATTATGTAGTTAACCTTCAAAAGACTGGAGGCCCCAGGGAGTTTAGAGGTCCGGTGGGGTGGGGGTGGGGGGTAGAGACGTCCAAGTGGAGACAGGGGGATGGGAGCAAGTGTAAAATGTGGGACAGTCGGAGGGTGGACTTGGATTGTCAGAGTGGGAAGTAAAATTGGGAGTGTATAAAAATAATTAATAAAAATAAAAAAATTGTAGGAAATGATCTTATGAAACATATTTTCACCAGCAACTCAAAAAAAATAAGAAATATGTTATACTCATTTAACATTTTCATGTTCAGACACTGTCAGGAAAGCTTCCTCCTAAAGCAGTTAGAAACAAATATAAAGATCCACAGCCAGACATTAGGCAAAATGTGAGAGAACTGGGAACACTCAGCCCTAAACAGGATGCTTCTATTAAATCCTTCCCTTCAGAGCTGAGGAAAATGAACAGAAGAGGAAGCAGAATGTAAGAGAGAAAGTGGAGGACGGACACCAAGGAAACATGGTGATCTAATTCAACATAAGTAAAGCTCAAAGGAAGTCAAAGAAATTGGGAAAGCCTGCTCCAGGTCTTCTGAGCATGTAATATGGCTTCAGTTATATATTTTTATGGCTTTCCCATATGTGAAAAAAAGTGGGCCTTCTTTCCCAACTTCCAAGGTAGTAGTTTTATATTTTATTTTATCATATTTTATTATAGATTTTAAAAATGCATAAATGAAAACCTAACCAGCAGGCTAAAAGTTAATATCTGAAGTCTTACGTGTACTTATTAAGAGAAAAAAAAATCAATTTTCTCCCGTAGAGTAACACTAGTCATATCAACCACTTCAGAAATGGCCTCATGTTCAAGGGTATTTGACCAACATATGATGGACTCCACAGGGTGCTTGTTTGTTTGGTGTGTGTGTGTGAGTGTATATGTGTGTGTGTATATGCCCACATGCACATGCTTTTATTTTGTTATAATTTGTTTTTATCTTCATATTTAGTGTGGTCTTACTTTGTTTTCTTAGTTCTTGTGGATTTTATTGCTGTATTGAGCTTTGTTTTTTTGCTTTATTTTGTTTTGTTTTGTATTTAAGAAAGTGCTTAGAGTTGGGTGGCAGAGGAACTGGAGGGAATTGGGAGAGGAGAAATGTGATCAAAACATATTTCAATTTTACAATTATTTTAAATAATGAAAATGTAATAATATTAATAATTAATAAAGGGAGGAATTAGAAGAAGAAAAAGGAAGAAGAATAGGAGGAGGAGGAAGAAGAATAGGAGGAGGAGGAAGAAGAACAAAAAGAAGAAATTCACATTGCATTTAGGATACTAAAGGTGATTTTTGAATAAAGTAAAATGCTATGATGTAGAACCCTTTTTTTTCTGAAAGAAACACTATGTAATTCTGCTCTCACAGATTTATGTGTGTTTCTTAAAATAACGAACTGCTTTAAAGAAATATCAGAAGACAGATATCGTTTTACTATTTATTTTCTATTTTTCAATCAACTGTTGCCTTTTACATGAGGGAATCATAAAATAGTGATAATTTTACATAATAAAATCATAGATCACATTTTTCTGCTCGACCTACTATTAGGTTATTAAATCCATACACTCTCTAGGGCAGGAGAGTTTAAATAGATAATTTGATTACACTTCCCCTTGTCTTTCTTTAATCAAATGGCCCCAGCAGGAAAAATACATTCAAATACTCTGTGTACTGCAAATTACATTCATCACTGCTAGATGTGTTTAAATTACTTTTATATTTTCATTTGAGTTTTGCTGGCCACTTGCAGTGTAACCTTAGGCAAAGAATCCATTGCAAACTTTACACATTTTTTTTCTTTTAAAAGGAAAAGAAATATGCATTTGTCAATGTCATTGAATGACTATTTTGGGGGAAGAAGTGGAAAAGTGGGATGATGATCGGAATAATGCAAAATGAAAGAGAAAGTAACTCAATTTTGGCAGGACTGGACCATTGCATGACGTCTCTGTGATGACACAGCCAGGCAATGAGCACAGTATCTCACACATTTTTCTGTTTTGCCTTTCAGTTTTCACATTCTTATTTGTTGCCTGTGATTTTGAAAATAGATAAGTTTCCTGAGCAGTGTTTTATATGGAAGATGGGCATAATTACAGATGTTGTACAGATCACATAAGCTTGATGATGAGAATTTGTTCAACCAAAAATCAGTAATATGTAATGTATTAACATATAGATGCTTATAATTTTATAAATCATAAATTATTAAGAACAATTATGTATTATAGAATGAAAATCCATCCTTTTTCATACTATCTTATCTCTTCTCTCTTCCATAGAATATTTTACAGTAGGTACCAGTAACTTAATAGATACTTCAGGGCATATTTACACTGAAAATTCAGTTTCTTCAGGAGTAAAAATAATAGAATATATATACTTTTATATTCTTTTTAAAATAATATATTACTTCTCTAAAAGTAATGCCATTAGAAATAATAAAACATAATCGTTAAAGTCTTTGACTATTTTAAGATGTGATAAGATGAGAATGTACTTGTCATAATTAACTTAGTAGTATATGCCTCGGTACACACCCAGAGAAACTTACTAACTTGAAACCATGGGAAGCTGCCTTTTAGCCATGTATATATGGAATCATAACTATTCTTAGAGTTTTAAGGAAAGCTGTCACTCACCTGCACATGTCAAATTTGTTCCAACGCACAGGATTTTTTAGTAGCTCATGCATGGCTTGTGCCACTTCTGCCTCACATCCTACAGATCCCCTTTAATTTTAAAGTCCCACACAAAGCAATGTAGCATCAATATTTAGAATGTCAAAGACTAGTGATGGAAATAACTGAATCTTATGCCAAGAAGATCTGACATTGATGAAGACCAATTAAGATCAATATCAACAGACACCTTTCCAACAAATGACATGGCAAAGATTTGGCAGCAGAAGAAACGGTATACACATTCTTCACTGCAAAGTTATATAATTCCTTGCAAATATTTTAGGAATAACTCTAACAATGAATCTTTCAGACCCATATGAGTAAAATTTCCGGTGATTGACAAAATATAGTTAATGATTTGGTGTTTTATATTTGGTATTAACTGGTTTTTCATATTCTTAATTAATGTGAACATATAAGAATGCTTTGCACTGTATACCACTTGATCCCCCTGTTCATAATCCACAATTAAGGGAAATCAACAATGATAACAAGTCAACAATGAAGGAAAGCGTCACTAGTGTGGGAGATTTAGAACTCTACTGTGTGAGGAAAGGATGATTTATGTGAGTTAAGAGAGACAGAGGAAAGCTGACAAATATGTGTGAAAATAAGACAGTAGGAATCAGTTCTATTTTCCTAGAAATCTGTTTTCACAATCCTATTGAAGATCTGTACCCTACCAGATTTTATAGCCTGTTTCTGAGATCCAACAAATTGGGGCCTTAAAAAGAAATTAGATGTATGAAATGTATGTAGAAATCGGGACTACACAAGGATAGTGAAATTAAATCATTTAAGGCATACCCTAGTTATAGCATTAGGTAAAATTGCCTCTCTAGACTTCTTATTTCTGCATTTTGCCTTTTCTATTACAAACTTCATATTCTTATAATAACTTAAAAATTCCCTTGAACATTAAAACTGTATTTATTTAATGAATATTTCTCTAAATGTTCTTTTCCTAATTTTTTTCTGTTTTATATGTGCATTGCAAGGTAAATTTTGTTATTATATTCAGAATTACTTTTCTACATCTAGGAACAATTATGTTACTATTGAAATGGAATGGATAGCTATGTTATTATTGGGCTTTAATTCTTAAGTTAAAACATTAAGAGAAATATTACTTGTAAATTATGATAAGCTTTATATTTTTATGAAGTAGGTAATAAATTTTCTATTAAATTATACTAGTTTGTGTTTTACTTCCATAAGACAGTTATCAAAAATATTTTCCTACAATATGAAGAAAACTATTTTAAAATATACTTCTCACAAAAGATCAATTATTGGTGTAGGCTTTTTTAGCAAGTGATGGTTAAGTCAGCAAGACATTCAAAGAACATGAATTAACCTATCTGCATCATAATGATTGTTTGTTTTCTACAATCTCATCAGAAATAAAAATGGACACAAATAAATACATGAGAAGAAATGGGTCTTCACAGTCAAAGAACTAGTGACATTCTCTACTGGCCATAATCACTGAGACAGTAGACACTTACCCTTTCGAATAGATAGAGTAAAAAACAACAACCACATTATCATCAGTAACAACAGTGAAAACAAACCAACAAACCTCAGAAAACGTTAGAAGCTGCTAATGCAATTATTCTCATGCCATGCTGGAGAGGAACACTGTGCCATTGCAGAGCCCATAGATGGTGTATCAACAGTGAACTCTAATTTAAACTACAGAATTTAAACTACAATGTGATGGCAATGAAGTACATAACTTATAAAAGATGTGAGTCTACGACATGGGATATTACAGGGAAGGAAAGGTTATGAGAATATGAGAATAAGAACTTTATGAATCTTGTCTTTAACTGTCATAAAAAAAACATTGTTTGATTAAAGGAGAAAACAAAGCCAAGAACACAGACATCAACAATGGAAACAAATAAATTACTCATACATTCTGCAACAGGGCTGAATCTCAAAATAATTAACATTGAATGAGTGAATATAATCTAAAATTTAAAAAGTAGATATGTGTTATTTATTTGCATTAAGGTCTACTAACATAATGTGTAATATCTGATATTTTGGGTAGACAGAGCTAGAAAGAATTTGGGGGAATAATTGCACATCTCCACAAGAAAACAGATACGTATGATAATCTGTTCACTATCTAATTGGGATAAGGATATCAACAATGTATGTAAAATCAAAACTCATTGTTTTCACTATAAATGGCTGATACAGGAAGAAGAGGTGGGAATGGGTTGGTTGGGGAGCAGGGGGAGAGAAGAGGGCGTATGGGACTTTTGGGGAGGGGGTGGAATCCAGTAAGAGGGAAATCATTTGAAATGTAAATAGAATATATCTAATAAAAAAGAAAAAAATATACTTAAATAAAACTGTAAAATAAAATAAAGGTGTATGAGAGAGTATTATATATCAATGAAAACTAACCTACTTGAGTTAAAAAATAAAATTGAGTGAATAAATAAATGGTACATAAAAAGAAAATTATTATTGAGTTCAGTAGTAAAAGTTATGCATAGAGAGATACACAGGACAGTTCTCTAGTTTATACGTATTTCACATTTTAAGCCAATTTACAATTAGTTATTTAAAAAACAAAATCTTCAAGTTGAATATTATAGGCATATTATATTTACAGTAGTAAAGTTTAATAACTCATGAATACAATAGGGTATAATTCAGTGGATTTTAAAAACAAATCTCCCAAAAGCCCATTTGAGTTTGTGATGCATATACTCAGCTCATGAGTTTTGGGCAAAAATATTCCACTAGAGTAAGGGAGAGAGTTAAAAGGCTGTAAAAAGTGTGAGAGACATGTAGAGGTTTTCAGGCAGACACTTCCGGTTCTTCTGCCTCTCTCTCACATTTTAGGTGGAACATGTAGAGATTATTCAACCTCTGCGAAGATATAAAGGACAGAATCAAGTAACTACTTGAATATTTCTGGTTTTGAGATCTGTGTCCTTCTCAGTCCCACTTGGGAGGGAAAAGAAAGCAATCACCAGAGTGAAGAGAGGGAAGAAACTGTAAGGGAAAGGGGAAGGGGAAAGGGAACCTGATCTGGTATTGGTCGGGGGTGGGGGGCGACTAAAGTCCTGAGGGCCACCAGAAAGAATGGAAACAGGCAACCTCATGAGGTAGGAGGTTGGGAAGGCCCTCCAGAATATACCAGAGACATGGGAGGTGAAAGACTCTCAGTACTCAAAGGGAGGAACTTTAGACAAAATGCCCTACAGTGGGCAGAGGGAACTTGTGGCAGAACTTGGAGCAGAAAGACAGAGCATCACTTGAAAGATGGGGTTGCCATCCCACAGTCAAAACTCTGACCCGTAATTGTTCCTGTTTGAAAGAACTGCAGGGATGGAAATGGAGAGGAGCCTGAGGAAAAGCACATCCAGTGACAGGCCCAAAGTAGTATCCAGCTCAAGGGAGGCCACAAGGCCTGACACTATTTCATTTTTTTTATGGATAATTCATTTAATGATATTTTATTCTCTAATGGAAGTTTTATGGAATAGCGAAATTTTACAGAATTATTTTACCTTGTAGTTATAAAGAATACCAAAGAGAAATTATTACCATTATGACTAAATTTTATAAGTGTCTAACCAACAATTTAACTATAGCAACTTTAGTATGAAAATGCAACTAAATGTGATATATCAGTATATTGGGAATATTATAAAGATAAAATTCCAAAATTCAACATGATGATATAAAGTAGCAAACATTTTGATATGTTGACAAAATATTAATTATTACATTAATTTTTCCAATATACCAATACATAAGAACTACATCTCATAGTTATCACTATTGCAAACATCTGTAAAATTATGAGGCTATGGAATGCTCACAAAAAGGGACCTAGCAGGACTGCACTCTGGAAGACCCAACAAGCAACTGAAGAGTCAGATGCAGATATTTGCACCCATCCAATGGACAGAAGCTGCTGACTTCTTTGGTCCAATTAGATAAAAGCCGGAAGGGGATGAGGAGGAGGGTGACCCTGTAATAGGACCAGCAGTCTCAATTAACCTGAACCACCGAATTCTCTCAGACACTGAAACAACAACCAGGCAGTAAATAATAGCTGATATGAGACCCCTAACACATATAGAGCAGAGGACGGGTTTAGTCAGAGAAGATGCACCTAACCCTAAAGAGACTGGAGCTCCAGGGAGTTTAAAGGTCTGGTAGAGTTTAGGGGAGGGTGGGAACATCCTTCTGGAGACACGGAGGTGGGGAGGTGGTATGGGATGTGGAACAATCAGGGTGGATAGGGAGGTGAATACAACCTGGAGTGTAAAAATAAAAGAAAAACTAATAATAATAATAATAATAATAATAATAATAATAATAATAGATATGTGTCCTTGAATAAATCTTCAATTTTTTAAAATTTCTGATCAGAAAAAATTATTTTAATCATTCCTATATTTATTTTATAAAAATCTGTAATTATTTCTAAAGCCTGGGTGTAATTTTCATTTAGATTGCATTGAATCAGTAGCCACATTTGGAGTGTTTAACAGGCTAAGTTAAATGTTAATAATGGATGCCATATGAAAGACCTTGAGGGCAGAGTGTTTATGAATAGAATATCTGTCCTTGTGAAAAAGAGAAAGCATATCTGAGATCAATTCTTTACCTTGTATCAAATATCTGGATGCCATTTCTGCCTTCAGATCCAAAGAATCAAATGTTTCCTGCAGCAAAATCATCTCGCTTGATATTTCACTGAAAGCATCACTAAGTCTGTTAGGTGCTGACAAAATACCCAGTTATAGTATTTCTGTTTCAGTCAGTCTAAGTCAATTAACTATCATGTTTGAAGCCAAAGGGTACTCTAGATTTATAGCTACTGTTATTTAAATTAGAAAGTTAATTCCTGTTATTAATTAAATAGGTTAGAAGATTATATAATCAAGTGATGATATTGCTGACAGACAGAAGAGTTAAATTAATTAAACACATTTAATAGAATGGAATAACATTTTCAGAAGATAAGAATATTTGAATGGAAATAATAACAGCAAACATGATACTCTGCTATACCACTGAAAGGAAGGAAAGGAATGGGGTCATAATAACGGTACAAATACCTTGGCTTCTATTGAACAATTTTCTGGATGTGGTAGGCAGTAAAGCAAGAAGAACAAATTAAGCTCCTAAGAAATTTCAGGGAATAAATGAAACTGTCATTATTTGCAGGTGGTATGATGGTGTACAGAGAAAATTCAAGGATCTTCAGATAAATTATTATAATAATAAGAGAATTTATCAACAATGTTGGATACAAAATCAATACAGAAACCTATTTATTTTCTACCTACCAGCAAGAAGCACTTAACAAATGAAAATTTGAAAGATAGCATTTACAATATAATGAAAAATGTGAATTATCTGCAAGGAAATTTTATAATGTACATAGGAAACCTCAGTGGGAAAAATCATTATACTTTATTGAGAAACATTTTAAAAGACCTAATTAAATTGACAAATGCAATGTTTATGGATTTGAAACTATAATATCATGAAGATAAAATACATCTCAAACTGATTTATATATTTAAAGGAATCACATACAAAAGCAAAACTTATTTTTCTGAAGAGCATCCAATATTCCCTATAAAGAACATTGTTCAGATACTGTTGTCATTCACCAGATGAAAGATTTATCACTGAACTACAGTAATTGAAAGAACATGATTTTTGTAAAGAGAAGAACAAAACAGACAAAAGAATCCAAGATGTGTACTCACACATACATAGACAATAGTTATAATAAAACACAGAACTCACACTCAAATATAAATGTCAAATTGTCAGCCATCAATATAATGGAAATGGAGTATTCTTATAAGGTAATGTGAAACTTTACTACAGACCATTGTAGTATAATATTAGCAAAAATGTAGATTTAAAGATGAAAATATCATACATACACTTAAATGCTTACATATATGTATATTATGTTATCCCTACATATATATTTCATTTTCAAGGCTTAAAACCTCACTAACTACCAAAAAATCCTACATTCATAGTCATTGGATAGAAATCATATAATTTAAGACTTGTTTTCACAAAGATTTAATTATAACTAGTATCTGAAATTGAATGGATAAAAGAACTTAAAACACAAATCCAGCTGCTAGAGTTCTGGAATCTAACTCAAGAGACACCAAGAGAAAGAATTGTCTCAACCAAGTGGTCCTCTGATTCCTATTTATGAGGTATGTTACACTGGTCCCCACATACATCATACATACACACAAACAAAAAAATGACAAAACATTTTTAAAATGTAAATTTTAGTGGATCCATTAAAACTGCATGTTTAACATTATCACTAATGCATTCCTATTCCAATCAGATCATTAATCATTATGCACAGGTTTCTCTGAGTGATCTAGTTACAGAAGCTTAGGTTCTGGATGGAATCTCTCTGTTTCTGTGTCTCTCTCTCTGTGTCATGTGTGTCTTTTTCTATGTCTATGTATATGTGCATAAGTGTGTATATATGTATGTATGTGTTCATGTATAATTTCTATTTTAGATATTTCTATAGTACTGTTTTATAATATTTCACAAAGGAAACAAGTCTTAGGTGTTGTTTCTCAATTGTGAGAATTGATCACGCAGGACAGGAATAGGAAATTATCCACCACAAAACATTACAAAACCTTTGACAACCCAACTTTATTCAGGCTAAATTGAGGTCTCACTTAAAGAATGTTTCAAACAGAAGTTCTGTGAAATTTGATTAAGAAATAAAATCTATTAACCTACATTCAAACTTGATATGCAGAAAAGTAATCTTTATTCTAAATTAAAAACATTATACCTTGTACACTTTCATTAAACTTCCATTTCAATGTCTGGAGAGATGCTTGTATGAACTTAGTACTTTATCAAAGGATCATAATTTGGGTCCCAGCAGCCACATATGACACTGTCAATAGGATACACACACACACACACACACACACACACACACACACACACACACACGGAGAGAGAGAGAGACAGAGAGAGAGAGACAGAGACAGAGACACACAGACACACACACACACACACACACACACTGGTGCCTATATTTTAGTTGCTAACACTAACTTCCCCAGAAGACATATAATAGAAAATTACCCAATTTTTCTGTTTATTCAGAGTTTTTGTTATTGTTGTTAGCTTTCTTTCTATTACTTGCTTAAAACTTTCCATTTTGTACCACTTCCTTTGAAATTCTAGGCTTTCATGAATTTTTGAGTATTTGAGTAGATTTTTTTCCCCAGGTTTCTCATATGTACTAGTTCTGGAGTAGAAAAAACAACAAAGATATGTGATTTAAAAAAAACCTAACAATGTGCAATTAAACTGTGTATCCACACAACTGCCACAAAGTTATTATGACCATGAATGGATCCAAAAAGTAGGTAAGCCTGGGCAAGGGATGCATAATTCATTGCCCAGTAAATTTCTAACCCTTTGTCACAGATGGCATAATCATAATGGGCCAGATTATACATGGAAGTTTATCATCTGTAGATCCAGGCAGAAACCTTCTGTAATCTATTCTCATACTCAATCACACAAGTGCATTTAGGTCCACAATGTGTTAGTGTTCTCAGCTTTCTGGATCTCCCCACACACATGAGGCTTCCTCAAAGCTCTTCTGTACTGGAATATGAAGTCTTAACTAGGTGAGTCTTAATTATGACTTTCTTTTAGCTAAATTTTCTCTCTACTGCCCTAACTTGGAATTAACTTTCTTATCTGCAACTGAAAATTTTATAATTTGATTGTGATTAGTTAAAATATTTAGTGGCTCCTGCGAGTGATATTTACTATCAGTGTTGGTGATTGCAATGAGAATGTGGCATTGCCATTGTGTTTATTTATTAATACTAATAAAACTTTCACCTTTGTTCTCAGTGCATCATCCTTTGTCTATGCACATAAGAGTAGAAATTGTTGGGCCTATCTTGCCAACTGCCTTGTCTGTGTACCACAAGCTAATGGCCTTTATTATTGGCACCGTTTTTGTTCCAATATTACATATTTTCCCCAATGACAGAATGTACCTTGGTTGTCTTTTGTGATTAATAACATAGAATTTAATTGTCAAGGGTATGCACCCTAGAGAAAAGAGTCAGAAACTACTGTGAGAAAGTTCAAACACTAATAAACTATACACTTCACTGTGCAAGAAAACACTACACATGGGATTCCTAGAATATGTGGGGTTCTGTGGGCTACTTTAGCATTTACTAAACATTCATGATTTACAGAATCATCTATTCATTTATATCCAATTTACATAGGTAGCTATGAAATTTTTCCATTTTTAAATGAGTACTTAAAGTTTCTAGTACATTTTCCTGATATAATGTTTATGAGCTATATTTATTTATTTTTCTATTTATTTATTTTAAACTACATATTTTATTCCCCTCCCTGTCTACCCTCCTGACTGATCCACATCCCATACCTCCTTCTGGCCCCCTGTCTCCATAAGGATGTCCCAAACACCCCCACCCCTACCTCACCAGACCTCTAAACTCCCTGGGGCCTCCAGTCTCTTGAGGGTTAGATGCATCTTCTCTGACTAAACCCAGACCCAGAAGTCCTCTGCTGTATATGTGTTGGGGGCCTTTGTAACAGCTGGTGTATACTGCTTGGTTGTTCTAAGAGATCTCGGTGTGGGGGCAGTCCAAGTTAATTGAGACTGCTGGTCATCTTTCAGGGTCACACTCTTACTCAGCTTCTACCAGCTTTCCCCTAATACAACCACCTGAATCAGCAGCTTCTGTTCATTGGTGGGGTGGAATTATCTGCATCTGACTCTTTCAGCTGCTTGTTATGCTTTTCAGAGGGCAGTCATGCTAGGTAACTTTTTGGGAGCGCTCCATGTCTCAGTGATAGTTTCAGGCCTTGGAGCCTCCCCTTGAACTGGATCCTTGGAATTTATTTTCCTCAGGTTCCTCCCCATTTCCATCCCTGTAACTCTTTAAGACAGGAATAATTGTGAGTCAGATTTTGGACTGTGGGATGGCAACCCCACCCCTCACCTGATGCCCTGTCTTTCTGCTGAAGGTGGGCTCTACAAGTTCTATTTCACCAATGTAGGTCATTTCATCTCAGGTCCCTTTCTTTGAGTCCTGAGAGTCTCTCACCTCCCAGGTCTCTGGTACATTCTGGAGGGTTCCCCACCCTCCTACCACCAAAGGTTGTATGATTTCCTGCTTTCTGCTGACCCTCAGGGATTTCAGTCCTTTTCTCCCACACAACACCAGATCATTTTCTGCTCTCTGCTCCTTTCTGGTCCCCCCAGCTCCTGCTTCCCCTTTCCCTCCCAGTTTCCTTCCTCCTCCTTTGTGGTTGCTTTCTTCTCTCTCCCAAGTGGTACATAGGCATCCTCACTTGGTCCCCTCAGCTTGTTGAGCTTTTTGAGTTATGGAGCTGTATCTCGGGTATTCTGTACATTTTTTTGTGGGAAGGGGGAGGGAGGATACCTCACTCAAGATGATATTTTCTAGTTCCATCCATTAGTCTGTAAAACTCAGGCCACTATGAACATAGTGGAACATGTGCCCCTGTGGCATGGTAGAATATCTTTTGAGTATATTCCCAGAGTGGTATTTCTGGATCTTCAGGGTGATCTCTTTCCAATATCCTGAAGAACCTTCCGATTGATTTCCAGAGTGATTGTCCTCAAACTACACCATAAAATAGAAACAGAAGGAACACTACCTAATTCATTCTATGAAGCCACAATTACTCTGATATCTAAACAATACAAGGACCCAACCAAAAAAAAGAAAATTTCAGAATAATCTTGCTTATGAATATCAATGCAAAAATGCTCAATAAAATTCTTGCAAATCAAATCCAAGAACACATCAAAACCATCATTCACCATGATTAAGTAGGCTTCATCCCAGGGATGCAAGGTTGGTTTAATATACAAAAATCCATTAATGTAATCCACAATATAAAAAAAAACTCAAAGGAAAAAAATCACATGATTATCTCCTTAGATACGGAAAAACATTTGACACAATACAACACCCCTTCGTGTTGAAAGAATTGGAGAGATCATGAATTCAAGGCCCATCTAAGCATAATAAAAACAATATAAAGTAAACCAACAGCCACTATCAAATTGAATAGAGAAATACTTGAAGCAATCTCATTAAAATTGGGAACAATACATTAATGCCCACTCTCCCCATTATCTATTCAATTCAGTATTCAAAGTGCTAGCTAGAACATTAATACAACAAGAAGAGATCAAGGGGATGCAAATTGGCAAAGAAGAAATAAAGGTATCACTATTTGCAGATGATATGATAATACAAATAAGCACCTCAAAATGTCTACTAGAAAACTTTGACAGTTGATAAACAAATTCAGCGAGGTGGCTGGATATAAAATTAACTCAAATAAATCAGTAGCCTTCATTTATACCAATGATAAACAGGCTGAGAAAGAAATTAAGGAAATATCTCCCTTCACAATAGCCAAAAATAATATAAAATATCTTAGGCAAACTCTAGTCAAACAAGTGAAAGATCTATATAACAACAACTTCAAGTCTCTTAAGAAAGAAATCAAAGAAGATCTCAGAAAATGGAGTTATCTCCCATGCTCATAGATTGGCAGAATTAAGATAGTAAAAATGGCCATACTACCAAAGGCAATCTACAGATTCAGTTCAGTCCCCATCAAAATCCCAACACAATTCTTCAAAGATATGGAAAAAGCAATTCTCAAATATATATGGAAAGTCAAAAAACCCAGAACAGTGAAAACAATATTCAACATTAAAAGATTGACTGGGGAAAACACCATCCCTGACCACAATTTACTACAGAGCAATAATGATAAAAACTGCATGGTACTGGTACAGAGACAGACACGTTGATCAATGAAATAGAATTGAAAATCTAGAAATAAAACCACACACTTATGGACACTTGATCTTTGAAGAAGTTAAACATAAACAATGGAAAAAATGAAATAATCTTCAACAAATGATGATGGTCTAACTGGATGTCTCTATGTAGAAAAATGAAAATAGACCCATACTTGTCAACTTGCACAAAGCTCAAGTCCAAGTAGATCAAGGACCTCAACATAAAACCTGATACCTTGAATCTAATAGAAGAGAAAGTGGGAAAGAGCCTTAAACTCATTGGCACAGGGGGAAATTTCCTAAACATAACTCCAATGGCTCACACCCTAAGATCAAGAATTGATAAATAGTACCTCATGAAACTGGAAAGTTTCTGTAAGGCAAAAGACATAGCCAATAAGACAAATCAGTAACCTACAGATTGGGAAAAATTTTCACTAACCCACATCCGATAGAGGGCTAATATCCAAAGTATTTAAAGAACTCAAGAAGCTAATCATCAAAATACAGACAACCCAATCAAAAACTGGAGTTTAGAAATAAACTGAGAAATCACAACAGAGAAATCTCAAATGGTCAAGAAGCACTTAAAGAAATGTTCATAGTCCTTAGTGATCAGAGAAATGCAAATTAAAACAATCCTGTGACTCCACCTTAAACAAAACAGAATGGCTAAGCTCAAAACCTCAGGTGACAGGACATGTTGGAGTGGAGGTGGAGAAAGAGGAACACTTCTCCAATGCTGGTGGGATTGCAAAAATACTTTCTGTCTTATACCAAACCCTTTGCCATAAAATTTAGAACATAGCAAATTTATATAGTAGAGACAGATGTTCTATACACATATATCTGTGTGAAAAAACAATTACTCATTTATAAAATTTTCACACTCATATTTAATAAATTAATGTACAAATATTATAGAAGCAGCTTGATGCCTCAGTGTAGGGGAGAGGGGATAGGAGTGGGGGGTGAGTGGGGGAGAACCCTCATAGAAGCAGGGGGAAGGGGGTGGGATAGGGTGATTCTGGAGGGGAAACCAGTCAGGGATAACATTTGAAATGTAAATAAGTAGCCTTCTGCTCTGAGCTGGTGCCCTGAGCAGACTTTGGGCAGGCAGTCACTACACACCCAGTCCCACAATACCCACAAGAAGCTGAACTCTCAGGTGCTCTAACATGCCCAGGATCATAGCTCTGCACCCAGTCCCACAACACTCAGAAGAAGCTGGACTCACAGGTACTCCAACATGCCCAGGATCATAGGACTCAGGAGCTTAGTTACACCAAGATTTCAGGATCCCAGAGGCAGCTTGACTCCTAGGAGCTCTGACAACCATGATCTCAGGATCACAGGATCCAAGAATCACAGGATCCCAGAATCACAGAGATAGGTGGACTCTGAGAAGTTCTGACACAATCAGCATCACAGGAGGTACAGGCTTCAGTCAGAGACATCAAGGGTAAGGAGCACTAGAGATAACCAGATTACAAGAGGCAAGCATAAGAATATAAGCAACAGAAACCAAGATTACATGGCATCAGTTCACACACCATAGCAAGTCCTAGATACCCAATCACACCAGAAAAACAAGATTCAGGTTTAAAATCACTTCGCATGATGATGATGATAGAGGACATCACCAACAGAATACAAGAGATAGAAAAGAGAATTACAGGTACAGAAGATACCATAGAAAACATTAACACAACAGTCAAAGAAAATGAAAATGCAAAAATCTTGTAACACAAAACATCCAGGATATCCACGACACAATGGGAAGACCAATCCTAAGGATAATAGATATAGAAGAGAGTGAAGATTCCCAAATTAAAGGGCCAGTAAATATCTTCAACAAAATTATAGAAGAAAGCTTTCCTAACCTAAAGAAAGAGATGCCCATAATCATACAGGAAGCCTACAGAACTCCAGATAGACTGGACAAGAAAAGAAATTCCTTCTGTCAAGTAATAATCAAAACAACAAATGGACTAAACAAGGAAAAAATATTTAAAGCAGTAAGAGAGAGAAAGGTCAAGTAACATATAAAGACAGACCTATCAGAGCACCCAGGGAGTACACATGGCTCCAGTTGCATATGTAGAAGTGAATTGCCCTGAAAAGCATCAATGGGAGGAGAGGTCCTTAGTCCTATTAAGTCTTTATAGATGCTCCAGAGTAGCAGAATTGAGGGCAAGGAGGTGGGCATGGGGTAGGTGGAGGAACATCCTCGTAGAAGCAATGCAAGGGAGGATGGGATAGAGGGTTTCCAGAAGGCGGGGAACAGGGAAAGGGGATAACATTTGAGATGTAAATAGAGAAAATATCCAATAAAAAAATTCTTGCAAACTGAATCCAAAAACCCATTAAAACTATAATCCATCATGATTAAGTAGGCTTCATCCCAGTGATACAGGGATGTTTCAACATACAAAAATCTATCATCTACATAAACAAACTCAAAGTACAAAACCACATGATCATCTCTTTTCAGTCCTTCTTAGAATGGGAAACAAAAATACTCACAGGAAGAAATAAAGAAACAAAGTATGGTGCAAAGACTGAAGGAAAGGCCATCAAGAGACTGTCCCACCTGGGAATCCATCCCATATACAACCACCAAACTCAGATACTATTGTGGATGCCTTGAAGTGCTTGCTGACAGGAGCCTGAAATATCTGTCTCCTGGGGGGCTCTGTAAGAGCCTGACAAATGCAGAGGCAGATGCTCATAACCAGCCATTGGATTCAGTACTGGGTCCCCAATGGAAGAGTTAGAGAATGAATTGAGAGAGCTGAAGGGTTTGCAACCCCATGGGAATAAACCACCAACCAAAGAGCACACGTGGAGTGACTCCTAGCTCTCGCCACATATGTAGCAGAGGATGGCTTTGTCAGTCATCAATGGGAGGAGAGGCCTTTGTCCTGTGAAAGCTAGATACCCCAGTGCAGGGGAATGCCAGGGGTGAGATGGGAATGAGTGGGTGGGTAGGGGAACACCTTCATAGAAGCAGGGGTATGGGGGTTTGGATAGGGGGTTTCTGGGGGCAGGGACCAGTAAAGTGTTTAATATTTGAGATGTTAATAAATAACTATTCAAGGAGAGAAAAGGAAAAAAGAAATAAGTAGATACTTTAAAATATGAATATGCAATTTTAAAGTAATACTAATTTTTAATTAAGATTTAATTAATAGTGTTAATTTACTCATCATGTTTCAGAAACAGTATTTTGAGACTTTTGTACTCTTTGCATTTTCATTGGTGGAAGTCTAATTTCTAAGACAAGGACATCTAGTCTATCACCAAAAATTTACATATTGTGATTGTATTAGTTTTGGTTATTTGAGACATAGAATCGTAACCCAAAATAGTGTGTTTTTATTAGTGTCTTCATTGCTTTGAGACTATCTCTTAGAAAAGTCTAAGAGGCTACTCCAATTATGTCTTATCAACATAACTGCCTAAGCAAGACCTGAAAAATGACAACACTGAATATCACCATGGAAAGAGGAAATCTTGTTGTGCCCCAATCTTAGACAATGAGCTATTGAAAATTGGGGAATCATAAGAACAATTAGAAATAGCCTTTCTCCAGGGAATAAAGACCTAACTTATTATTCAATAGCAAGTGTCCTGCTTTGATAGCATATGCATACAGGCAAATTATATGAACTGAGCAGGTTATATTACTATATGATATATGAGCAACCATAATTACAGAAGAATCCACAAATTTAGAGAACATGGAGTACATTTGAAATATTGAATGGGATTAAGGAGAGAATATATGCAATTGCATATTATAATTTTAAATACATAACAAATATAACAGAACAAAAGCATGCCATTTTATTCTTTTTTAATTTTATTTTTTATTGGAAAAGAAAGTAAAAAAGTTTTATGATAAAACTAAAGATTTACATTGAAAATGTTTCTGACAAGATTGAAGAAGCATATAGAAAAACACATTAATATTGACAATTTTCATGGAAAATTAAAAAGTAAATTGGTAGATATAAAATATTGCTAAATTAATTGAAAAAGGAAGTAGAAACATTTTGTGATAGAATTGAAGATTTACATGGGAAATATTTCTAATAAAATTGTAGAAAAATATAAAATAATATTAAAATTGAAGATTATCATGGAAAATTACAGACAAAATGATAGGCATAAAAATATTTCTAAGTTGATTGAAAGTGGAATTATAAACATTTTCTGATAAAATTGAAGATCTACAAGGAAAATAATTCTGATAAAATTCAAGAAATATATAGAAAAATATGCCAAAATTCACTATTTTGTGGAAAATTATGCAGATAAATTGGTAGGAATAAAAATATTCCGAAGTTGATTGAAAGTAGAATTATAAACATTTTCTGATAAAATTGAAGATTTACATGGAAAATATCTCTGATAAAATTGAAAAAATATATAGAAAACATGTTAAGATTGACTATTTCATGGAAAAAATTATACTGATAAAATGGTAGGCATAAAATATTCCTAAATTGATTGAAAGTGGAATTATAAACATTTTCTGACAAAATTGAAGATTTACATGGAAAATACTTCTGATAAAATTGAAGAAATATATAGAAAAATGTTAAAATGGAAGATTATCATGGAAAATAATACAGTTAAAATGGTAGGCATAAAAAACATTACTAAATTGAAAGAGGTATCACAAACATTTTCTGATAAAATTGAAGATTTACATGAAAAATATTTCTGTTAGATTGTGTTTTTTGTTGGGGAATTGAGTCCATTGATGTTAAGAGTTATTAAGGAATAGTGATTGTTGCTTCCTGTTATTTTTGTTATTATTTTTATGTTTGTGTGGTTACTTTCTTTTGGGTTTGTTGGAAAAAGATTACTTTCTTGCTTTATCTAGGGTGTATTTTCCCTCCTCGTGTTGGCAATTTCCATCTATTAACCTTTGTACGGCTGGATTTGTGGAAAGATATTGTATAAATTTGGTTTTATCATGCAATATCTTGTTTTCTCCACCTATGATAATTGAGAGTTTTGCTGGATATGAGAGTGAAGATTTCCAACTTAAAGGGCCAGTAAATATCTTTAACAAAATTATAGAAGAAAACTTCCCTAACCTAAAGAAAGAGATGTCCATGAACATACAAGAAGCCTACAGAACTCCAAACAGACTAGATCAAACCAGAAAGTCCTCCCAGCACATAATAATCAAAACACCAAATGCACTAAACAAAGAAAAAATATTAAAAGCAATAAGAGAAAAAGGTCAAGTAACCTATAAAGGCAGGCCTATCAGAATTACACCAGACTTCTCACCTGAGACAATGAAAGCTAGAAGATCCTGGGCAGATCTCATACTGACCCTCAGAGAACACAAATGCCAGCCCAAACTACTATACCCTGCCATTTTATTCTTGACAATATGGATCATGTACTGATGCAACAACTACTCATGCAGGAAACATGATGCCTAAAATTAATATGGTCTAGTTGATCCATTAAAAGTGAGTTCATTCAATTTGAATTTCAAATGAAGAACTAGATTACACCACAATGTGATAAAAATATATTACACAGGTGCTTCTGTAACCTTCATTTTACTGGTGTTTGAGTGGACGTTTTGGATTCTATTTTTATAATCCTACCTGTGATGGCTTTCTAGGCAACCTAGGTATACATAATAAATGTTTTATGTTCTATCTCGTGGCTTTAGACAGAACAATACACTGGAGGAAGAGAAATAGTACTTTTTTCAATATGAGCAGTTTCTCCTAAGCCACTATTTTTACCCAACTTGTTCCATTTGGAGACTCTTGAATCAGCAGCCAATTACTGAGATCTACACATTAACATTTAGTAAGCAATGTATCATAGTAGCAGATTCTAAGTTTTTGTAGCTTATTTAAAAAGGGGCACATAAAGAATCACACACACATACACACACACACACACAATCTAGATATATTTTCAATCTACAAAATGTATGATGATCCCATTGAGATGGCTCAGATTGCTTGTCACACAGAGTGATGCCCTGAGTTCGATCTCTGACAGCAACATGGTAGATGGAGAGCAAATACTCCTCAATGTTGTTTATGGACTACATATGCATTATTGTATGATGACTTTAACAGACACACACACACACACACAGACACACACACACACAATACATAAACATATACAATAATTCTCTATCAAATTTTTTCCAAGCATTTGAAATGAAAATTATCATCTGGAAATACTATGAAATCTGCATTTTACTCAATGTGAACATTTTAAAAGATAATTAATTTTCCCTTTAAAGTTTTGGTTCAGATATTTGATAATGATTTGTCCATAGTAATGTTGCCATAATTTCAAAACATTTATTTTCATATTGTTCCTCTTTGCTAAAATTACACAGCATACCAGGAAGCTCATAGATACAATGTGCAGAAACAGTTCAGTTATCTGATGCCCTAATGGTCTGTAGTATTGTATATAAGTGATTTTCCAGGTAATAGAAACAGATGCACTTATGTCTCATTTACTTTTATATGTCAAGAATATTAAGTAAGATACTTGTTCTTAACTTATTAAGCACACTAATTTATATTGCACTTAATACATTGCATGTAATTTTATCTTACTGAGTTCATGAGAGAATTATAATTGCAAGCATTAGTAAACGTAAAGAAATATATAAATTACTTTAAATTTTAATTAGATAACCTAAAATATATAAATTAATCAATGGGCTATATAATAATGTATAAGATGTCAGACACTTCACTAAAAATTCCCAAAATGTATGAATTCTTATTATTGACCAAACATTTCTCAGTATCACAAGTTTTTTGCCTCTTTTGAAAATATGTACCTTCTTAGTGTGCTTTTACATGGCATCGCTGATCCAAATTTTTTTTCTAGAAGAGATGACTTAATGGGATAATCCTACACAGATCAAAAATAATACCCCAAAAATGTCGTTAACAGTCCTCCAAACAATGCCAAATTTCTGCATTTGTAGGAAAATCTAATATAGTTTCATTCTATAAATTTTGGAAATTTTTAATGTTCTTCATTAAAGTAGAAAATGGATTTAGAGGGAAAACTTTCAACTTTAAACAAGAGGAAAGGCTGAGAGTTGTCTAATTGGTGCTTTGGGGTCTTTTAGACAGCAGAGATGACACCCTCACAGCTCAAATGACAGAAATCATAAATACTGAGAATCATTGCTGTTCTGTAAGTATTGGGAATAGCCTAAACTGTAGGAACATTTAAATTATGAGTTTTGAAAACCTATTAGAGGCTGAAAATGGATGGATACAAGAATGTGAAAAGTCTAAGGGTACCAATTTTAAGGGAGCAAGCCTATTTGTCCATATTGAAATCTTATGTCCAATAGTGTGAAACTTTCTACTGTTAATGCCTCCTGAAACATATCATTATTTTAAAATATTTTAATTTTAAAATATTTCCTCAACATTTACCATAAGCAAGCCCTGCTCTGGGGTAAAGAAAAGGGTGGAAGATTATACCAGAAACATAATTATCTGAAAATAGATATGTGTATAAAGCACAGAAAATAGGCATGAAATATAGAACTATTAATGTAGAATATATATATATATATATATATATATATATGTATGTATATACAGTTATGGACATACAAAATAGTATACAGGAATATGTTTTCTTATTCTGCCAGCTAACAAGTTCTAGAAGGAGCAAATATTCATAAAATAACCTCACCTAATACTTAAAAATTTGTTTTTAAATTGATATTACTTGTGTGTGTGTGTGTGTGTGTGTGTGTGTGTGTGTGTGTGTGTGTGTGCGGGCACGCGCATGTGTGTACCTATTGAGGCTAGAACATTATTTTAGATGCCATTGAAGTATAATTATAGATAGTTATGAATCACTTCCCAAAGGGTCTGTGAATCAAACTCCGATTCTTTGTAAAAGAATCATGTGCTTTTAAAACCTGAACCATTTCTTCCCCTCTTCAAATCTTGTTTTATAACATAATTCTTCAATAATAAAACAAAATTTTTCAAAAAAATCTGAGAAAATATGGATTCTAAACATATACTAGATGAGTGTGGAAGATCACGTATTCCATAAAATTTAAAATCTTCCTTCCCTTACCAGATAAATAAATAAAGCATAAAGACAATAATAAAAGCTTATAGAAGAGGCAAAGGGGGCAACTTAAATAAAACTGTTCAGCCAAAGATGAACCAGTCTGTCACAGTAGTTAATTGTTTATAGGGTAGCATATATACTCAGGAGTCCATGAGTCTTAAATGATAGTTGATTGAATTATAAAATCGTAACTAAAAATATTTGCCTTATGGAAATTTTCCATTAAGGAAATAAAATGACTTATTCTTGTTTATGTCTAGTTTTTGGACATAATATCTTTTTAATCCTAAAATAGAAAGAGGAGAAGTTATGTTTAGAGAAGCCCCATCTCAGCAATGTGATTAAGGTCAACCATAACACAGGCTATGTTGCTGGTATTGACCTTTAATGTTCTTTGAGAAGATTATACTTTAGCATTCTGATCTCCCTTCCAATCACCCAATACCCTATTCTTATCATAAGAAAAACATCAAATTCCAATTTTCTTTCTGAGAACTATTAAGGCTATGACAACAAAGGAAGTCACTGAATGTGTCCTCATCAAAAGTAGCCTAAGGAAACATGACTAAACTAAATTAAAAGCATTCAGGTGGTATCTATGGTGCGATCCTGAAACAAACAATGAAAAGGACCAGCCAAAAAAACTCTGAATAAACTTAGATGAACAGCAGTTATTAAGAGGAATAAGCAAACAATGATGCACAAATTCTAGGAAATATGCTACGTAAAATTAAAGTGCTTATGGCAATGTAAATTTATGTCTGGAAATTGTCTGTAAACCTAAAAATATATTAAAAATCCTCCACCAAAATATGCACATATTTTCTTGGCTGAGTACTTCATTAAGAAGCCACTGTACTTCATTCATACATTGAGTTCAACTACATTAATATGTTGTTAGAATGTTCAAAAGATACTGCAAATAAACAACAAACAAAAACAAAAACAGAAGCACTGAGTTAGAGAAATATGAAAGAGAGAAGAGAAGGTAGAATGGAAGGTATAGAGGGAAAAAGTGGAAGCTGAAATTGATGCAATTCTATTAATCACAAAATTAAAATTAATAAGATTTAAAAGACAACAAAAAGAGTAGTTTAGTTTTAGGAAACATAGTGATGATTTTCATATTTACTTAGTCCTTGCTGTATATGAATTAAGATTACTATTTACTGATAAGATTTAGCCCATAATAGTTTAAAAACAAAGCTAAATCCCAAGGATGCATCCTGCCTGGGATCCACCTGTACCCAGGAGCTCAGCAGCACAGCAGCCATTTGTGTACCAACCTTGCTGGGGGACATCTGCCCTGCAGGGAGTCCCGCAATTGGAGGGAGTCCTGCCTCTGGAGGTGAGGCCCTGCCATCTTAGCCTCTGTGACTGAGTAGACAGACAGATAGGGGAGCAAGGAATCACCGAATGGAGGATTGCTTGGGAAGGCCAAGGCTCTGCCTGCATCCAGGGGCTCAGCAACACCACAGCCTTCTATGCAACTAGTCTGCTAGGAGATATCTGGCCTTTATTGAGTTCCATGAATAGAGGTGAGGCCAACATCTTCTCTCCTGCCACTGAGCAGGCTGCTGCAACCAGGAACACAGAGAACACCTGAGTGTAAGATCACTTGGGACTCAGTTTGCCAGGGCCTGACCTACATGCAGGTTCTGGGCGGTCCCACAGCAATCTGAGCTAGGGGAAAGCTGGTCACCCAGGGGTGCTGTGATAGGCCTGTAGGCACACAGAAGGGACAAGCACCAGCCAGTGACAGCAGAACCAACTAACACAAGAGATAGCCAGATGGCAAAAGGCAAACGTAGGAACGTTACTAACAGAAATCAAGGCAATATCACTCCATCCAAACCCAATTCTCCCACAAGAGATAGTCCTGGATACCCCAACACACCAGAAAAGTAAGATTTGAATTTAAAATCACAGTTCCTAGACAGATACCAACTACCAAAGTTTAATCAGAATCAGATAGACCATCTAAACCGTCCTATAACCCCTGAAGAAATAGAAGTGGTCATCGACAGTCTCCCAACCAAAAAAAGCTCAGGACCAGATGGTTTTAGTGCAGAATTCTATTAGACCTTCAAAGAAGACCGAACACCAATATTCTTCAAATTTTTCCACAAAATAGAAACAGAAGGAACACTACTCAACTCGTTCTACGAAGTCAAAATTTTGCTGATACCAAAACCACACAAAGATCCAACAAAGAAAGAGAACTTTAGACCAATTTTTCTTATGAATATTAATGCAAAAATACTCAATAAAATTCTTGCCAACCGAATCCAAGAACACATCAAAATGATAATTCACCATGATCAAGTAGACTTCATCACAGGGGTGGTTCAATATACAGAAATCCATCAATGTAATCCACTACATAAACAAATTCAAAGAAAAAAACCACAAGGTCGTTTCATTGGATGCTGAAAAAGCATTTGACAAAATTCAGTATCTTTTCATGTTAAAGGTCTTGTAAAGAACAGGAATTCGAGGCCCATACCTAGACATAGTAAAAACAATATACAGCAAACCAGTAGCCCACATAAAACTAAATGGAGAGAAACTTGAAAAAATCCCACTGAAATAACACAAGACAAAACTGCCCTCTCTCTTCATAATTACTCAACACAGTATGTGAAGTTCTAGCTAGAGCAATTAGACAACAAAAGGAGGTCAAAGGGATTCAAATTGGAAAGGAAGAAGTCAAACTACCACTATTTGCAGATGATATGATAGTATATTTAGGCGATCCATAGAACTCCACCAGAGAACTCCTACAGCTGATAAACAACTTCAGCAAAAGGGTTGAATATAAAATTAACTCAAGCAAATCAGTAGGCTTCTTTTACCCAAAGGATAAACATGTTAAGAAAGAAATTAGGGAAATGACACTCTTCACAACAGCCACAAACAAAATAAAGTATTTTGGTGTGACTCTAACCAAACAAGTGAATGATCTTTATGACAAGAACTTCAAGTCTCTGAAGAAAAAAATCAAAGAAGACCTCAGAAGATGGAAAAATCTTCCATGCTCATGGATAGGCAGGATTAATACAGTAAAAATGGCCATCTTGCCAAAAGCAATCTACAGATTCAATGCAATCCTCATCAAAATCCCAACTCAATTCTTCGTAGAGTTAGAAAGAACAATTCTCAAATTCAGCTGGAATAACAAAAATCCCAGTATAGCTAAAACTATGCTCAACAGTAAAAGTACTTCTGGGGGAATCAGTATCCCAGACCTCATGCAGTACTACAGAGCAATAGTGTTAAAAAGTGCATTGTATTGGTACAGTGACAGGCATGTAGATCAATGGAAAAGAACTGAAGACCCAGTAATGAAACCACACTCCTATGGTTACGTGATCTTTGACAAAGGAGCTAAAACCATCCAGTGGAAAAAAGATAGCCTTTCAGCAAAAGGTACTGGTTTAACTGCAGGTTAGCATGCAGAAGAATTCAAATCGATCCATTCTTATCCCTTTGTACTAAACTTAAGTCCAAGTGGATCTAAGACCTCCATATAAAACCACATACATTGAAACTAATAGAAAAAAAAACAACAAAAAAACAAAACTGGGGAAGAGCCTTGAGGTCTTGGGCACAAGGGAACATTTCCTATCATAACACCAATAGCTTATGCTTTAAGATCAAGAACTGATAAATGGGACCTCATAAAATTACAAAGTTTTGTAAAACAAAGGACACTGTCAAAAAGATAAAACAGCAACCAACAAATTGGGAAAAGATCTTTACCGACCATACATCTGACAGAGAGCTAATATCCAATATATACAAAGGACTCAAGAAGGTAGACTTCAGAGAGCCAAATAACCCTATTACAAAATGGGAAACAGAGCTAAACAAAGAATTTTCACCTGAGGAATATCAAATGGCTGAGAAGCACCTAAAGAAATGTTCAACATCCTTAGTTACCAGGATAATGCAAATCAAAACCACCCCGAGATTTCACCTCACACCAATCAGAATGGCTAAGATCAAAAACTCAGGAGACAGCAGGTGCTGGCAAGGATGTGAAAAAAGAGTAACACTCCTCCACTGCTGGTGGGATTGCAAGCTGGTACAACCACTCTGGAAATCATTCTGGCGGTTCCTCAGAAAACTGGGCATGACACTCCTCGAGGATTCTGCTATACCACTCCTGGGCATACACACAGAGAATTTTCCAGGATGTAATTAGGTCACATTTTCCACTATGTTCATAGCAGTCCTATTTATAATAGCCAGAAGCTGGAAAGAACCCAGATGTCCCTCAACGGAGGGATGGATATAGAAAATGTGGTATATTTACACTATGGAATACTACTCAGCTATTAAAAACAATGAATTCATGAAATTCTTAAGCAAGTGGTTGGAACTGGAGAATGTCATCCTGAGTGAGGTGATCCAGTCACAAAAGAACACACATGGTATGCACTCACTGATACGTGGATATTAGCCCAGAAGCTTGGAATACCCAAGAAACAATTCTCATATCAAATGATGTCCAAGAAGAAAGAAGGAGAGGCCCCTGGTCCTGGAAATGCTCAATGCATCATTTTAGATGAATACCAGGACAGGAAAGAGGCAAGGTGTTGATTGGGGAACAGGGGGAGGGAAGAGGGCTTATGGGACTTTCGGGGAGGAGGCATCCAGGAAAGGGGAAATCATTTGAAATGTAAATAAAGAATATATCTAATTAAAAAAAAGAGCGAAATAAGTCAATAAAACACTGTTCTTTTCTGGACATGAAAGAGTGTGCTTGAAACAAAAGCTATGAAGAGTATTTTTAGATCTAGCAGATAAAAATGTTGAATTTCAGTTAAAATCAGATTAATTATATGTACTCTTATTGATTTATTGATGTTAATTATATTCAATATCAGACATATATTAATTTCAGGAAAACAATAAACCTTATAAAGATATAGCTTAGGTACAATGGAGAGGATATTATCCAACCAAATGGAAGGAAACTATTCTATGAATGACCCACAGGTGTTAGGGGAATTTCAATTAGAACACAGATATTAAGATTTATGTGCATCTCTAAAGCATCAGTGCAGTGACACTAAATTTATGGTACATTGAAATAATTAATATACATGGAATTAAAGAGTATATGAGACTCTAAGAACTTCAAATGACTGAGGTAAAAAAAATGGCTGGGGGACAAAAGGGAATGCTGGGAGATTATTCAAATATTCCCCCAGAAAAAGACATAGTTATGGGTAATATATATTATCTATCGAGAGGAAATGACATATCATAAGGAACACAGAAAGAAGAAGAGGGAACGAAGGAGAGAAAGAGGGAGATATATAGATAGAGACAGGGAGACAGAGACAGAAAGACATAGAAGAGGATTGTTTGGATATAGGATTATAGTGTTATGTTTCTTTGGAATTTTGTCTATTTTTATTTTTAAGAGACATTGAATATAGTTGTATCAAAATACTTTTGGCTAAATAAAAAGATAAAACATTCATGGTAGTTTGAGTAAATTATATTCATATTTTAAAAAGTATATATTGACAGTTGCCATAGACTTTGTTTCCCAGACATGGCCAATGTCCAGTTGTATGAAACACACATTATAAGCAAACTCACATGCTTATAATATTGCATTTCACAATGCCAGCTAGATTTAGCATGACTTTCAGAATGATGTTAATTTCTTTTAAGCAAAGATGGACAAAGATCATCAGATTATAGAACATAAAAGGATGCCTTTGTGTAATTGGGAATTTAAAAGTATGTGAATAGTAACAGAGCTAGCAAGGCCTTTCTTTTCTTGTTTCACCATACTTCATAGAAAATTCCCAAGGTCTTTTAAGCTATTCACTTTGCTTTTGCCTGGGTAAACTGGCATGCCAACTGGATTTAAAAATAAACCTTTCACATTCTCCTTTTGACATACACTGACTTGTTTCTTAAGCATTTTGCCTTTTCAGGTGGTTAGTCTTTCTTCAAAGTTAAACCAGCTTGTGTTCATTGATCCTGTTCACTCATCAAATTCTGTTGTTGCTCTCCTGTGCTTTTGGGTTGCTTCTGTGAACCAGTGTGGCCTTGAGGTGATCAACTTGAAAGGAAGGGGTTTGAGCACTTGCAATGTCTACCATATAAAAATAAATCTGGCCTTTCCTATTGTGCTATGTCTGTCTTTTGTTTTCCGCTGGGCTTTCTTTCCTTCCATAGTCTTACACCCTTCCTTGGGTTTCAGTGCTTATTTTCTTTTCTCCCTCTCTGTTATATTTCATCGACTCCCAGAAGAATTCTGCTGTGGTATGACTGACATGTGCAGGTTCCTCCAGTGCAGTACTGAGCTAGGTCAACTATTCTTTTCTTATGTTTGTCTCTTTGCTTTCAATAGCTTGGAGCCAAAGCAGCTGTGTTTGATTTGACAACTGCTTTCAGAAGTAGGGCTCATAGAGAACAATTTTTGAAAAAACCTGTCCAGACCCCAACTTTTGAGGGGCTTGTGTTGTTGAGTTCTGTTTCAGCAAGACAGACAATGAGAGCTTCACAAGCTGAAGCTGAGGAATCAGGCAGATATAACATGCACACTTCTAAAATCCAATGCTGCAAACATGTAAATAAGTAACATGAACTTTCTTCCTTTTTGGTAAACAGTTGCATTTTCTTTTCTTTCTTTCTTTCTTTCTTTCTTTCTTTCTTTCTTTCTTTCTTTCTTTTTTTTTGCATGACTTATTTATTTTGTATGATGACTAATTGGTATTTATCTTAATTAGATTTTCCTTAAAAGGGTTAAATGTATTATTATAACACAGTGGGGATTTGACTCAGTTTCTTTTAGTCAAGGTAAGTTGACAATGAGTGTTCAATATGATAATGTCTTATTTGCCTTGAATGGTTCTGTTTTCTCTTTTATTTTTCAGGACCTGACCTAAACCTAATCTTCTCCAAAACCAAACAGTTATGACAGACTCACAGCTGAGCGTCCATATTTAGTGTATTTTCTCCTCATTCCCAGACATTATTTTTTAATTGAGAAAAGTTTAGTTAATTTTGATAGTATTTAATAATTCAAAAATTTCAATAGCTTTTTATTCCTTATATTAAATGTGATGTCTTTAAAATGGTTAATGGTTTTTAATTATTTTATTTAGATATGCAAACATATTTAGATTACATCCAAACAACACTTTTGCTTATCTTAGTTTCAAGTCCTTCCTGTTCCTTTCCAATCTTCTATTGCATTGTATAATAAGCTACCATTACTCCATTTACCTGTGATGTTCTTCCATTATACCAGTTGTAAGACATCTTATTTACTTGAACCTCACACTAAACCTTGGTAGAACTTTTCTTATTACTTCTATTCATAGTCATCTGTACTTAATAAAGCTCTAGTTCTAATAACTGAGTTATAAAATATACAGAAAATATATAACCTATTATTGTGCTCAACTACAAAATTCATGCTAAAATCAAGTTTCACTTTTCCATTAAATGTCTTATGTCTGAAATTTTGTTTGTAATTTTTCCCTATATTTTTTAGATCTTACTTACGATGAATCTTAAGTCAATTATGCTCATATAAAAATCATTTAAATAACTAAATTCCAAGTAGTTTTCCTAGAAACAGAAAGAAGCCTGTGTCCATTGGAGCATCAACAAAAGGAAACATAGCTAATTATAGGCACTCTCCATTCAAGCTATTTTAAATATTAATTGTGATGTGAAACCGCTCAAATATTTGAAATTTAAAACAGGTTATTCCTTCTCAACATTTATATTCAAGAAACTCTGAAGCCCTCATTTATTCTTTGTTTCCTAACACTTATAATTTAATACAAAAATGAATTGAAATATTAAGGAAATCCAAACCTACTGGTAAAAATGAACATATAATGTTTTCTAACTTTGTGTCAAATTCTAGCCCTGCACCAAGGAAGTGAGATCCCAGCAAGTGGGAAGATGGCAGCTTCAGTGTGCCGACTGGGGATAAAAGGCACAAGAAATTTGAGTTGCTGTTCAACTGACACAGAGTTCAATGGGAGCTTGACATTGAACTGAAAAGGTGTGTGTATCAACTCAGCTGGAGAGAGTTCTGTGGGAAGAGCTTTTGATAGCCTCCTACTCCCTTAGGGAATGACATAGGGATTATCCATTTCTACAATAAAAAAGCTACAAAAGCAGTAGCTTTCCCATGCAATGTAACATCCAACTAAATAAAGGGCACAATAGTTTCCCTAGGATAACTGTAAACCTCCAGAAATGCTTAAGTTTGCAAGATGTGACCTCAACAGTTTTTTTTCCCCCATTTCATCAGAAAGTTTTCATGTATCTGCACTTTGCAGAATGTAGTTTTTAATAAGAATGCTCTGCCCTTGGCTATGCCATGTGTTCTCTGTGATGTGCTTGCCTGTGTACCTGCCTTTGTGAAGAAGACTGGACAGGGACTTTCAGACACGGTTCTTACACAATCGAATAGAATAAGAGGGTGATTGAAGGTGTGCCAAGGTCACTGAAAAAAAACATAATTGGACGCATATCATCTGGTTCCCAAATCCAATACTTTCATCATCAGAAGATGAATGTTTCTGATGAAACTCTGGGACTAACCTAAGTCTAGGCAAAACTACAGCCTGAATACAATGCAATGGATTCTAAAAGTTCTATTGCTGTGAAGCTGTTTTGATGAGAAAGAAAAGTGATATATCAGTAATCTGAGCATGTGAAAGAAAAAAGAAAGAGAGTTCTGACAAGTGATTATTGAAGAGTACTCTACAGATCATACAACATTTAATGTCAGGTAACGAATGAAATAGCTCATTAAACTCACACCTGTGCACATTCAAGTGAAGGAAGGCCAGGAAATACAACTGAGATCTCCACAACATATGCTCTTACTATCATCCTTGTCAAATCAGACTTTTTATTGGAGAAATCAGAGGATATGTTCTTACCAATAGGTAAGTATAAACATTACCGACAGCTTAGTAAAAGCACTTTACAGGAAAATAAATTCCAGTACCTGGAGCAAGGAAATAGAGCCAGCCTGAAAATTGAAAGTATCTCCAACAAAATTCATAAGAATTCTAATCAGAATATTATCAGAATACCCTTATGTCGTGTGCCCTGAGGATAATTAGGGTAATGTCAGATGTCATTGTTGAGGTATTTGCTATTATATCGAGGAAACCTTGCAGGACAGTTGTCTCTAAGGAACCAGACAGCAAAATACTGTGCCCATGCTTATTATAGTTTAATTACCTTGTTGTGAAATGATTAACTGAAATTCCAAAATTTAGGATAAATAAATCCAGAAAAATCTTCCCTGGAAACCTTACACATTTTAACATAAGATTAATCCCTCCTAAAATGCTAAAGCAGTTTATGTGAACTATTGTTTTAAGTAAAACAAAGTAATTTTAATAAATTTTAATAAGTCATCAAAGAAACAAATGGGCTTTTAAAATTGAGAAAACATCAAAATGATATATGGAATTCAGGTTTACATTATGTAAGTTAATAGAAAGGTAATTGTTACCCAAAGAACAGGAAGAAACACTATTGTCATGTTTCAATGGGTAAAAACAAAAAACAAACAAAACAAAAAACAAAAAACAAAAAAAAAAAACACTTGGTCTATAAGCACATGTACATTAATTTGAATCCAGGTAAACAAACAAACAAATAAACAAAATGACTACATTTTTCTGTAACCTTAGCCTTGGAGTTAGAGAAAGGTAAATCCCAAAAGCTTTACTCCCAGTCAGCCTAGCAGAACTGAGAAATTTTAATTCAGTAAAAAATCAAGTTTCATGTGCCATTGCTATTGTAATTCATAATTTATTATTTTGTGTATTCATTCACTATGTATGGATATATGAATATATATGCATATGTATGTACATATGCAATTATATATATATATATATGTATATATATATACATATATCTCTTCTGACAGAAACATATATGTAGGTTTCCTCTAAAGCATTGAAAAGTAAAACAAAATTAATTTGGCTTTCAATAGTTCATCTTACCAAACACATATTTTTTTTCTTAAGAGTATAAAAACTGAGCATTTATAATAGCCAGAAGTTGTAAAGAACCCAGATGTCCCTCAATGGAGGAATGGATTCAGAAGATGTGGTATATTTACACAATGGAATACTATTCTGCAATTAAAAACAATGAATTCACGAAATTCCTAGGCAAATGGTCAGAACTTGAAAATATCATCCTTAGTGAGGTAACCCAATCACAAAAGAACACACATGGTATGCAGTCACTGATAAGGGGATATTAACCCAGAATCTCGGAATACCCTAGACACAATTCGCATATCAATAGATTTCCAAGAAGATGGAAGGAGAGACCCCTGGTCCTGGAAAGACTGGATGTAGGGGAATGCCAGGACAGAGAAGCGAGAGGGGGTTGAATGGGGAAAAGAGGGAGGGTAGGGGGCTTATGGGACTTTCGGGGAGGGAGGAAACGGGAAAGGGGAAATGATTTGGAATGTAAATAAAAAAAAACTTAGAAAAAAATCTCATTTTTACTATATTAATCCTGCCAATCCATGAGCATAGCAGATTTTTCCATCTTCTGAGGTCTTCTTCAATTTCTTTCTTCAGAGTCTTGAAATTCTTGTCATACAGATCTTTCACTTGTTTGGTTAGAGTCACGCCAAGATACTTAATATGGTTTGTGGCTATCGTGAAGGGTATTATTTCTCTTACTTCTTTCTCAGCCTGCTTATCCTTTGAGTATAGGAAGGCTTCTGACTTGCTTGAGTTGATTTTATATCTGGCACTTTGCTGAAGTCGTTTATCAGCTGTAGGAGTTCTCTGGTGGAGTTCTTTGGGTCGCTTATGTATACTATCATATCGTCTGCAAATAGTGATAGTTTGACTTCTTCCTTTCCAATTTGTATCCCTTTGACCTCTTTTTGTTGTCTAATTGCTCTAGCTAGAACTTCAAGTACTATATTGAAAAGATATGGAGAGAGAGGGCAGCCTTGTCTAGTCCCTGACAGATTCAATGCAATCCCCATCAAAATCCCAACTCAATTCTTCATAGAGTTAGAAAGAGCAATTCAAAAATTCATCTGGAATAACAGAAAACCCAGAATAGCTAAAACTATTCTCAAGAGTAAAAGAACCTCTGGGGGAATCAGTATCCCGGACCTCAAGCTGTACTACAGAGCAATAGTGTTAAAAACTGCATGGTATTGGTACAGTAACAGACATGTAGATCAATGGAATAGAATTGAAGACCCAGAAATGAATCCACACTCCTATGGTCACTTGATCTTTGACAAAGGAGCTGAAACCATCCAGTGGAAAAAAGATAGCCTTTTCAACAAATGGTGCTGGCTCAGCTGGAGGTCAACATGCAGAAGAATGCAAATTGACCCATCCTTATCTCCTTGCACTAAGCTCAATTCTAAGTGGATCAAAGATCTCCACATAAAACCAGACACACTGAAACTAATAGAAGGGAAACTAGGGAAGAACCTTGAACATATGGGCACAGGGGAGAATTTCCTGAACAGAACTCCAATAGCTTATGCTCTAAGATCAAGAATAGACAAATGGGACCTCATTAAATTACAAAGTTTTTGCAAGGCAAAAGACACTGTCAAAAAGACAAAGCGGCAACCAACTAACTGGGAAATGATCTTTACCAACCTTACATCCGACAGAGGGCTAATATCCAATATATACAAAGAACTCAAGAAGTTAAACTCCAGAGAGGCAAATAACCCTATTAAAAAATGGGGTACAGAGCTAAACAAAGAGTTCTCACCTGAAGACTATCTAATGGCTGAGAAGCACCTAAAGAGATGTTCATCATCCTTAGTCATTAGGGAAATGCAAATCAAAACAACCCTGAGATTCCATCTCACACCAGTCAGGATGGCTAAGATCAAAAACACAGGAGACAGCAGTTGTTGGTGAGGATGTGGAGAAAGAGGAACACTCCTCCACTGCTGGTGGAATTGCAGGCTGGTACAACCACTCTGGAAAGCAGTCTGGCGGTTCCTCAGAAAACTGGGCATGACACTCCCGGAGGATCCGGCTATACCACTTCTGGGCATATACCCAGAGGCTTTACCTGCATGCAATAAGGACACATGCTCCACTATGTTCATAGCAGCCTTATTTATAATAGCCAGAAGCTGGAAAGAACCCAGATGTCCCTCAACGGAGGAATGGATTCAGAAGATGTGGTATATCTTCACAATGGAATACTACTCTGCCATTAAAAACAATGAATTCACGAAATTCCTAGGCAAATGGTCAGATCTTGAAAATATCATCCTTAGTGAGGTAACCCAATCACCAAAGAACACACATGGTATGCAGTCACTGATAAGGGGATATTGACCCAGAATCTCGGAATACCCTAGACACAATCCGCATATCAATAGATTTCTAAAAAGATGGAAGGAGAGACCCCTGATCCTGGAAAGACTGGATGTAGGGGAACGCCAGGACAGAGTAATGAGAGGGAGTTGAATGGAGAAAAGAGGGAGGGAAGGGGGCTTATGGGACTTTCGGGGAGGGAGGAAACGGGAAAGGGGAAGTGATTTGGAATGTAAATTAAAAAAATAAAATAAAATAAATAATAAAAAAATCTCACATGAAAATCAAAAAGAAGTCAAAGTTGAATTCTATACAAATGTTTGAAAATGTCAATTATATCTCACAGGTTTACCTTCACAATATATGTTAGGAAAGCCATTTATTGTTAATTATAGTCTTCATCACTCAATAGATTATTACCTGAAACTCCAAAGAACTTATTGAAAACGTAGTCTCACCTACTAAAAGTTATGACATTCACCATAATTATTATTAATGTTCATTTAAATTAACTAGCAAATCAAATCAAGAATGAAATGGCTTCTGGCATGACAAAATGTATAAACTAGGTGGTTGATAAACAATACAAAGTTGTTTCTTGTATTTTCTAAGAGTAAGGATCCTACTCAAGCTGCTGGCAGACTCTGTACCTGATGTGACTTGTTTTCTATTTCAAAGACATTGCCTTTTGCTGCATCTTCACAAGGGAGCAAGAGGAAAGGAATTCCTTGTGGCCTCGTCTAGAAGTGCACTATCACTACTTTCACTGTACAAAGTACCCACCTTTTAAGACTACAAGTTTGGAGTAATATATATCATGCATAATACATCAACCACAGACTTATAGATATAGCAAATAGGAATCAATTTAATCCATATACAGATTTCAAAGTGATGTTTATTTTAATATTTGTAGGGGAATTTTACAATTACATGCTCTGGCAAGTGTTTATATCCAAAGATCTTCTAGATCTGTGTGCAAGATACCTTTAATTCATTTGGTTGGAACATAAACATGCCCTTAGTACACACCTTTAACCCCAAACTGTACAGTTAGATTTTAAAAAAAAAAATCTATTTTAATAAGGATTTTTTTTTTAATTTTTTGATCCCATTTTTGCTTTCCTTCAAAAAGTAGTGGGGAAAAGATGGTAAATAGGACAAGTGAATATGGACCTGTTTGGAATTCGTTGTTGGGCTGGAGAGATGGCTCAGTGGGTAAGAGCACCTGACTGCTCTTCCAAAGGTCCTGAGTTCAAATCCCAGCACCCACATGGTGGCTCACAACCATCTGTAAAGTGATCTGACTCCCTCTTCTGGTGCATCTGAAGACAGCTGCAGTGTCCTTACATATAATAAATAAATCTTTGGAATTCGTTGTTTAGGGCAAGTTCAGTCTCCATTCGTCACCATACAAGCAGTCCAGTTCAGTAGTATCAGAATTTCAACAGTCCAGTTCAAAAAGTCACCAAACACTAAAGAGCAAAACTGGCACAACCAAAAAAAAAAAAAAAAAACAAAAGAAACCAAAAAAACCAAACCAAACAAAACAAAACAAACAAACAAACAAAAACAGGGCTCTATCAAATCAATGCATGTCCGTGAGAATGACCAGGAATAGCTAGATTACCAGGAATTTTCTGCCATGCTTCTCTTATCAAAGTGAAGATCAGTCAAGGCACAAAACAAACAAAGAGCTGCTCAGCTAGCTATGCAAACATGCTGTCACTGTGCATTCAATCCTACTTATATTGTCTAAAAACATCACATGTCCTCCCATGTGTCTTGCCTCAGCAAAATACTATGTGAGTCTCCATCTCATGGCACATCCAGGAAGTTCCCATTCACCAAACAATGAACAGAAGATTAGTTTATAGAAGAAAGCAGCCATGTTTGAATTTGACATCTATTGAGGGACAGACTAAGTGATGAATCAGAGAAAGATTTAACAGAGTCAGTCAGAAGTAGTATACACCCAACTCTCAGGAGAACAGAAAGGAAAGAGGACTGACTTAAGAGAGAGAGAGAGAGAGAGAGCAAGAGACAGAGAGAAACAGAGACAGAGACATAGACAGAGACATAGAAGGACAGAGAGAGACAGAGAGACAGAGAGACAAAGAGACAGAGACAGAAAACACAGAGAGAATGTCATATCAGTAAGTGCAGTTCAGTTGCACTCAGGCAATGCAGTGGAATTCAGTTCCATGCAGTTCTGGGCAGTTAATTTGCATGAATTTGAGTTCACTTGAGTTTGTTCAGTTCCATTAAGTTATATTCAGTTCTGTTCAGTTTGTGTAGTCAGTGCAATTCAGTTCATAGAGCTCAGAGGCAGTTATTCCAAGCACAGCAATTTGGTGAGAAGCCAAGAGAGGTCAGTTTGAATCAGTCAACTGGGAAAGGAATTTTGAGCCAGAACAGCTGAGTTGAACCAGTCAGCCAGAGTTCACAAAGAATTAGAAAGGGTGAGATTATTCAGCACTAAGTCTCTGAGATGCCAATTACATCGGTGAATAAAAGTTACGTTTATAGATACTTTAGTAACTCTCACACTGAGTTTTTTTCTGTAGTTTTATTCATCTTATTTTAGTTTTAATTGCAGATCCTCTCCACCAAGACTCTGGTGACACATAGTGATGAAATCTTATCAGAGTCTCCATGTTTATTCAGGCAAATATTCCTAAAATTCCTTTGGAAAAAAGGAAGGGAAGGAATTATTCTTATTTCCATATTTAGGCTTCAGTGAAAATCATGGATGTTGTTAAAATCATCTCTGTGTTCATAGTTTTTCAATTCATTGTGTGAAATACTATTTATTGGCATGCTCATAATAAAGCCACTGAAATAAACCCTATATGAAATTACTATTTCATTAGAATACACTATTGGGAGACAAGGGTTCTGAGAAGGTTAAGTCATAAAATGAAGACCCAGAAATAAAATTCATATTCAATTAAAGAGATTCTGGTTGATTTCATGCTTTTGTCCTCTGTAAGGAGGTTAGGATGCTGATACCTGATTCTGCCAAGGTTACTTCATACTCCTAGTCTACATTCCTACATAATATAAATTGTTACCTATAAGGCACTTAAGCTATAGGACTTTGTAGTTCTAACTGCCTGAAACTTACCATCAACCTTTCTATATGTTAATCAGAGTTCAATAGCAAATCTGCTGCAATTTTATAATGTGATTGTAAAGGACTACCGACATTTACCTCTTGACAGTGTATGGTTACTAATCTTTACTCTTTATTTTCTTGACTAGACTTATTGTAGTCATTAAAATAGTAATGACCTTTCTCATTTAACTGCAAGAGTGACTGCAGTTCAAACATTTTTCCATAATGTGATCTTGATAAGTATCTTTTCGTCTGATGTGCACAGATGAAAAGTGGGAACATTTTGGGGAACAAAGAGACTTGCAAATTTGCCTCTATAGTTCAGGCCTAAAGAGCAAGATCAAATTGATAATATAAGAAAGACAACCGTTGAACTCCAGTTGAGCCAGCACCATTTGTTGAAAAGGCTATCTTTTTTCCAGTGGATGGTTTTAGCACCTTTGTCAAAGATCAAGTGACCATAGGAGTGTGGATTTAATTCTGGGTCTTCAATTCTGTTCCATGGATCTACATGCCTGTCACTGTACCAATACCATGCAGTTTTTAACACTATCGCTCTGTAGTACAGCTTGAGGTCCGGGATATTGATTCCCCCTAACCCAGAATCTCGGAATACCCTAGACACAATTTGCATATCAATAGATTTCCAAGAAGATGGAAGGAGAGACCCCTGGTCCTGGAAAGACTGGATGTAGGGGGATGCCAGGACAGAGAAGCGAGAGGGAGTTGAATGGGGAAAAGAGGGAGGGAAGGGGGCTTATGGGACTTTCGGGGAGGGAGGAAACGGGAAAGGGGAAATGATTTAGAATGTAAATAAAAAAACTTAGAAAATAAAAAAAAAGAAAAGAAAGACAATCGTGTCCTTATATTACTTACAGTGTTATGTTACTTCCAATACTTTAAAATGCCCAGACTTTAAGTCTCATGTCTTCATGTCAGTAGCCCCACTGAGCCCACAAAAATGAAAATCAAGCCAGGCAGTGGTGGCACATGCCTGCTACACAAGCATTCAGAAGGTAGAGGCACGAGGATCTTGCAGTTTGAGGACAGCCTGTTCTACTGAGCGAGTTCTAGACCAGCCAAGTCTACACAGAGAAACCATCTCAAAAATAAACAAATAAATAAATAAATAGCTAAATGAATGAATGAATAACAAAAAGCAAAGAATAAGGAAAACTGGAGCACATGCAGAACTTCCTTCCTGCCAGAGGCCTCAGAAAATAATGTTTTCTTTCATTTTCCAATGTCTAAGAGCATTATTTGATTCTTGGATTTTAGACATTGCACAGCAGTTTTCATGTCTTTATAGACCCCCCCCCTTCATTGTGGAAATAGATAATCACAGAGAAACTTTTCTATACTTTATGGAAATATATGGTTAGATGAGCCTATTTGTAAAAGCTAATTAGCATCCTACTAGTCTCTGTACTCTTTTCATATCAAATTAATATAACTGAGGCTAGTGATTAAGAGGTGGACACTATTTTAGTGTTGGATTTTCTGAAATACATATCCTATGGATTAGGTGGCTTCAACAAAAGAAATATTGTTCCTGTTTCTCTGTCTCTGTGCCCCCACCCCTTCTATTTAGCCTATCTGTCCTATCTTGTCAAGAGACCTGGAAACTCACCATGTAGTCTAATCTGTAATTTGTTGCAATCATCCTTTTTTTTTATTTTTTTGAGTAGTAGTATTGCAGGCTTTGCACTAATATGCCTGACTCCAGAGGGACTTCATGCCATATTATTGACATGTTCCATGATAGAGAATTTCCCATCATGGTTCCCATTTGACCTCTCTCAAATTCTCCAGTTACATATTTGCCATTCTTCCTTCCTTCCTCCCTTCCTTCCTTCCTTCCTTCCTTCCTTCCTTCCTTCCTTCCTTTCTTCTATCCTTCTTGGTTTCCTCTTTTTTCTTCTTCTTCTTCTTCTTCTCCTCCTCCTCCTCCTCCTCCTCCTCCTCCTCCTCCTCCTCCTCCTCCTCCTCCTCCTCCTCCTCCTTCTTCTTCTTCTTCTTCTTCTTCTTCTTCTTCTTCTTCTTCTTCTTCTTCTTCTTCTCCCTACTCCTCTCTCTCACCCCCCCCAGAGTCCAGTTATTTGTGTCATGCACTTGAATATTGATTACCTCCCAGTTGGCACAACCGCAAAGAAAATGATTTTCTCTTTCCTAGGAACCATCAACTGCCTATGGAACTTCAGAAAGGAATGAGGCCAATCAGAATGAAGTGTTTACTGATTTGATTTGCTGTTATTCATGGTACAAATTCTGGCACGTTTATAAGTTGCAAAAAGACACATATTAGTTCCTAGCAGACAACTACCTGTAGTGGCTACAAATATAATTAGAAACACCTCATTCCGGGAATAAGACTTGATCTTCTCAAAAAAATTTCCAAAGAACTCAAGAAGTTAAACTCCAGAGAGGCAAGTAACCCTATTAAAAAATGGGGTACAGAGCTAAACAAAGTGTTCTCACCTGAAGAATATCTAATGGCTGAGAAGCACTTAAAGAGATGTTCATCATCCTTAGTCATTAGGGAAATGCAAATCAAAACAACCCTGAGATTCCATCTCACACCAGTCAGAATGGCTAAGATCAAAAACACAGGAGACAGCAGTTGTTGGCGAGGATGTGGAGAAAGAGGAACACTCCTCCACTGCTGGTGGAATTGCAAGCTGGTACAACCACTCTGGAAAGCAGTCTGGCGGTTCCTCAGAAAACTGGGCATGACACTCCCGGAGGATCCGGCTATACCACTCCTGGGCATATACCCAGAGGCTTTACCTGCATGCAATAAGGACACATGCTCCACTATGTTCATAGCAGCCTTATTTATAATAGCCAGAAGCTGGAAAGAACCCAGATGTCCCTCAACGGAGGAATGGATTCAGAAGATGTGGTATATCTACACAATGGAATACTACTCTGCAATTAAAAACAATGAATTCACAAAATTCCTAGGCAAATGGTCAGATCTTGAAAATATCATCCTTAGTGAGGTAACCCAATCACCAAAGAACACACATGGTATGCAGTCACTGATAAGGGGATATTGACCCAGAATCTCGGAATACCCTAGACACAATTCTCATATCAATAGATTTCTAAGAAGATGGAAGGAGAGACCCCTGGTCCTGGAAAGACTGGATGTAGGGGAACGCCAGGACAGAGTAACAAGAGGGGGTTGAATGGAGAAAAGAGGGAGGGAAGGGGGCTTATGGGACTTTCGGGGAGGGAGGAAACGGGAAAGGGGAAATGATTTGGAATGTAAATTAAAAAAAAAATTTCCAATTGTATGAGGAAATGTGACTGACATGAATCAGAAGAAAGAAAAGAATTGCTGTGAAATCAATGTGTGAGTAAAGAAAAGTTGACTCAACAAATCCTGAAGATGAATCCTGCTGTTGGACTGCTGCACAGGCAAAGAGTGTGTTTGTAAGCACAAAGAAGACAGCTGCAAAAAAGACTCACTGGCAAATAAGCAAGGAGAAAACACACCTCAGTAACACAAATCTAAATAAGAGAGCGAAAATATGAGAGTAGGGAGGAAATTTGTATTAAAATATTCAGTCAAACTTGCTGTGGTCTCACCTCATAAAACTAGAGGTTTTCTGTATTTTAAACTAGTGGGTATCAAAATAAAACTAATACTAAAAATTTGCTTAAATTGCCACTATATTAATGTAAATCTAAACTCTAATTATAATAACTAGAAAAAGTAACAATTGCAATTGTAAGCATCTGTTTATTCTCTACTATTTGACATACTGTGACAGGTATCAAGTGTCCAATTAAATGTAATGATTAACTGTTGAGACTGTTAAGTGGGTAAAGCATTTGCTATGCAGCTATGTGGTCATTGGTTCAAATCGCAAGAAACCATATAAAAGCCAGGCATTGTAGCAGGTATCTGTAATCCCAGTGTAATTGTGGTGAAATTGAGAGAAAAGAATTCTGGGAAGTTCAGAGTCTGAGAGATCTTGAGGGTCTAGGTTATTTGAGGCTGTTGATCTTCTTATGGTGTCGCCCTCCTCCTCAGCTTCTTCCAGCTTTTCCCTAATTCAACTACAGGGTTCCTCAGCTTCAGTCCATTGGTTGGGTATAAGTATTTGCATCTGTCTAGGTCAGCTTGTTGGGCCTCTCAGAGGGCAGCTATGCTAGACCCCTGTCTGTAAATACACCTTAGCATCAGGAATAGTGTTAGACTTTGGAGTATTCTCTTGAGATGGGTCCCAACTTGTGCTTGTCAATGAAACTCCTTTCCCTCAGTCTCCATATTTGTTCATGCAATTATTTTAGACAGAAACAATTCTGTACAGAGTTTTTGACTGTGGGATGGCAACCCCATCCCTCCAATTGATGTCCTGTCTTTCTCCTGGAGGTGGACTCTAAAAGTTCTCACTCACCAATTTTGGGCATTTCATCTAAGGTCCCTCCCTTTAAGCCCTATGAGTCTATAATGTGCCTGTGTTTCTGGACTCTTGCACATTCTAGAGGATCCCCTGACATAACTCCTGAGTTTGCCTGTTTCCATCTTTCTACTGGTCTGCAGGGCTTCCCCCCCCCCGTTCCCCCAAGTATTTGATCATGTTCCCCCTTTCCCCACTGTGCCCCATTTTCCACTCATATCCCTCCCTCCCTCACACCTCCCCCGCCCCGTGATTGCTTTCTTCTCCTTCCCAACTGGAATTGGGGCATCTTCACTTGGGCCCTTCACCTTGTTAACTTTCTTGAGTTCTGTGGACTGTATCTTGGGTATTCAGTACTTTTTTTTGGTCTAATATCCACTTATTAGTGAATGTGTATCATGCATGTCCTCTTGGGTCTGAGTTACCTCACTCAGGATGATATTTTCTAGTTCCACCATTTGCCTTCAAAACTCATGATGTCCTCATTCTTAATAGCTGAATATTATTGCATTATGTAAATAAACCTCATTTTCTGTATCCATTCTTCTGTCATGGGACACCTGGGTTGATTCTAGCTTCTGGGTATCAGAAATAAGGCCACTATGAATATAGTGCTCTTGTGAAATGGTGGAGATTATTTTGGGCATATGCCTAAAAGTGGTATAGCTAGGTTTCAGGTAGATCATTTTCCAGTTTCCTGAGGAATCTCCAAATTCATTTCCACATTCTTGTACTAGCTTGCAATCCCACTAGTAATTGAGAATTCCTTTTTCTTCACATTCTTGCTGACATATGCTGTCTCCTGAGTATTTGATTTTAGCCATTCTGATTATTGTAAGATGGAATCTAAGGTTTGTTTTGATTTACATTTGCCTGATCACTAAGGACTTTGAACATTTCGGTAAGTGCTTCTCGGCCATATGAGATTCCCCTGTTGTGAATTCTCTGCTTAGTGTTTATAGTCCCTTTTTTGATTGGGTTGTTTAATGATTATTTTTAGAGGTTAGCTTCTTGAGTTCTTTATATATTTTGGCTATTAACCCTCTCTTGGATGTGAGGTTAGTGAAGATATTTTTTCCCAATTAGTAGGTTGCCAATTTGTCGTATTGACTATGTCTTTTGCCTTACAGAAGCTTTCCAGTTTCATGAGGTCCCATTTATCAATTCTTGATCTTAGAACCTGAGCCATTGGAGTTCTGTGTAGGAAATTTCCCCTGTGCCAATGAGTTCAAGGCTCTTTCCCACTTTCTCTTCTATTAGATTTTGTGGAGGTCCTTGATCTACGTAGACATGAGCTTTGTTCAAGGTGAGAAATATGGATCTATTTTCATTTTTCTACGTAATGACTTCCATTTAGACCAGCACCATTTATTGAAGATGCTTTCTTTTATCAATTGTATATTTTTGGCTTCTTTGTTAAAGATCAAGTAAGCATAAGTGTGTGATTTTATTTCCATGTCATCAATTTCATTTCATTGATAAGCCTGTCTCTCTGATTATTTTTAATAATTGAAATAAGAAACAGTAAGGAGTAACCCCAGGCATGCCGGGGAAAATAGCCACATCAGTACAAACACATTTGAACTACAAGTTCACTGTTAATAAATGGACATGTCTAAATTGTCCAATTGTATCAGACACTAGAAATCACTGGAAAATATTTACTTATAAAATTAATATTCTCCCCTGTTTTCATGAGTATTTCATTACTATGAAAAGACATCATGACAGAGGCAACTATTATAAAGCAAATCATTTATTTGAAGCTGACTGACATTTTCAGAATTTTAGTTTATTGTCATAGCAAGAAACATAGCAACAGACAGACAGACATGGTGCTGAAGAGGTTGATGATTGTTCTTTGTCTGAATCTGCAGACAACAGAGGTAGAGAGAGCCACTGAACATGGCATGGGCATTTTGAAAACATCAAAGCCCAACTCCAGTGATGTACTTTGAATAAGACCACAACTCCTAACCTTATCAAGTAATGCACTCTTTGTTGCACAAGCATTAATATCTCTGAGCTTATGGGGATAATTATCATTCAAACTATTAAATCCTCCAATAATGTGTTATATTACTAAATGACCATGTTTTATCAAGAAAATGGAAAATTAAGATTGGGTTTTGTTTTTAAGCATCATATGTGGAAAAGTTGGATAAGCAATCAGGAAGAATTAGAACAGAAAATTAGATGTACTATGTAGATAATATATGCAATTGGTTCTGAACCTACATAAGTAGGGAGTTCTTTCAAAATTGTGTAAGCATAAAATTCATAATATGGCACTGCATTTAAAGAAAAAATATGTTTTTTAAGTTTATAGATATTGATGAAGATTCAGATTTAGATTTATAAAATAGTGTCATTTTATTATGTTAGTATGTTTTGGAACAGCTGATCAATAGAGCTGTAATTTGAAATCATGTTGCTTATTATTTTGCCTCAAACCTTTGATTACATTGGTTTAATATTTTTATTTACTCATAATATCAGTGCCTTCTCCTCTTTCTATTAAAGGAGGCTGTGCTCATTCTTAAGAGCACATGGTAACAACTCTATTAATTAAAATAATATCATTTGCAGTCTTCTTCCACTTGCTATGATCATAATGGTAGTTTAAGTATTCTGATTCTTCATTGGTTCATAAATGTGCTGGTAATTTCGCAGTATACATCAGTCAAAAACCTTGTTTAGCACGAAATATGAGTACTTATACAACATATGTTTATTTCATAAGCATGTTCTACTCTTTATTTCTGGGTATTGTGTTAGTTTCCATTATGCTGCATTAAGAAAGCTATTTTATGTAAAATATTATTTCCTATTCTCAATAAAAATATTTAAAGTGATAGTTCCATGTTTGGAATTAACATATATTTCCAGACAGTCCACAACTTATTCAATTCATAATGTTTTACTCTTTTTAATATTATGATCATATCTACAATTATGTGTACAAAAATCCATATGTGCAATATAAATTCATTTTAAAATAATCTGAATATTCTTGGAGGAAAATAAAAATTTACCATTAAATAATAGTGCTAAGTTTTGTATATTATATCAATTTCATTCATAGGGTACCATGACCAAAGTTATTTTTGAGAACATTAAAATTTTCATTGTAGTAATCTGCACATTCAAGCTAGTCGCAATACTTAAGAAAAATTGACTTCAGTTCATAATATGGCACTGCATTTAAAGAAAAAATATGTTTTTTAAGTTTATAGATATTGATGAAGATTCATATTTAGATTTATAAAATAATGTCATTTTATTATGTTAGTATGTTTTGGAACAACTCAAAACTTAAAAATACATTGAACAGAGTCATAATTATATAAATACTTAAAATTACAAAATTAATTACTGAGAAATATACAAACAAATATATGCATTTTCATGTATTTATCATATTATTTAGTGTGTGTGTGTGTGTGTGTGTGTGTGTATGTGTATGTGTGTGCATACAATCATTTTACAAACTGGGAATATTAGCATGTATGAGGATAAAAGTCAGTTTTAGCATGTCTGAGAATAAAAGTCATTTGGTTAAACGTCTTGAAAATGAGTTATGTAATTAATCAAGAAGGTAGATTCTTGCAATATTCTAAATTGTATGAGTTCCTACTTGCAGAGAGTCCTTTCCCTTCCACCTCATTAAATCAAGTATCTCTTTTTAGCCTACACTGTATTTCTTCATGCTTACCTTGCTGCCTTTCAAAAGACAGATCCCAAAGTATGCAGGACAATTGTGTAGCTAAATGAGTGGTGATAATAAGTCACTTACCTTTGACTAAACATCATCACAAAGTTAAGATTTGGTTGCTGGAAAAAGATAAGCAAAATATACACAGGATGTCATATTTTTTTACTATTACTCATTACAATGTCTTTTTGACATTTTTCCAAAAACGAAAAAGGAAAGAAAAATTAAATACCAGCTCAATGAATTATTCCTAAAAAATACTGTAGCATACTGTATTTGCCTTATTATACTATTAGTTCATATGTTATCATTAATCTATGTTTCCATGGAAAATATTTGCAATATAACTTGTGGATGAAACATCATATTAGACCAGAAACAGAACATCAAAGATATTTAGTAAATGTAGGAAAAGGGAAGAACAACTTGAATATTTTAGTTCTCTCTTCTCCTTCTCCTTGATATTACCTTGGCTTTTAAGAATTTGTAATTTGAATATATACTATAATAGTCATAAAACACTAAAAGCTAGTTAAAGTTGACTCCAGCATGTAAGCAAACTAGAGATCTTCAAGTTTCTCTGAGATATTAAAGTTCCAGTAGCTCAGTCTTATCCCAGCTTTGTTGCAGACCACCAGCAGCTACCACCACTTTTAACTCCAATGAACTTCATAGAGATAGGAATGAAACTGGGGCATTAAAAATTCAGCAATGGCCCCAGTTTCATCCCTATCTCTTTAGGAGGCCACATGTGTTGCTCCTCCTTAATCTCTGCATCCAAACACAGAGGGCCAAGAGATCCTAGCGGAACTTGCTGCTTTTTTCCCTCTTTTGGAACACTCCTGCTTCCATACGTTTATTCCAAACCCATTCTTAAGCATCATCTCCCAATACCTAGAAACACATTTATCAAGAATCCCTAATGAACACAACTATCAAAATACCTGAATTTTCTTACAGGCAAAATGCGGCCATCACACTTTCAGAAAAATCAAAGAGGAAGCAGAAAACAAAGAACAAAACATCAAACAAGGCAATGCCACATGTATCAGCAACTATAAACACAGTGTTCCCAAATCCAAATGGTTAGACATCCACATAAACATAAAATCAGTAAGAGCTGGGATAACATGTGTTCACTACAGCCCTTCAACCCTATCACAGTAGGTCTGTATATTTCATCATAGCTGAAGTACAAGAGAAAATACCATAAAAAGCCTTTATGAATATGATAGAGATCCTTAAAAAATGAATAAATCCCTTAAAATATCTATGAGAATATAATCCATATTAGAAAGTAAATAAAAGAGTTTATGATTTGAGTCATTAAAAACTAACTGAGAGAAGCCTGGAAATCAAAATATTTAGGAACCCCAAACAAGAAACTCAAAGGCAAGCCTCATCAACACAATTCAGGACATGAAAGATATTGAAGAAAAAATGGAAGAAATGGATGTGTCTTGGCACAACAAAATATTAAATATATTTTAAAAAAATATCCTAATAAAAAATATTCAGAAAATCTGAGACATTATTAAAAGACAAAAATCTATGAAAAATAGAAATAGAGGAAGAAGTAAATAATCTCATCTCAAAGCCATAGCAAATATTTTCAACAAAATCATAGAAGAAAATTTCCCAAACCTAAATACGAAGATTCATATCAAGGTATAAGAAACATACAAAAAACCAATAGACTAGCTCAGAAGATAAAATCCCTTCATCACATAATAATCAAAAGTAAATGTACAAAATTAAATGTACAGAATATTAAAACAGCAAAGAAAAAAGACCAAGTAAAATATAAAGGCATATATATAGAATAACAGCTGTATTCTCAATGAGGACTCTAAAAGCTGGAGAGACCTGAATAAATGTACTAAAGACTTTAAGATCTCACAAATACCAGCCCAGACCACTATACCCAGAAAAGACTTCCAATCCCAATAGATGAAGAAATAAGTTATTTCATGTTTAAACCAAATCCAAGCAGTGCCTTTCTAGTAACCCATCTCTACAGAAAGCAATATAAGGAAAAGTCTAACTTAAAGAATTGAACAACACCCAGGAATAAACAAAGACATGATTAAAATAGCAAATAAAGAGCTGAACCACATGCACAAATATACAACACAACAACAAAACAGCAGGAATCAAAAGACACTGATCTTTGGGTGACTGCGACCCTGAGAATAGACAGCCCAGGTATGTGGGTTTGAACCAAATAATACGGTTCTAAAAATAACAGCAACAACAACAAACAAAGAAGCATCAACAAAATGACTCCTTAAGGCATTCTGCTACGTTTATGAGTCAGTGCCTTGCTCAGCTACCATCAGAGAAGTTTCTCCTGCAGCAGATGGGAAGAAATTCAGATACACACAACTAGACATTCTGCAAAGAATGAGAGCCTGGGAAACGCAGCTCTACAAAGGGTGTCTACCTTAAATACCTCCACTCATGGCTCAGGGAACCTGAGAAGAGACAGAAAAATCATAAGTGCCAGAAGAGAAGGAGGACACCAATCAATGGGCATATGAACACAGAGACTGTGTGTATATGAACAGCACCAGACCCGCAGGACCCTAGATGAGGTCCTAGAGCTGAAGTAAGAAGTGGACACATATCCCACCCCTAACCCAGAAGCAATCTCTGATTGATAACCACATGAAATGAAGTTACTTTCTTCCAAGGGTGTCTCAATGGAAGAACAAACTAGATGTGTAAGGGCAGACATGCCCAGATGGCCAGCAGAAAAAAACTCACTGGCATCTTTGAAGGATCAGTGTTTCATAATATCATGTCAGGGTTTTTGTTTTTAATTTTTATTTTTAATTTTGTATTTTTTGTTTTAGATTATTTTTCCCTCTCTCTTTACATTCCAATAGTCCATATATATATGGACTTTCAGTTTAGTGAAGTTTTTTGGAATTCTTGAACCTTTCAAAAAGCTGGGTTTTGTTTCTGTTTTCACCTTCTCTTCAGATCTCTCCTCGGCTCTCTCTTTTTTCTTTGTTTTTGGCCGAATCCAAAGTTGTTTTAGTTCTAGTTTTATTTAATTATTTTACTTTCCTTTTTTATTTTTAACTCAAAAGCCTATTTGTTATCTAATGAGAAACAGAAAGGGAGGAGATCCTGTTAGGAGAGGATTTGAGGAGGAAATTGGAGGAGTTTGGGTGACGATAATTAGGATACATAATGTGAGAAAATGTCTATTTTCAATACAAAGAAAAGAGTAAAATAAAATCTGATAAAAAGAATTTGTTTCTGTACTATCAGCTCATCTTCAAGCCAAGATTCTGAATGTCATATTTACAGATTCAATGTTCTCTTCTGGTAGGCAAGTGCTAAGATCTTATATACTCGGAAACCCTCCAAATATAACTAAGAACTTGTGTGAAATAAAATTACATTTTTCTTCCTTGTAAAGTTCTCCCAAAAAATAATATAGTTACTAAATATTATTTAAAATGTCAAGTATCATACAGAAAGGATCAATCCGAGGGCCATAATAAAATTTGACAGAGGTAAACTAAAAAGACAAAACATTTCCCATATGGGACACAGAATCTGTCATCAATATTTCCCCTATCTGGGCAAGGCTTTCCTGACCCACCATAATCATGAAAAGGAAAGAATATCTCCAACATCTAGAATAAAAAAAGAAAATTTCTAAAACCTTTATATCAAGTCCAGTCCATAAAAGCTTACTCAGTCTTTTGTACTATCATTGAATGGTATTATCATTGGATTTATCAAAATCTAAAGCTTTTTATTTTTTATTTATTCTTTAATCTATTTTTACAGTTCAGACTTTTTCCCCTTCTGGTCCACCCTCCAATTGTTCCACATCCCACATTTCCTCCACCCCTCTACCCTGTCTCCAAGAAGATATCCCTACGTCTCCTTACTCAACCAGAACTCCCCACTCCCTGGAGCCTCCAGTCTCTTGAAAGTTAGGTGCATCTTCTCTACTGAATCTAGACCTGGCAGTCCTCTGCTGTATATGTGTTAGGGACCTCATATCAGCTGGTGTATGCTGCCTGGTTGGTGGCTCAGTGTCTGAGACTTCTCAGGGTATAGGTTATTTGAGACTGCTTTTCTTCCTCTAAGATCACCCTCCTCCTAATCTTCTTCCAGTTGAATTAGGGAAAAGATAAAGCTTTTCTACAAAAGCAACATAATAGAGCATGCACTCTATACTATATGTATGAAGACTACTATATATATATACACATACCCATGTAAAATATGTATATATCTTTGAAAACAAACGACTAGGTTAAATATTTAAATTTATTTGCATTCTTGAATTTGCAAACTGAAAATTGCAGTACATGCTAAAATTTGTACTTTTATAGCCATGAGAATATAAATTGACTAATACATGCTAAAGAGGCCATATTTATGATTTAATATTTGTCATAAATACGTGAATTTAACTTGATATTTTTCTTCGATTTTCTTTACTTTTTTTAATCACACTCAGGAAATATTTCTAGGACATATGACAGTAAGATTTATCTGTTTGCTTTCTTCTTGGAGTTTTACAGTTCCAGTACATAACACGTGTCTTTCATTAAGTTTTGTCAATGCCATCTTTGAACATATTATACTCTCTCCCCTGATTATTTTTGTCACCCTTGTCCAAGGTAATTAAACATACATTTTGTTCTGGATTATCACTTGTGTTTCATTGTTTTGTGTGTCTGAATTCATGCCAGTATCATGCATCAAGTTAAAAACAAAATCAATCAACAGAGTGAAGTGGAAATCTATTGATTGATATAAAATATTTAAAGCAGTATTGTTTTTATAAACATATATATATATATAAGATATGAAATAAAATCACAAATGGCTTTATTTAAAATAGTCAAATAATTTAATAGATAATACTCTAAATAAATAGTTCATATATCCATGAATGGCTATGCCAAAGGTTCTCAAAATCAATAGTCATCACAGAAATTCATTTAAAATACAAAAAGATATTTTGACTCACATCTGGTAAAATAAAAATAATAAAAGAAAATTCAAGTCAACAATTTCTGACAATAATGTAGAATACGTTGAAACATTGTATACCATTGACAGAAGTTAAGGTAAAAAATTTAACATGGAAAAATGAAAGCTACTCATAATGCTTAACAAAATTTCTATATGACTCTAAAATTTCACTTAGGAATATTTAAGGTTTATCAAATAAGATTTTAAATGCTGCTAAAATTATTATGCCCACTAGAATACTGTTTACAGGTGAAACAACTTAACAGGTAAATGTTCACTTCCAGTAAATGATGAATGTATAAGTAAACATGTTATATATGGGTAATGTTAAAGTATCAAGCATTTTTATAGGAAAGTAGCCTTGTTAATTCAAAAAAATAAATAATGTTGAGAATAGGACTCCTCATCTGTCAGTAATAGAGGTCAAATAATGTACACATCTACTACTCTAAAATAAATATATTAGGCAAAAAACACAGGAAGAAAAACCCTGTTTTAAAAAACAGCCAAACAAACAAAAAATCCTTCTTAGAAAATAAAAAAATATTTAGTACAGGAGCTTTTATTATTTTCATACTTGTGAAGATAAAAATTAATTTTGCATGTGAATATTCTTCTGCAACAAATACTTTGGGTAGTCTAGGTAATATGACAATATTATAACTTAGTTTAATAAGATACGGTTAATACATCTTAAATATATATTTAATGACTTGATCAATCCATATACGCATTCTCTAGTTTCAAAAATAAAAACTGTGCTCTATAATGTTTCACAATACTATATAATGTGATATAAAATGCTGGTGAAGAGCAAAGAAGGTTGGCCAAGAAGCATCACCATATACTACTATTGGTAGAATGAATTTCTAGATACTCTGTATATACAGCTAGGAATAATGAAAATAGTCACTGTGACAATGAAGTTTCAGCTGAGCTTCATCCTGCATGGTTGATACACAGCGTGCCATCTTCTGTCTCAGACTGAAGTTAATGGCTATAAGCATAGCCAGAGCACTAGAAGGTTACTCTCAATTCAATTCTACACAGAGACTTTCAGTGAATAAAGATAATTCAAATGTGCATACAATTTGGATCTTTTGTCATATAGAGGGACTGAAAACTTCTTGGTATTTTTATGAAGCAGATAATGCATTATTTCACAGGTTAAAGGGAACACGGTCACAATTCATACAGACAGACATAAAGGAGATAAAGTAGTGGAGAATATTTTTAATATAAGAAAAATCTTTTAAAGGGAGAAGAAAAAAATCTTTAGATAGTTTTATCTATGGTGAAATCTGAAAAACAAAATTGTTCCAGGAAAAAAAAGACTTTAAATCTCTCCAGATAAATGCACATTTTCTAGTAACTAATGCATATTTGCAATTCAAGCAGAATCTTAACTTTTTCCATTCATTTTTTTGGAGGGTCTGGTAAGTACTTATTAGAACAGATAGAAATATAATTTGCTATATTATTCCCCAAAAGTATGCATGCTACCATTCCTTGTGTGAATATAAAATGAAGATGCTAGGAAGAACAAAAAGATACAAGTTCACATACAATATTAATTATTAATTGGATACTAGATTTCTTGACAAAAATACCAGTATCAAGGACTTAAGTATGTGAAGCATCAAGACTCTACAGAAAACTAAAGGTTCAATTAGGACCCATTATTTTTGGTAATAATCTCAAGTGCAACCACACTTAAAGGTAGGCTCTATGCCTAATAAAAGATACCCAACAAGAAAAGAACTCTGGTATTATTGTAGACTTTTCTCCCTATTGCTAGATTTAGGCTTTTTTTTTCTTGTATTACCGGTCTTTTATTTGTATATTAAGATTTTCATTTTTTGGCTTTTATGGTCATTGCATGTATGTGAATATGTGTGTGTGTCTCTGTGTGTGTGTGAGCGTGCGTGCGTGCGTGCATATGCATGTATGTGTGTGTGTGAGAGAGAGAGAGAGAGAGAGAGAGACAGAGAGAGAGAGAGAGGGAGGGAGGGAGAAGAAGAGAGAGAGAGAGAGAGAGAGAGAGAGAGAGAGAGTTTTCCTTTTTTTTATTTTTATTTTCTATAATTTTCTATATTTTTTTAATTTACATTCCCAATGATTTCCCCTTTCCCGGTTCCCCCCCCCAAAAGTCCCATGAGCCATCTTCCTTCCCCCAATCCCCATTCAACTGCATCTCACTTCTCTGTCCTGGCATCCCCCTACATCCAGTCTTTCCAGGACCAGGGGTCTCTCCTTCCATCTTCTTGGAAATCAATTGATATGTGAATTGTGTCTTGGTTATTCCAAGCTTCTGAATTAATATCCCTTTAGTGATATCCCCTTAGTTAATATCCCCTTCAGTGACTGCATACCATGTGTGTTCTTTTGTGATTGGGTTACCTCACTAAGGATGATATTTTTCAGTTCTGACCATTTGCCTAAGAATTTCGTGAATTCATTGTTTTTAATTGCAGAGTAGTATTCCATTGTGTAAATATACCACAACTTCTGTATCCATTCCTCTGTTGAGGGACATCTGGGTTCTTTCCAGCTTCTGGCTGTTATAAATAAGGCTGCTATGAACATAGTGGAGCATGTGTCCTTTTTGCATTCCGGGGAAACTTCTGGCTGGTTCAACTGGAGGTCAGCATGCAGAAGAATGCAAATTGACCCATTCTTATCTCCTTGCACTAAGCTCAATTCCAAGTGGATCCAGGACCTCCACATAAAACCAGACACATTAAAAATAATAGAAAAGAAACTAGGGAAGAGCCTTGAACATATGGGCACAGGGGAAAATTTCCCAGAGAGTTTTCTATTAGGCTTTCTCTTTTGTTTATTCTTGTTTGATGTTTTTTGTTGTTTCTATATTTTCTAATGAGAAAGGGGAAGGAAGTATATATAGTATATATATACTATATATAATTAGTATATAATATAATATAGTATATTATATAATATACTATACATATATATTAGTAAAAACAGCTCATTTTTTTAGTTGTGGCAAGAGGAAGAAAATCAGGTGCTTCAGACAGAAGAATGTTCATAACTTCTTTGAGATTCAGACAGTTATTTATTTTCTTGGGTAAACTACATAAAATGGAATTGTTATTACATAATAAAAGGAGAAAGTGTGTTTAAAGTCAAATTTACTGCTCTCTGAATTTAACAGTGTTTTGCCTTTTGGATGGAATGTTCTTTTTTCCACATACTGTGAAAAGATGCTTTGTTGAGGGATGATGCTCTTGACATACTACATTGCTGCTCTCTTGAACTGTGAGCAGTCATGATTACTCAGAAGAGAACCTTTTCAAAACTGAACCAATCATTTGTTTCCCTACTGAGTTGGAGGGTGAAATGAAGAGCTCTGCATTTCCCCAAGCATATGCAAATGATTGATAGAGCAATGGTGGACTCATCAGATCCCCTTATTTCTCAAGAGGTAGGACTACTTAACAGTTGTTCATGATCCCTTCCTAAGAATAAAGTTTTATCATTTTTCTTGGGAGAAGACAGGTTTTTTGTTTTGTTTTGTTTTGTTTTTTATCGGATATTTTCTTTATTTACGTTTCAAAGGTTATCCCCTTTCCTGATTTCCTCTCTGGAACATCCCTCTCCCTGCTTCTATGAGGGTGTTCCCCCTCCCACTCCTGCCTCATTGCCCTGACATTCCCCTACGCTGTGGGGTTTTGAGCCTTCCCAGGACCAAGGGCCTCTCCTTTCATTTATGTTAAACAAGGCTACCCTCTGCAACATATGCAGCTGGAGCTGAGGCAGATGCTCACTGCCAACCGTTGGACAGAGAATAGGTATTTGTTTATTTTGTTTTAAATAATGTTGACAATACTATTGTAAATAACCCATCTAACTCACTCCTATAAGTAATTTTAATTAAACTTTTCTTACTGATCTTAAACTGAGTGGACTCATTTCTTTGTCCGACCTTTGGGACTTGTATGGTAGATATTTGTTATTCTCTGAAAAAACAAAAATCTTTATGCAGCGTGCCTGAAGTCACTACAGCACTTACTTGGTGGTTCCTTCAAGTCCTCCACACAGCATGTATAGCTATTAAACAACAGAGTTTGTGCTTCATATTTTTTAATTTATTACATAATATATATAATTTATTTTATATATATATATATACATACATACATATATGAGTACACTATTGCTGTCTTCAGACAGCCCAGAAGAGGGCATCAGATCCCATTACAGATGGTTGTAAGTCACCATGTGGTTGCTGGGAATTGAACTCAGGACCTCCGGAAGAGCAGTCGGTGCTCTTAACCACTGAGCCATCTGTCCAGCCCTGTGGTTCCAAATATTAAGACAAGGAAAATAATTTCAATGTTGATATAACATTGTGTGATAGAATATTGAGTGATTAAAAACTATATGTAATAAATCTTGGCAATTAACAACTGTAGCAGACTAATATTAGGGGTTGATTTTAGCCAAATACAATATTCTTACTTTTTTTCTTCAACATTAAGGCTATGTACAGTCTTAAACTGACTCCCATGAGGAGTGGATAGAATCTCACTGCTTCTACACCGTTTCCTAGGATGACTGTGGGTAGGTGTGCTTTCTCTGATATTACTTCATGAAAATATTGAAACTCAATAAAGATTTTCCATTTCAATTTTTGATTATGGTTTGCTTTCATTTCCCTTAAAACAGTTTAGTGACTATATAACACATTGTGTACAATAAATATAAAATCCTGGATTATCTCTCAAAACCTTCATGTAGACATAGCAATACATACTTTTATTTATTTTTGAGAATTTGATCAGAGTATTATATTCATATTATTCTTTCCTCCATCTCCTCCCTCCAATTCCTCCCATGTCCCTCCTTCCCATCTCAAACACATACCTTCTATTTCTTTAATAAATACTGATTCATACACAGATACACAAATTTACTGTTGCTCGTGTGTGATAAATGCTGAGCTCTTAGATTAGATTACACTTAACAGTGCTTTGCCTCTTAGGTGTTATGTTTTATTTATTTATTTATCTATTTATTTATATTCCAAATGTTTCCCCACCTCCTGGCCCCCACTCCCAACTTTCCTCCCTCATTCCCCATTCCATTTACCTCTGACAGGGCAATTCCACTCCCATATTCTCACCCTGGTGTATCAAGTCTCTGGAGGATTAAGCACATCCTCTCCCACTGAGAACAGACATTACAACCCTCTACTATATATTGTCAGAGGCCTTGGAAGAGGCTATATGCTCTTTGGTTGGTAACTGAGTCTCTGGGAGCCCCCAGAGGCACAGGTGAGTTGGCACTTGGTTTTCCTGTGGGATTGTCATCTCATTCAGGGTCTCCAATGATTCCCCTAATTCTACTCTAGGGGTCCCTGACTTCCATCCAATGTTTGTCTATGGGTATCAGCATCTGCCTCTGTCAGCTGCTGGGCAGAGCTTCTTAGAGGTCTGCTATGGTGGGGCTCTGTCTCTCAACACAACAGAGCATCATTAATAGTTTGACAGACCGGTGCTGGTCCATTGGATGGCTCTCAAAAATGGGTCAGTCACCAGTCAGTCATTCCTTCAGTCTTTGCTCCAGCTGTGTCCCTGTATTTCTTTTAGACAGAACCAAATTTAGATCAAAAGTTTTCTAGGTGGGTTGGTATCCCCATCCTTCCCCTGTGGGTCCGTTTGGCTATTTGAGGTGGTCTCTTCAGATTCCATATCCCCACCATTTGGCATGTCTGCTAAGGTCACCTGCATTGACTCCAGAGGAGCCTCTCTCATCCTGGGTCTCTGGGACTTCCTAGAGCATCCCCCACCCCCCCATTCCCCCACCCCTGGCAGCTACATATTTCAATTTATTCTCCAGTCCCTCTGGGACTGTCTCCTGTTTCTCATCATACCTGACACTGCCCTCCTAGTCCCCTTGCCCTCCCTGCTTTCACCTAGGTCTGTACCTCCTACCACCTCTCATGAGGATTTTGTTCCCCTTTCTAAGTGGCATTTAAGCATTATTACTTGGGCCTTCCTTCTTGTTTAACTTCTTTGGATATGTGGATTATATCATGGGTATTCTGAACTTTTGACTACTATCCACTTGTCAGGAAGTACATACTATACATTTTTTGGGGTCACAGTTACCTCACTCAGGATGATATTTTCAAGTTCCATCCATTTGCCTGTGACACTCATAATGTACAATTTAATAAATAATAGGTGAATAACATTACATACCACATTTTCAGTTGAAAGACATAGGGGTTGCTTCCAGTTTTTGGCTAATATCAATGTAGCTGCTATGAAAGTAGTGCAGCATGTGTCCTTAGAGTATGGTGAAGCATCTTTTGGGTATATGCCCAAGAGCTTTACAGCTGAGTCTTCAGTAGAACTGTTTCTAATATTATGAGAAACCACCAGATTGATTTTCAGAGTGGTTTTACAAGTTTACAATCCCACCAACAATAGAGGAGTGTTCTCCTTTTACCACATCCTCACCAGCATGTACTGTTGCTTGAGTTTTTGTTTTGTTTTGTTTTTATGGTAACAGTTCTGATTGGTGTGAGGTAGAAGCTTAGGTTCCTTTTGATTTGGATTTCCCTGATGACTAAGGATATTTAACATTAGGTTTTTTGTTTGTTTGCTTGGTTTTCTTTTTTCAATATTTTTTTTTTACACTCTAGTCATTATCCCCCTTCAGGTCTGACCTCTGACTGTTCATCACTCCATTCCTCCTCCCCTGTCTCCAAGAGGATGTCACCACCCCACCTCACCCCACCAAATCTCCCGACTTCCTGGAGACTCTAGTTTCTTGAGGATTAGGTGCATCTTCTCTCACTGAGACCAGACCCAGCAGTCCTCTGCTGTATATGTGTCAGGGGCCTCATATCAGTTGGTGTATGCTGCCTGGTTGGTGGTTCAGTGTCTGAGAGATCTCACAAGTTCGGGTTAGTTGAGACTGCTGGTCTTTTTATGGGATGGCCCTCCTTCTCAAATTCTTCCAGCTTTTCCTTAATTCAACCACAGGGGTCCCCAGCTTCTGTCCATTGGTTGGGTGAAAGTATCTACATCTACTCTTTCAGCTAGTCGTTGGGCTTCTCAGAGGAGAGTTATGCTAGGCTCCTGTATATAAGCACAACATAAGATCAGTAAGAGTTTCAGGCCTTGGAGCCTCCCCTTGAGCTGGATCCCAAGGTTCCAGTCACTGGACCTTCTTTCCCTCAGGGTCTTCTCCATTTTTGACCCTGTAGTTCTTTTAGACAATAATGATTCTGGGTCAGAATTTTTGACTGTGGGATGGCACAGTCTTGTCATTCTACTGGAGGTGAACTCTACAAGTTCCCACAACCCACTTTAGAGCATTTCATCTGAGGTTACTCCCTTTGAGTCCTGAGAGTCTCTCAACTCCCAGGTCTCTGATACATTCTAGAGCAGTCCTCCAACACCTCCTATCTCCCAAAGTTATCTGTTTCCATTCTTTCTGCTGGCCGTCCAGGATAATGATTTTTTAGTTAATTTTGTATTCAGCCAGTTGCTGAAGAATTTTTTCAGTTGTAGGAGTTCTCTGGTAGAATTTTTGGCTTCCACAAAGAGCAATACTTTAACTTCTCCCTTTCCAATTTGTAATCCCTTTATCTCCTTTAGTTGTCTTAATGGTCTAGCCAGAACTTCGAGTACGATACTGAAAAGGTTTGGGAAGAGTAGACAGCCTATTCTTATTCCCAAATTCAGTGGAAATATTTTAAGTTTAATTTAATGTTGGCCAATGTTTTGCTATATTTTGCTCTTACACTTTTTAGGTATTCCCCTTGTATCCCTGTTCTTTTCAAGACTTATTATCATGAAGTGGCATTAGATTTTGTCAAAATTTTTTGAATCTCATGGGATTATCATTTTTTCATTCAGTTTACTTATATGGTGAATTACATTGATGGAGTTTTCTATACTGAACCACCCCTGCAACCCCTGGAATGACACCTACTTTATTATGGTAGATGATGTCTTTGATGTGTTCTTGGATTCTGTTTGCCAGTGTTTTATTGAGTTTTTTTGCATCCATATTTGTAACGGAAAATGGTCTGAAATTCTCTTTCTTTGTTGAGTTTTTCTTTGGTTAGATTATCAAGGTGACTGTGGCCTCATAAGAATGAGTTTGTCAGAGTTTCTTCCATTTGGATTTTTTGGTATAGTTTGGTGTGTATTGGCATTAGCTCTTGTTTGAAATTCTGGTAGAATTCTGAACTAAAACCATCTGTCCCATGGCATAGTTATTTGATTGGGATAATTTTAATGACTGCTATACTTTCTTGAGGGGTTATGGGACTATTCAGATGGTTTACCTGATCTTGATTTAACTTTGGTACTTGTCTTCTCTCTAGAAAACCATCCATTTCATTTAGATTTTCCAATTTTGTGGCATACAGGCTTTTGAAGTAAGACTTCATGATTCTTTGACTTTCTTCAATGTCTGTTGTTATGTCTTTTGGCTTATGAGTTTCTTAATTTGGATATTATCTATCTGCCTTTAAGTTAATTTGGATAAGTATTTGTCAATCATCTTGTTGATTTTCTCAAAGAACCAACTCTCAGTTTCATTGATTCTATGTATTGTTCTCTTTGTTTTTAGTCTTAGTTTGATTTCTACCATTAGTTTGATTATTTCTGGTCATCAAATCTTCCTGGATGTTTGCTGCTGTTTTTTTCTTTTTCTTCTTTTTCTTCTTTTTCTTCTTCTTCTTCTTCTTCTTCTTCTTCTTCTTCTTCTTCTTCTTCTTCTTCTTCTTCTTCCTCTTCCTCTTCCTCTTCCTCTTCCTCTTCGTCTTCGTCTGCTTATGCCTTCAGATGTACTTTTAGTTCATTAATATGAGAACTCTCTAAGTTCTTTATGAGGTCATTTAGTGATAAGAATTTTACTCTTAAAATTGCCTTCATACTGTTCCATGAGTTTGGGCATGTAGTGGCTTCATTGAATTCTAGAAAGTCATTAATTTCTTTCTTCCTTTTTTCTCTTACCACCAATCATTGAGTAGAAAGTTGTTCAGTTTCCATGAGTTTGTAGAATTGTTGTTGTTTCTGTTGTTGTTGAAGTCCAGTGTTAATCCATGATGATGTGATAAGATGTGTGGGGTTATTACAATCTTCTTGTATCTGTTGAAGTGTGCATTTTGACCATGGTCAATATATGGTCAATTTTGGAGAATATTCGATGAGGTAGTGAGAAGTTATACTCTTTTGTGGTTAGGTAAAAATATTATATAGATATCTGTTAAGTCCATTTGAATCATAACCTCTGTTAGTTTTGTTATTTTTCTGTTTATTTTCTGTCTTGATGATCTGCTCATTGTGAGAGTAGGGTATTGAAATCTCCCACTATTAATGTGTGGGGTTTGATGTGCAATTTGGAATGCTCATATTTGCATGATGTTAGAAGAAAGTGGAAATCATTTTGGAATGTATATAAAAAACTTAGAAAATAAAAAACAAGTAAAAAAATAAAAACAAGAGTGTATGCAAAAGACTCATCATTGGAGAAGATTGATTTTACCTCATCCAGAAACAATCAATTTCTGGTTCTATTTTAAGGGTGAAGACCCATAAAAGTCCTCATCTCTGTTGACATGTCAACTGTTGGTGTCACTGGTTAGATCCTGTTTAAGTAACTGTGATGGTTTATATGTGCTTGGCTCAGGGAGTGACCCAATTAGGAGGTGGGGCCTTGTTGGAGTAGGTTTGTCACTGTGGGTGTGGGCTTAAGTCCCTTACCCTAGTTACTTGGAAATCAGTTCTCCACTAACAACTTTCAGATGAAGATGTAGAACTCTCAGCTTCTCCTGCACCATGCCTGCCTGGATGCTGCCATGTTCCTACCTTGATGACAATGGACTGAAGCTCTGAACCTGTAAGCCAGTCCAAATTAAATGCTGTCCTTATAACAGTTGCCTTGGTCATGGTATCTCTTCATAGCAATAAAACCCTAACTAAGACAGCAACCATACTGGAGTAGAAGCTATTGATATTGTTGTTATAATTGTCAGTAACTCCTTGATTTCTTAAGCATAGACAAAGTGGTGCCATAACAAAATACGCAGTTGTTCAAGGGAAAATACTTGACAGGCTCTGGTGGAAGTAGAAGTTCTTTTTAAAGTTAAAAAAAAGAATACTAATATATTTAATATTTTGAATTTGTGTATTTTTATTTTTTGAAGAAAAATATTTATTTTATTTTTAAGGTAATAAAATATTTATTTTATTACTTTAAAATCTCAATAATAACCCCTTTATGCCTTCAAATACTATTTAAGTAAACTAGTTCAAAGAAATATTTTCTAATTAAGCATTGTGGAAAGAATAAATAGGTATTTTTACAAAACCAGCTTCCTGTGACAACTCTATCATATGTTATATACACATTTGTTACAAAGAGTCGATCATTAATTTGTTTGTTTTTTTTTTATTTTCTAAGTTTTTTATTTACATTCCAAATCATTTCCCCTTTCCTGTTTCCTCCCTCGCCGAAAGTCCCATTAATTTGTAACAAGATGATGAACATGAGCTCTTCTTGCCTCTAGGGAAGTTCAAATGAGGTATAAAGCACAGTGTTCTGGAACTAGTCTCAAAGGAAAGAAACATTTTCCTACTCATTTTTACTGTGACTATACTAAAATTAAAAAGACAAGAGTTTCAGGGAATGGTATTGGTGCATTCATAGAAGTTTTATGCAGTAATAAACTTTATTATTATTATTATCTTTATTGTGTATATGTGTATAGATGTTCACAGAAGACAGAGAAAACCTCAACTTGTCACATGACTGTAGTCTTCATGTCACTCTTCATGTCATCTTTTTATTTTTTCCTACAGAGATCTCTCACTGACCTGGACAGAATTAAGAAAGCTCTATCATGTTTACCAAGTTTTAGGGATCCACATATCTCCACCTCTCTATTAGTATTTATGCAATTTTATTTTTTGCTTTATTCTCTATCAAAATAAACTTGAAGATCAAGCTCATTGAATTTAATATTTTACTTTATCTCTTTTAAGTATCTCCAAATGATTAAAGATCAATTTGGCAAAAACTGTAATATTTCTTTCATCCATTTGCAATATAAGTAGATGTCACTTATCCCGCTGCCTTTATTATGTGTCTCATATATTTCAAGACAGCCTCAGTCTTCCTATGTAGCAGATGCAGGCACTGAATCCTGACACTTATGCCTTGTCAAATTTAGAATTACAGTAGTATGTACCCTGTTCAATATGCACCTATAATATATGAAGCATTTTTCTAAGAGATAATTTGGCCCATTTTTTTTCATATTTTTTCCTTTAACCTTTTAGATAGACTATCACCTCATCCTCCTTTTACTAAATGTTTTGACAAAACTGAATGTCTGATTTTTCTTTACATATATTTTTTTCTGAAAACCTCAAATTTTATTCAAAATTATCACCCTGTATTTTCCTAAGAGAAGTAAGTTTTGATTTTCAGTTCTAAAAGACCATGTAAACAACTGACAGAGAAATATCATTTGGTGATCTTCTCCACCTCTGAATTTTATTTATACATTATTCTTGATTATAAGAAATTCTATCAATGTATTTCACTTTCCTGTGTCCCTTCTTATTTTCTTCCTACTAGGAAGCCTTAACTTAATTTTATTAGTTCCATTTAAAATAGCATTGTGCCTACTTATTACCACTACTGAATCCAGGTCAAGATGAAATTTTTAGAATTAATAAAGACCCCAAAAATTTCTACCAGAAAATACAGGCAACAGACAAAACACCTTGACAAAAGTGGGTGAATACAAAATCATCTCAAAATGAGCCTTTCTTTATATAAATGATAAATGGTCTGAGAAAGAAGTTAGGGAAACAATATCCTTTGCAATTGCCATAAACAATATAAAATATTTTGATAAAACTCTAACCGATTGTGTGAGATACCTATATGACAAGAATTTCAAGTCTCTGAAGAAAGAAATTGAAACTATCGGAACATGGAATGATCTCTCATGTTCATGGATCAGTAAGAATAGCACTAAAAATGGTCATGTTATCAAAAGCAATCTGTAGTTTCAATGCTATTCCCATCAAAATTCCAACACAATTATTTTCACACCTTGAGATAGTAATTCTCAACTTCACAAGGAAAACAAACAAAACAAGGCAAATCAGGATAGCTAAAACAATCCTGTACAATAAAAGAACTTTGGAGGTATCCCCAACTCTGACTTAAGGCTGAAATACAGAGCAATAGTAAAACAAAATGGTATTGTCTAAAAACAAAAGACATGGTGATCAATGGAATAGAGTCAAAAATGCAGAAATAACCCCACACACATACGGACATTTGATATTAGACAAAAAATCTAAGACACTTCTACATTCTGCTGTAATCCTCATTCTGTTCTGTAGTTTTATTTTCTATTCAAACAGCTGAAATTTATGTATTAAAAAACTCTGGAAATATTCTTCAAGCTATATTGCCATAAAGATATGTACTATCATTAGAATATAGCACAATTCTATAAGATACGATATTGTTCAGCCTTGGCCTACCTCATGTTAGCTGATTTCATTCATATTTACAAGACATTAGGAAACTGGGAAGGGATATAACATTCGATATGTAAATAAAGAAAATATCCAATAAAAAAGTCCATTAGGATAGATAATATTGTGAACTTGATAGGACCTACAATTACATAGGAGAAAAATTTCTGCATATGTCTCTGAAGGAATATCTAGATTGAGATCCTGAGGCAAATGTAAGCTAAGCATCAACATTCATCTATTTCTTTTTTCTTTCTGGCTGCCTCACTCTCCAGTCACCACAATGTACTTACCATAATGGACTATACCTTTGAATCATAAACCAAATTAAACCATTCTCTTCTATAAAAAAAAGACTTTTTAAGAACTTTCTACATTCAAACTCTAACATCTTTTATTAGAAAAAATTCCCTGGATTTGTGAAAGCTGACTTTTCATTACATTAAGGCAACAGCTAACAAGTGTTATTCCCACATACCACTGACCGATAACATACAGGATATGCTATTTGATTTAATATTTAGATAAAATATATTTTTAGTTTAATAATCTTTAACATATTTTAAGGATGTTATACAAACAGAAAATGTATTTCACTCTTTTATATTAATATTAACTTTTACGGTATATTTTTATTAGATCTATATGACAACCTTATACTAGTAGGATTTTTCTTGTCTTATATCTCACTCTATGCATTTCTTCTGTGTTATAGTTTGTGATTCCTTTGTTCATCTATTTACTTAATATATTTAAAAGAGAAAATACATTTTATATATAATTCAGAAAAGTTCCATCAATGTCAAGAATGTTACTGATGTGAGATATGCATGATCCTTCTCAGCTAAAAACATACCCACCAAATTGAAAGATTATATAGAATTTTGGCAAAATATATCTCAAAGAAAAGATGTTCAGAAAGCCAAAGGAAGGAAGAGTTTATGGAAATTAAATTATCAGTTTTAAAGAAATGGAGAATATTTTGTTTACCACTTTGAAAATTTGGTACAAAATTAGTACTGGACACACCATTTACATATTTAGATATTTTATTCCTAAAGACCATAAAGCTTCTATATCTTGTCATCATTCTTTTCAGACATATCTTGATCTATACATCAAGAAAATGATTTTAACCACTTTTTTATATCTAGCCATTTTCAAGCATAATGCTCACCATCTTACTATTTTTGACTAATACATTTATGATAATTTCCATATTTTTTATGTCTGTATACATCTGCTTTTCATGGGTTCCTAGTCTGTAGCCATAGATAGTTTCTAACTTATTATATAGCCCAAGCCTGTCTCAAATACATGACAATCTTCCTCCTTCTCCATTCCAAATAATAGGAGTTTAGAAGTAGCTACAGTAGTTAAAACATTTACCTGATACATATGCAGTTGCTAATTAAACCATCATTTCCTAACTAATTCAATAGTTCATACATTGTACTTCCATTATGAGAACTACAAATTTGGTGCTTAATATCACATTATTGTTTCCTATTAAAATTTCATGGATATTTCCTCTTTTAGAGCTCCCTTGCCTTTATTTGAAGCTATTATTTTTAACTATCTAGATTCTTTTTGCATCACATGTATTTATTCAAAACTAAATTTCAACAATTTAGAGTAAAGGAAACCAAATATATGGAATTTCCTTATACCAAGAATCATATGTGATTTCTGTACAAATTAAGGGTAGTATGGCATTATTATCTGAACATTGCAGAGGAAAAAGCCAATCCTAAGAAAATATATTTAATTCTATTAGTTTTGCCAAACTAATGCAAGTAAGCTAAAATCTGATTCTGAGAATGATTAAAGGGATAGCTTCCTCCCTACTTACTAGAAAATATAAATGTTTAAATAATCCCTCCAAAAATAACTGTAGCATTTCACAAACACAATTTATCCTTTGCATTCAAAAAAAAAAAAACCAATTTACTTCATTCTGAATTTGGAGAACATCTACTCCTTAGAGAATTCCAAGTTGCAAGAATGATTACCCTTACCAAGGGCCCTTTCCACTGCCCTACAAAGGAACTTCTTAAATTTCCTTTTAAATTTTTAGTAGTTTAACAAACACAACATTTTGTCTTGTAGCGTCGGCATAGTGGATCTGACTGATATGTATTAATTCATATATTTTCGTCATTGTAGGTATGGAGGAAAGGTTAAATAAAAAATAGTGAATAATAACAATGTAAGTGATTATGTAATGAGATTAATTCTCCTCATATTTTAGAATTAATGCTTTGTTCTGTTTACATAAAAAATATTTATTCTATACAAACATTTTTGTCCTAATTGGTGCCTTTCTATGTAAAAGCTAATTGCCATATACTGTGTATATTTCTCTACACCGATTCAGTAATACACCACAGAAATTAATGTGTGAGCAGGTTGCTTTTTTAATTAAAAATTATAGATGCTATTGTATCCTCAGAGATTAACACTCTCATACTAAGTCCCTAAGCAGCTGAATATCACCACTGTCATATTGTTAACATATCCACTAACTCACATGTCATATTATCACTCATTTTTAAATGTCTCTGTAAAACTTGCACACAGAGTCCTTTCTAACAGGCAAATGAATGATGTGCAACTCAAAAAATAAATTTGCTTCAGTAAAGGGACACTCAAAAGGACCTAGATATACCTGTGGTGTTTCCCAGTCACCAGAATATGAGACTTTACTTGCACAGTCCATGAAAGGTACTGTACAATTTTTTTGGTTTTGCCTTGCCAAGCCTATATTCCATCACAATGAAAGACATAGTACTCTTTTCTCCTGCTACTTTTTAACATCTTCATCCTTAGTTTAGCTTCATTTCTCTTGCTCATTTCTTGACCATCTTCTAAGAACTGTTCTTATGCTACATATAACTACGCTATGCTCACTAAAACATGGTTTTGATAACAGTCCCAGGGCAATGAGTGAACCTAAACAAAAATAACCATAATTCCCCCTGGGTCACATTTTATATTTACTTTGAAGATTCAGAATTTCTGTGAGACTTTACTTTCCTCATGTTAAATTTATTATCTTATCGACAGCTTCTGCATTATCTTTGTTTCCAATCTCCCCAAAACGTTGTGATATCATGTGCCTACAACTATTAGATCTTGGAATTTTCCTTCACCTTTAGTGGTACTGCAAACCAAACCTGGAGATGAAAATGACATAAGCCATTTAAAATCGACCTTTACCAAATTAGTATAATGAAATTATTGTAGAAAAAGCAAAAGAAGAATAGAGCACGATGAAAATGTTTTTGGTTGCTGTGGTTAGAAGAACAATTTTGAATTTTCTGACAACCTGGTCTTTTTTTTTCCTTTAAAGACCCTCCTCCAACATTAAAAAGCAAACAGTGAATTTACAAAGAAAAAAACGTGTAGATATCAATATTTGGTTCTTAACTTTGTAAAACAAAACAAAACAAAACAAAAAAACCTGAGTGATTTACAAAACCTGTGTATTCCTTAGGCACCATCCCTCCTGATTTAGAGATTCATTAACTTTCTTTTCCATGCCTATCACTTTCTTCCTTGTTGCATTTTCCTTTCAAAGAGATACAGTGAGTTTAGCCTCTCATGACAATCACAATACTTACTTAAAACAATTGAGTTCAATGTCATTCATTTAATATTTAACATGCATATTTAAATGCATATGATCTGGTATTAAGAAAACTAGTTTGAGTTCTTTCCAGCTTCTGGCTATTATAAATAAGGCTGCTATGAACATAGTGGAGCTTGTGTCCTTATTGCATGCAGGGGAAGCCTCTGGGTATATGCCCAGGAGTGCTATAGCAGGATCCTCCGGGAGTGTCATGCCCAGTTTTCTGAGGAACCACCAGACTGCTTTCCAGAGTGGTTGTACCAGCTTGCAATCCCACCAGCAGTGGAGGAGTGTTCCTCTTTCTCCACATCCTCGCCAACAACTGCTGTCTCCTGTGTTTTTGGTCTTAGCCATCCTGACTGGTGTAAGATGGAATCTCAGGGTTGTTTTGATTTGCATTTCCCTAATGACTAAGGATGATGAACATCTCTTTAAGTGCTTCTCAGTCATTAGATATTCTTCAGGTGAGAACTCTTTGTTTAGCTCTGTATCCCATTTTTTAATAAGGTTACTTGCCTCTCTGTCCCTCAACGGAGGAATGGATTCAGAAGATGTGGCATATTTACACAATGGAATACTACTCTGCAATTAAAAACAATGAATTCACGAAATTTCTAGGCAAATGGTCAGAACTTGAAAATATCATCCTTAGTGAGGTAACCCAATCACAAAAGAACACACATGGTATGCAGTCACTGATAAGGGGATATTAACCCAGAATCTCGGGATACCCTAGACACAATTCGCATATCAATAGATTTCCAAGAAGATGGAAGGAGAGACCCCTGGTCCTGGAAAGACTGGATGTAGGGGAATGCCAGGACAGTGAAGTGAGAGGGGGTTGAATGGGGAAAAGAGGGAGGGAAGGGGGCTTATGGGACTTTCGGGAAGGGAGGAAACGGGAAAGGGGAAATGATTTTGAATGTAAATGAAAAAAAAACTTAGAAAATAAAAACAAAAGAAAACTAGTTTGATACTCTTAAAACATTGTAGAAAATATAAATTAACTTAAAATCTAATGATTTTTAAAAATTTTTTGCATTCTTGGGGTTGCTGTTGGACCATGGTCCTTTGATCTTAAGTGAGAATTGTTTCCAACATACATCAATTTTCAGTACAATGCAGATGACATTAGCCAAATGACGACATTTGTTCCCAGTGGATGATCTTGTTTCATCTTAAAAAAGTATAAACACTTTTTGGGGAGAAAGCACCTGTGATATATACTTATATTTCTACCATAACCTGGCATTAATTGAAACTATTATAATTTAGCAATTCAAGTTTTAATTTTATATTTGCCTAAATGGCCTTAATATTTGCATGCTTAGTACCATAAGCGATATAGGATATTTTAATATAATTAAGTAGAAAAATGAACATGATTTATATCTCCAGTCTTAGCATTCAAAATAGAATATGATCTTCTATATTGCCATCAATATTTAAGTTATCTTTTGAAGAAATAAACTTTCTAAGTTAAAAGTTATATAGATATGTGTTTAATAATAGCCTGAATATTGGAAGTTTTTCTTAAGTTTATATTCATGTTTGTATTAAAGCTGAGGTTTTTTATATCATTAATTATGAAGTTATATATATTGGAAGTTAACATATATTTATGTTTATTTCTGTCCATGTATAGTATAGAATTTCAAGTTTTCTTTTCCAATTTCTTTGCTGATTTCAGTGAAATGTATTTAAGGACTCAGCATGCCCTCTTCTGTGTTTAATCTCTCTGGTATGAATTCTGATACTTCTCCCTAGAATTATAGAATAATATGATCAATCAAACATTTAGTACTATTTTTATTATAGTTATCATTTGTAATTATAATTTGTAATAAAATCTTATAATTATAGAGTTTCTGTAGTATATTTTAAAAGTAGAAGATACGGGTGTGCCTTATTTAGAATTTTATTGGTTTGAAGAGACACTATGAACAAGGCAACTCTTATAGAGCAAAATATTTGATTGGGACTGGCTTAGAGTTTCAGAGGTTTACTCATTATCAACATGGTAGAAGGCATACATGTAGACATAGTGTTGGAGAAGCCAAGAGTTCTATATCTTGATTTGAAGGCAGGCAGGAAAAGACTATCTTCCACACTATATATAGCTTGAGCTTATATATAAGATCTCAAAACACACCTTCACACTTACTTCTTCCAACTAGGCCACACCTCCACCAACAAGGCCATATCTCCTAATAGTATCACTCCCAATGGACCATGCATTTAAACACATGAAACTATATGGACCATATTTATTCAAACCACCACAGGATGTTTATAAATTGTAAGTTTACACAAATTTTGATAGAGAAATAAATACTTCCACATTGACAAAAGAGTCTTCATATTTTGATTGGTATTTTGTCAGAGAATTTCTTGGTTCCAATGATAAATATTCTTTGCATAGATATAAATAAGATATAATTTAAATGATAAAGATTTTAGGAGTCAATTATGAAGATACTTGCAAATGCTTTTAAATATTTCAATAAAAATTACAAGGAACAATTGACAAAATAAGAATAATATGAACATGAATGAAATTCAACTTTGTATTGTTTTTTTAGTCATTTTTGACAAATTTGAGAAATGTGTACTATAATTATTAAAGCCTATTAATAGAAGAAATTTATAAATTTTATTCTGATATTTCCACACATTCTTTATCACTTTTCTTAACATAATCTTTATTTTGCCCTTTCATTTACAGTGACAGTCAATTTGGGCAATTTTAAAAACAAAAACCCAAGGCTTATTGCTCTTTTGTCAGAGCATTTGAAAAGTAGCCAACTCAGTACCTGAAAGTACACTATTGCTGTGAAATCCCTCAATATGTTGGTTTTTGATGAATGTGGGATTTTTGGAAGAAGAGAGAAGTTCAATGCTGAATCAATGTTTGCTGAGCCTTGTAATACAAAAACGAAAGGCTGAAATGCTGAGAGCTTTGCACACTGTACAGATCTACCTAAAAGGTTTCAGAAGGTGTGATTGGTTGAATAAGAAGGGACCCTTTAGATTCATATATTTGAATTCATAATCATCAGGGGTGGCACTACTTGAGAGGGACTAGGAGGGGAGGTGTGACTTTGCTGAAGTTGGTATGTCATTGTTGGAGAAAATTCTTCACTAGGGTAAGCGTTGCAGTTTATGTTCAAGCCAGGGCCAGTGTATCTCACTGCCTGGTTTCTTCATATGCAGATGTAGAATTCTCAGCTATGTATCTATCACCATTTCTGTCTGCATGCCACCATTTTTACTGCCATGATGGTAATGGACCAAACCTCTGAACCTGTTAAAAAAAAAAAAGCACCAATTAAATGCTATTTTATATAAGAGTTGTCATGCAAATTGTACCTCTTCACACTAATTAAGACATAAGTTGCAAACAGGGACCAGGATATTGATGTGACAGGCTTAACCATGCTGCATGCTTTTGGATTATGCAAAATATAAATGCTACTTTTATTTTCTCAGCTGAAGGGATGAAATGAGAGCTATACCTAAGATCTCTAACTACAGGACTTGGGCTGAGCACACAGAGTTTCTTTCTCTGCACTCACTATGCCTAGGCCTAGGCATGGAATCTTCTGGCCTTTTTACAATCTAATCTTCCAGGTTGACAGATTCACTGAGGTTTATCTTGACTTCTAACTAAATTGCTCTGCTTGAACTCATGCTAACATTGGCAATAAGTTCTACTCTTTAGGTTCTCAGAGAGTGAACCACCAACTAAAGAGCTTACACAGTCTGGACCTCACTTTACCCCACACTCTTACCCCTGCCCTGCTGTGCACATATGTAGCAGTTGTGCAGCTAGGTCTTCATGTTATTATTGAACAACTGGAGCAGCAGGTATCCTTAAATTTTTGCCAATCTGAAGATTCTGTTCTTCTAACTAGGCTGTCTTGTCTATCCTCAGTTGGTGAAGTGCCTAGCCATGGAGAAACTTGATGTGCCAGGATGGGGTTATATCTATTCTCTCAGAGGAGAAGGAAAGGAGCAAGGGTAAAGGACTCTGTGTGTGTATGGGGGGAAAACCAGGAAGGGAGGTCGATGATCAGGATATAATGTGAAAAAAAAAAGGAGCAATTGAAACCTGTTGCTAATGGATCAAGAATGACAGACTTTATCACAAGTTATCAGTAAAACTTGTTGTTATTATCCGTGTAATTTTGTCTTTAGGTTCATGAAAGATATACTAGTGAAGAGGTTGTATAAACTTTCTCCACATTCATGACAGCTGATGGCATCAGACACATTGCAGGAGATCCATGAATAGAGGCCCTGGAAGGTCATTGATAACACTGTGAAAAATGAAGCCTGAATTGCTTTGGATATCCCAAGTTGTTAGAGGGTCAGAGCCATATCTTCTAGAAAGAGCTGCACAAGGTAATCAAATCAGCACAAAAAGTAGAGTATACTATAAACTGCAAAGTTGAAAGGACACAGCCATCAGCTCCCTTTGATATCAGACCAGGAGCAATAAAACTTAGAGTATGGCTATTGTGTTTCAGTCTTAGTTTGGTCCACCGTGCCCTGACTTCCTTTCTCCCTAGTGACTGTTGGCCACCAGCCAGAGTAGAGAAAGAGACTAGAGACAGAAATCAAGGTTTGGAAGTCCATAAATATGGACCAAATGACCTATGGAGACCACTGCAGTGCTACAAGTCTACATTTTTGTTTCATGTATGGGGTATATAAAGGCTTTTTTGGGGATACAGCTGGAAAGGTCATGGCATCAAGCAAACAGGAAGGGCTGATTGGTTATACTACAACAACAAGTATAATGCTAGGATTGTGGGAAGAGCAAGAATGGGACTCTGTGCTGCGTTACTCAGTCTTCCAGAGAACTCATTACAAGGTCACTCCTCATGTAAAGCCAGCCACCTAAGTTCAGGAACACTCTCCAGATAAAGATGTTCTCCAAATCGAGGCAGAGACAGGGAAGCCTCACTGATAAAGGGAATTTGCAATTTCGTACTGAGCTCAAAAAGCTATCCCTTCATGGAGGATTGCTTAGGTAAGAATGGCCCAGTTTTTCCTCACTATAACATGATTTCTCTCTTTGGGACCTGAAATATATGTTTTGTTCCATTGTATGCTGGCAGTACTTACTTTGCCTGGTGATTATACAGGATGTTATATAGTTAAGAGATTTTCTTGAGCGAAGAAGAGCCTTTAGACTTTTAAATTGTGTGGAAGACTATAAAAGACCATGGGGAAACCCTAGCAAGTTGTGACACCTGTGAATCATAATGACCAATGTTACACACAGACTCTGAGAGTTCCTTGGTGGTAACCAACAACTCTCTAATTGTACTTAAGAACGACACAACAGAAGAATCATGCCTGGTACAGGAAAGCTAGTTAAATATCAACATCCAGGGAAGTAATGGATCTTGGAGGATAATCTATAACCACTACTTCACTACACTATAATGATCTCTAACATAAATGTTAGTCTTTAAACTTACGTATAAGTATAGTCCTCAGTACCCATCAAGAGTGACTGAACATGATGAAGAGGTACCATTCTTTTGTCTAGAGTTTATCCTATAATTGGAATATTTCTCCCTTTACATTCCTCCAGCCAAACCCTTACATATACTCTTCCTCTTTTTTCTTCATATCCATGGCATCTTGTATTATACTAATTATTATTGATATTTATATGTCTATGTGTATGTATCTATACCTATATACCCCTAAATATAATCTGTTCAGTCAGTATAATGCTAACTATATGCATGTTGTTAAGGCTGAATTTTAGAACTGGCCAACAATTAGTAAATTCTTTTATGCTTATAATCCAGAACTACTTCTCTAAAACACTTATTCCAACTCGATCCACTGTCAGCCTTGTATAGTACCTGAGTCACATTTCCAGATGAATTCTCAGACAATGGCTATTGGAACTGAGAATTCACATTCTTACATTTAAAAACTAGATCAAATGTTCATTTCAAAACTTCTATTTTAACCATACTCCACTCTGTGAACAGATTAAGCATTGATTTGATGCTGCATAGATATTTCTAATGAAGATAACCTGAGTCTATATTGCATCTCTCTCTGTTCTGTGCTAAAACAATTCTGTATTTTGGAAATACATGTTTCGTTTTTATTTGGTTTTGCTTGTTCCATATTGGGTTTTGTTCATTTTTATTTTTGTTTGCTTATTTCTTATGATCCACTTAGTATAACCAGCACTGCTTACATTCATATTAAGAATATGGAGTCTGGGTTAATGCTGGTTCATAGATGACAAAAACTGAACTTAGGGAGAAAAATAAATTTTTGTACATATCATGGCACCAAGCATATAACATATTGACAGAGGTCCAGAAATTTAAACTAGGGTATATTTAGCAGGGATGGGGAAAATGTGTATTTATTATAGTTTATAACACACAATACCTCCTGTCTTGAAATTCTACTGCAGTCACTGTATTTACCTCACAATTAGATATTCATTTTTCTTTATCTTGTTCTGGAATAACTTACTGTGTTTATTTAGAAATCACAGCAATGGTTTAACTTCCTTTCCAGCCCATAGCCCCTAATACAGTTTTGTGTTAAGAGCAGTCATTAAATAAACAATTAATGATAAAACTAATTGTTTCCACTGCTTTGCCAACACAGGAGGCAGTGGCAGCGGTGATTATATTTTAACATTATCCTCTTAGGGAGTTTCATGTATAATATGTCACGAGTTTTTACAGTTTAGAGATTTGAGTTTTAAATATCTAATTTTCACCGAAACCAAGTCAACAAGTATACATCGAGCAACATTCAGCATTATCCATGTTCCTCAACATTAATTTCCATAAAAAATGTAACTTTTTCCAAAAATAGATGTAAATTTACTTTCTGCCTAAACCTCCCTTTCCTAACAAATCAGCATTTTTCTCATATGTACCTATCTGGATGCTTATTTGAAATGACTGCCTCTTAATAAATCCCTTTACCCCCAATTCTCTGGGTGTCCTTGAGATTCCTTTATCAACCAAATCATTGTGTTGCATGTTCAGCCCTATTAGGTTTTAGCTTAATGCTGTGCAGTTTCACTCAGTGATAAAAGCCTTGTTGTAGTGTTTTTAATACCTGCAGTGCCTCTGTGATTTTGCACAAATTAATTGTTCTTTTGTAGCTAATTCAGCTTTTTAGTACTTTGAAGCTGTAATGGAGGAGACAGACAAGGGGAAACTGGTTTATAGCATGACAGCTTCATTTACATAGGCAGTGTGAAGTAGAATGATGAGGAAATTAAATCAGGGAAGGGAAAAGAAATAAATGCACTGTTGAAAAACCTTTGTGTTTGACCCGAGTGATCCAGCTTGAAAATCCACGTAAAAGGAATGACCCAAATGATTGCTTTGGCCTTTGCTTGAGTTTATTTGAATAATAGACTGAAAGACTAAAAGCTCATATTTCTTTAAAAAGCTAGAACAAGAAAGATTTATGACTGAAAACAACACTCAGTGGGAAGCAATGGATAACAAGTTATTTTATAATATTTCAATATGTTCCAGAAATTGACTGAAGAAATAACCCAGCTGTGTGCCCAGTCTATTTAAGGGGAAATAGAGGCATCATGTCCAATTGCCTCCCAACTTCAGCATATCTAATGAGCTCTCTTACAAATCATCCTCATAAGGCTGTGGATAACTGATGTAGTCTTCTGACTTTCTCATACGCATTTGCATATGGCTTTCGTTGTCATGTAAAGACACATATGCCATTGTGATCAATGCTTTTTCATACAATTAAAATACTTAAATTGCACAATTAGGTCATTGAACTTGCTATTAAACATAATAAAAGGACCCGAAAAAGCATAACACTTGCCTCATAGGCGCTTCTGAACTAAGGGAATGAACCAAATCAAAGTATGAAGAAGAGAAAATTGTCAGTTAGATTTGAGAACTTACATGCATTAAGTAATATTAAATGGAGCAATTTAAATTATGATATACTATGAAGGAACAGTTTATAGACTAATAAAAGAAGGTATTACTGAATAGTTGAGGGTTTTTTTCCTATATATGACTAACTTCCTGTTAGTAGTACAAAGACACTGGCTGCATCCCTATATTTAGGGGACAAGAAAATATGTATTTCAGAAGTATTGGTGAGTAATCATAAATATTAAAGCACTGTAAGGACAATGGGGTAAAGCATCAATGTCCCTTTTTATCTTTGGTTCTTAAATCCAGTAAAACTTAAACCACAATTTAATACTTTCATAACTTGGAAGGAATAAAAGAGAAATTGAAAGTGTTAGCCAGAACCTAGAGAAGAAGAATATAAATGAAAGCATTAAAGGAAGAGATAGGTAGGTATGTGTATGTATATATATATATATATATATATATATATATATATATATATATGTATGTATGTATGTATATGCACACATGAAAGAAGAAATATTTTCTAAGGTGGGATCAGAAAGAGAGTATAATAATGTATAGGTAATTTATAGGACAAATTCTTAATGGCTAACTAACAATTGTTAGTGGAGAAACTTACATAATCAGGAGAAAGAATTTATCCCAGTTTAATTCTAAAGATTTATTTATCATTTTACTTGTATGAATATTTGTGTCTTTTCAGATGCTCATAAATGTGAGTGACCATGGAAGATAGAAGAGCATGACAGTCCTCCTGGAATTGATTGGGAAGAGCCAAACACGAGTTCTGGGATCTCTAAACTTCTGTTAGTCAACAAGTGTGTTTAACCATTGAGACATCGCTCCATCCCACCAGGTTAATTCTAACTAAGATGATTACATCTTCTCACTTCTTACTTGGTTTCCCAGTTCATGGTCTTCTCAAAAAGAGAACCAAATAAAGTTTCTAAGATAAATATGAAATTAAAAAAATATTCTTATGTAAAATTCATAGACTTCCAAAAGCATTTTCTTCCAATAATAAATTTATTTATTTATTTATCTATTTATTTATTTATTTATATCTTGATCACAGTCTCCCATGCTTCTTTACTTCACAGTCCCTCTTTTACAAACATCTTCCCTCCATTTTCCCTTTCCCTTCTACTCAGAGAGGGCAGAACCTTATGGGTATCACCCTACTCTAGGACATCTAGTTCCAGCACGACTAGGCACATCCTCTCCCACTGATGCACAACTAGGCAGTCCAGGAAGGGGGAAGGTCAGGGAACAAAACACAATGGCAAGGAACAGTCATGTGGGTCCCCTAAGAGATGAGCAAAGGCAAACATATGTGTATTAAGTTCGCTCTCTTTTTAAGTAACATGGGATATGATTTGCAAGCTTCTGACGCTGTGATTTCTCCACAGGGATAAACTATAGACTAGAATAGCTTGCTAAAATAAGCCCTTGCTCAGTATTATTAACGTTATTAGGGTATTTTACTACAAAATCAGAAATTGAATTACAACATCCTACACTTCAAATTTGCCTCATAATTTCTTTTCTTTTGTTATTGTTACTTTGCATGTAGTTATGGTTTCCTGTGTGAGCCTAATTAGAGTTATTACACTGAATAGACTGCTAATACTACTTTTCTGATGAACATTATTTCCTAAAGTCTCTGCCTATCCTCTTTCTTAATACAGCATCAAAAATAGTTTGATTGTTTTAATCCGTACATTGGAACACATGATATTACTGTTCAAAAGTTTATGCTTTCCTTGGTCATTGCAAAGCAGAAATTTATTCTGATGCCTACAGAAATTTACTCAGCACCATCCCAGACAAGTCTAAATTTGTCATTCACATCGACTCACTTTTTCTCAAACACTTTTGACACATTTTTCATATACATTGTGACTATGGGTTTCATTCCCTAAATTCCTCTCATTAGAATCCACACAGGCATCTAAAACTAATAATATGATTGCAAATAATTATTAATATTATCAATATTTTATTATTAAAAATAAATCAGAATAGGATAAAACACAGAACACAATAAAATTACTAAAAAGAAAGTGTTCAAGAAACACATATGGACACAGACACACAGAGAGAAAACCCAGAAAGGCACAAAATGAATGTCTGTCTGTCTGTCTGTCTGTCTGTTTGTTTGTTTTTGTGTGCATCTGCGTGTGTATGTGTGTGTGTGTGTGAGTTTGTGTGTGTGAACAAGCATTCTTTGGGTACAGGAGATCATGGAGGAGGGAAGAGGGAATTCTAGATCTTGGAACTGAAGTTACAGGCAGTTGTAACCCACCCTATTGCCGCTGGGAACTGAGGTCAAGTACTCTACAAAAGCCATATCTACTCTTATCAACTCAGACATGCTTTTATTCCTTTGAAATGCACTTTCAAAGCAGTGTGTCTACATGTGATCCTCTATCTACCAGGCTTCTTTTAGAGATGCACATAACTTCTTTTCACTATAGCTGGTTATTCTCTGACAAATTTATAATCATATAAATCCTGTATATAAATCACATAAATCCATTTAGTTATATGATCGAATATATACATGTGTGCCTGTATTCACACACACACACACACACACACACACACACACACACATATATATATATATATATATATATATATATATAGAGAGAGAGAGAGAGAGAGAGAGAGAGAGAGAGCTATTGTTAATCAATTAAAAAGAGAACAATTATAAAAACATGAAAGTATGTTATTTTGAATTATGTGATAGAAAATTTGATGAAAGAGAACCTAATCTAGATAAGGCTAATAATATGTTAGTAATTCTCTATCTTTGCTTTTACAGCTTATTTTCTTGAGCCTCCAGAACAGCAGAAACTTCACTAAAAAGCATATTAAAAGTGACATTTCTCTAGAGTTATAATGAATCAAAATCAAGTTTTAAACCTGAATATTTTAGTTACATGATATCTGAGTTCTAACTGCCAATTAAGAAAACATAGAGGTCACATTTCACAATATCTTTTTCATTTTTCCCTAATATTTTGGAATTACTGTTTCAATGGTTTCCAATCAGAGCATAAACAACATAACAATCAGGCCTCAAATTAGCAAGTTTGTTGTTTACTACACTGTTTTCAGCACAGAGTTACTACACTAGGATTTCTGTAACTCAGAAGTCAAACCAAATTAGAAATTGGAGAGAAACAACACCCTGGAAAAAATGAGATAATAACCTTCTTGAATCAAACCCAAAAGTAGATAACCACTCAAACATAAAGATAGTGTCAAGAATGGCAGATGGCAATAATCACTATGCCTTAATCTCTCTTAATATCAATGGTCTCAATTCCCCAATTAAAAGACATAGACTAGCAGACTGGATACATAAACAGGACCCAGCATTTTGCTGCATGCAGGAAACGCACCTCAGTGTCAAAGACAAACACTACCTCAGAGTAAAAGGCTGGAAAACAATTTTACAAGCAAATGGCCCCAAGAAACGAGGTGGAGTAGCCATCCTAATCAGATAAAATTGATTTTCAACCTAAAGTCATCAAAAAAGACACAGAAGGACACTACATACTGATCAAGGGGAAAATTCACCATCAAGAACTCTCAATTCTGAATATCTATGCTCCAAATGCAAGGGCATCCTCATTTGTAAAAGAAACTTTACTAAAACTCAAAGCACACATTGCAACTCACACAATAATAGTGGGTGACTTCAACACCCTGCTCTCGGAAATGGATCTTTCAGGAAAGCAGAAAATTAACAGAGACACAGTGAACCTAATTGAAGCCTTGGACCAATTGGAACTAAAAGATATATATAGAACATTTCATCCTAGAGCTGAAGAACACAAATCAGACCTCAACAGATATAAGAAGATAGAAATAATCCCATGCCTCCTATCAGATCACTATGGAATAAGGGTGGTCTTCAATGGCAACAAAAACAAAAGAAAACCCACATACACATGGAGGCTGAACAATGCTCTACTCAATGATAACTTGGTCAAGGTGGAAATAAAGAAAGAAATCAAAGACTTTTTGAAAGTTAATGAAAATGAAGGCACAACATACCCTAATTTATGGGACACGATGAAAGCAGTGCTAAGAGGAAAATTCATAGCCCTGAGTGCCGCCAAAAAGAAACGGCAGACAGCATACACTAACAGCTTAATGGCACACCTGAAAGCCCTGGAACAAAAAGAATAAATACACCAAAGAGGAGTAGAAGTCAGGAAATCATCAAACTCAGGGCTGAAAGAGAAAATCAACAAGATAGATAAGCCCTTAGCCAGACAAACCAGAGGGCACAGAGATAGTATCCAAATTAATAAAATCAGAAACGAAAAGGGAGAGATAACAACAGAAACTGAGGAAATTCAAAAAATCATCAGATCCTACTACAAAAACCTGTATTCAAAACAACTAGAAAATCTTGAGGAAATGGACAATTTCCTTGACAGATACCAAGTACCAAAATTAAATCAGGATCAAATAGACCATCTAAACCGTCCTATAAGCCCTGAAGAAATAGAAGTCGTCATTGGAAGTCTTCCAACCAAAAAAAGCACAGGTCCAGATGGTTTTAGTGCAGAATTCTATCAGACCTTCAAAGAAGACCTAACACCAATACTATTCAAACTGTTCCACAAAATAGAAACAGAAGGAACACTACCCAACTCGTTCTATGAAGCCACAATTACACTAATACCAAAAGCACACAAAGATCCAACAAAGAAAGAGAATCTCAGGCCAATCTCTCTTATGAATATCGATGCAAAAATACTCAATAAAATTTTTGCCAACCGAATCCAAGAACACATCAAAACGATCATTCACCACGATCAAGTAGGCTTCATCCCAGGGATGCAGGGATGGTTCAATATAAGGAAATCCATCAATGTAATCCACTATATAAACAATCTCAAAGAAAAAAACCACATGGTCATCTCATTAGATGCTGAGAAAGCATTTAACAAAATTCAGCATCCTTTCATGCTAAAGGTCTTGGAAAGATCAGGAATTCAAGGCCCATATCTAAACATAGTAAAAGCAATTTACAGCAAACCGGTAGCCAGCATCAATCTAAATGGAGAGAAACTTGAAGCAATCCCACTAAAATCAGGGACTAGACAAGGCTGCCCTCTCTCTCTATATCTTTTCAATATAGTACTTTAAGTTCTAGCTAGAGCAATTAGACAACAAAAAAAGGTCAAAGGGATACAAATTGAAAAGGAAGAAGTCAAACTATCACTATTTGCAGATGATAGGATAATATACTTAAGCGAGCCAAAGAACTCCAACAGAGAACTCCTACAGCTGGTAAATGACTTCAGCAAAGTGGCTGGATATAAAATTAACTCAAGCAAGCCAGAAGCCTTCCTATACTCAAAGGATAAGCAGGCTGAGAAAGAAGTAAGAGAAATGATACCCTTCACGATAGCCACAAACCATATTAAGTATCTTGGCGTGACTCTAACCAAACAAGTGAAAGATCTTATGACAAGAACTTCAAGTCTCTGAAGAAAGAAATTGAAGAAGACCTCAGAAGTTGGACAAATCTGCCATGCTCATGGATTGGCAGGATTAATATAGTAAAAATGAGCATCTTACCAAAAGTAATACACAGATTCAATGCAATCCCCATTAAAATCCCAACTCAATTCTTCATAGAGTTAAAAAGAAATATCATCCTTAGTGAGGTAACCCAATCACAAAAGATCACACATGGTATGAAGTCACTGATAAGGGGATATTGACCCAGAATCTCAGAATACCCTAGACACAATCAGCATATCAATAGATTTCTAAAAAGATGGAAGGAGAGACCCCTGGTCCTGGAAAGACTGGATGTAGGGGAACGCCAGGACAGAGTAATGAGAGGGGGTTGAACGGAGAAAAGAGGGAGGGAAGGGGGCTTATGGGACTTTCGGGGAGGGAGGAAACGGGAAAGGGGAAGTGATTTGGAATGTAAATTAAAAAAAAATAAAATTAAATTAAATTAAAAAAAAAAAAGAGCAATTCAAAAATTCATCTGGAATAACAGAAAACCCAGAATAGCTAAAACTATTCTCAAGAGTAAAAGAAACTCTGGGGGAATCAGCATCCCGGTCCTCAAGCTGTACTACAGAGCAATAGTGTTAAAAACCGCATGGTATTGGTACAGTGACAGGCATGTAGATCAATGGAACAGAATTGAAGACCCAGAAATGAATCCACACTCCTATGGTCACTTGATCTTTGACAAAGGAGCTAAAACCACCCAGTGGAAAAAAGATAGCCTTTTCAACAAATGGTGCTGGCTCAACTGGAGGTCAACATGCAGAAGAATGCAAATTGACCCATTCTTATCTCCTTGCACTAAGCTCAATTCTAAGTGGATCAAAGATCTCCACATAAAACCAGACACACTGAAACTAATAGAAAGGAAACTAGGGAAGAACCTTGAACATATGGGCACAGGGGAAAATTTCCTGAACAGAACTCCAATAGCTTATGCTCTAAGATCAAGAATATACAAATGGGACCTCATTAAATTACAAAGTTTTTGCAAGTCAAAAGAAACTGTCAAAAAGACAAAGTGGCAACCAACTAACTGGGAAATGATCTTTACCAACCTTACATCCGACAGAGGGCTAATATCCAATATATACAAAGAACTCAAGAAGTTAAACTCCAGAGAGGCAAGTAACCCTATTAAAAAATGGGGTACAGAGCTAAACAAAGAGTTCTCACCTGAAGAATATCTAATGGCTGAGAAGCACCTAAAGAGATGTTCATCATCCTTAGTCATTAGGGAAATGCAAATCAAAACAACCCTGAGATTCCATCTCACACCAGTCAGGATGGCTAAGATCAAAAACACAGGAGACAGCAGTTGTTGGCGAGGATGTGGAGAAAGAGGAACACTCCTCCACTGCTGGTGGAATTGCCAGCTGGTACAACCACTCTGGAAAGCAGTCTGGCGGTTCCTCAGAAAACTGGGCATGACACTCCCGGAGGATGCGGCTATACCACTCCTGGGCATATACCCAGAGGCTTTACCTGCATGCAATAAGGACACATGCTCCACTATGTTCATAGCAGCCTTATTTATAATAGCCAGAAGCTGGAAAGAACCCAGATGTCCCTCAACGGAGGAATGGATTCAGAAGATGTGGTATATCTACACAATGGAATACTACTCTGCAATTAAAAACAATGAATTCACGAAATTCCTAGGCAAATGGTCAGATCTTGAAAATATCATCCTTAGTGAGGTAACCCAATCACAAAGTAACACACATGGTATGCAGTCACTGATAAGGGGATATTAACCCAGAATCTCGGAATACCCTAGACACAATTCGCATATCAATAGATTTCTAAGAAGATGGAAGGAGAGACCCCTGGTCCTGGAAAGACTGGATGTAGGGGAAGGCCAGGACAGAGAAAAGAGAGAGGGTTGAATGGAGAAAAGAGGGAGGGAAGGGGGCTTATGTGACTTTCGTGGAGGGAAGAATCGGGAAAGGGGAAATGATTTGGAATGTAAATTAAAAAAAAAATAAAATAAAAAAAAAAAAGAAAAGAGACTTGAAGTTCTTGTCTTCCAGATCTTTCACTTGTTTGGTTAGAGTCACGCCAAGATACTTAATATGGTTTTTGGCTATCATGAAGGGTATTAATTCTCTTACTTCTTTCTCAGCCTGCTTATCCTTTGAGTATAGGAAGGCTTCTGACTTGCTTGAGTTGATTTTTTTTTTAATTTAATTTTATTTTATTTTTTTAATTTACATTCCAAATCACTTCCCCTTTCCCGTTTCCTCCCTCCCCGAAAGTCCCATAAGCCCCCTTCCCTCCCTCTTTTCTCCGTTCAACCCCCTCTCATTACTCTGTCCTGGCGTTCCCCTACATCCAGTCTTTCCAGGACCAGGGGTCTCTCCTTCCATCTTTTTAGAAATCTATTGATATGCTGATTGTGTCTAGGGTATTCTGAGATTCTGGGTCAATATCCCCTTATCAGTGACTTCATACCATGTGTGATCTTTTGTGATTGGGTTACCTCACTAAGGATGATATTTTCAAGTTCTGACCATTTGCCTAGGAATTTCGTGAATTCATTGTTTTTAATTGCAGAGTAGTATTCCATTGTGTAAATATACCACATCTTCTGAATCCATTCCTCCGTTGAGGGACATCTGGGTTCTTTCCAGCTTCTGGCTATTATAAATAAGGCTGCTATGAATATAGTGGAGCATGTGTCCTTATTGCATGCAGGTAAAGTCTCTGGGTATATGCCCAGGAGTGGTATAGCCGGATCCTCCGGAAGTGTCATGCCCAGTTTTCTGAGGAGCCGCCAGACTGCTTTCCAGAGTGGTTGTACCAGCCTGCAATTCCACCAGCAGTGGATGAGTGTTCCTCTTTCTCCACATCCTCGCCAACAACTGCTGTCTCCTGTGTTTTTGATCTTAGCCATCCTGACTGGTGTGAGATGGAATCTCAGGGTTGTTTTGATTTGCATTTCCCTAATGACTAAGGATGATGAACATCTCTTTAGGTGCTTCTCAGCCATTAGATATTCTTCAGGTGAGAACTCTTTGTGGAGCTCTGTACCCCATTTTTTAATAGGGTTACTTGCCTCTCTGGAGTTTAACTTCTTGAGTTCTTTGTATATCTTGGATATTAGCCCTCTGTCGGATGTAAGGTTGGTAAAGATCATTTCCCAGTTAGTTGGTTGCCGCTTTGTCTTTTTGACGGTGTCTTTTGCCTTGCAAAAACTTTGTAATTTAATGAGGTCCCATTTGTCTATTCTTGATCTTAGAGTATAAGCTATTGGAGTTCTGTTCAGGAAATTCTCCCCTGTGCCCATATGTTCAAGGTTCTTCCCTAGTTTCCCTTCTATTAGTTTCAGTGTGTCTGGTTTTATGTGGAGATCGCCATGCTCATGGATTGGCAGGATTAATATAGTAAAAATGAGCATCTTACCAAAAGTAATACACAGATTCAATGCAATCCCCATCAAAATCCCAACTCAATTCTTCATAGAGTTAGAAAGAGCAATTCAAAAATTCATCTGGAATAACAGAAAACCCAGAATAGCTAAAACTATTCTCAAGAGTAAAAGAACCTCTGGGGGAATCAGTATCCCGGACCTCAAGCTGTACTACAGAGCAATAGTGTTAAAAACTGCATGGTATTGGTACAGTAACAGACATGTAGATCAATGGAACAGAATTGAAGACCCAGAAATGAATCCACACTCCTATGGTCACTTGATCTTTGACAAAGGAGCTAAAACCATCCAGTGGAAAAAAGATAGCCTTTTCAACAAATGGTGCTGGCTCAGCTGGAGGTCAACATGCAGAAGAATGCAAATTGACCCATCCTTATCTCCTTGCACTAAGCTCAATTCTAAGTGGATCAAAGATCTCCACATAAAACCAGACACATTGAGTTGATTTTATATCCGGCCACTTTGCTGAAGTCGTTTATCAGCTGTAGGAGTTCTCTGGTGGAGTTCTTTGGGTCGCTTATGTATACCATCATATCGTGTGCAAATAGTGATAGTTTGACTTCTTCCTTTCCAATTTGTATCCCTTTGACCTCTTTTTGTTGTCTAATTGCTCTAGCTAGAACTTCAAGTACTATATTGAAAAGATATGGAGAGAGAGGGCAGCCTTGTCTAGTCCCTGATTTTAGTGGGATTGCTTCAAGTTTCTCTCCATTTAGATTGATGCTGGCTACCGGTTTGCTGTAAATTGCTTTTACTATGTTTAGATGTGGGCCTTGAATTCCTGAAAGAAATTGAAGAAGACCTCAGAAGATGGAAAAATCTGCCATGCTCATGGATTGGCAGGATTAATATAGTAAAAATGAGCATCTTACCAAAAGTAATACACAGATTCAATGCAATCCCCATCAAAATCCCAACTCAATTCTTCATAGAGTTAGAAAGAGCAATTCAAAAATTCATCTGGAATAACAGAAAACCCATAATAGCTAAAACTATTTTCAAGAGCAAAAGAACCTCTGGGGGAATCAGTATCCCGGACCTCAAGCTGTACTACAGAGCAATAGTGTTAAAAACCGCATGGTATTGGTACAGTAACAGACATGTAGAACAATGGAACAGAACTGAAGACCCAGAAATGAATCCACACTCCTATGGTCACTTGATCTTTGACAAAGGAGCTAAAACCATCCAGTGGAAAAAAGATAGCCTTTTCAACAAATGGTGCTGGCTCAGCTGGAGGTCAACATGCAGAAGAATGCAAATTGACCCATTCTTATCTCCTTGCACTAAGCTCAATTCTAAGTGGATCAAAGATCTCCACATAAAACCAGACACACTGAAACTAATAGAAGGGAAACTAGGGAAGAACCTTGAACATATGGGCACAGGGGAGAATTTCCTGAACAGAACTCCAATAGCTTATGCTCTAAGATCAAGAATAGACAAATGGGACCTCATTAAATTACAAAGTTTTTGCAAGGCAGAAGACACTGTCAAAAAGACAAAGTGGCAACCAACTAACTGGGAAATGATCTTTACCAACCTTACATCCGACAGAGGGCTAATATCCAATATATACAAAGAACTCAAGAAGTTAAACTCCAGAGAGGCAAGTAACCCTATTAAAAAATGGGGTACAGAGCTAAACAAAGAGTTCTCACCTGAAGAATATCTAATGGCTGAGAAGCACCTAAAGAGATGTTCATCATCCTTAGTCATTAGGGAAATGCAAATCAAAACAACCCTGAGATTCCATCTCACACCAGTCAGGATGGCTAAGATCAAAAACACAGGAGACAGCAGTTGTTGGCGAGGATGTGGAGAAAGAGGAACACTCCTCCACTGCTGGTGGAATTGCAAGCTGGTACAACCACTCTGGAAAGCAGTCTGGCGGCTCCTCAGAAAACTGGGCATGACACTCCCGATGGATCCCGCTATACCACTCCTGGGCATATACCCAGAGGCTTTACCTGCATGCAATAAGGACACATGCTCCACTATATTCATAGCAGCCTTATTTATAATAGCCAGAAGCTGGAAAGAACCCAGATGTCCCTCAACGGAGGAATGGATTCAGAAGATGTGGTATATTTACACAATGGAATACTACTCTGCAATTAAAAACAATGAATTCACGAAATTCCTAGGCAAATGGTCAGAACTTGAAAATATCATCCTTAGTGAGGTAACCCAATCACAAAAGAACACACATGGTATGCAGTCACTGATAAGGGGATATTGACCCAGAATCTCGGAATACCCTAGACCCAATCCACATATCAATAGATTTCTAAGAAGATGGAAGGAGAGACCCCTGGTCCTGGAAAGACTGGATGTAGGGGAACGCCAGGACAGAGAAAAGAGAGGGGGTTGAATGGAGAAAAGAGGGAGGGAAGGGGGCTTATGGGACTTTCGGGGAGGGAGGAAACCGGAAAGGGGAAGTGATTTGGAATGTAAATTAAAAAAATAAAATAAAATAAATAAAAAAAATAAAAAAATGGAAAGACGAAAAAAAAAGAAATTGGAAAATGGTAAAAAAACAAAAAACAAAAAACAAAAATACCCCAAACACACACACACACACACACACACACACACACACACACACACACACACACACACACAAAAACGAGCTAAGTATCATGAGGGTTGACTGAGAGTCCCTGACTATAGCTTAAAATTGGGCTCTTATTTCTTTGTATTCAAAGGTAATGATAACAGTATTTTCTTGAAAAATATAAATAATTCACTTTTCTAAAATTTGCAATATGCAATTATAGAGGAAAGAACAAAAATCTTTCTGTTTAATATAATTAATAGTTAATATGCTCTCTTGAATATCTTCTTCAGTATTTCAGAGTTTGAGATACAGTAGTTGTGGAAACATACTTTATAAAAATATTAGTAACAAAATGAATAGCAGTGAATATTACTTAATACAGAATAAGATTATTTGCAAAGTTGATTGACGTCTAATAGAAACCAAAGTGAATTTTATACCAGGTGGGTTCTGTTACTAATTAGAAACTGGAAAGCTAGAACTTACCATGCAACTTAAGTCCTTTGCATTAAGATTTATTTAAATGTAGTATAGGATGGTTAACACCAATTGTTAATTGGATTTAATCTAGAACCACCTAATAGACAAGCATCTGGAAATAGCTGTTAGAAATTATCTAGATTTGTTTAATCTCTGGGCAAATATATCAGAGATTGCATAGAATAGATTAGTAGAGGTAGGAGGGCCCTGCCTGATTGAGCGTGGTACCATTCTATGGGCTTTTCCAAGTCTGCAAAAAGGAGAAAGTGAGAGGAGCTCTTTCGTCCACTTTTCTCTGTTTTCTGACTATGGATACAACATAATCCAACAGCCTAAAGATTCTGCACTGTAACAATCCCAGCATTTGGCTCCAACAAGATGACTTGTACCCTTAAAATGTATGCAAAAATACCTTCCCCCCTTTATTAGCACAGGCATTTTCTCTTGGCAATTCTCAAAAGTAACCAATATATAACTATTTCAGTATTATTTATGGATGCGTTTGCACTATATATTTTATGAAAATTTTAAAAGTGAATGTGTGTGTGTGTGTGTGTGTGTGTGTGTTACACAGTCATGCCTATGTGGAGGTCAGAGGATGACATTGCTGAATCAATTAATTTCTTCTAAATTTTTCTTAGGTTCCAGAATTCATATTCCAGTTTTCAGTCTTGCATGCCAAGCATTCACTCACTGAACTATCTTTCAGGACCTAAATCATGATTGACAAAGCTGCATAGTTTCAGCAGGTGTTACTATCTTCTTTGTGGACACACCATGTATTGGAAAGCACTTGAACCACCCAAGATTCAGAGTACTCTAAACATCACTGTCATTATTGTCCTATCATATTTGAGATGCTGAAATGCAGCAGAGATCATTTTTAAATGGCTACAGTTAGTCTGTGCATTATTTGCACATTCTCTGGTTTAATAACTGATTAAATTGAGCATAATCTGAGCATTTGACTTCCTAGATAAATGAATGAATCTCTACCATCATTAACTAAATCATGACTGTTCTCCACAATCCAATGCTATATTTCAGTTTGTTTTCTTACTAATAAGGATGTGCTTCCATAGGAACTCATGGCAAATGGACAGCTTGAAGTCACTGCTCTCCTGCTTGGTATTGCATTTGTTATGTTTCTCCAGTTCTCTGATAATTCCAACTTTTTACCTTATCCATGTGCCCCATAAAATCTCTTGGTTAGGACTACTTTAAAGATGAAATATACAGCATATTATGTATACCTGACTACCTAAGTTCAAAGCTCCTACAACCTTAATGTATTTGACTTTTACTTATAATTGTATTTATGAGACAATTTTGGAATTCTGTCATTACCTTATATAAAGATAATAATTTTTAGTCTTCCTTGCACCTGCAGAATCAGAGTTCTGGCTTATAAAGTAGATGACATAGGATGCTGTATGTGGTCATAAATTTCTACATTTCAACCAAATTTTCCATGTTCTCTTGAGAATGTTGGCATAACACAGACAAAGAATCCTAGAGGCCTCAAAACCCTTTCAGAGAAAAGATCTAATGTTTCTGATCTTTAACTTCTGAGACTTTCTAGTTGATTGTTCCGGATATTAAAATTGTCTCAATATCTTTTCACCCTCATAGTTTGATTACCCATGTAAAAAAAAATGAACACTATTATCTAGCACCTGAAATATATTGAATAATTTTTATTTTACTTGTATGAATAAGAGGGGAGAAACTGATTATAAAAATCACTCTGAATATTTATCCCAACCATAAAAAAAGGAAAAATACAAAGTAGAAAGTTTAATGTTAAAAAGCATGCTCTGCTAAAATTAATCCTTCTTCACAATCATAATTAGCGAATGTCCCTGATGTGCATAAAAAAAGGTTGAATATTTATGAGTATCAATTATTTTAAAGCCACTTTTCTGTATTATCTCTTTCTCTCTTCACAATTACCAATGTAAAACAGTCACCAAGGTGCCATTATTTTGTAGAAAAACAAGGTAAATCACAGGAAGACTAAGTTATTTTGTCTTAGGTAATACACTAATTAACAAGTATGCCAGGATTCACAGGTATGGTGGGGTACCCAAGCACTTCCAAGATAGAAACAACATAAATGTGAATTTGAAGCCAATGTGCATCACATATGTATGATCTACTATCTATTTATCTGTCTGTCTGTCTATCAAATATCTATCTATCTATCTATCTATCTATCTATCTATCTATCTATCTATCTATCTATCTCTCATCTATCATGAAAAATTTACAAACTCAGATAGAGAAATGTAATATAATTAGCATCATAAATTTTAAGATACATAGGAGGTTTACAGGTGTCTATATTATTCTTTTAGCTTTTTTCTTTAACGAAATCTATTAAACTAATCCCCTTCCATTTTTCTTTTGTTGAAAATAGATTTTCTCAAACAATATGTTCTGATGATAGTTTCCCATATCCTGTTACACCCGTATTCTCCCCATCTCTCTTCTCATCAGAATCTACATATATTCTTTCTCTCTTTACATAACCAATAGTCATCTAGAGAATAATAGTCAAATCAATTAGAATAAAACAAAAGCAGACAAACTATTATTGGACAATACAATCACACAAATAGAAGAAAACAATCCAAAGAAAATTAACAAATACGTATTGACACAAAGACATACACACTTACACATTCAGGATTCCCTTTAAAACACAAAACCAGAATACATAATATATATGCAAACGACTAGTACATTTTAAAAATGTAGTGCTCTGACAAAATGAATCGAGATAAAGAAACTCTGAGGATGTCATTGAGTTCATTTTGTGTTGGTCATCAACTACTAGGCAAGAGGAATGTTCTTCAAAGTAGTCCAGTGAGACACCATTTGAGAAAATACTGTTACATTTGTAAGTAGTTGACTTAGAACCAATAGAAAGTGGTCACTATTCTATTGCTGTGAATAGAGGCAATGACCAAGGCAAATGTTATGAAAGAAAGCATTCAATTGGGGCTTGCTTAGAGATCCAGAGGGTTAGTCCACTGTTATTGTCATAGTGAGAGCAAGGTGGTACTCAAAGACTGAGAGCTATATTCAGATCAGCAAGCAGAGAAACAGAGATTTGGCCTAGTTTGGGTTTTTGAAAGTTCAAAGACCCCTCCAGCGACATAAATCATCCAACAAAGCCTCATATCTATAATCTTTATAATCCTATCAAACAGTCCCACTTTTAGGTGACTAAGCATTTAAATATAAAAGCCTATAGGAGAAATTCTTATTTAAACCACCACATGAATATTATTTGGAGAGAACTTCTGGGATAGAGACTGGACCCGTGGCTTCTTTCCATTTCTCTCATCACTGGGACAACATAGGGCATGGATCCATGCAGGTCCTGATCCTGCAACCATGGTCTCTGTGAGTTCATATGTGTATCTGTCTATGGGTCTTTAGAAGGCCTTGTTTCCTTGATTTCCTTCATTCCCTCTGGTTCATATGATCTTTCTGAATCACCTTTAGAATTTCCGGAGGCCAGAGAAAAGGGATATAATGAAGATATCCCATTTATGACTGGGTATTCCAAATTCTCTCCCTGTACATGGTCTAACTAATAGTCTCTGCTTGTGTTTCTATGTACTGTAGAAGGAAGCGTCTCAGATGATAGCTAACATGGAATTCATTAACAATCATAGCAGAATATTGATAGTAGTCATCCTATTACTATGTATAACTTGCAGAGCATGGAATCCCCCTCCCCCACTATGTCCCTGGCCTATCCTCTGTTAACATCTCTGTAAGACAAACACAAACCCAGATACAAACTCTTCAATCTACAATGATGTTTTGCTGGCAAGATGTACTATTTGACAAAGCTTATAGGAATAACCAATCACTATCTGATTGATTTGATATTGATTGATGAGCTAATAACTTTCCAATTAAATTTATTTATTCTTTATATTTTATTCTTTGTGTCTGTTTGTGTGTATATATATATATATATATATATATATATATATATATATATATATATATGGTATGTCTTATTTGTATGTGTATCAATATGTGACAGGTTTTGTGGAGGCAAGAAGAGTTCACAAAATCTTCTGACACTAGAATTACAAGTGTTTAGGAGCTGTTTCTCAAAGTTAGCACAAGGAATCCAATCTCAAACCTCCGAAAAGTCACAACGGACTCTCAAGAGGTGAGACATCTCACTAGCTATAAAACATATGCTATCAGCAACTGAAAATCCTTGATGTTCAATATCTGTTAATCAGAAAATAGCAAATGGCTTTAGGTAATTTACATTTATCTATGCTGTCTTTCTCCCAAAGGTTTCATCCAAGGCCTGGGTGATAACTATGCATTCTCACGCTGTCTGGATTCTCTTTCTCTTGCTGTTTTTATTCAAACTTCTCCAAAAAATAATTTATTACTTCTTTGAATCCTCTGCATCGCTATGAGTCTTCTTTACCAAAGAATTACACATCATTTACCGTCTTCCTCATCCTTAATAGGCCTTTGGAATTTATCTTCAGTGTTTCAGTGAGTCTTCTGTAGAGATCCGAAGAATGTTCAGCTGTTCTCACTTGAGCATGCCTTCTGTGAATGGAGAGGTTTATCTGAGGACATCTCTGCACAGATGATGGCTCATGCCCCTATGGTTTTTAGTAAATTGTTTTTAAGTGTTAGCAAAACATGAGGGGCTTCTGGAAACTGGCTGATTCCTTCATTCCCATCTGGTAAAGAGAGCACAAAATTCTTCTGCTACGTTTCCCAATTTTTAATTAAAGGTTTTATTTTTCCTCTGGGGTTTTGACCTCATTGTGGGTGAGAAATTCATTTCCAGAACTTCTCACCAGGGACTTTCATTAGCATCTGTGTATGCCTCTTGCCCTCTGCTTTTGTATGCAAGAATCTGAAATATTCTGTGGCAAGAAAAACTTGTCTTTTGGTTCAACCCTTTGAAGGTCAAAACTCCAAAATATCCTATTTTCTTTTTATCCCCATAAAACAAACATTAATAAAAATCATTTCTAGACCCTTTAGTTTCTTTTCAGGCTACATCAGTTCAGTGTACCTTCAGAATATCTACACTTCAAAATTAGAGAGTTCTCTTCAAAATATAGAATATTATAATAAACAAGATTAACCATTGCTCTTTTGTAAAAAGCAGTTTTGTTTTGTTTTAAATTTCAGGGTGTGTTTTCAATTTAATTTTATTTTTTATAGTTTCTCACTGTACATCCCACTCACTGCCTTCCTCCTCACACAATCCTTCCCCTACTCCTTCTCCCCTTTTCCTCTGATAAGACAGAATTCTCCCTGAGTATCCCGACACGCTGACACTTCAAGTCTCTGCAAACCTAGAGGTATCTTCTCCCATGGTAGCCAAACAATGCAGCTCAGCTAAAACATATCCTACATAGAGGCAACAGCTTTTGGTTTGGCATCTGTTCCAGTTCTTAGGGACCCACATGAAAACCAAGCTGTACATCTGCACATATGTATGGGGAGGCCTTGGTCCAGCCCTTGTATGAAATTTGGTTGACGATTCAGTCTCTGAGAGCCCCAAGAGTCCATATTAGTTGACACTGCTGGTCTTCCTGTGTGTGGAGTTCCTATCCCCTTTAGAAGTCTGCAATCTTTCCTCTTATTCTTCCATAAGTGTCCAAGCTCCATCCACTGTAAACAGGATGTTTTAGCACACTTTGATGGACTTTCTTTTATACACGGGATACATAAAGCTGGTAGAATTATAATTGTTGTGGCTCAAATGGATGTAGGGGTTTAACCCCAGCTGTTCAATCTCCTTTCTTCATTTGCTGAGCTGATGAACTCTTGAGTTGCTCAAGAAACAGTTTAAAAAGTCACTATCAGAGACTACCTCTGTGTTCCTACTAATCTTTTGCTTTCTTAAGTTTCAATTGTAGTAACACATCCTATTCTCAAGTGTTTTTAGTCAACTCAAATATAATATTCAATAGTAATGTAAAAGGTCTACTTCATGCTTGGAGAAAAGTTTATAGTTTACGTGACCATATTTAAACTAATATGGCTATTGCATGTATGACTTTTACATGTATGTTTTTCCACTTAATATTTCTGAATATTAACAGATAATTAATTTTACATTATATGAGCAAATTTAACTTTTGCCACATTTTTTTCTCCATAGAGCCACACCCCATTGTGTTTTAAACATATATTTAATCTGGACACAACTGCAATAACATCTCAAATTGCATTAACAATATGTTTAAAAATAAAATTTTTCACTAAAATGGAAGAACTGTTTTTCCATCAAGAGACATTTGTTATTAAAGTCAACCGTCTCCAACAGCCCGGATGTTGTATAATTATGCTCATTTGTGAGGATATGAGAACACTCCTAAAAAGAAAATTCCTAATATCTGAATTTCTTTGAGGCTTTGCAGCATTGTCAGTAGGTACAAGGTTCCCATCATAAGTTACCATGCATAATTATTCTGTTTAAATTGTTGAATTATATCTTCAGCACAAACCATTCAAATAGACAGAATGTGTATTAGTATTAAAATCTGGAAGATAATGAAATTAGATCCAGAGAGTTTAAATGACATTTTTAAATGCATTCAGTTTCTCAGAGATAACAATCAGGGCACCTGCATACAGCATCCTTTCTTTTGACTAAAGCTTCTGCCAATTAAGTCTTACAGAGTCAACTAATATGGGAAATTTCAAGGTCAAAAAGGGAGGACATGATTCAGTATAATTTCAAATGGTCCATTTAAGGGGAAAATGTTTCCTTACACAAAAAATCAAAACAAAACAAAAAACCCCAGTTCATTGGGGCTGAGATAGCAAACTGACTTCATTAATAATTTCAAATTATTATATCTGAAAAACATTTTCCATGAACAAAAGATTTTTAAGAGAACATTAGGCACAAAACAATACATCTTTTCAATTATTTTTTCTCAAGATTAATGTAGAAGCAAAATTTCTGTGCATTAATTTTGTTTCACTAATATTTGCTTGTGTCTGAGACAAAATGCTACATTCTTTGGTTTAAAGACAGAATAGAAATAAGCCCAAAAACAAAACAAAACAATAACAACAACAACAAAACTGGATCTTTTTGTGGCATACGTTACTAAGAATAGAATAAATCCATCTTACACTTTCCTTTAATGAGAGGTCTAGAGTTCATGTCCCTTTTCCTTTACTCAGATAAATCCACATTCACCTGGGTTACAATGGATTGTATTGACTGTTAGGTAGGCAAGGTCTAAAATCACCTTGAAGATAAATCTTAGGCCAGGTCTGTGAGGGGATTTGCAGATCATTTTCATTAAGGTAGAAAGATCTTAATGGCATCTTGTTGCTGGCTCTTGTTTTGAACTGTATAAAGAGGAAAAAGACAGGAGACAGAAAAATGTTTGAACAATTTTCTATCTCTAGAAATTATTTAAGAAGCAGAGTCCAAAAATAAAAAAAAAGTGTATTGAAGAATGTGTAGCTTTAAAATTTTAAAATGTGTAACTTTAATACCTGAAAATTTATTCAAGAAGACACACACTAAAATGATAAAAATATAAAATGAGTTTTATTCACATTTTAAGTATTAAAAAAAATCTAGATTAAGGCATTAGCACTTAATTTGTTGGGTACTCATAAAATATACAGTTGCTAAATCTATAACCAAAATCAAGCAATCCTGTATAATAAAATTACAAAGCATGACATTATATAATTAAATGATGGTAAGAATATAAAATTAAGGATAATTAATCAGAAGAAAATAACACATAGCTAGCAAAAATATTACTAATGCTTCCTTGAGAAATATTCCACATTTAGAGAAAGATACTAGAATTTTAGATTGAGTTTCTTAAATATAGCTAAAACAAATATATGATTGAATAAAATAGAATATTAAGTAAAATAAAAACTTTTTTTTTCCATTTTGCTCTGTGTGATATCTAACTTAATAGGATTTAGTATCACTATGGAAACACATATGTGGGAAGACTCACCACAAATGTGAATGGTATATACCATTCGTTAGGATGGAACCTCAGATTGAATAGAAATGAGAGAATTAGCAATCATCTCTGAGCTTCCTGACTGTGTGCGTCCTGTGACTAGCCCCCTTCATCTCCTGCTGTCTTGCTTTTGCTGTTTTAGTATACTTTATCAGGGAACTTATGTCCCCTAAATTACTATTATTCTATAAGTTCACGTTGCTGCACATTTGTCAAATAAAACATGTAATGAATCCACTGTGAAGAACAAACTATTGTGTTGCTTACATTTCTCCCTTTGTTTTAAATGGTTTTTGCTCCCTTTTTCTCCCTTGGTCATTGAACCCAGAGAGTCACTCCTGCTAGGCAAGCACTTAACCACAAACTTACATTCCAAGTATCTGTCCATTTTCATTCTGAGACAGGGGATTTATGTTGTCTAGATTTGCCTAGAATTCGAAATGCTTTTTCCTTACTCTAGTGATGATTACAGCAGTTTCTACATGAATTCGAAATATCATTATGCTTCAGTTTTCCGGTTTTCATTTAATTATTAATAAAATCAAGCTAAGTATTTACTAAGAAAAAATGTCCTCACCGTGGACTTTTAATGTTTCCTGAAACATATTTTGCGACCATGCAATATGACCTTAACTTCTCAGGATTATTTATAATATTCATAGAGTCTGCACACAGTATCAGCAACAGCTGCTTCACGCTGTAGCCCACATTAGCCTGAGGGTTTGTTTAATCTTTTAAGGGCCTATCTCAAGGAAATACAGATTCTTGGCTTCAGTATAAAAAAATGATTTTTAGATATCGAAGTATAAAGAGGAGGTTGGATTAATAAAAGGCATTTTAATACAAATTATAAAGAACAAGATTAAGGAAATAAAGAGGTGTTTGCTAAGAGAATAAGACATATGGATGAATGGCTGTGGACTTCCTTAGCAAAGAGTCACATTTCTTTATCTTTAAAGTAGTCTTATATACCATTTTGTTGACATTTGAAGATATTATCTTTAAAGTGTCTTTAGGAACCAAATAAGATAGCAAGACACCCAGGAGACATCAAGCAGAATGGCAACTGATAAAATACAACTCTGGATCATGTGTTGCAGAAATTAAGATGTCTCTGCTATAAACCATGATAATGTTTTTCATTTAGAAAGGGTCAACAATAGTCTGGAAAAAATGGAAGCTTTATAAAATATCATATACATTCAAATCCCTAGCTCATTCATTTTTATTTTAATATGAAATATCTGTTCAGTATGAAAAAAGTAGTATTTCTATATTGGTAGCATTCACACAAATGCTGAAAGTTGCAATGAAATTCTTGCTTCTGAACTGATGAGAGAGCTTAACATGAGTCATGGGTGTGTATGAGGGTCATACCTTGCTCCTAAATATATAGTTTTACTGTCTTTCTATTCTGACTTAGTATCAGCTCCTGAATTTCATCATAAGCTCTGGAAAATATGGTTCACTGACTTTTCCGTCATTGTGTTTACCTTTGTCGTATACAAATTAAAATGCAAGAAAATTAAAAGTAATGCTATTTAGCTTACTTGAGGTATTGTCATGTGAAGTTATTAGCATAAACTTGTTACTTAGCAATCTAAATACACATTTTTTCTAAACATAGTCATGTATTTTCTACAGAATTTTTGTTCTGCAAAAGAAAACAGTAACAAGGGATTTTTTTAAAAAAAGGAGAGCTTCTGGAAATCTTAAATCTCTATAACAGACATACAGTAAATCTTTTTCTAAATTATTCAGGAAAATCATAAATTTCCACTAATTTATAAAAACAAAATATTTTAGTGGCTCCTTAATACACAAGAAATAATCTAATTTATATATTTGACTTTTATAATCAAGTACAACTCTTTATTTTAGAGTACAACTGCATATTTAAACCTACTATTGTTTTGCCAAGTGGACACAATGTCAACCTTCTCTCTAAATATTTATACCTATGCCCATAAATTATTGCTGTTCTCAGCCTGTTTGCAGTTAATGATCATTACTGTAGAGATCCATGATTGCTCTACATGATGGGAAAAGATGACTGTTTAGTGACCACCATGAAATGAGATCTATCACCTATCAAGGCTTCAGGAAATTAAAGCATAGGGCATGAAAAGTCTAATTTTGGAGAATGGGATAGAGAATGGTAGAAAGTTATCTTCTGGCAACTATTAAGTTCTTAATACAAAAACCTAACCGCATTACAGAAGTGACTATATGACAAGAACTGAACAAGACTGAAACTATCAACATTTCATAATGGACTAAAAGTGGCTCAAAAAATGCCTGTTATCCCAGACAGCTTTAGACAATTAAAGCTCTCAGGGATTATGGGGAATCATATTACTCAGTAATATAGCTTCTATTATATTGCATTCCATCAAGTCAATAACCTCTCACCAAAGCTCATTCAGAAAAATCTAATTAACTGAAGTGAGGTTCACACACACACACACACACACACACACACACACACACACACACACACATGCTCGTATACACGCACGCACACACAAGGCATTTGAAAAGAATTTTGGTGGATAGAGAAAGTCTAATGATGTGGGACTATAATCAAAGAATATTGTATACAGATAAACTAGTGAGAGGATGAATTAAATACATTTTAAAAATTATAATGAACCTGCAACCTCAAAAATCTTGACATTACAACTTGGGGCTGGAAGCAGTTATCAATAATAAATAATTATTTGTGGGTGACAAAACATTGTATTTAACTAAATTTTATTTTATTAACTTGTGTTCTCTTTGATGAGAAGAAAACCATGCCTCAATATTGGTCATCTTTCTATATGGAAATAAATACTTTTTACTACACCCAAACTTAACCCTGTCCTATGAGTAGTGTTCTTGGAGAATTTCCCATCTTTCCATTTTCAGTCTCAGAGAGGTGAGCAGTGAGAGATGGGGTAAACTGCCACTCCAAGAATATAGTGGAAACAATGCTTTTTTGTATTACATGACCTTAGCTCCCATGACTAATATTTTTTTCTGAATTTAATCAAGTTATGTGAAAAATAAATGTAGGAACATTATTTGTACAGATTGCGGGCATAAGTCTTATTACCTTGTTCAAAAGTTCCTGCACTTGTAGTACTACCAACACACTCATGAATAGTTTGCTTAATGCCTCTGTTATCCGGGAATAAAAGTAAAATACAATTTTATAGAGAGTGATGAGGATCAAATTGAACAATTATAAAATGTTCAGAAAATCACAAGTCTCACAGTACGCTTTTGATAAATATTGGTTAATGTTCTTAATCAGAAACAAACCTTAAGGTTTGTTTTAATTCATGAGCATTGTTTTATGAGTGGGAGAGCATCCAAGAAATTAATAAAAGATCACATTAAAGATATGGGATTAATGGTTAAGAGTCATTGAACAAAAATATATCAATAAAGCTTATCTGACTACTCTGTAGATTTTAGGTAAACAGTTAAAATTATGAAGCCATCTGTTAACTTAGCTGGATGCTGCTTCACCTGTACAGCATCTCTGTTCTGGAGATGAGAGAGCTCACAGAGAAATCCGTGATAAACTGTTTCATGACTTTTTTAGTTTCTTGGGAATTTTTAAAAGTTACGTTAGGCTTCTCCGAACCCTTAGAATATGTATTATTGAAACTTGAGGTATCAAAAAGCTGTCATCTTTTCCTAAAATGTGTAAATGAAATGATGCAGGATATCAATATAGATCCGATCCTCAGGGATTCCTGCGAACGCTTGTAAGTTTGAGGGAGTACCTACCTAGCACAGATATTTTTAAAAGCTACTGAGAAATTTCTGATTTGTGTCACTGGCTGGAGACTGACCTATATGACTTGCTTCAAACCCACTGAGTTTTTATTATAAACTACTATTAGAAATATCTTGAGCTATTTTCGTTTTCATTATGTACACACACACTTCATGGACGATCCCTATTACTCTGCTTCCTATGACTCCTATTTTCAAAAGAACCAGTGAGAAACTTTTTTCCCTTTTCATTTTGCATGCCATTATTTTGACATTCTGTAGCTACAGTTTGAGAAATATAAATGGATGTCAGAAAGGCTACAAATAACCATTTTTACTTTGTTTACAGGAAAATCTCAGTTTGGAAGGAAAAAAGATTTCATATTTGAAATGTATCATTAGGAAAGGGTGTGTTTTAATGTGTCAGGAATGAATTTCAAAGATCATGTGAGGGTCTATATTGCTTCAGAGGTAGCATTAATTTGAGAGCACTTTCCAAATGTGTTGTTCAACAGTTGGCCACCAAAGAGATACAACCATAGAATTCTCTAATATTTGACACTACAGTGATGCAAGTGTACTTTTATAATTGTCAAAATACTCAAAGTACCAAAATCTACCAAGCAACAACTTGATCAAAAGACACGATGGGAATGCTCTGAAATGATTAATAGATTGGAAACCACTTGAATGTTTATTTTTAGAATTAATAATTTACAAATGCCACTTATTTATTTTAGAAAATTTCAAAAGATCTCTGTAAAACCTTTTTCTAGAAAAATTGTTTCATGTAGAGATACTTAGGAAATATAGTTTTTTCTTGCATATTTGTTTTGCTTTATGCATTTATTTTTGTTGTTTTGCTTTCTTAATTAAAAGTAGCCAATTTATATGTAATACATGAAATTCACAAGAAAGACTGTAAATATGTATACTGGGATAACTGCTATAAAATACATGATGAATATCACAAAAATATTAGTGATAGTTGAGGAAGCCACCTCACAAATCATTTCATAATATTTTGATTTAGATAAATCATTTCTCATAGCTTTTAAAAATCATCCATTTTCTAATCTTATAAAATATTTTGACATCTATATACATCATTCAATCTCCCTGATTTTTAGGTTGATTATTATATTTATCACTGAACTTTTAAGTTTATTAATGAATGTGTTGATCTTTTCATTGAACTTTTATGTGAAATTTAATCATTCATTTTACATATGAAAAAGATTAAGTCTAATCTTCAGAAGGGCATTTCTACTTTATTTTGAAAAATGTATTGAATTGATCTATATTTGACTATAAAATTTCTAACTTAAGTTCAGGCGAGGTCTAGAACTTCAAGAAAGCAGAGACATGAGGCCCCCTTGAAAACTTATGTCTTTATCTCTTTCAAATGAAGAGGTTAAAATATTTCTTATAGAATTGTGAAGGGAGATGTGGATAAGGAAACAGTTGTGAAAGGAAAGACAGGCTGGAAGATTGATGCGTCATGTGTTTTCAACACTTGTAAGGACAGGATTGTTCCATTATAGAATCACTTTGCACATGTAGCTCAATTAGAATCTGTAATAGCAAGATGTGAATTTTAACTCAAGCTTTCAAAATAAACCCATGTTCTATCCAGAAGCTGAGATAAATGTGTAAAAATGAAAAGTTGAGTCTGAAAAATCATTATAACCTGTCAACCTGAAAAATGCAAATATTTAAGTAGACATAGGGGAAATCAGTTATAAACATGAGGACTATCAATTATAAACAAGGTAAAATATAAAATAGTTCTTTACAAAATTAGAACGCTGTGCAATGCCAAGGATTCTGACACTTTTTTTTTTTTTTTTTTTTAATTTAATTTTATTTTATTTTTTTAATTTACATTCCAAATCACTTCCCCTTTCCCGTTTCCTCCCTCCCCGAAAGTCCCATAAGCCCCCTTCCCTCCCTCTTTTCTCCGTTCAACCCCCTCTCATTACTCTGTCCTGGCGTTCCCCTACATCCAGTCTTTCCAGGACCAGGGGTCTCTCCTTCCATCTTTTTAGAAATCTATTGATATGCTGATTGTGTCTAGGGTATTCTGAGATTCTGGGTCAATATCCCCTTATCAGTGACTTCATACCATGTGTGATCTTTTGTGATTGGGTTACCTCACTAAGGATGATATTTTCAAGTTCTGACCATTTGCCTAGGAATTTCGTGAATTCATTGTTTTTAATTGCAGAGTAGTATTCCATTGTGTAAATATACCACATCTTCTGAATCCATTCCTCCGTTGAGGGACATCTGGGTTCTTTCCAGCTTCTGGCTATTATAAATAAGGCTGCTATGAATATAGTGGAGCATGTGTCCTTATTGCATGCAGGTAAAGTCTCTGGGTATATGCCCAGGAGTGGTATAGCCGGATCCTCCGGAAGAGTCATGCCCAGTTTTCTGAGGAGCCGCCAGACTGCTTTCCAGAGTGGTTGTACCAGCCTGCAGTTCCACCAGCAGTGGAGGAGTGTTCCTCTTTCTCCACATCCTCGCCAACAACTGCTGTCTCCTGTGTTTTTGATCTTAGCCATCCTGACTGGTGTGAGATGGAATCTCAGGGTTGTTTTGATTTGCATTTCCCTAATGACTAAGGATGATGAACATCTCTTTAGGTGCTTCTCAGCCATTAGATATTCTTCAGGTGAGAACTCTTTGTGGAGCTCTGTACCCCATTTTTTAATAGGGTTACTTGCCTCTCTGGAGTTTAACTTCTTGAGTTCTTTGTATATCTTGGATATTAGCCCTCTGTCGGATGTAAGGTTGGTAAAGATCATTTCCCAGTTAGTTGGTTGCCGCTTTGTCTTTTTGACGGTGTCTTTTGCCTTGCAAAAACTTTGTAATTTAATGAGGTCCCATTTGTCTATTCTTGATCTTAGAGTATAAGCTATTGGAGTTCTGTTCAGGAAATTCTCCCCTGTGCCCATATGTTCAAGGTTCTTCCCAACAAAATAAAAACTTACACACAGAAATCAATGTAGGCACTGTATATCTGTGGGGGAATATCCAAAAGTTAGATGGTAAAAGCCAGAAGGAAGGGCTTGAGAGGTGATTCAGTCCAAAAGTCCTTAATGTAAAGATGATGGTCTGAGTTAGGCTCCTTATACTTATGTAAAAGCCAGCTACAGTGGTTGCATATCAGTAATTTCAGCACTGGTCTTTGTGTGTGCGCATGAGTGCGTGTGTGTATGCGTGTGTGCGTGCATGTATGTGTATGTGTAATATGTGTGTGAGTGCCTGTGTGTGTGCGTGTGTGTATGTTTGTGTGTGTGTGTGCGTGTGTGTGTGTGTGTGTGTGTGTGTGTGTGTGTGTGTGTGTGTGTGTAGACTCTATCCCTGGAGATTGCTGGCCAGCCAATCTATGGACAATCATATGATCTGATAAAAGAATTAATGGAATACATATTCAAGCTGTTCTTACATGCAGGTAAGTATGCTCAATGTATATTACATACTTGAAAGAAAATGTTCATACTTTATAGTAGCAAATTCAATGAATATTCATTATGAAAAAAATATTTGGGTGTTTAAAATAATGATGTAGCATTTACAAGAAAACACTAAAAACCTCTAATAGTGGACAGTGAAGTGTTTGCCATGATGCTGGCTATGAAAAACTCTGTACTGGCCGGGCGGTGGTGGTACACACCTTTAATCCCAGCACTTGGGAGGCAGAGGCAGGAGGATTTCTGAGTTCGAGGACAGCCTGTTCTACAAAGTGAGTTCCAGGACAGCCAGGGCTACACAGAGAAACCCTGTCTCGAAAAACCAAAAAAAAAAAAAAAAAAAAAAAAATAAGAAAAAAGAAAAAAGAAAAACTCTGTACATATTCTGTCCATTTGTTCTCACTGACAACTTAGGCTACATCAAACTACATAATTATATTTGGGGAAGTTGGCATGTTGGATCCCTCTTTGAAATGTTCTTTTTTTTTATTTTTTATTTTTATTTTATTTTTTTAGGAGAGAGCGCGAACGCAGTCCCCCACTACCACAAATTATGCAGTCCAGTTTCCCACATTTGGGGAAATCGCAGGGGTCAGTACATCCAGAGTGCAATGGATAAGCCTTGCCCTGGGAAAACCACCTTCGTGATCATGGTATCTCCCCTGCCAGGTAAGTATGAAATGTTCTTTCTTTGACTTTTTAAGACAGGTATTTAATAAAATTTGTTATTAATGGCAAGTCCACATTTCTGTCAAACTATTGGCATAAACTTGATTGGAGAAATTATTTGTTCTCATTTTCACTGTGGACAAGAGCAGAATAACCTGCTGCTTAGAATCCTGGGAAACACTGACTGCCATTTCACCCCCCAATGCTCTCATATAAAGCTGCCAATTTTGGTTCCTATATCTATTGGCTGTCTGCTATCAGCTAAGGAGGACTTCCATTTTACCAATTTGCAATAATCATTTACAAAATGTCTTCAGTGTTTAACTGTACCATATACTCTGAAGCAAAGCATGTACATTTATAATAATGTGACCTTTTCTATATAAAATAAGCTCTAATATGTACAACAACTATAAATAAAATAAGTGTAATAATTTCTGCTCTATATGCTGCTATTTGGAGACTCACCACATTTTTAAACTGTATTATAAATGGTGTCTATGGTTCAGATATCTTCTGTTCCTTTTCAAAACACAATACAACTAAGGAATAAAGAGCAACAAAATTTGTTTGATGTAAATAATTCATATCAAAATCCAGAATTGCTGAAAGATTTGACTAGATTTTTCGGTCATAATGATGTTTAGAATTCATATTATTTGTATAAATCCACACAAATGTTATATATATGTGTTATAACTTTATAAACTTTTTTTCTAGACATTTTATAAGTCCTTTTGCTGTTGTTGCTATAGAGAAAAATGTGAGCTCCACAGGACGACGTCTTATATCAGACGTAATGAGTACCTACCTCCATGCTTGAACTTGTTCTTTAAAATGTATTTATTGAAAACTTACTTTGTACTGATCAAAATAATTTTCTAATTGAGAAGGGATTCATTGTATGTTATCACATAAAACACAATTACAGAATTGTGCACATAATAATGTAGAAAGGGTTAGTGGAATACTAAATTATACAAGTAAAATTCTAATTTGTTGCTGGTAGATGAGAAGTAAGGTAGGGTGGGTGGAGAATCTATTGTTAAATGACAATTGCAATATTAAATAATTGAGTCTTTGCTACCATGCTTACTCTTGTTACCTTATTTCTATTGTTATGTGAATATCTCCTAGGCATAAATATTTATTGTCAAATAATTTTAATGTCCGATTGCATTTGTTTTTTACATGAATGAAGGTAGAAGATATAGTAGAAAGTTGTGACTTGAGTAGTCTTTACGATTTAGAAATATCAGAGAATATCACAGTGGATAAATTGTTTCTTTCTGGACCATAGGAGATAGAAGCATTATTTATCAGGAGTGCAAGGATTAATTAGTGAATTTTTACAGAAGGTTTTGAAGAGCTGATTAGTGTTAATGCCATTATTTGTATTACAGTCATGCTAAAATTCACTTGAAAATATGGGCTTTGTTCCCAACTCTTTTGCTGAAAGATCTAAAACTTTCTCATAGTCTCCATGAGTACATAGTACTTAGCTAACAGGTCACCTTCCACTTATAATTAATGTCATAGAAGGGATAAGACAGAATGGCAGGTTTTACACCTGATGTAACTTATTTTCTATGAGGTCTCTCTTTGAATGTCTCATTTCTCTATACTCAACTTTGTATTTTTAACATTTTCCAAAGGCATATCATTGCTGTAGATGTTTTACAAATCTCCTTATCTATTTGATTTTATTTTTTGTCTGGTGCTTTGGTTTCAGAGAAAAACATTTTCTTAATTAAGAAATAATTACCTTCGGTTTTCTTTTACAAACATCCACTTTGTACATCTTCTTGTAGTTCCCTCAAGAAGGCAATCTGTTGGAACAGCTGCATGAACCACAATATAATCTTTATTCTTGAAGAAGAATCCTCTGCAACTTCAATAGAATTTGGACTTCAATTACTAACACTAAGAAGGACATTTTGTTTCATGGTCTTATCTATTTTATATCTCTGTGAGTAACAGGAGACCTCAGTAAGTCTGTGCCAGAACTCATTTCCATATTTGCAGTATCTCTCACAAGCTAGAAAAGCAGCAAGGAAAGGAGAGCTAAATTCAAAATAACAAGAAGAGAATATTAAAAAAAATGATTCAGAAAAGACACTTAAGAACATAACATATTTCCTTAGGTAAAATCTATGTAGCTGAAGAATATTGTAGAAGAATAAAAATACTTAAGAAATATTTTCCAGGTCTTTGGTTACCATTTGCACCAGAGAGCCAGGTGCTCCACAACCTTCTGTGCACAGCCAGCAGGGAGAGAGTGATTTCCCAGCAGTGCCTACACTCCTGAGCTCATAGGTGAGAGCTCTACTTTCTCTCCACTATCTCTCTGGAGGGGAACAGCTAGGAGTGCACAGGAAATAAGGTCAGTGGAGCAGCTGGGACAGGAGCCATTTGTACCAGAGAGCCAGACAGCTCCACAGCCTCCTGTGCACAGAACCTGCCAGATGATAGTTGGTCTCCCAGGAGTAGGGACACAGCCTTACAGTCCCACAGGAGGGATAAGTGCCAGCCAATGACAGCAAGACCAACTAACAGGAGAAAGAACCAAATGGTGAAAGGCAAGCACAAGAACCCTATCAACAAAACCAAGGCTACTTGGCACCATCAAAACCTAGTTCTCCCACCACAGCAAGTCCCAGATACCCCAACACACTGAAAAAGCAAGAGTTGGATTTAAACGAACAATTTGTTATGCGATAAAGGACTTCAAGAAGGAGATAAATAACTCCCTTAAAGAAATACTGGAGAACATGGGTCAACAGGTAGAAACCCTTAAAAAGGAAACACAAAAGTTTCTTAAAGAAACATAGGAGAACATGGGTTAATAGGTAGAAGCCCTTAAAGAGGAAACACAAGAATCCTTTAAAGAATTTCAGGAAAACACACACAAAAAAAGTGAAGAAACTGAAATAAAACCATCCAGGAGCAAAAAAAACAGAGGTAGAAACTATAAAGAAATCACAAAGGGATTCAACTCTGGAGATAGAAAACCTTGGAAAGAAATCAGGAGTTAGAGATGCAAACATCAACAACAGAATACAAGAGATAGAAGAGAGAATATCAGGTGCTGAAGATACCATAGAAAACATTGACTCAACAGTCAAAGAAAATGCAAAATGCAAAAAGCTTGTAACCCAAAACATACAGGAAATCTAGGACACAATGAGAAGGCCAAAACTAAGGATTATACTTATAGAAGAGAGTGAAGATTTACAACTTAAAGGGCCAGCAAATAACTTCAACAAAATTACTGAAGAAAACTTCCTAACCTTACAAAGAGATGCCCATGAACAAACAAGAAGTCTACAGAAATCTAGACAGACTGGATGAGAACAGAAATAGGTATTGTCACATAGTAACTAAAACACCAAATGCACTAAGCAAAGAAAGAATATTAAAAGCAGTAAGAGAAAAAAGTCAAGTAACTTATAAAGGCAGACTTATCAGAATTACACCAGACTTCTCACCAGAGGCCATGAAAGCTAGACGATCCTGGGCAGATCTCATCCAGGCCCTAATAGAACACAAATTCGTGCCCAAACTACTATACCCAGGAAAACTCTCAATCACCATAGATGGAGAAACCAAGATATTCCATGATAAAATCAAATTTACACAATATCTTTCCACAAATTCAGTCCTACAAAGGATAATAGATGGAAAACACCAATACGAGGAGGGAAACTACACCCTAGAAAAAGTGAGAAAGTAATCTTTCAACAAACCCAAAAGAAAATAACCACTCAAACATAAAAATAACATCAAAAATCACAGGAAGCAACAATTACTATTCCTTAATATCTCTTAATATCAATGACTCAATTCCCCAATAAAAAGACATAGACTAACAGACTGGATACATAAACAGGACCCAGCATTTTGCTGCATACAGAAAATGCACCTCAGTGTCAAAGAAAAACAAACGCTTCTTCAGAACAAATGGTTGAAAAACAATTTTCTGAGCAAATGGTCCCAGAGAACAAGTTGGAGAAGCCATTCTAATAATGGATAAAATTGACTTACACCAAAAGTCATCAAAAAAGACACGGAAGGACACTTCATACTCAACAAATATATATATATATATATATATATATATATAAAATATTTTATCCTAAATCAAAAGAATATACTTTCTTCTCAGAACCTCAGGGCACCTTCTCCAAAATCGACCATATAATTTTAAAGAAATTGACACAGTCATTGAAAGTCTGCCAACCAAAAAAAGCACAGGACCAGATGGTTTTAGTGCAGAATTCTATCAGACCTTCAAAGAAGACCAACACTTTTCAAACTATTTCACAAAATAGAAACAGAAGGAGCACTACAACTCTTTCTATGAAGTCACAATTATGCTGATACCAAAACCACACAAAGATCCAACAAAGAAAGAGAACTTAAGACCAATTTCTCTTATGAATATTCATGCAAAAATATTCAATAAAATTCTTGCCAACCGAATCTGAGAACACCTCAAAACAATCATTCACCAAGATCAAGTAGGCTTCAAACACAAGGAAAAAAAACACATGATCATTTCATTAGATGCTGAGAAAGCAAACAAAATTCAATATCTTTCATGTTAAAAGTCTTGGAAAGTTCAGAAGTTCAAAGACCATATTTATACATAGTAAAAGTAATATATAGCAAACAACTAGCCCACATCAAACTAAATGGAGAGAAATTTGGAGCAATCCCACTAAAATCAGGGAAAATATAAGGCCGTCCACTCTCTCCCTAGCTATTCAATATACTCCTTGAAGTTCTAGCTAGAGCAATAAGAAAACAAAAGAAGGTCAAAGGGATACAAATTGGCAAGGAAGAAGTCAAACTATCACTATTTGGAGATGATATGATAATATACTTAAGTGACCCCAAAAACTTCACCAGAGAATTCCTACAGCTGATAAACAACTTCAGCAAAGTGGCCAGATATAAAATTAACATAAAACAAATCAGTAGCCCTCCTATACTCAAAGAATAAACAAGCTGAAAAAGAAATTATGGAAAAGACACACTTCACAATAGTCACAAACAATATAGAATATCTTGGTGTGACTCTAACCAAACAAGTGAAAGATCTGTATGACAAGAACTTCAAGTCTCTGAAGAAGAAATTGAAGAAGACCTCCGAAGATGGAAAGATTTCCCATGCTCATGGATTGGCATGATTATTATAGTAAAAATGGCCATCTTTCCAAAAGCAATATACAGATTCAATGCAATCCCCATTTAAATTCCAAATCAATTCTTCATAGAGTTAGAAAAAGCAATTCTCAAATTCATCTGGAATAGCAAAAAATGCAGGATAGTAAAACTATTCTCAACAATAAAAGAATTTCTGGGGGAATCAGTTTCCTGGACCTCAAGCAGTACTACAGAGCAATAGTGATAAAAACTGCATGGTATTGGAACAGTGACCAGCAGGTAGATCAATGGAATAGAATTGAAGACCCAGAAATGAACCCACACACTTTTGGTCACTAGATCTTTGACAAAGGACCTGCAACCATCCAGTGGAAAAAAGATAGCCTCTTCAACAAATGTTGCTGCTTCAACTGGCAGATAGCATGCAGAAGAATGCAAATTGATCCATCCTTATCTCCTTGTACAAAGTTTAAGTCCAAATGGATCAAGGACCTCCACATAAATCCAGATACACTGAAACTAATAGAAAAGAAGGTGGGAAAGAGCCTCAAGCACATCAACACAAGGGGAAATTTCCTGAACAGAACACTAATAGCTTCTGCTCTAAGATCAAGAATTGACAAATGGGACCTCATAAAACTACAAAGTTTCTGTAAGGCAAAGGACACTGTCAATAGGACAAAATGGCAACCAACAAATTGGATAAAGATCTTTACCAACCCTACATCTGACAAAGGGCTAATATCCAATATATACAAAGAACTTAAGACATTATACTCCAGAGAAACAAATAACCTTACTAAAAATGGGGTACAGAGCTAAACAAAGAATTTTCAACTGAGGAATATCGAATGGTCAAGAAGAACCTAAAGAAATTTTCAACATCCTTAATCATCAGGGAAATGCAAATCAAAACAACCCTAAGTTTTCACTTCACACCAGTCAGAATGGCCAAGAAAGAGGAACACTCCTCCACTGCTGGTTGGATTGCAGGCTGGTACAACCACTCTGGTAATCAGTTTGGCGGTTCCTCAGAAAACTGGGCATAATACTACCAGAGGACCCTGCTATACCACTCTTGGGCATATACTCAGAGGATTCTCCAGCACGTAATATGGACACATGCTCCAGTATGTTCATAGCAGCCTTATTTATAATAGCCAGAAGCTGGAAATAACCCAGATGTCCCTCAACACAAGAATGGATACAGAAAATGTGGTACATTTACATAATGGAATACTACTCAGCTGTTAAAAACAATGAATTTATGAAATTCTTAAGCAAATAGATGGAACTAGAAAATATCCTGAGTGCAGTAACCCAATAACAAAAGAACATGCATGGTATGCACTCACTGATAAATCTTTATTAGCCCAGAAGCCTGGAATACCCAAGATACAATTCACAAAACAAATGAAGCTCAAGAAGAAGGAATAACAAAGTATGGATACTCTGGTCCTTCTTAGAAGGGGAAACAAACACCCACAGGAGGAGGGATAGTGACAAAACATAGAGCAGAGACTGAGGGGAAGGCCGTCCAGAGACTGAGGGGAGGCCGTCCAGAGACTGAGGGAAGGCCGTCCAGAGACTGAGGGAAGGCCGTCCAGAGACTGAGGGAAGGCCGTCCAGAGACTGAGGGAAGGCCGTCCAGAGACTGAGGGAAGGCCGTCCAGAGACTGAGGGAAAGGCCGTCCAGAGACTGAGGGAAGGCCGTCCAGAGACTGAGGGAAAGGCCGTCCAGAGACTGAGGGAAGGCCGTCCAGAGACTGAGGGAAAGGCCGTCCAGAGACTGAGGGAAGGCCGTCCAGAGACTGAGGGGAAGGCCGTCCAGAGACTGAGGGAAGGCCGTCCAGAGACTGAGGGAAGGCCGTCCAGAGACTGAGGGAAGGCCGTCCAGAGACTGAGGGAAGGCCGTCCAGAGACTGAGGGAAAGGCCGTCCAGAGACTGAGGGAAGGCCGTCCAGAGACTGAGGGAAAGGCCGTCCAGAGACTGAGGGAAGGCCGTCCAGAGACTGAGGGAAAGGCCGTCCAGAGACTGAGGGAAGGCCGTCCAGAGACTGAGGGAAGGCCGTCCAGAGACTGAGGGAAGGCCGTCCAGAGACTGAGGGAAGGCCGTCCAGAGACTGAGGGGAAGGCCGTCCAGAGACTGAGGGAAGGCCGTCCAGAGACTGCCCCTAGGGGTCCATCCCATATACAGTTATAAAGCCCAGACACTGTTGTGGATGCCAACAGGGCTTGCTGATAGGAGCCTGATATAACTGTCACCTTGGAGGCTCTGCCAGTGGATGACAAATACTGAGGGGGACACTCTTAGCCAGCCATTCATCTGAGCACTGTGTCCCTATTGGAGGAGCTAGAGAAAGGAGCCATGGAGCTGAAGATATTTACAAGAACAACAATATGAACTGCCCTGTAACCCCAGAGCACCCAGAGACTAAACCACGAACCCAAAGAGTACACATGGAGGGAACCATGGCTCCAGATGCATTTGCAGCTGAGAATGGCCTTGTTGGATATCAAAGAGAGGAGAGGCCCTTGGACCTGAGAAGGCTAACTGCCTCAGATGAGGGGAATGACAGGACAGGGAATCGGGAGTGGGTGGATTGATGAGCAGGGGAAGCAAGTATGGGTTAGGGGATTTTCAGGTGGGGGTAACCAGGAAAGGGGACAACATTTTAATTGTAATAATGAATTTATCTAATTAATAAAAAGAAAAAAACCTCAATTCTTTGAGGAAAGTAATTGTCTTAGTCAGGGTTTCTATTCCTGCACAACCATCATGACCAAGAAGCAAGTTGGGGAGGAAAGGGTTTATTGAGCTTACACTTTCAGGCTGCCATTCATCACTAAAGGAAGTCATGACTGGATCTCAAGCAAGTCAGGAAGCAGGAGCTGATGCAGAGGCCATGGAGGGATAGTTCTTACTGGCTTGCTTCCCCTGGCTTGCTCATCCTGCTCTCTTATAGAACCCAGGAATACCTGGCCAGAGATGCTACCACCCACAAGGAGCCCTCCCTGCTTGATCACTAATTGAGAAAATGCCCCCCAGCTGGATCTCATGGAGGCACTTCCCCAAGAGAAGCTCCTTTCTCTGTGATAACATCAGCCTGTATCCTTCTATTTCCTTCTGCTCCCTATTTGCTCTCCCAACTTTGTGCTTAGAATCATTTCTAATTACAAATGGAAAGTGTCTTGAAACTATTATTGGTAGAGGTTAAAAATTAACTTTTTAATAATTTTAAATAAATAAATAAATAAATACACAAAACCAAAAAAATTAGCTTTTTAAACATTGTATTAAACTCTAGATAAGAATTCCATCAGCTATCACATTAAGTCTCATTAAAGGCAAGAATACCTAAGTAGTGTATCAATATAATTTCAAGACAAGAAGTAAAAGTACAATTTTGACAAGTATTTATTTATTTTTGTATATGTGTATCTGACACATGTACTGCATGTTTTTCTACGAATTAAGTTCGTGCCATGCAATACTTGTGGAGGTCAAAGCACAACATCTTATGTTGGTCCCTGAATTCTTCCTTGTTTGAAGCAGGGACTATTGTGTTGCTTATTACCTTACTACATATGTCCAGCTGGCATGCATGCAATCTTCCAGGGATTCCTTTGTCCTGTCTCTCTGTAGGTATAAGAGGATTACAGATGTGCCACAGCATCTGACTTTATATGAGTTGCAATGATCTGTATCCAGGTTTTAAAGTTTACATTATAAATAATTTACCAAATGTATCATATATATATATATATATATATATATATATATATATATATATATATAGTTCTATAGCAAACATGCATTTGTAAAAATTTTCAATGTTATGAGATGGCACGGACATAATTTTACTGTCCTTTGACATCAAAATAAAAATTACAATTGATTTTAAAACAATTTGTTTAAGCGTATGATAAAACAGAACATTCTGTATATTTTAAACTATCTGAGCAATCTGGATCATCTGGAAGTCCCTACATAATTCTCACGGACAGATTAAGTTATACCTACCATAGCATCATCTCAGCAGAAAGCCAAATGCCGACAGAGAGCATCAATATGAATTTGACTGTGCAGCAAGTTGAATGTGCTCTGAGGTTACCCACCACCAAGTGCCCGACAGCCCTTTGAGTTATATGTGTCCAGGCCTAATTTCTCAAGGCATAATTCTTCTGCCAAAGCTCCAGATGGAAGTCCATTTAATCATAATGTATCTTACAATTATTACAACTGACACTTTGACATTCCATTTTGGCCTAGAAGATTGACCCAGCTGTACAGTATATTATCTTTTCAACATATCTGCTCTAATTTGTGTGGCATGAAAAAAATGGCAACTCCAGATTCTTTATCTCACTGGGTGCATGATAAATAACACTCTAACCTCTGAGTCTTGCTATAAAAAGCAGGTACATCGGTGACAGCAGTTTCAATCAAGGAAGTTACCACTTAGTCTCACATTGATACTGGATTCTAGAAGAGATTGGGGATGGGCATAGTTTTCAGATATGGAAGCTAAAGTTCTGCACTCAACCACGGAAACATGAATCATGAAGGTTAACCACCATCTGGACTGACTGTGTGCTATGATCATTACAGACATGCTTTTCTGTGAGCCAGAGTTTCATATCTGTCATGCCATTCATCTGCTGGTGCAACATCTATTTATTCACTTCTAACTACCACATTAACTAAATCACAGACTTATTCACTATAAAGAACAATGATAAACTAATGCCCCTGCATCTCTATGAGAACATGATATTAAAACAAGCAACAATAGCCATAATAAGGAAAAGACCTTTCCCTACAATACAAACCATTACCAGTCAGAAATTATGAAGCATATAAAATTATATCTTGCCACAGTGTCATAGACAGTGACAAAGGAAATATGATGGGGCCAGAGACAAATGCTCATTTGAACTATAGCAGAGACAATAGTAGGCTTGAATTTACAGTGGTTGCCTGTGCAACCCACCTTCAGGCAGGAGAACAAAACAAATTTTATGTGGGTCAATGTTCCATTTTCTAAACCATATTCAGAGAGAAACCAATCGTTAAACATTCAGAAATATTTGGGGCCCTTCACCACCAAACAATAGGTATGAAACTATTGAGGCAACAGGAAGGTTGTAGGATTGTACAACCCTCTTCTCCTCCTCCTCCTCCTCCTTCTTCTTCTTCTCCTCCTCCTCCTCCTCCTTCTCCTCTCCTCTCCTCCTCCTCCTACTTCTTATTGATTTATTGTGAGTTTTACATCTTGTACCCCAATCTTGCTCATCTCTCTAACTCCTGCACTCTACAGAGTTCAGCAGCCCATTAGGCAATGGGTCAGTTCTGCAGCGCCTCTGGACATCCCAGGTGACTGCCCAGAAAAGGGAAGTCCCATATTCTCTAATAGAAATATGAGCCACAGATATTAACACCCCCTGTTTCTGCAAATCCACAAACCCAGATACTGCTTTCAGCCTGGCCCCAGTTGATTAGGCTGGATACTCACAACAGTTTACTCCTCTCCACCCCAGAATCTCCATTTCCATTTCTATTCCTGAAGCTCATGCATCTCCACTTCCCTTTCCGATCTGAGCACTATATATTCCTGGATTCCCTACTGCAGGCTGGCCTCATGGCTGTCAGGTCCTTGTGTGACAACTTCCTTTTGTGCTGCAAGGTGCTGTCTGTAAGTAGGTGTCTAAGGCCTGCTGTGCTGTGGGGTGGAAAGCGGGTCTGTGGGTGTCTTTACTAGCCTTTACCTCCTCATGGGATGATGAAATACAGGTCTCTGTCTCTCTCCTACTGTGTGGCCTGAGTTTGACTTGATTTGATTTTTGTGTGTCCTAGGTAAAAATAATCTTTGGCCAACAAACCAGACATCAAGCTAAAATCAACAGAGGGCTGCCATCTACTCTGCCCCTGACTGAATAAGAACATCACCACCAAGGTGATTTGCTCATTGCCAGGAAGGGTGATTAAACTGTTATTAATCTGTGCAAACACAACAGACTCCTTCTAGTATATTTCAAAGTATGTTCTAGTATCATCCCTGTTTTCTATTTTATCTTACTTTTATCCCTTATTTCATCCCTCCTTTCTCTGCCTTTTGCATGCCTTCTTCTTTATATTCTCTTGTTCCCTCCCCTGTTTTTCTTTCCCCTCCTCTTCTTTTTTTTTCAATCTTCAGTGTCTTCTCCAGTGTGGTAATAATATTTAAGCATTTTCAGCATATCACTTCTACTAAAAGACAAACTGGAATATACACAGGTGATATCTAGCTAGTTAATAGATGAAGATAGATAGATAGATAGATAGATAGATAGATAGATAGATAGGTAGATAGATAGATAGATAGATAGATAGATAGATAGATAGATAGACAGATGATAGATAGAGATGATAGATAGGTACATAGATTGATGCATAGATACATAGATATGGTAGATAGGTAGATAGGTAGGTAGACAGACAGACAGACAGACAGACAGACAGACAGATAATATAAAGATTCATGGCATCTTTACATATTGGAGATAGATACAGAATAAAAAGTTATCTTAATCATATGATAGTCTATGAGTATTTTTAAATGTAAGGGCAAACTAGAAAATCACTATAGTTTTACTTTCTTCTGTAGAAGTAGAAAGTGTTTTTTTTTTTCCTTTTTCTGAATTTTGTTAAATAGAAAAGAATAGAGTGCATCTTTAAGTAAGATGCTTTAATGAGGGAAAATGTGCTGTCATTTTTTCTGAGCAATTTCAGAAAATTGCCTTCAATATCTGAACTAGATAAAAATAATTAGTAAAATGTATTAAAACTAAGTATTTGGAGAAACTAAAATACTAGTTTAAGCTAAATCTCTATTTTTCTGTTTTAAGTCCTCTGGGTTTGCTTTTACCTAGTTTTGCAATTCCTCCAAATTTTAAGCCGTGTTAGACAATGGCCTGTTCTGACACAATAAATATGTGTTGTTTTGCTGTGTTTAGTTTCCTATAAATGAAAAGCCAAGAAAGGAAAACAATTCTAGTTTCTGTTGTTACATTTTTCTGTTCATCTCCTACTCACCTCATTTTGCTTTAAGTTTTCAGATTTCTGAACTGTTACTAATATAAGCTGAGATTTTTAGAAGATATAATGAAAAAGACAGAAAAATGGGGATCAAACTGATAATATAATGAAAATTATGTATATAAGATTACATAAAAGTGAGAGTTTTATTTCATTTTCTTTCTTTTTTTTTCTGCTCTGGTAGGGGTTGAAGCCAGAGTCTCAAGTATCCCAGCCAGACAAATATTGCATCAATGAGCCACAGCCCAAGCTCCAGTATTATTTACATTGTTACATTGTATTTCCATATGGAGTCTGCTGAGTTGCCTATTCAGGCCTAAAATAACTCTGTGCTCAGGTAGACCTAAAATTTACAGTTCTCATTCCTCCAAGGTCAATCACATGTGTGTCCTTACTAGGATGTTGCAGCAAGACTTCCACTTTTATGTTTCTAAGTTCTTGTGTGTATATGGGGGAAAACTTAAATTTAGCAGTTTTACAAAAGACTCTATTTGACAAGGGTGGATATGGAGAATGAAATGAAATGTATACTTTCATATATTTTTTTAGTGGTAGTTAAACAAATGTAAGGAAATGCTTTAAGGCTGAACTATATGCCAGCCAAGGACATCTCTTAATTCTTAGGCTTTTTTCTTTTAATTCTGGCTTCTCTGATACATTAACAGGGTAAATTTGACAGAAAATTTCAGTTATCAGAGGTTATTTATTTATTTATTTTTAACTAAGGGTAGATGAGAATTTTTGTAATTACTTTGACAATATCCTAGGGACCTTCCTATGTCAGGTTTTATTGGGCAACAAAAAAGAACATGATTTCTAATTTCTGAAATACAATTTATAAAAAAATTGTTTATTTTCTGAAGACTTAGAAAATTTATGTACATAGCTACCATATAACCCCTTGCCTTAAACCTAAAAGAAATTCCTAGTCAAAAATAAGTCAGATGAGTTTATTTGTCAGTATCCCAGGAAATTGCAGTGTAATTTTTGTGACAATGAATCTTGATTCCCAATTTGATTGGATTAAGTAAGCATCACTTAGACAAACCTCTGGACATGGCTGTCATATGGACCTTTCCAGAGTAGTTTAACAGTGAAGACGGGCTGGAGAGATGGCTCAGAGGTTAAGAGCACTGACTGCATTTCTGAAGGTCCTGAGTTCAAATCCCAGCAACCACATGATGGCTCACAACCTTCCGTAATGAGATCTGATGCCCTCTTCTTGTGTGTCTGAAGACAGCTACAGTGTACTTAGATATAACAATAAATAAATCTTTTAAAATAAAAAGTGAAGAAATGGTCCACCTTGAAATTGGGTGTCACCACCACATTTTCCGAGGTCCCAGAACATGGAGAAAAGAAAAAAAAAGAAGAAAAGAAAAGGAAACAAGCTAAACACCAGCCCATGAAACACAACCAACCCATGACACCATTGATAATACTCTGCTATGTTTCCAGACAGGAGCCTAGCATAACTGTTTCCTGAGAGGTTTCATTCAGCAGCTGTTGGAAACAGATGCAGACTATAGCCAAAAAACAGGCTGAGCTCGGGGACTCTTGTAGAAAAGTAGAAGGTATTATTGAGCAAGCCAGAGGACACCTCAAGAATACTACAGAGTGTATTAACCTGGACCCATTGGAATTCACTGAGACTGAAACACCAACCAAAGAGTATGCAGAGGCTAGACCTAGGCCACCTCTACATTTGTAGCAGATGTGAATCTTGGTCATCATATGGGTACCCTAACTATCGGGGTGGGAACAGTCTCTGACTCTGTTGCTTGCTGTTACATCTCTTCCCCTCCCTGGATTACCTGGTTGGGCCTCAGTGGGAGAGGATGTGCTTAGCCCTGCTGAGACTACATATCCCAGTGCAGAGTGGTATTCAAGGAAGGCTTCTTCTCTGAGGAGAAGAGGAGCTGGACTGGAGGGAGAAAGATTGTGATCAGGATGTAAAGTGAATTTAAACATTAATGGGGGAAAAGGCCTTCTTCCTTTACTTGCTTTAATCAGATTCCCCCCCCCACACACACACACACATCAATGAGAAAAATAACAATAAGAGTAACTGACAGAGAGGAGTGAGGTCATTCATATACTAAACGTGGAAAATGTCATTCCTTCATTTGAAGTGATTTAGAGAAAAAAAAATTAATGTGTACAGTTTGGAGTTGCAAGCTAGAGCCCTATAATCAGGGCTTAAAGAGATAGTGCACTAGAATTCTGAATCACCAAAATTCCCTGTTAATTATGAAAGATATGGGCCTATTTACCTCAAACCCTTTAAAGAGAACTAAAGGTGGTTCTAGAAACTGTACCACAGGCTCTTCTATATTGTTTCAAAGGATCGGCCATGACTGCGGACGAACTGTGTAAGTAATGAGCTAATTTGTTTAGCAGGGGAAACTTCAGAATAGGACAGCATTCCTGCATGGTTTGTTTCTACCAGCTGCTCTGAGGTTTACAGCAAGATAGAGCAGCAAATGAGCAGGAATACACGGACAACGTGACATTTGTCTAGGGAAGAAGTGTGAGTGAACTTAGTGAAAGTGGAGTCAAAGCAACAGTGATTGCTAAAACTTAGTACCACTGAAAAGAAAAGACACTTCAACAGTAGGACAGATGCAGTGGCAAAAGGACACCCTGACAGGAAGACACAATCATCAAAGACTCCAGTTTATGAAAATTTGAAACGTCATTTGATGGAGTCTGAACGCACGATGATAGAAAGGTGAGCTCTGACAAAACAAACAAATGAATAGAAACCTACAAAACTGGCTTTGTACATGGATTTGAAGATTTGTGATCACTGTGGCTGTGGTACAGGGGGAGTGAAGCAACATCACAAGCTTGAAACAGCACATGTGATGCTCCACAAAATGCTGATTTTGAAGGCAAGCATAAAAATTTGAAGAAGTTACAAATCATAGACTATTCAATCAGATTCTGAAAAGTCAGAGGCCAAATCACTACAGAACATAATTGAATTTTCTGCAAGGAGGACTTTAGAGTCCATGCAGGATAGAGTGAAAATAACAGCAAATTGCAATGGAAACGCAGAGATATTGGATATCCCAGGACCATGTGAGACATTTGATGAAGAAAGCTTGAGGTACTCTGTAGAACAGTAAGGTTAACCAGGACTGCTGGAGCACAGACAATGCCCCTAAAAGCCCAAAAGGTATGGGACATGGAACTGCTAGATTTGGTTATTGTCAGATGGGTTCCAGCCTATCTGTACCTCAAATTTTCTTTGTTCTGCTCTTGCTTCCCCTTTGAAATGTGATGGTTTATTTTATGTCATTACATAGTATGACTATTAGGGTTTTATTTTTAAATTTCACACAGCTTGTAGTTAAGAAATTGCCTGAGTGTCTAATGAGACTCACTTGTATACATTCAAACATTTTTAGAACTCTTAACACTACAGATATTTAGAGAGGAACTGAAACTTCTTGGAAATATGAGATGTACATGAAATCTTGGGGACAAAGGTTTCAAAATGTTATGACTTAAAACTTCTTTGGAGATGTAAAGTTGTGAAGGGATGGGCTTTTCACAGTTAATCTTGATGATCAAATGACTTGATGTCATTGAAAATCACTTCTTATATAAACTTATGTGTGTGTCAGGCATGGGATTTACAGACCAGTTTAATTGAAACAGTGAGACTCTTTTTTGTGAACAATATTGTCTCAATAGATGAGATCTCAAATTGAAGAAGTAGAAAACAAATAGCAGGCCACCATTCATCTCTCTCTGCTTCCTTACTAGGGATGCAAGGTGACCAGCTATTTTACAACCCACTACCACGCCTTTCAAAATACAGTCACTCTACATACATACCAGGAGCCAAACTAAAATGCCCCCTAAGTTGTCTTCTCCAGCATTACAACAATGTGAAATGTGAAATGTAGCCAACGGTGAATTTCATCACAAGTTTATACTCTGGCAAGTGCTACCTTATCTCTGGAATTCAGAATCTTCTCTGTTTTCCAAAACTTCAGTATCATAACAAGGTGATTTCCTTTTTAAACAATTCCATAGCATTCCTCCATTCCACAGAGCCTTTTACTGTGATACCTTCCTTAACTCCGAATATTAGAGCAACAATGTAGGTTGCTATACCAAACATAAATCACTAAGAAACAATTTCCATTATTTTCAATTTTCAATTTTCCCACATCTGTTCATGTATTCAATAGGCTTATCATAACACTTGTATTGTAGCAAGAGATATGTACATTTGAATTAATTCATAATACACATTTCAATTTTAATAACACTAGATTTCTAATATTCAGTATATGTAAATTGCCTGCAGTTATTTTTTATTATTTGCTCTTAATTTCAGATAAATATATTGAAAGATTATGGAAAGTTGACAGCAAGGATATATTTAATATAATCAAAATAACTCATCAAGAATGCTTAATTATGAAAACTTATTATTTGCAGCTCTTCTGGAATGTAATGAACAGCAGAGTTTCTTTTTATTATATGTGCCATATACATTGCATAGTTAATTTGTTTCATCTAAACATTAATCTCTCAGGGATATATGTGAATTAACTCAGAAGCATCTGTCTCCTTATAGACAATAAACTTTATATATATATATATATATATATATATATATATATATATATATATAATGAAAATGTTAACTAATGAATGAAACTATTTCCTAAGATCAATTTACATAAATGTGTTCTTTAAAATGTTTAATTCCCTTAATACTTCTTTTATTTTATACTGAAATATTTCAAGGGAAGTCAATTAATTTAAACTAAAAACGAATAATTTTGTAAAGCTTGGTCATTTGTAAAGGTTGTATAAAATTTGTATTGGTGGTATTAAAATTGTTATATCTAAAGGGAAAAACAAAATTATTGTACTTTCTCTATATTACAAAAGTAATATAAGTCCCAAACTCTAAAAAACATTTTATTATAAATAAAGAATTTTATAAATTTATTTAAGTGTATTTGCACTGTTTCTCTCTATATAGTATGCTTTTATGGTTTCAATTTCTGTCCATAAATTGCTCTGGCATTAGAGAATGTTTTTATTGGTCTTTAAAACAACAAATTCACCACTGGATGCTAAATAATGCATTCACAGAACGCCACATATATTTGGTAATAACTACCTATTTAAAGTTCGTCATTATTTTAAGTTTAGTTTGATCTTCTGGAACCTAAACAATAACATACACATAATAAGTGGAAAACACAAGAAGTGATACCAAAATACAATAAATGGCTTTTAAAAGTGCCCAACTTTTTATTCCAATAACTTTTGAAGCTGAAAATACATAATTCATCTCTTCTATTTTACTATTAATACACATTTGAGAAGAAAACAATAACAAACATGTTTTCTATAAACTTATGAATGCATAAATATTCTAAGGAACAAAATGTCCTTTATTCAAGAACCTTACAGTGTTTTATTGGAGTTGTGCTAAAAACTGATAAATGAAATGTAGTCTATTTCACCATTCAATGGCAATTTCTGAGTATTTGACATGCTACTGATAATGTGCCAAGTTTGTGTTGTAAGTCCTTAAAACAATTCAACAAAGAGAGAGGAAACATTTGGTTAAAAACGTGAAATAGGGTTTACAGCATAGATTCTTTATTATTATTTTCTTTAATCTTTAATTTTTTACAGTCCAGTCTTTATCTGCTTCCTGGTTTGCCCTCCAAGAGTTCCTCATCCCATTCCTCCCCACTTCTCTGTCTCTAAGAGGGTGTCCCCACCCCTTCCACCCCACTCCCTGGGGCCTCCAGTCTCTTGAGGGTTAGGTGCTTCTTCTGTGACTAAGGCTAGATCAGGTGTGTCTGGGGCCTCATCTCAGCTGGTGTATGCTGCCTGGTTGGTGGCTCAGTATCTGAGAGATTTCAGGGGTTTAAGTCAGTTGAGACTGCTGGTCTTCCTATGGGGTTGCCCTCCTCCTCAGCTTCTTCCAGTCTTCCCCTAATTCAACCACAAGGGTTCCCAGCTTCTGTTCACTGGTTGAGTGTAAGTATCTGCTTTTGTCTCAGTCAGCTGCTTGTTGGGCGTCTTGGAGGGAAGCCTTGCTAGACTCCTGTCTGTAAGCATATCATAGCATCAGTAACAGCTTCAGGCCTTGGAGCCTCCCCTTGAGATGGATCCCAATTTGGGACTGTCACTGAACCTCCTTTCTCCCAGTCTCTTCTTCAATTTTTGTCCCTGCAGTTGTTTTAGACAGGAACAATTCCTACAGCACAGATTCAAAAACAAATGCACTTTCATCTGAAACTCATTGACCCCTTCAAATGCTGCAACCTAATCCACTTCCAAGGAATAGTTGCAGTGTAGGTTTTCTTGGTTCAGGTGAGTGTTTTGCCTTGACTGTCGCTCACACTGACAGCAAGCAGTTCATCAGCCAACAGCCTGATGCTCTGATAGTGAATAGCTAAGGATGGGAAGTAAGCACACCAAAGGAGTACTTGACAGAATGTGAAGGAGTAACAGAGCCTGGCTGACAGACACATCTTTCCCCAGTCCCACCTGCTTGGGGGGGGGGGGGTGGAACTGGGAAGTTTTCCAAAACATCTTTCAAGAAATGAGGTGTTGAAACTATCTCACAGAGCAGGAATCTTTGGTTTGAAATGCTGCCACCATCCCTATGAAAACTCTTTTCTAATACAAATGGTTATGACATACAAAATAAGGGAGTAAAATGAAAAATGGCATTTGTGTCTCAGTCAGTCCCGTAAATGTGTAGTTTTCTAACCCTATATTTGAAGAGCCTATATTCAACAGTATATAGAGATTGAATTCTTTGTGTGTTTGTGTGTGTGTGTGTGTGTGTGAGATGTTGTTCAGGTGCTGCAGGGTAATAATCAAAAGGCAAACAAAATATAGGTGTAAGAATCACACACAAATTTGAAGGAATAGGGTATTCACAATGAGTTTTCATACCTTGGATAAGCAGCCTTTAAATAGCATATATAGCTGATATTAACTGATCAACATTTTTCCTCTATGGCTTACTGTAAATTCATATGATGGTTTCATGATTTACTGCTTTCACTATGCACATATCAAACACGGTCAGCTTTACTAATGCTTAGTAATAAAAACACAATGTTGAAGGTGTTGTGTTTTCGTGCTAGCTACCTGTGCTAAAGAAATAAAAGGAAAGAAGTTGTTGGAATAATTTCTTTAGGTTTATGACATAGGCACATACAGCTAATAGCTCATTTTTGCCCTTGGGACATAGTGATTTTTATTTTGGAGAGGTTCCAAATAGTGTCATGTAGCATTTCTCAAAGTAGGAGCAGAATTCTTCAGGTTGCTGATCCACAATTATCAAAGAAGTCCACTCTCAAACTGACCAAATTTAAATATTTGGGTATAAGCAAAGGGGACCTTAATTCTGAGCCAAGTCTTGGGTAATGCTTTGGAACCAGAACCGTGAAGTATAGGATTAGATGCAGGTTTATAATAATGGCAAGAGTCAAATGAGGTTATTTAACCAGGTTTTCAATTTCTGCTTTCTAATTTGAACAAAGAATATTGCAGTAGCCAACATAGAATTTTCTCTGACATGGAAACAGAACTTATGTAACAAATTTCTGTATAAAGTAGAGCTAAATTGATCGGCTGGTTGAGAATAGAGAAAGATTAGACATTCTTAAGAAAAGGAGGTAATTAAAATTCAGACGACATATTGCCTGTGGTAGAAAGACTCCAGCTTGCAGCTTGAAGCCTGTGCTGATGGACCACTCACTAGAGCTTCTGAATGGGCTCCCTGGGAATGTGTATGGAAGTACAAGGAACAGTTTTGCTTTTTCAAGTAATTTCTGAGCCTCTCTGTCAAGCACATAGCTGCCCATCATCCTGCTCCTGCATTTCCTGTATTCCAATATGAAGTGGGTGCTGCTATTAGCATATTCTCACTGCCTGAATCGGTTCCAGTGGGGATATGCAAATGAACAGCAGGAGTCGGGTTATTTCAGGTGAAGAATTTTTTCTTCTTTTTTATATGCAAAGTTCTCTAATTACCAGCTCTATATTCACACTGAAACACATTTCTAAGTATATTACTCTCTAATGGCATCTAGATTAATTTCTCACTCAAGAAAAATCAGCTACATGAATGCTGCACACTTTTAAAAGCATTTCTGTGAAGGAATCAAAGACAGAATCAGGGCTTTCTTTTCTGGATTATCATCCTGAAGCCTGCTAGCATAAGCATCAGAATGTCAAAAGTGTACATGTAGGAAAGAACTGACTTGTGATGCCTGAGGAAATCAGATTAGCTCTTATATACAGACAAACTCAGACATTTAAAGAATTAACACTCAGTAAATAACCCTGAATGAAAAGATTGACCTTATAGACACACTGTTGCAGACACATAATATTTTGTAAGTTTATGCTTAGAATACTCAAATAGTATTGCTACTGGAGAAACGAGGTTGTTTTTGGTTTCTTAATCAGATTATATTATTATTATTATTTATAATAAGAATTATAAAATGAACTAGGAGAGTTCATATGGACAATTTTATTTGGAGGTAACATACAAAACAACAGGGCAGGTAAACTGAAAATCCCAGGAGCTCTAGGGAAGAGAATGTAGAAAAGAGAGTCATGTTTTTGAATTAAAATACAAAAGTCAGCCTACTTAAAATTGGAGGTCAACACATAACTGCATGGTGAAAGGAGAGTGCATTTTCAGGGGAAAAAAGAAAGTAAAGATTAAAAAAGAAAATGGAGAAAAAAGAGAGGGAGAAAGAGGGAGAGGGGAGGGAGGGAGGGAAGGAAGGAGAGGGAAGGATGGAGAGAGAGAGAGAGAGAGAGAGAGAGAGAGAGAGAGAGAGAGAGAGAGAGAGAGAGAGAGAGAGAGATATTGGGATTATACTTGGTCCCTATACCTTAAAAGTATTTTATTTATATTTTTATTCCTAATTTGATAATAAATATCATTTAATTGAAAACATCTTATTAGTGTATAATATCTAAAATAATGTTACAAAATGCATGCCATTCTGATTTTATGATCTATTAATAATGCACAGATCTATGGTAGATCACAAATATACCTATTATTTTAAACTGCTCTGATTATTTAAGACACTAAATTTGGCTAAGGATGATATTTAATTGGATTTATTTTTTAAAAATATGAATAAATATCTAATACTTGTTAGGATATTAACATGGAATAAGTTATATGAAGATTTGAATAAAGTAACTTGAGAATTTGTATTTATGTATTGACATTTCAGCTTTGGTGTCTATATGAATCATATGAAAAATGTTGTGTTTTATAAATGCTACATCCTGATTTTTACCATATGGGATCTCCTTTTCAACTATACCTTTCTTGACATCCCAAGCTACATGAATATAATGATTATGTTTTTCTCTGAGTATGGTCTTACCACATTACTTAGTAGCTTAGGTCATTGACATTTCAGTGACTACTATGAATATAGTTTGACTTAGTGTGTTATTATTTCAGATTATACAGCATATATTCATTCCCAGCATCCCTGGGCTGCCCATATCTTGGTATTGCTTCATCAACATAGTCAAAGTTCAAACTTTTAACAAAGTGAGTGGTAAAGATCTAATTGGATTTTAATGGCTATTCACGAACCTGGCAACATTCACTTACAAAACAAGAAATCTCCCTGCCAGGCATGATAAAACTGAGGTTTTATAAAGAGAACTGTAAGAAAAATGAAATGAATTAGAGAGAGAGAGAGAGAGAGAGAGAGAGAATGAAAGAAAGAAAGACAGACAGAAAGAAAGAAAAAAGAAAGAAAGAAAGGAAGGAAGAAAGGAAGGCAGAAAGGAAGGAAGGAAGAAAGAAAACTGCAGAGGAGAGTTGCCACCATTAGGTTATTTTAAGTTCTACATCCTTGTGGCTAAATAAGGCTTTTATACAGGCTGCCTTTTTTCCACTCTATTTGATTGGCTACTATAAATCTGTTTTGTTTTTTTCTTAATGCCCAATTTTTAAGCTCACTTTGACTATTAAGGACCTGATATTTATTCTAATTTAGTCCAATAAAACCAAGTTATATGAGTTTAGTCAAAAACAATGTTATCTAATACATTGTACTTGAAAACCTGATAGAACATTTCAATAATTCAACTTTATTTCTGTTAGATTACTAAAGAATTAACTATTATTCAGCTAACTTGGTAAAAACTAAATTATAAAATAGATAAAATTATTTAGGTCAAATTGTATGATTTACAAGAGATGGTCGTACTTATAGATTGGATCTAGATTATCTGATGATTTGGCATACAAACGTGCATAAATTAAGCCAGGTAAAACTTAACTTCTTTCTCTTATCTTCAGAATTAAACCAAAGGTATTGTTAGAGTCCGTCGGGAGACCCCCACTCAATAAGACCACAGAGACCAGAATCGATGCAATCCGCAAGAGGTTTAATGTCCCAATGTACACTGAGGCCCCCCAGCACGCAGGCTAGAGGAGACCCCCAGTTTACCTGGCATATACTTTTTATAAACATTTTGGCGCGGAGTTCAGCAATCACCTGAGTTGGACGACTGCGATTGGCTACCCTGAGCAACATTTAAAATTATTGGTCAACTCGAATGAGGAGGTAGTCTCTGCCATTCGGCCCTGCCCTGCCCACCTTGTGGTATTCGTGGTATTTCCTGGCTTTGTCTCTTTCTTTTGCTGAGTCACTTCCCTGGATAGCTTCACCCTGTGGGGGGCCGGCCTGCTATTTTTGAGAGGCTTTTCACAGTATATGTTTTTCTAAGCACTATAAATTTTTATTTTTTATGTAGCAGCCTATCTTTTCCAATATTTCACTTAAAACTGAACAGATTCCATAAGTAATCATTGCTCATTACAAGAGTAAATAAAAGCACAAAAAGAAGGTCCTTGAGCAAAGCAATATAATACCTTGTCAGCAGAAGAGGTAATTATTTTGCTGCTAATAAAAAAATTTAGTAGGGATCTAAAATGTATAAGTACCACTGAAGACTCAGCTCTGTATCAGGTCCCTTAGTAAACAAGTGACGCTTCTTCCATTTGATCTCTGATTTTCCATGTAGTAAGACCTTTAAAGTTTCTCTGGAATAAAACAAACAAATAAAATGAAAGAAAAAAACAGGGTCTGAAAAAAAATACATGGTAGACTTACTTTGGCTGATGGACTTATAAAACTTTATATCAGTTTCTAATCCAATACAAATTCTCTAGGAAACCACCATGCACTAAAAGACCCCAGAAGAGCACCCCCCCACATCTATGTATGCAAACAACTTCATTGTACCAGGATGTGATTTCTAAAGTCATCCATTTTATCTTCAGCTCTCAGATTTCCAATCAGGTGAGAAAACATTCATCTTTCTAATTTTTTGTTTGTTTTTTAATTTCCTGAGATGCTTTAAATTTCTGTGGCCTGAGACCATGACATCACTTTGCTTTGTTTCTACTAATGTTTCAAAAACCAAACCAAACCAAACCAAACAAAAACAAACAAACAAGCCTGCTCAGGCATAGAAATACCAAAAAGACAAGAAAGAGAAAAGGAGAAAAGCAAAAAAGGAAGACGAACAAAAGGTCCTTTAAATCGTCATCATCATCATTATCATCATCATGATCATCATCGTCATCATCATCATCCTCGTCATCATCCTCATCATAGGAAAGAGCTCTATAGAACTCAGTGATATCTTTTAAAAATGATAATAAAAAAATTTAGTAGGGATCTAAAAAGTATAAAGTACCACTGAAGACTGGGCATCCTCATATGTCCCAGTACAAATCAGAGATCCTCATTATTTACCCACTTACATTACTGATTTCATGGGTGAGCCTTGTAGAAGCTACAGAACATAAATATCTTTCTAATGTATTAGTTGATGTCAAGGTTCATTGACTATCTCAGAGGATTCCCAGGTCTTTGTGCCTTGGACCAAAAAAACTAGACAAATGCAGGTGAATAGTAACACCAGAGTCTGAAAATTTATAAGGACAAAAATGGATGCAGCTTGCAGCTTGCAAGGCTTGTTGTACAAAGGGTAGAGAATCTATATTACAGGTAACATTCTGCAAGTTTTTGGGGTCATTGTCATACCATATTATTTCTCACAAATGTTCTATTTGTCACATATACTTACATATACAATTCCATATAATATGTCTCATTAGTAGTTTATTTCTAGACTTCATGGGGTTATTTCAGTTTTTGAATGAAACATGGGTAACTTTCAGAAACCCTAGAGTACCAACAACTGGATTTAGTTATGCTTACCTAGAAGTTCTCAGTTTTCTTTGCCAACTGTTTTCTTTAAAATGTTAATTTTCTAGTTTCTGTACAAACCTTTGTTGGTTGTACTCCCTGAGTTACTACACTCCTGAATCAGTTCCATGTTGACCTCTAACCATGACAGTTTGTTTTAGTTAAGCTTTTTCAATATTAATAAATGTAATAAAATAACTGATGTAAATGCTCTGTAAGTTTTTTCCATTCTATGTTGTTTAGCCCATACTTGGCTATCATTAATATAAATGTAGACTGAATTCCAAAGCTCAGAGATTCTTTTTTTTTTAGTAGATATTTTCTTTATTTACATTTCAAATGTTATTGCCTTTTCTGGTTTCCCCTCCAAAACCGCCCTATCCCAACCTGCCCCCCCACCTCTGCTCACCAACCCACCCACTCCTGCTTCTCTGTCCTGGCACTCCCTTATATTGGGGCATCAAGCCTTCTCAGAACCAAAGGCCTTTCCTCTCTTTGATGTCCAACAAGGCCGTCTTCTGCTACATATGCACCTGGAGCCATGTGTCCCCCCATGTGTACTCTTTGGTTGGTGGTTTAGTCCCTGGTTGCTCTGGGGTACAAGTTGGTTCATATTGTTGTTCTTCCTATGGGGCTGTAAGCTCCTTCCTATTTCTCTCAATTCTTTCTACCCTTGTTTCTTTCCTCCCAGTTAATTGTTTCAAATCTGAATTCCAATTATATAGCAACCACTATCTCAGATCCCATAGACCTAATCAAGTCTGATTATCATTCCACGGTATTATTTTCTTTTGAATCCTTCATAAGAAATCATCTGAACTATCATTGTATTTATTAGTAATGTGTATGGGGGATTCCTAAGGAGATCTTTAAGGATTAAGCGATTTCTGAGCCACAGTAATGTGAATTTACAAGAACATATCATGGTTTGATCTTTTGAGTTCAGTAGGTAATTTCTATCAACAATAAGGTGTTTACTTAACAGTATTTTGGACTAAGATCCACATGTAATATATCATTAATCATGAGGACTTACAAATGTATCCCATCATATAGGAAAATAGAAAAATCTACCCCTACTTTTTTACTTTTCATATCTCTAACTTATAATAATTGATTAAACATGCAAGCAGAATGCATCTCTATTAAGAATATTATATAAAAACAGAGACTCAAAGTTCAAAGATGATAGAGTAAGCCACAGTTTACTAGTAAGAAAAAATGAAACCCAAAATATATCTAGAATCATGTATTATTTATATCATGCTTTTTAGTAAAAGCATTAAGTTACTTTTGTGTTTGATTTTTTCTGTACTTTCTTATATGAACCATTTTAACAATTGACAGTTACTTTAATGTCATATAGTACATGAAGTCACTATTAATCATTTGTTTATTGTAATTTTTTTCCTCCTCATGCAAGGCATTTCATCTTTGGGTTTATTTTGCCCTCTCTAAGCAGGTAATAGTCAAAGGCTTCTATTGAGGGGAACCAATGACAGAGTTCTCTGCCAACTATGATCTGGTACATTTATATGGCAAGAGTTGACACTTGCTAATATCAACTGTAGAGTATGAGGTCATAGAATGTTTGTTCTTCATTAGCTGCTATTACTGACCTTGAATTCAAGTGAGGCCACCAGAATATAAACTATAAGAGAGTGTATGCCTGCTCTTTGCTGATTTTCTTAAAAGTGTGAATCAGAGTCTATTATTCCAGGACTTCTTAGTTCAAAGACTGCCAATACATTTTTATATAATAACACCATTTGCCAGTGGTGAAGGTCTTACATGACATAAAACTATATGACACTAAGAACTACATCATTACACATGCTCCTGTGCTGTTTTTCTTTGTTCAACCATTTCTCATTTTCCTAAAGCACACAATGTGTCTTTGTACCTCAAGAATGACCTTTCAGTTCTCTGTTCCACATATTCTTACATAGATTCTGTGGCTTTTCTCCAGCCTTTAATCCTTGGCTACAGGTCTTCCTGCGCCAGAAGTCCTTCCCTGACTACCATCAAGAAGACGTCTTTTCCATGTCATATCTCAACCTCACACATGACTGGCTTGGTTTTAGTCTAGTGAACTATCACTATTTTATGTTATATTCAACACTGACTAATATTTCCATTTTCTTCTGCTTTGTTTTTTAGTAAGTAAATCTCCCTAAACTCTAAGTCTTTCCTGTACTCATGCTATAAATCATATTGCCCAGAATAAAGAAGGAACTTAGGAAATGAGGGCTCAATTTAGAAATATATTTAATGGTTAGCACATGTTCTCTAGATATGCATTCAAGCTGTTAAATAATACGAGTGTCTGCCCCTGTTTGTTTTCGGAGAACTTATTTGACATTTCCACTGCCCTAGGACCAACTGCTTTATGTGAAGGGAGGTAGCATATTTAAATTCATCTCATTCACCTCTTACTAATGCATCTTCTGCACTGGTATACATTGTTAAATGCAAATGAACATAATGATCAATATTCCTAAAATATTTGATAAACCTTCTAACTTTACCTCATAATAAATTATGCTACTTACTGTTTGAAAATCATTTCTGTTATGAACCATTTTATTCTTCATCATCTTCCTGAAGGTGAGAATAGTTTCTTTTGCTTAATCTATCCTCCATCCCCGGCATCGACAGTTCTGAAAGAATGGCTCCATTTTAATATCAGCTCATGTGAATAACAAATGAGTGTGCATAAGCTTCTCCCACAGCAGAGTTTTGACATTAAGAAAATTAAAATATGCCCTAATCATAGAATGTTTTAACTGTTGTCTGACATTTTAAAGGATTTTCTCATGAATTTCAGAATAGATTATGTTCCTGTCTAGCTTCTTGGTTATAGAAAATAATCTTCTAAGTGATTTGAACTTTATTTCAAACTTATTGTAGAAAATGTAAGCGAAAGTAAGAGGAGAAGAGGGGGGACAGAAATAAGAAAAGTATTTCTATTTTGCAGAAAAATTTTTTGTGAAAATAGACCTTTCTCTGTCCAGTTGTATTTTTGTCTCACAGGATGTCAAATATGTTTCTTTTTCTTATACATCACATATATATTTTTATAGTTAGCAAAAGGGACATGCAGGGATATAATAGACTTACTTTAAGAGGCATATACTTATCTACTTTAAAAGGAGCACTAAAAATAGGAAATTCTAATTACTTTTCATGCCTCTGTATGGAGCCATTTAAGTATCCTTTAGAAATTTTTAAATATAGGTGAAGGATTCAAATTTTAAATATTTTTCTCTGATCAATGCTAAATTGGTTGGGATTGTTCACAATTTGGAGTTTTACTTGCCATTTAAAAGTAACAAGTCTTCTTTAGATCTATAATTTTAACATTTAACCTGAGCTCCAAGCTTTGTTGTCATATTTATTTTAGATAATTATATTCTATATAATTTACCTATGTTTCCAAAATGATATTTGTCTAGTTTCTCAAGTGATTGCCTTCTAATCTTGACATTCAAAATCACATATTCTCCATGGTTTAAAGCATTTGATATTACAAGACTATCATGTGTCTACTTCTTTATATTTTTGTGTAAATCATTCAAGTGTTTTGTGATTTTTCAATAAAGGTTCATTGATTACAGACTAGATAATTTTCTAGATACTATTTCTTCCACTTGATATGCCTGGCTAATCAAATATTCACTACCTTCCTGTATAAGAAATAAAATATAAAAATTAGAAAATGTTATGAATGGGTAGATATTTAACAATAGATGCAGTTAATAAATTCTATAGAAAGCTTTAAAGCTTACCAAAGGGGAAATTGTAATTAATTGAATGTCAGTGGGCAATGAAAAGAATTTGAACTCAAACAATGAATGCAAAAAAAATGTTAGTAATTTTTTCTCTGTTCTTTGGTTATGGCTACAGGAGAGGACCCCACCTTTAATTTCTAATCCATAAACATAAACATCTATATATATGAAACCTATCTAGATGATAACATGTTGCATTTTACAGTTCATCATAGCCAGTAATACTTAAAAATTAATCCTATAAAGAAAGTAAATAAAGGGTTTTGAAGTTGGACAAACAGAATTTATATCTTGCATCCCCATCCCTCTCATTTTCATGAAAATGCAGTACTGTTGCTTGTCTCTCTGTGTAAACACCCTCTACATTATAACTGCTTTTCTATGTCTATGTCTGAATATAGTAGAACATGGTTCTTCTCTGATGACTGGTATCCACACACATCCATTATGATGACGATCAAGTGGTTCCTGTGTTGCAAGTTATTGTATATCTCCAACTGTCATGTGTACCTTTCCAAATAACACTTTCAAAATTTCCCCTTTCCACTTGTTTCTAGCATTCCTTGCTAGAGATTCATACTCAAAAGAATGACCTATTCTTCTCACTTTGTTGAAAAATCAGGAAACCTCAGATATAATAATATGTATTAGTAATGCAACCCTCAAGGAACTGAGGCAGAAGTATCATGACTTGAACATTAACTGGTGCTACATAGCTGTATATGTTGATATACATATAATGCATCTTGTGAAATGCCACTAGAGTATGAAAGAAAGAGACAGAGATATACTGTGAGAAAGAGAGAGAGAGAAAAGAAAGACAAGGAAGCAGGATATTACAACATATTTTAATACCTATAAGTTTCCCTATATATGCACCTATGAGCATTCCACCTATTTTATAGAATTCCCCAGGCTCTGTTAAGGCTACTGTCTTTAGTGTGCAATTGATAGATACAAAATAATCCAGATTAAAAAACATTTCAGTATTTCTTCCTTATATATTATTTCCTCAATATATATTTAACTACAAATTCTTTCACATTAACTAATATTGATGTGTGGAGCTTGTTCCTGTCTCAGATTAACTGGTTGGATTATTTTCTTCTACAGTAAATGCCATAATGGAATTCACACATTTTAGAGAAGCACTAGAAACAGGGAAGGGCACATGGGAGTGTTCAGCTAGAAGGTAGAAAAAAGGAACATCATATGATAATATTAATCTTAAAAAAATTGAAATAATGAAACTTAAAATTTGGTTAATAATTATGAGAAACTATACAGATAAATGAAATTACTTATGATTCCATAAGAACAACAAGCAGTAGTAGTTTTGTGATAAACTCATTCTTTCAATGCACATGGCTTAAAGTTTACCCGTATTGGAAGGCCTTTATATATTGCTTGAAAATAATGTAAACTTAATATCAATTAAAAAAGGAATTTAAATTATATAGCATTGACATATATTTAAGACAATATTTATCTTTTATAAGTACTCTCATTCCTACATAATTGGGAATCCAATTAGTAGTAATGCTAGATTTAATTCTAGAATTATTTTAGGCATTACTGAGCTTACAATGATAACTAGCTCAGTTGTACTTATCAGTCATAAGTAAACATAAGCAACATAATAGGAAGTAGAAGGTTAAATTTACCTGAATATTTTATCATCAGGATCAAAATATTTTTTGCATATTTAATATATGGTGACAAAGTTTACTGCACAGTTAAGTAAATTTGAAATATGTATTCTGTGTAAGTTTTCCCTTATTGTCTTAGCTATAATTTATGCCCCTCCTTTATTCATTTTGTCTCTTAAGTCTTTTTAATACAGATTTATATGTGCATATATGCACATATCTATGTTTCTCAAAACTCCTCCACTGAAATAGACAAACTTGCAATATGTGTGCTTAGAATCCATGTCCATTATTTCATAATAATGACCCACAGAAAGTCCTGTTTCCTTTCAGCAGTCACGAAGAAATCCCATCTGATTTACTCAAAGCAGCAGCTTTAGGGAACAAAAACCTTTGGTAAGCTTTCAGCAACATTACAGAATTAATAAGATTTCTGAGAGTTCCCTGACCGTTTCATTCCCTTAACATTCTAACTCAACTATCTAGCTCAGATTGAGTGAGAATTGGAAAAAAATAAATATAATATCAAATAATAATCTTCCTAAGAAGCCAGTCTAGAGTCAACAGTTGAAGGATACTGAATATCATATTGCTAAATGGTTTCCCTATCAACAAAGCAATTCTTTTTAATAGGTACAGAGTCTTAAAACTGGATGGAGGCAAATTAAATGAGTTTTACAGGATTTCCTCCAGTAAGTCTTATGCCATCTTCATTTGGGAATGGCTTCAGAGAGAAAGCAAAGAGACCGCTGTGTCTGAAAGAGGCAATTAAATCCTCAATTTTCCTACAATCTTTTAATTGTAACAGTAGCAATCTAAATCTGATTAATGGAAAGTTACCTCCTGGTAATTAAACATTCTGCCAAGATTCTTGGCATTAAGATGTTTATTAAAAGTGATACAGACTTCTAAAGTTTTGAGAAGAATGACGACTGGGATCATAAGTACCTCTATAACTTCTGAGCTGAGTCTCTCCTCTGGTAGTGACCATGATTTGCATTTTCACATTTCCATGGGTTTGTTCTCCTAATACTTATAGCATTTACTCTAGATGTAAAGAGAATAAATCTCAGTCGTGGCATCCATTATGAAAATGAAAATACAATTAGCAACATAGAAGCGCTTATAAAGTCATATTTTAACTTGTTTTAAGCTAGGAACTAAATCTCTTTGGCTCATTGAGGATCATTTTTAAATCAATGTCTCAAAAATCTTTTAGTATAATTATGTAAGAAACCAAAGAGCATATATGGGTTGGATATACCACCCATAGACCCACACCCTGCACATATATAACAGTTGTGCAAATTTGTCTTCATGTAGGCCCCTAATCAACTGGAGTGGAAGCTGTCCCTGACTCTATTTTGTGTTTATGGATCCTGTTACCCTAACTGGTCTGCCTTTTCTGCCATCAGTGGGAGAGAATGTATCAAATCCTTTAGAGATTCTATGGGCCAGGGTGGGTTTGTACCCAGGAGGATCCTCCCTCTTCTCAGAGGAAAAGGGGAAGGGAAGGCAGGCTGGAGTGGGGTTTAAGCATGTAAAGCATATAAGAATAAATAAATATATTAAATAAATAAATATAAAAAAAAGAAAATCTCGAAGGGGGTAACGAAATTTTATCAGAATCTATTTCAGGTAGGCAATATTACTTAATAGGAAGAAAGAGTACCAACAACCTGAAAAGCTCAGAATATGAGTGCCTTTTTGATTCCTAGAGCTTGAAGGCAAGACACTTCAGAACTCATTTATAAAATCTAAAAATAAATTTATTTTCCAGTCAGCAGAATTTATTTTGTGGGAATTATTCATTCCAAAAAGAGAGAAAAGAGAAGAAACTTTTAGGTGTGATTCTATTTGACATTATTAAAGTCAATTGGTAGTATAAAAGTTAAATTTTAAAAACTATCAGGGTCAGAATTTAATATACTAAAAAAAACTACATAGAAAAAATATAAAACAAATTAGAATGCACATACTAATAAGGTCCCTATAATGGTTTAAATATCCTTGGGAACCAAGTATGGTAGTTTGTAGAAACTTCATCTGTACTATTTGTCTTTCCTCCAGAAAGAATCTCATTTACATTTCATGGTTTGAACTTAAAAATGTTTACCTCAGCAAGTACTAATGAATTATTAACTACCATGATAAATTGATAAAAATTAATTCAAGAGAGGAAATATTGATTAAATTTTGGCTACTCAAAGCAGGTGATTTTATAGAAATATGTTTGTAGAGATGATTTTGAATACTGCAAAAAGTCTCAGAATTAAATATTTTATAAGTGAATATACTATAAACTTAAGTTATATTTCAACCCCTACTTTATGATTAACAGGTAGACATTTAAATATCTCATCTAATTTCTTCAATGGAAAAAAAATACTTGATTAAATACAAACCTATAAAATATAAAGTATGAAATTCAGGGTTTAAAGCAAATCACAGATAATAAAAACACTTGAAATATTTAAGGGAGAGTCGAGGTGTAATAAACAATTACTGACTTTTTTAATGTTTTGCTTTTTGACAATAATGACTATTGCTAAACTAGATACAGTTAAATTTCCTCGCAAGGGCCAGTGCTTCTTTTCCATTTGTAACACAACTTTTTGATCAATTAACGCTTGCCTATACATATAGTAAAATGTGTCCTGTAGATAATGTAAGTTTATATATTCTAATAGGCACCTTCTGTGCCCTCAAAGGTTTACTCAGAAATAAGGAGAAAAGAATAAGTAATGAGAAACTGAGATTAACCATTGTGTTCACGTATCTCCCTTCATGTTCTTAGTATTTGAGTTCCTTTAAAAAAAAATAAGTTTACTTTACCTGCATACAATAAGGACACATGCTCCACTATATTCATAGCAGCCTTATTTATAATAGCCAGAAGCTGGAAAGAACCCAGATGTCCCTCAACGGAGGAATGGATTCAGAAGATGTGGTATATTTACACAATGGAATACTACTCTGCAATTAAAAACAATGAATTCACGAAATTCCTAGGCAAATGGTCAGAACTTGAAAATATCATCCTTAGTGAGGTAACCCAATCACAAAAGATCACACATGGTATGAAGTCACTGATAAGGGGATATTGACCCAGAATCTCAGAATACCCTAGACACAATCAGCATATCAATAGATTTCTAAAAAGATGGAAGGAGAGACCCCTGGTCCTGGAAGGACTGGATGTAGGGGAACGCCAGGACAGAGTAATGAGAGGGGGTTGAACGGAGAAAAGAGGGAGGGAAGGGGGCTTATGGGACTTTCGGGGAGGGAGGAAACGGGAAAGGGGAAGTGATTTGGAATGTAAATTAAAAAAATAAAATAAAATTAAATTAAAAAAAAAATAAAAAATAAGTTTAAGGAAAGTAATTATATTTAAAATGAGTTTTGATTGTTTATCCGGATAAAAAACCAAAATAAACTCATAAAAACAATCTCATTTCTATGAAGAAAGGATTCCAATAATACAGCAAAGTTTATTCTGTATGGTTACATTTTAAATAATTTCAAAGATTACAAACCATATAACTAAGACACATTACTTCTTGAATCATTCGAGGTTAATGTACCAAGCTGGAATTGCAATGTGATTCAAAATATTTATTTTGCCTTCAAAAAGAACATTTTCTTACATAATGAAAATATAATCACCATAGTAAATACACTGAAATATTACCAATATTTCATAGTGCTGTCTAATTTTTAAAATGTCCCCATCACTATCACTTAAACAACAAACATTTTATAGTTTGCAATTTCTGTGGAGCAAAATCTGGAGGTAATGCTGTCATTCTTACAGAGTCGCAGAAGACTCAATCAAGGCAGTTTCGAGTGACTATGGTTTAATCTGAAGATTCACTTTTAAAAGGCAGGTCAATTGGGATAACGCCTGATTATTTAAAAGAAATCTTAAATCTTTGCAAAGGCTGGAAAAGTGTATTATAGACCAGAAAGACTGTAACTGTTTAACTATTCTTTCACACCCATCTAAACTAAATAAAAAATATGTTTTTATGATAAGAACAGATTGAAGTAATTTATTACTACTAAGAACATTCTGCATAAGACATTAAAAAATATGTGGTCTTATTTTGTATGTCCTAATGTCTACTTCACTGGACAATATATCTTGTTTTTTGAAAGCACTGTGCTGTTATATTATTATAAATAGTTATTAAAACTTGTAACCTGGACTAATGCCATCCTCAGTAGTTTCAGTTGTTCAAGAGTGTTTAAGTTTCGGTGGGTGTTTCTGATTTCTACTTTTCTCAAATTATGTTGTGTTTTGTGGTATTTTCTCAGATCTCTTTTGATTATCCATCTTCAAACTACATGATCTCTGAGACCTCTTGGGTCTATTTATCATTTTCTTCCTAGTGAAAGATTCCTTTTCATATCCTCTGTAGGTTGTTTTTTTAATAGTCACAAATCCCTTTTATATTTTGCCATGGAAAGCCATCTCATTTATAACTGTCAGAATGGCTAAGCTGAAAATACAATGATGACAAATACTGGAAAGAGGAAACATCCAGGCTCTAAATACAAAACAAAGAAACAAACAAAACTTACAAAGATGCCCCACTTCTGATGTTCTGCTGCTCTAAGTCATACAGGCAAAGAAAGCAATATTGTTATTGGTTTGTGTTTTCAAACTCATTCAAATCACTGTGCATTCAGTACCTTCCCAGCATTGGGAGCTGATCTTTCTCACCAGATAACCTCACACAAGCATTCTGTTTACGTAGAACAGACTCTTGACCCCCACACAGAACTCTATAGAGCTAATAAGTTATCAGATTCAGCTCTGTATCAGGTCCTTTAGTAAACGAGTGACATTTCTTCCATTTGATCTCTGATTTTCCATGTAGTAAGACCTTTAAAGTTTCTCTGCAATAAAGCAGACAAACAAAACGAAAGAACAGAACAGGGTCTGAAAAAAAATACATGGTAGACTTACTTTGGCTGATGGAATTATAAAACTTTATATCAGTTTCTAATCCAATACAGAGTCTCTAGTAAACCACCATGCACTAAAATATCCCAGAAGAGCACCCTCCACATCTACATATGCAAATACCTTCATTGCACCAGGATGTGATTTCTAAAGTCATCCATTTTATCTTCAGCTCTCAGATTTCCGATCAGGTGCGAAAACATTCATCTTTCTAATTTTTTGTTTGTTTTTTAATTTCCTGAGATGCTTTAAATTTCTGTGGCCTGAGACCATGACATCACTTTGCTTTGTTTCTACTAATGTTTCAAAAACCAAACCAAACAAAAACAAACAAATAAACAAGGTCCCAAAATATTATCAATTAATGTACATTGTTGAAATAATATGAAATAAGAAATAATCTTCAAGAGAGAACGCCAATCAAAATAAAATTTCATACTATGTAAGGCAAGCAGGAAAAACTATTAGCAATAATTTTTATGAAGGTGGCTCTATCGTAACAAACTGTTCTGAACACTGGTGTGAGGGAAAATGATGGAATCTAAAGATCAGATATCAAATACCAAATAGCTCTCTATCTAAAGTCTCAAGCAGAGAATTTTCTTACTATATTTTATATTTTCCCTAAGAAATAAATCAAAAATACCTGTATCAGAATATGGCGGATGTTGAGGAGCCAATGGCTCTTGATAATGGGTGTGGGGACACTGGAGACTAGGAAGGTCACTGGAACCATGTATAGAAGTTCTTCGAGTGGTCTGTATCCTTCACACACCCTGATTTTGAACCAAGCACTGAATCACTCCAGTTCTTGTTAGATACAGGGTTAAGTTCTAGTCATTGGAGCCAGTGGCTTAGTATGTGAGCTTCTAAAAAATCTGGCATTGTCTGGTTTTAAACAGATTCATGTTATAGACATGGACACTATAGATGTTTCGAATTTAAACAGGCAGTTTTAATTTAGACCTAAAGATGTTGGAAGACCCAAGGCTAAAATTGCTGCAGAATAACTAAATGACAGAGTTCCTAACTGCAATGTGGTCCCACATTTCAACAAGATTCAAGATTTTAATGACACTTTCTACTGACAATTTCATAATATTGTATGTGGCCTGGACTCTATCATAGCCAGAAGATGGATCAATTGGATGTTGATATCTCTTCTAAATTATGAAGATGGTGTGTTGAATCCAAGCTCCCTTGTAACTTTGGTAGATGGGGGGATAGAAGGCTTTAAAGAAAATGCCCGAGTAATTTTGTCTGGAATGATCGCTTGCATTGAGTGCACTCTGGAACTTTACCAACCACAGGTTAATTTCCCCATGTGTACCATTGTATCTATGCCCAGGCTCCCAGAACACTGTATCAAGTATGTAAGGTTGTTGCAGTGGCCTTAAGAGTAGCCTTTTGGAGATAGGGTTCCATTAGATGGAGATGGTCTTTTTGACAGTGTCTTTTGCCTTGCAAAAACTTTGTAATTTAATGAGGTCCCATTTGTCTATTCCTGATCTTAGAGCATAAGCTATTGGAGTTCTGTTCAGGAAATTCTCCCCTGTGCCCATATGTTCAAGGTTCTTCCCTAGTTTCCCTTCTATTAGTTTCAGTGTGTCTGGCTTTATGTGGAGATCTTTGATCTACTTGGAATTGAGCTTAGTGCAAGGAGATAAGAATGGGTCAATTTGCATTCTTCTGCATGTTGACCTCCAGCTGAGCCAGCACCATTTGTTGAAAAGGCTATCTTTTTTCCACTGGATGGTTTTAGCTCCTTTGTCAAAGATCAAGTGACCATAGGAGTGTGGATTCATTTCTGGGTCTTCAATTCTGTTCCATTGATCTACATGTCTGTCACTGTACCAATACCATGCGGTTTTTAACACTATTGCTCTGTAGTACAGCTTGAGGTCCGGGATACTGATTCCCCCAGAGGTTCTTTTACTCTTGAGAATAGTTTTAGCTATTCTGAGTTTTCTGTTATTCCAGATGAATTTTTGAATTGCTCTTTCTAACTCTATGAAGAATTGAGTTGGGATTTTGATGGGGATTGCATTGAATCTGTGTATTACTTTTGGTAAGATGCTCATTTTTACTATATTAATCCTGCCAATCCTTAACATACTCAGTGGATTTTCCAAAAGTCCTTAGAGAGAGCATCACAATATAGTATTAGAGGCGTTACCTACAGACTCACTCAAGGTGTAGTAAAAAGAATCATTCCTGCAGTAGCTTGTACAAATGCAGTAATTGCAGCTGTGTGTGCCACTGAGGTTTTCAAGTTTCAATAGCTACAAGTGAATATATTCCCCTTAATATAGATGGACTTACACATTTGAAGCAGAGAGAAATGAAAACTGTCCTGCATGTAGCCAACCTCTCAAAACATTCAATTATCCTCATCAGCTAAACTACACGAGGTTTTAGACTATCTAACCAATAGCGCTTCCCTGTGTTAAGTGTTTACATTGTAAAAGTCATTTTTTTAGACTTTACAGTAAAAAGACGAGAACTATTTAAGATGTTTGCTAATTTATTTAGGCAAATAAGCCTGCAGCTATCACAGCCACATTAGAGGGGAAAAACAGGACACTTTACTTACAGTCAGTAACATCTACTGAAGAACTAAGAAGGCCCAATCTTTCCAAAACATTAAAAGAACTGGAACTAGTTGATGGACTGTAACTGGCTGTTGCTGATGTCACTTTAAAACAGACTGTACTATTCAAACTTCATTTTACTTAAGGAAAATACATCTGCACATAATAGAAAATTCATAGAAATAGTATGCTTTATAAATGGAATGGAATTGAAGAGCTGGGAAGATAAGACAGAGGGAAACACCCAAGAAAAGAAATTTAAAGAAATTTAATTGATGTCATTTTTAACATTAGTGTGGATGGAATTTGAGATATATGTGTGTGTGTGTGTGTGTGTGTGTGGTGTGTTGTGTGTGTGTGTGTGTGTATAATGAATGACTTTTTTAAGACTGAACTTTGGGGTTGGGCTAGTAAGCATTTCCATTTTAGTAATATGGAAAACTATGCCTCCAGGAAAGATTATGAACAAATGTATTGCCTTCTATAAAGCAGGACCAACACTGTCTTTTGTGTGAGTTTGTTATGGTCAAAGAGCATATTCCTCAGTGTTGCATTTGTGCATCCACAAGTATGGAAATGTATACTTGAGTAGATATAAGGAATTATGTCTTATGAACATTAAATATTTAAAATCTGACATCTAGAGTATCAAACATGTTGACATCAAACATAGGCAGTTTCTTCATCACTACTCTCATAATTGTGACTTTCCATATGTGTATTAATTATTTTAGAGTTTAACTTGTCCATGATATTTTGTAAACAGTATTAGAGATTCATACCTGTGCATGAAAATATAAAATATTTTCATGTATTTGTGTTCAATGCCACAGAGACCAGTATGCACATATTTAAACCAAGATATGGCTGTTAAAAGAAAAATTAATGTTTAAAGAGTTATCATTGATACTTTTGCACTATTTATTAATAAAATTGTACTTTGTCTATCTCTTATTGAAAAAAATTTCCTGTATTCAAAATTATCTACATAAAAATCAGTGAAAATTTAACTTTTAAAGAAAATGTGGGATTATAACAATTATGATAGTCCAAATTTATTAAATGTACTATGTATCTATTAAAGTTGTGATACAAACTGGTTTTAAATATTGAAGATAATTTAGGCAAATTCTGGTAAACAATGTCTAAATATGTCAACATATAACTATAGATTACATGTGTTAAAAAAACTGCAGGGGTATTCATTAATTTCCATTTTCTCTCAAAAGCCTGTTCTTTAAACCATAAATAATAAAAAATATATTATTATTGTCTTTCTTTGAGCTACATAATATATGGTTATATTATTAACTAAGCCATATTATACAGTACATAAATCTGATTTGATATCATTTCTATTCTATGATCTCTGAAATGCATGCCTGTTATTGTAACTGTCAGTCAACTTTGATTACATCGCACAAGTTTATCTTGTGTCTACTCCTTTTAAGGCAACATTTGTTTACTGGGTAATCAAAGTATACAAATTTAGGAGTAAAATGTCTCCACACCTTTAAACAAGCATATAAAATAGGGTAGGTAGTGGATATATAATAGGAAGGAGATTGAAATATTAACCATTTTGTCACTTGGGAATAGTACTTTAGATGATAATCTTAATGTTTTATTTTAAATACTAAAACACAGTTAAAATTTCAAAAATAATTTATCAATAATACTTGTTTATTTTGGACTTAGGAATTTTCATTGTACTTTAATTTTTGTTTTTATATATTTACACAATGGAAAACTACTCAGCAATTAAAAACAATGAATTCATGAAATTCTTAGGCAAATGAGGAACAGGGGGAGGGAAGAGGACTTATGGGACTTTGGGGATGGGGGGAACCGGGAGAATGGGGAAAATCATTTGGAATGTAAATAAAGAATATAGAAAATAAAAATAACAAAAAAAAAGAAAAGAAAAGAACAGACCTCCAAGAAAGACACCCAAACCAGGATCAAACAAGATACAATTAGACAAGGCAAAAATCTTCATATTGAGGTTGGACAAAGCAGACCAATAAGAGAAGAGTCTCAAGAGAGGAAAAACAGCCAGATATATATTTGCTCCTATTGGTAGGAAACTCAGAAAAACACCAAGCTAACTGTCATTTTTTGACGGAGAACCTGTTTCAGAATCTTGGAGGCTCCGTGCTGGTTGTTTCAGTCTCTGTGAGCCCATGTGAGCCCTAGTGGGACAATCGGCTTCATTTTAGGGCAAGAGAAAAAAGTCACAAGATGAGACTAAGGATGAAACCAAGTTCTAATGCTTTATTGGAACCTAGCTAGTGATGTCAACAAAGAGAGTTCTTTTTAAGAAATACCTTATATAATAACCTCAGACTTTCTTGACAAACAACTATATACTGTGTAGCCTAAATAATACAAATGTTTCCCATACTTTTTGTAACTATTCCAGTTGTTATCAAGAGATATGTTACTCTGAGGCTTCTTGGTCTTTTAGGTAGCCATTACTTTGTCGTACAAATACATGGCTCTTCCAGAGGGCATAAATATATCCTTTATCCTCTTTTTATGATAAGGTCCAAGTAATCATCAAAGTGTTTTATAATATACTTGGGAATAGTTTAGCATTATACAATCATTTGGAGTTTAGGGCTCCAAATTTGATTATTTGGAGGAATGGTGTAGTTGGTTGAGTATAAAATACCTCCCCGAATGTGAACATGTAATCTAGAGCTCATGGCACCTCTTGAGAAAGCTTGTGAAAGGCTTAAAGGAGGATCATACGGATGAGTCTGAAATTTATATCATGGCTTAATTTCCTATCTACTCTTTGCTACCTGCGTGCAGGTGCCAAAGTGGCTAGCCATCTCCTGCTTAATGATTTCCTGAACTGTAGATGACAGTATAATTTTGAATCAATTACCAAAATAAATACTTCACCCCTTCAATTGCTCTTGTTGTGTATTTGATCACAGAGATGATAAATTCACTAGTACAAGGGATAACAAGAAAAAATTTCTGTCTTTCACACCATGTGCAAAAAGTCTATTTATGTCACACATGTGTGTGTCTGTGCAATGTGACATGTGTGTGTGGTACACAAATGAATAATGACAGATATATAAATACAACATGCTGAGTCCACTTTAGTTATTTGAGTGTATGTGTGGTTGATCACTTTGTATTGGATAATCCATTGGGCTTTCCATCCAGGAAAAGCTAATTTTCTTTCTCACGAGTAATTATTAGTTACCTTTAATTCTTTATTTAGAGGTGGGAACTCTTGAGATTTTGCTCATTCTTAGTTAACAAGTTTACTGATATTGTTCAGAATCTTGTTTAGGCAGACATTTCAAGACGAGATAATATCACAACAGATTTTCTAATATTCAGGTTCTTATAATATTTCTACCCCTCTACTATAACGTTCCCTTCTTTCTCAGATGTAAAGAGAAGATCATTTGATGAGAGATGAGAGTTATATTTATCCATAGTTATAAAGACAAAATTTAGAATATTGTTAAGATTAATATTGGAATAAAATGCTGGTGGAAAATATTCTTCTAAGATCCAAGACCTCAGTAGCCCTGGGTATGTATGTAGCTAAATTTGCTTCTTTTGCGTTGATATTAAGTCAAAATAGACAGCTTTTGGTTACCAAAAATTCTGAATGCCACATTGCAACTCTAGTGACATATTGTCATATTGATCATTGTTATAGATTATAGGTTCCTGAAATGTATATGGCTATTGATTATTTCTTCATTTGGCTATAGAAACTAGAATTGCAAGAAGGTGGCTTGCTGTATTTATTGCCTTAAATGCCTCTCTATAGATTCAGTCAGAAGAAATGGTAAGAGATATTTTATACAGATCAAAGGCAGTCTTCTGTATTTACCAAGTCTTACATTACTATAAATAACATATTCATATTTTTGTGAAATGGTCTTAAAGTATTCTGTCATTCTACTTTTTATAAGGATAAACTGACCTAAAAAATAAGTTATTTAATAAGAAATGCCATTCACAAAGCTTTTCCTTTCCTGGTGAGAAGAAACACAATTGCTCAGAGAGAGGGCTTGGCAGTTCCCAATTAGCCCTCTGTGGCAGGCAAATTCTTCTGGTCGTGAAAGACCACCATTCAATTTCTCATACTTCTTTGACATCAGTGACTATAGACACAATGGTGCTAACTTCTGGTTGTAAAGGTGCAGAGGAAGGAGGCAACCCCTTTTACCCATTCTTTCTTTCAGAGTCTAGAGTTGTTAAAGGGGTCAGGGGGAGGAAGAAGGACCATGCAGAGCATCCACAGGAATCACTCACTGCCCTGTCAATAGACTGTAGTGCACAGAATCCATCACACAGAAATCCAAAGGATCTTCACCAGGACTCTTTCCTACAAAGAGGGTATACCTGCTTCATAAACGGACTACTCAAAACCCATAACCAATGCAAAAATAGACATCATACAACATGAAGGAAACACTTGAAAATTTTAAATGCATTTAAAAGCATTTCATTCTCATAAAACATAATCCTTTGACTTTTAGTTCTTTCAATTAAGTTGTTTGATACAGATAATAAATAAGAATAAATAGAAAGATATTGAAATCCTGAAATGTACTTCTGCCAGCAACATATGGCTGTACAAATGAAGTCAAAAGCATCTGTATTACATTCAGGTACTCTCAAATTCTCAGTGACAGAAGAACTAAGTAGTTGTCTTTTATTATATATCTAGGAAACCATGCTCTTCATTTCTCAAAAATTTAAGTAAAAGTAAGAAACATGATATTTTTCACACTAACATTAGTTGTATTTTGTTTCCTAGAAACAAGTTACCAAATTTAGTTCTCCTCTAATTAGGAAAGTCCTCATTTTTCAAAAATTGTACAATAAACTTTGGGAAATTCTAGATGAAGTAGCTTGCAGATTTTAAAAGGGAAAAAGTAGAAAGCCCAGGACAGTATAAAAACATGTTAACTAACAGAATGAAGAGTGAGAAGTGAGAAAAGTAGTTACTAGAGAGAAAAAAAATGTAAGATTGAATTGCTGCTTTTCAGAGTCCATTCAGATTCCTAAAGCAATTTCTTTCAAGGTAACCTTTGGGAAACACTGCCCTGGTAATGTCTTCAGTGTCCTCGGTGACTACACTGTCTGTGGCTCTGAAGAAAATTTTTACCACTGGATGCTTTGGTCAATTAGATTTTATAAATTATTTTCTTATTGCTCCCAAATGTTTCAATCCTTCTAAAACCACAACCTTCAATATCTCTTTTACCACCATTCCTATCAGATTAATCGCTTTTTCCCTTACTTTCAGTACAGAAATCTCTAGAATTTTCTGTCTAACATATTCTCAATGCTCCAGCAAGAACTTAGTAAAGAGGAGTGATTGCCTTCAATACTCCCTGATGTGATTGTTCTCTGTATTAAGTCTCAGATTGTGTAATACTTTGTTGCTATATAGCATTAGGTTGTAATGCCTGACATGTTCACATATACCTTACGAAAATGTAGGACTTTCAGGAATGGCAGTTTTTAGTTAATGATTTTGTGTGTGTATTCTGTCACACTTTCAATTGTTTGAGTTGCCTTTGATCGTGCATAAATTGGTTTCAGAAATAGAGATTTTCATATATACAAGGTATTTTTTCTTATATGAATGGAGTAATTATTACCCTGTCAATAACTTCTTATATGATGAACTGAGTGTATCAAGTACTTGCTAATTATGGTACTTCCTTTTTCACACATTAACCTTTAGTCCACTTTACTTAAAGCTATAAATACTAAATACTATGATAAAAGGAGTAAACCTACTCTTGCTATTAACTCAGAAAATTTCAGATACATTTATTATTGTTTTTGATCACTGATATTCTTAAAATAATTATTTCTGTTAGCTATAATAATAGAAATATTATTTCTTAAGTTATTCAAAAGAAATATATTACATTGTTCAGCATCAGGCCCTGGATTCAGTCCTAAACTTTGAACAAACTTATGGCTTATTTTTCAAATAAACATCAGGTGAATACTAAGGACAACTTTAAAATACATAAAATCCCTATACTCAATGAAATTACAATTTATTGAGGATTGTTTTTAATTGCTTTTATTTTTAATGGTCTGTATTATGTCATGTGGAGGGCTCAGGTGTACGCATATCAGTGTAGGTGCCTGCAACTTGAAGAAGTAATCAGATGCCATAGAGCTGAAATCTCAGGCAGTTGTATGACATGCTACCTGAACTGCACTTGGGCTTTCTGGAAGATCACCAAACACTCTTACTCACTTAACAATCACTTTGACCCCCCCAAAATAGGAATGGGTATCACAGGACAGCTCATTGATCTATTCTCTATCTTTTGAGATTTTAAACTCTGTCCTAGCAGTTGTGAGAATCTTTACTTTTGTTTTTAATGATCCATTAAACCTTACTACTTCTAATCCCGTATTTTTGTTGTGTTAAGTCAGAAATCAAAGTGCCTTTACTAGCAGTGGGAGAGTAGAATGTCCTGCTTTCTTATTGGCTCTCAGCTAAAGGTTACACAGTTTTCAGCAGCTGACTAAAGGGCCTCTTGATAACATCACATGAACTCTGTTCAGATTTTTTTAAGGAAGTATTTTATATCCTTGCTTTCTATATCTGTAAATTATTGAACCTGCTCCAGCAGTTTTTCACCATAAGCCCACCAAATATCAAACCAAGGAAACTATTCAAATGTACCTATCAGGCCGAGAAATTATGAATGAAATGTTACCAGTCTGCCTACTACATTTATATCCTAATAAGAGTGATAAGTCATATATTATTTTACTTTTGTAATTACTTTATCCCAGATGATTTATTCATAAGTTTAGTGTTTTAGAAAAGGAAGGTAAAATTTAAAGGCTCCTGAAATTTAATCTCTATTGAGAGACCTATAGTGTATGAATTTAAAATGGCCAACATTTAAAAGAAAGCAATATAGGTCTGGAGAAAGAATATTTAGAGAGTAAAACACTGGCTATTCAAGCCTGACAATTTGAGTTGATCTCTAACCCTAGAATTTACACTTGTTCATTCATGTTCTTGTTGTTTTTTTCTCCTAGTACCCAGCAAACTGAGATAGCCTAAATTTGCATCAACTTTGAAACGATGAAACATAAACAATGGGATATTATTAGACTGATAAAAATATTGAAATTCTGAAATGTTCAGGCAAATGTGTAGAGGTAGAAACATTTACCCACAGTGATTAGAATCCAAGAGACAAACATAGCAGGCTTTGTCTTATTTGTGAATGGTAGCTTCTAAGATTTAGATATATGTGTTTTAATCTAAATAACTACAGTTTAGGAAACTAGCAAAAGACCATGGATGGAAGAGGAGATAATCCAAAGTGGAGTGGGTCTGAGTATATAATCTTATAGATATTAACAGGAAAACCAGAATTAGAGGATTAAGTGGGCATAGAATTAGAGTACAGAGTAAAGTAGGCAATAGGGGAAGAGACAACTAACACTACATCCTTTTGCAAAGTCAGATAGAAATGTGTTACCATAGAAGCTTCCTAAAATATACACATATGAAATGAATTAAAATGAACCTGCTTATATAATGGAGACAACCATTCCCCAACTAGACATCTCATGCCACCAAGAAATGTTTCCCAAGAAATGCAAAGAATGAGTTATGTCTTGTTGGGTCATAGATTAAAGAAGTCCTAAACTCCTCCCACCACACCCAAACCTCATAGGCTATTGGTACTTTTCAACAACCTTTTGAATAAACTCCATAGGTAAAGACATCACTTACTTATGTCATCAAACAATAGGAAATCAATATGGTGCCCATCTAGAATCACTAATTCTATTGATTAGTATCCATGGTGCTTGAAGGTATTTTGCACACTACTCAAAAATAAAAGCAATCTGAAGTTTCACCTAGCCTCAAACTCTGTGACCTACAAACACAACCTGTATACAAGATATGTTGTTGCAATAGTAGCACAGATATTATGGAATTCAGGATATCTGTTTTAATTGAATTCAATGCCCACTGCATGTAATGGAACTAATACCTGATTCCAGTAAAGAAGTCAGGAATCTAAGACTAGATATATCATAGGCACTAGTGGAAAATATACTCTTTCTG